>OX621208.1:1200000-2400000 GCA_951640565.1 Petrophora chlorosata | reverse complement strand
CCCACTTCACTCGCACTTTCTTCCTCCTCGCCACCTTGCTTCCTAGTCACCTTCCTTCGTTGGTATTTCCTTTGAGCTACTACGTGGAGTCCATTAAAAGGGGTATTCATCATCATCATCATCAGCCTATCATGTTCTTACTGCTGGGACACGGGCCTTCTCTCATAGAGAGAGTAGGGGCCATAATTCATCACGCTGGCCCAGTGCAGGTTGCTGGATGTCACATGTCCTTGAATTTTGTGTGTGTGTTTCTTGAACATGCCGGTTTCCTCACGATGTTTTCCTTCACTGTTTTTAAAGCAAGTGTTAAATCCGCACATAAATTAAGAAAGTCAGTGGTGCGCGGCCAGCGGAGTTCGAACTCGGGTGCTTCGGATCGAAAGTCGCACGTGCTTCCACTGAGCCACACTCGCTCTCAAAGGGGAATTAGTAGAGTCCTTATAGGTCGGCAACGCATCAGCAACACACACAGTAATGCTTGCACAAATGCTTAAGGGCAGAATAACTGGCAAAGCGGTTACCAACCCAGACGGCCTCCCATACGAGAGATCTAGTAAGATATAGACCTACATTAATATAGATGGTGATTGTACCAATCATCTAAAACCCTTCGCAGACGAGACGGATCCAACTCGGATCGCGTGACGGACGCGGCACGGACGTCAATTTACTTATTTAGTCTGATTAGCTTCACGGAACCAAATCCGTCCGGTGGCTGGACCAGAACTAGACGTGAGTGGAGATGAAAGTGATCACTTCCTTAGTTTCGCAATTTCATTGAGACGAAGTGTTTGGGGTGGCTTATTCCCAAACGACTCCTAAATTTGTTCCACCACATCCATGTCCAAGATTTATATAAAAATGGTTTACAAAAAAACAAACATGGGTATGGTATTAAAAGTTCTGGGTGGCACTGCAATTGTTATGGGCATGCGTTTGGCTTACCATCAGGCAAACGACCTGTTCTCGTCGTTAAGTTACATAAAAAAGAAACACAGTATAGACACCTGTTTGTCAGTTGTTTTGACAGCATCTGTGGTGTAGTGGTTGGGCAGGTTGGCTCAAATCTCATACACCACTGAGGTTGCGGGTTCGATTCCCGCGACGGGACAAATAATTGTGCACAGAAAAAAAAGCGCAAGCATTTGTTTCGTGTCTGTGTTGTGGGACCATGGTCCTCGTAGTTCCTGGTTCCCTAGATACAGGGAATCCTAGTTAGGGGTCAGGATCTATGTATGTGAGCGTTGGGCGTTATTTATTTTATTTATGTGTGTCTAATTTTTATTTTAAATTTAAATTTAAAATTACTTATATTCTTTGTTGAACATAATGTTTAAACATTTACATAGTGGATTAAAAAGTAATTGGAAAAGGTTAGCTTAGCCGAAGAGTTTTTTTCCAGCAAACTCTCATTATTCTGTCATTTCCAACACAAAATAACTTGTAAGCTGGCAAGCAAGTATTAACAAAATCTTATAACGATTAAGTCGACTCCACGCCACCAAAATAATCCCAAGCCACTACAATATTTTCGTCTCATTACGATGTCAATATAAGATTAGGGATAAGACCAATTTTTATAAAGAGACGAAGCCGAATCGAGTATTTTTTACCTAACATCGATTACATACCGCCGCAAGACTAAATTAGCCATTGTAAAAAAGAAAACAACATTCGAAATTTAAAAATGTATTTCTTTTAAACAATACCCGAATATTATGCGGCCGTGTGATTGACAGTTCTTCGGACGGAGGAAAAAATTCGGACAATTCGTTCGATTTAAATCGATTGGAACGAATTAGTGACGATTATCAATGAATTTAACGTGGCATATGTTCGAAATTAAGTTTGTGGTTAAGGATTCAAATTGTCGGTTCGGGGAATGTAGAATAATTTGAGAGTGTTTTGGAAATTATTCGAAATAATTTGTGACTTCAAAAATTTTGTAACAAAAATCACATTATAATATAATACACAGAATTGGTAATCTACTTCAATAAAATGATATTATTGGATAATGAGCTACACTTACCTAGCTCAAAAATATAGGGCACAATGCCCTGTATTTTTGAGCTAGGTAAATTACTGGGCATTATGAGACTGAACAGCTAATTGTCTCAGGGTGACGAACGCAATACGGCGCCGCGCAGGATTTTGCAAAACAAAGTTCTGGGTGTTGCTGTTTTTGTTAAGGGCTGTTGCATTGCTTACCATCAGGCAAACGACCAGCTTGTCTCGTCATTCAGTTAATTATAAAAAAAGTAGGTATTTAAATGAAATAAATGTTAACAATGACATAGATTTAGGTTTTAAAAATGTATTCTCGAAAATTAAAATAAGTCACTTAAATGAGAACATAGTTACCATAAAACGTAATTACATAAGCGAGGCTCGTCAGTGCAGTCTTTTTAATTATTTTTTTATATCTAAACAATTGTGTACAACTCAGTCTACCCACATATCTCATTCATGTATTTGTGTGATTCATTATGTGATGAAATATTTTGGTTTTAACGTGTTAAAATAGCGTGTTTTTTTATTTTTATGTGACGTGGTGTAGTTATCTTATATTTTAAACTTTGGTATCTAACCTGGCTTTTCATAGTTCTCAAATTCTATTTTTTCTTCCCTAAGATCAATTTCATTTCTCTAATATAATCAGTCCTATCCTAACCTGGCTTTTCATAGTTCTAAAACTCAATTCTTTCTTCCCCAAGATCGATTTTATTTCTCTGATCTAATCAGTCCTAATCTTTGAGTTAAAGTTTCCTCCAGTCTTCCAAATTCTAATCACTACGAACCTACAACCTTTAGACTTCTAGCCTAAACCAATCTAAGTCGAAAGTTCACTATTTGAAACCCTTCGAGCTTTTCCAAGAACCGGGAGTATTGATTTTTCAATCAAGAGTGGAACTTTTGCTTTAGCTTACTTGGAACAGTATGGAGATTGAGGTGCCTTCTTTTGTCACAAGGTGTCGCTAGTAGTTCGGAATTTCATGTTGTTTTTTTGAATTTGATTAGCTTATACCCGCGATTCTATTCACGTAGAATTTGGTTTATAGTTATTCCCTAAGAACACTACGATATTTTTTTTCATCGAATTGAGTGGTCTCATCACTCAATTCCACAAAAAAATGAAAAAAATACAAAATCAAGTCGTTTGCCTTATGGTAAGCGCCACGCGTTGCCTATAACAATTGCAGTGCCACCCAGAACATAGAACATATGAAAAGAGCGCAACATCTCCAAAAAGACCAAACTATCACTTGTCGATTCTCTAGTGTTCTCTACATTTCTTTATGGAGCAAAGACATGGACACTGAAATCAGCCGACTGCAAAAGAAGCTGGAGTAAAATGCTGCGCATACCGTGGTCAGTGCTAATTGAACTCAAAATCGAGAATAAACTGAGACTTTCCAATGCCTTCAGAGGATTTTTGAGTTGTTCATCCACATAGCTCGCCAGTCCGGAGCTAAATGTCCAAACACTCATCGTCACCGGTAAAGTAGAGGGCAAAAGACTAAGAGGGAGATGCTCTGGTTGGACCAGACCCGCACCACACTCAACATCAATGGTCAAAAGCCGTGCACATCGCTGGAAGCCGGAACAAGTGGCGCAGTATCATAAGGGAGAAGGTTATATCATGACGTTGTCACGAACCTCAGCACTGGGGAAACGACGCAAGGAGAAAAAGGACATAGAATAAAATTGAATCATCATCATCATCAGCCCATTATTCCATCGTAGACAGAGTATGGTATAATCCGCCACGCTGGCCCAGAGCGGGTTGGTGGATATCACATGTCCATGATTTTTTGTGATAAATTCTTAGACATACCGGTTTCATCGCGATGTTTTCCTTCACCGTTCTTAGAGCGAGTGTTAAATCCGCACATAACTTAAGAAAGTCAGTGGTGCGGGGCCAGTGGGATTCGAACTCGGGTGCGTCGGATCAAAACTCGCACGTGCTCCTACTGAGCCATACTCGCTCTCAAAATAGAATAGATAAATCAATTTGCCAAACACATTTTTCTCCATGTGTAGTTACTCCACACAGGGAGTAAAAATAGAACAATATAAAACTTTCAGGTAAGGTACTTTAAAGTACACCGATATGTCCAAAAGATGACATCATACCAACGAAAATTTAATACTTTTATACAACATTGAAATAATAAAAAAATTATAACGGCTTTTATTGCCTCACTTGTGCCTAAAAAGTTTACTACTTTCGATGTGGTGCAAGTGAAAAGATTTTCTCACTTAATTTTTGTTTCCTTCAGATTATATTCAGTTAAATATTCTATTACTTGGTACATATTAATCTAAAAATATAATAACCTTTTTTTACCATACGCATGTGAGAATCATATCAAGCGCGAAACTAAGTGAAAATTGACATATCTAATATATAAAATTCTCGTGTCACAGTTTTCGTTGCCATACTCCTCCGAAACGGCTTGACCAATTTTGATGAAATTTTTTGTGCTTATCCGGTATCTATGAGAATCGGCCAACATCTATATTTCATCCCCCTAAATGTTAGGGGTAGTCCACCCCTAATTTTTTTTTTTATTTTATATGGCAAAACAACGTTTGCCGGGTCAGCTAGTTTTTTATATAGAATGCATTATTTAGCGCGTGCTAGGTGAGTAATCTAAAAATGTTAAACAATTAGGAAGAAGAAAAAAGATATTTCTCGGACAGGAATCAAACCTGCGTCCTCGGATTACCATCCCCACGCCACGCCGTCGTCAATGTTCACATTGATCAAATCGTTTACCAAATCATATTTCGAAGACACAGGTTCGACCTTTGCCACAGTAATATTATTTTTCTTGTTCCTAATTAGTTAAAATCTTCAAATTGTTAATTAACATTATAAAACATAGCAAGAAATTGGTGCTACTCGTGGAATACGACTGAACCATGTTTGCATGTTTCTAGTAGAAAACCTTGAGGTTCTTCGTTCTCTTTCTCCGAAGCTTGCCTAGTTTATATCACAATGTACTTTCTCTACCGTCAAATGCTATTTCTTAGATATTAATTTATTACAATGACTAAACAAAGTAACGTAACTGAATTCATGGCACTTTAACTGTTATGGACAAGCGTGGCTCTCGAAATACTCGTCTCTTTACTCAATTCCATAAAAAAACACTGCGTCCACGGCTGGTAAAATTAATTTCTGGGTAAATATATACATCATAACTAACTCAGTTACAGTCGAAATAAGATTTTTTTTTAATATTTTTTTCCGTTTTACAAATTCGTGATTGGAATTCAGATTGAAATGTGCCGAAACACTATTAGTTTGCGTCAAGAAGTTCCATTGCCCACCTTCCGTCTCCATCATCAGATCAGCAGGGTGATCAATGATCATGTATCTTTTATTTCAATCAATTTCAATAAGAAACCAGTTTCGATGAGGGTTTTGCGATCACGTACGTAACCCATTTGTTGCAATCTTTGAAAGTTATTGATAGCAGCACATTGAAATCGAGACATAAAAAGTTACATTGCACGTAGGTTCGCAACATGCGACGTTTGCAACAGAATTACGTGATCGCCCTGCAGTTGGCTGTCACCATAATATTGCTTTTTCATTAAAGTTTGACGCAAAATATGAAGTATTCAAAACGCCGTAGGATAAGAGACAGTGGTTTTAATTCAACTAGCAAGATTTGACCGAAGATTGCAATTTGAAATTAATTGATTTTTAGAAAAAAACAAAAACCGACTTCAATGTATCTTCGAAGTCCAAGGTCACATATCGATGAAATTTATATGGGACCACTTCGTAGCTATACAGAACCCAACGCAAAACGAATTTTCTAAATCGGTTCATAAATGACAGAGTTCTGAGGTAACAAACATAAAAATACAATCGAACAGAGAACCTCCTCCTTTTTGAAGTCGGTTAAAAAGTTTGTAAAAAAGACATTAAAACTTACCCGCTTTCTTCTCTTAACTTATCCCTAACGTCAAATCGACACAGACATTCAAAGCGCGTGATTTTCGGCAATTCGCTCTTGATTTACAACAAGCCGGTGTCATAGTGAGGGCGCGGGGGCCGGCGTACGTAAATCAAAACGTTTCATATTTATACTTTGATGTGGATGTATATGAAAAGGTGAGTTTTGTTTACAAATGTAATCAAATTGAAAATAATTAAGCTCTGGATGTGCGCGGCGCCCAGTATATTACAAACATATTATTAACTGTTATGTTATGACTATAAAGTGATTAACAAGATTCCTAGAAATATAAGAGCACTGCTTCTAAACTTCTTTAAAAATAAACTACATAGAATAGACAAGTAAAGATTATTTATATTATACTAGCTGACCCGGCAAACGTTGTTTTGCCATATAAATTAAAAAAAAATGTTAAGGGTGAACAACCCTTATCACTTAGGGGTATGAAAAATAGATAGTAGCCGATTCTCAGACCTACTGAATATGCATATAAAATTTGATAAAAATCAGTAAAGCCGTTTCGGAGGAGTAAGGTAACTAACATTGTGACACGAGAATTTTATATACAGGGTGGGGCAAATTTTTGGCCCCTTAAGGGTTGCTACCTTTTCTTTTGTAGTTAGAAGGTTTTGTTCTTAGGAACTGTCTGTTTTACTTTGGAGAAAAGAATACTGCCATTTTTAGATTTTCGAAAAAAAGTACGGTTTACCCAAAAAATTACATATGTCAAAAAAAACAAGTTGCTCTTAATCGACTCTATTTCCAACCAGAAACACTTTTCCCAAAGTAACATACCAAATCAAATCGTAAGTTTTGGCAATAATTAAAAAAAAACATTCCCACCCTTAAGGAGCCAAAAATTTGCCCCACCCTGTATATGATGATGATATCATATGTAAGCCCTTAGTATGTCTATTATAATTTCTATCACCACCGTCTGTGTGTTTCGTTATTCGTCTCCATCCAAAGGTTGTCTGGAAGAGATCACTTTAAGGGTTAAGACCGCCCATTGTTACACCATTGTAAACATTTGACTTGTACTTTATCTCTATGTTTAAGGTGAATAACAAAGTGTTTATCTATCTATCTATCTACATAAAATGGCTAGTCAATCATTGTTTTTATAATTATATGATTTTTTAATTGCAAAGACAAGTGACATTATTGACATGTTTTTTTTTTTCTGTATTTGACATATTGTGCGTGTAAATAATCCTTGCATTCGATATGTAATGTTTTTAAGCTATTGCATAGCTTCTATCGCGGGCCTTGAGCGTGGAGACCGAATCCAGAAATTCCGTAACGAAAATAACCTAACACCCCCCACTCCGAATGCTATGCAATAGCTTTACCGCGGCAGTCTCCGAGTGCCACACGTCTTTTTTTTTTTAAACGCTTAATAACAATAATAATAATAAAGAATATGTATAGTCACTTCGAGCAGACGCAACTTTATTGTAAACAGAAGGTTTATGGGTCACCAAGATACAGGCTCTGCCTAGTTTGGACCCGCTGGAAATGTTTCGATGTACCTACTGTTTTATGATCACTTTATATGTACGATGTATTCTTGAATTGTGTACTTATGTATATATCTGAAAATAAATGATTCTTATCTTATCTTATCTAGGTCTATGTTTGGCCACTATCTCGCCTGATATGAAGCGATGATGTGGCCCAAGATGGAGCACATAGATCTAGAGAGAGACGGCAGTTGAGCGACTGCTCAGACCCGTCTCCCCGATGGTTCACCGAACCTCATCCCGAAACACGACTAGGTCGTAGTAATGGTGTAGTTGTTATTGATTGCGTATTTTTTTTATTTTTAATTAAACCTTGTTATTTTCTATTATTATTTTGCATGGGACATTTCATTTAAATTGATTAAAATGTAATATTATGAAAATTTGTATGCCAGATATGGTGAGACATGCAGAACTCTTATTAAGATTGTTAAACCTTATTATTATTTCAAAATTAAAATCATCATCATCATCAACTCATCACGTTCCCACTGCTGGGCCACGGGCCTTCTCTCTTAGAGAGAGTATGGGCCACATCCACGCTGGCCCAATGCGGGTTGGTCACATGTCCTTGAATTTTTGTGATTAATACTTGGACATGCCGGTTTTCTCCCGATGTTTTCGTTCACCGTTTTAGAGCGAGTGTTAACAGTAAAATTAAATTAAATATTTACAATGAAACTGGACTATACGATTCTAAATTGTTCGGGCTGGTTTACCGCTTTGCCAGTCATTCTTTTGCCAAGCAGGGGTGCTCTAGCATTACTGTACCAATTGCCTCAGAGTGACGAGCGCAGTGCAGTGCAGGATTTTGTAAAGCAAAGTTCTGGGTGGCGCTGCAATTGTTATGGACAGGCGTGGCGCTTACCATCAGGCAAACGACTTGCTCGTCTCATCACTCAATTCCATTTTTTTTTAATATAAAGTTTCTCCGTTAGTTCACGTCACAGAAAGTACAGTCACAGAACAGTCACAGAAAGTAGATTCAAACTGCGTGTGAAGATGCATGGAACATTCCGCTTCTGCCAAGTAGCCAACTGGCACATAAGAAACATAATACTATCAAAAACAAACATAAAATATTGTAATAAAAATTCTAAAAAATGCCCCTCAGTTTCTTGCCGTATCTGAGTAGTGGTTCTTTTTCCGATACGGTGGTAGAGTCATTGTAAGAATTGACGTTCATAAGTGCGTCTGTGATGCCAATATGATGATGATGTGATGAAATACATATACCTAATTCTTTATAAGTTATCCTGTTTTGTACACCAGTCACGCAGCAAAATTCTTGATGAGCATAATCAACTGAACACTTAACAAACTGTCCGGTCTTAACCTTTAAAGAAAGTTATTAGCATCGCTATACATTGTAGTTAAGAATTACTCTGTTGTTCTGATTGTTTATATTAATGACGTGTTTTGTGGTAATGGAACGATTATTTTTATACTTATTTATGTTTCCGGATTCAATTTATTGTTATTGATTTAGAATTTAGATTATGGTGAGTGCTTTTTACGAATGCTTGGGTTACACGAGGCTGGTTTTTCTAGGCTGGACTAGCAAGCTTGCAAAATTATCTCACCTTATATTTGTTCCGAAAATCCCTTTTTACTGATCATCTTCTTCTTTTTCTCTTCTTAGTGAGTCGATCCTGCGGCTTTTTATATTTGTTGGACCAGTACTCCGCCACTAACACAGCATTGTCCGTGGCATCGTACGCGTACAGGTGGTAGGACACGCAGGGCAAGACAAAAGGTGTGCCATAGTCTGGGGAAAGAAACCGCACTCGCATGCACTATCTGAGCTGTAGCCCCACCAGCACATGTTTTCCTTACTACGGCCGACTTGGATCCGGAGTCTGTTTAAAGGTTTCCATGTCGACCAAGGCAGATTGTGTCCAGGGGGAGCTTTTCAGATAGTGAAATAGGTGATGCTGTAGGGTACCTCTCCTGCCAGAGACTTAGTTGGGCTTTAGACGCATCATCATCTTGTGGCAATGAAAGGACCTCTTTAATGAAGCTACGCCGACTTTTAAGCCTTGGAGGCGCAGGAATGTGGTGGAGTATTGGGTGCCGTGGGTCTGCTTCTTTTTAGCTCGTTCTATAGAGCTTGCCACATCTCTGCGGACTGATTACTTATTCCAATAGAATCATAGTTTCTTGAAATCTTTAAAATTATTGGAATACTGGGCATTTTTCATACGGATCTTGGCCCAACCTGATTATCAGTGTAACAAATTCCCACCATAAAGGCGCCGGATTAAGCGAGCTGCATATATAATCATGTTTCGAAATCATATTGGTAAACCATCAGGGAAATGGATCACAGCAGTCACTCAAGTGCTCTATTTCTCTAGAACTGTGCTCCGTCTTCGTCCACATGGACGCGTAAGACGTGGTAGTGGGCAAACATAGATTTCAGAGTGATAGAAATAATACCACCGCTTTGCCAGTCATTCTGCTGCCAAGCAGTAGTACGCAAGCATTACTGTGTTCTGGTTTGAAGGGCAGGGCATTGTAGCCAGCGAAATTACTGGGCATATGAGACTTATTATCTGATGTCTCGGAGTGATGAGCGCAATTAATGCAGTGCTAAGCAATACTTTTAATGGTATGAAAAGTTCTGGGTGGCACTGCTATTGCTATGGGCAAGCGTGGCGCTTACCATCAGACGAACGACTTGCTCGTCTTATGACTTGGTTACATAAAAAAACATTTTTATCTTAATATTGTAATTATGAAGATCTAACGTTAATGAAAATTAAAAGAAAAACTGTTTTGGTTAGTTTCAGTTCATTGAAAGTCGTATAATATTTTTCAAAAGTCCAAAGACATTTTTCATTAAACGCCTTACAAATTCAAACTTACCTACTAAAACTATTTTTATGTTTAAGACAAAAAACAATTTTTATATCTTATATTATAAGTTCTAATGTGAATGAAAATTATAAAAAAAAACTGTATTGGTTAGTTTCAGTTCGTTGAACGCCGTATAATATTTTTTAAAATTATAAAGACATTTTTCTTTAAACGCCTTTTAAATTCTATACCCACCTATACCTACCTATTAAAATCTACTACAACTATTTTGATGTTTTGTTTTTACTATTTCTATTTTCCTTATCAAAAGCATATAGAATATTAATTACCTATAGGTATACCTACCTACCCCCAAATATGAAATAGTTCACCCTTCGCCATAAAAACAAAGTCGACTTCGATTTCATACTAAACCATAACGTTTAATGCTGGTAATAATTTTTATTATTCGTTATTCGTTATAACAGCGAACTGTTTTGTTGTAACTGCTATATAGCTGTTATAACTTAGCAGTAAAAACGTTACTATTGCGTTTTATATAGCGTCTCTGCTTACCTGAGATTTATTTGGTAATTACAATAAAGAAACAATAATATTTCTGTAACAAAGTTGCTTTTAATTAGAGTTTTATTGTTTACTGTGTTTTGCTGAGGCCGAGTTCAGGTTGGACTGGTTTCTCTATGAAATTTTCGAAACAAACCATTCAATATAGATCCCTTCCTGAAGCTTAATGGTCCAACGGTTTACATAAATAACCTTTATCTAAGTGATCTGATGAAAAATATAGCAAATGCTTACATTATTTTTGTATATTTTGCTTTAGAAAGTGGTAAAATATATTTAATAAAAACCTTTTCGTTTTTAACCGTCCTCAAAAAGGAGAAGGTTCGACATTTTTTTTTATTTTTTTTATGTTTGTTACATCAGAACTCCGTTATTTATGAACCGATTTGGAAAATTATTTTTACGTTGGGCTCAGTATAGCTACGAAATGGTCCCATAATTTCATCGATATTTGACTTTGGACTTTAAAGATACATTGAAATCGATTTTTTTATTTAAAAAGGTATACTTGTGGTATAGAAATGTTGAAATAAAAACTTTTTAATAACCAAGATTCTAAGCCGAAAATATGAAAACGGTCTGTATGGAATCTCTAGATCTTATTCTTAGAACCGTTATTTAGCGATATACCTATATCGTGGTATAGATAGATTTGATATCTCTATGAGCCCTTTGTGTTCTACTGCTGGGGCCAGGGCCTACTCTCATCGACAGAATATGGGCCATAATCCACTTTAACTTTGATAGATAGCTGTAAGCTTTTAATAGCATAAGTTCTGACGGGAAATTTTATCAAGAGCTATTAATTTCTTTGTTCGTGTTGTTGAGATGTTGAGAGAGATAAAATAAAGTATTACATTTTAAAAACAATTTTTATAATAAAAAAATATAACAGCTTTCGCTATGTTTTATGACTTTAATAAAATTAATGACAGAAATCTTCTAAATGTGCGATATAAGTCATGTTGAACATTCATTTCATATCCAAAACTCCCAACTAGCAATCTAAAATCAAATCATACATTTCATACATACAATCTTCCAGAACAACTAACAATCTTGAAACAAATCGGACAAAGGGTAGCGATTGTCTAACCAGGCCGGCGGCCGAGGGGAAAATGCGAAAACTCGCCCTTGTGGCGGCCATGTTGTGACGTCACCGATAACGTAGCGGGACGGATTTGGGCATGTAAAAATTGCGAGTAAATTTTTCTTGGCATATTCATTTTCTTATGATTTAAAAGTTCTAATAGGTAAATTATGTACATTGTAAATACACGATGTTAAAAAATGTTAATAAAAAAACTTAATATACTACTAGAAAAGTTCCGCTATTATAAAATGAATTAAATCTAATTACATTATGGATTGCAATAAATAATTGAATTGAATTGAATTGAATAAATTAAGTGAGTGTCATGACATTTTTTATTTTTAATCTTATAAGTACTAATGCAGAAATATAAACTGAAAATTGAAAAACAAAAAGATAATTTTAAAATTATTAAATGTGAACGATATTCTTTAATGTAAACTTCTAATACACTAAGTTCACTTAGTAGATTATTTTCAAGTATGAATTCCGAGAAATTTCTTTTAACCAATTTTCTGCACCAATTTTACGATTTCAAAGTTTTGTTTCCTGTAAACAGTCAACTCGTACCGTAATTTGAAAAAAAGAACGCACAACTATTCCCAAGCAATGCACTTTTAAAATGCCAACTATCCTGCAAAACGTCAACATTGCAACTGACAACGTACAAACTCTGCGCAATTTAAAAATAAAACCGAATTCCTTTAGTAAAAAATAAAAATCGACTTAGTACGTCCCCGTGCGGCCTTCGATACCGCAGGGGCTTGTGATTGGTCGGTGGAGAACGAGGGGCGTGGTGACGAGAAGCCCCTCCCACTTCAGTTAGGGTTCTCGAAGATAGAGATGCCAAACGTATCCCGGCGCTTGCCGCTTGCGCCACGCGGACAGAACCCCTTAACGCTAACCTCAAACACACGTGTTTAAAAAAACAGACACACAAACATGAGCGGAAAAAACAACCGTAACTTTTAACGGACGGTTAACTAAAATGAAGGTGCGACTCGGTTTCCTGAAATAAACAGTGGTTAAGTGTTTCTGTAAAGTGACCTTTGTGGTGTTAAAGTGTTACATAAACAAAACAATGCTTAGATGATTTGTGAAAACTGATACTTCCATTTAGGATTTCCCATTTAATTGTAAAGCTCAAGTGAATTCTTCCAAATAATTTGATTAGTTTAACTTTTGCTGTAAATTTTTTAAGTGTGTCGCCGAGTCATTTGAAGCAGTGTTTTATAGTAATTAGTGCAATATTTAAACAAAGATTTTAAAATATCTTCTCAACCTTGTAAATAATCAATTAATTTTAATACAAAAATTTATGACAATATAAATAAATTTAACGAATTATTTCTTGAAATTAAACGAAATATTGGTTATAATTAACACCCGTTTAAGTCCGGCGGGTAAAATAATTGGCATAAAACAGTTGTTGGAAGGAAGATCTCCAAATCAAGGTCTTCAGTCGAAATCTGTTCGAGAATTTCAATTGGTTATTTGAGGAACTCAGATTTAATCGACTGTTTGTTTTGTGAAAATGGCCTTTGGACGCATTGATGTCTAATCGATTGAAAACTGAAATCGATTAATTAAATCGATACTGGTAAAACCGTGGAGTGCACACATGGATTCGATTTGTATCTGGAACTGGAAGTGACCGCAAGAACAAAGTGACATTCGTTCAGAGTTTTCATATTGGATGTTGTGTGGAAGTGTCAAAATCCATAATTCACAATGATAAGTCGATATTTACAGTAAACGCATTTGTAAATCATTTCAAGAGCTAACAAAATTACATTCCAATTATAACAGATGTAAGATTTTGTTATTTGACACTGGCTCAAAGCACAAAGTGCGAAGCCAAAACCAATTTAAAAATAAGAATAGATTTTTTTAAGCACATGAAGTAGTGCGCTGTCAAAATTGCCAACGACTAAAACATCTAGACATGCTATCAATCAAGTGAAGAGAAAACCTAGCAGTGAGCTCAACAGTGCATTCGGACGGACTAGGAACTAGACATGCCATTAATCCAGTAAACAGTGCAACAGCAGTGCGGCTGTTTCTGAAGCGTTTTTCGAGCCATTGTGCCTCAAGCCGTCAAAATAGCCACAGAGTCGAAGCTGCAGTTGTGCGGCTGGGGCGGGCAGGGCTACGCTATCGAGGGATGCGTGGACGCAGGCCTGCTCCGGCCGCCGCCGCAGCCGCACTCAAGCCAGCTCGGTACTGTTTATGCTACGAAGAGAAGAAGGAGGAATGGCAAAAGGTAAGTCTATTTTATTTTAAATCATCAATATCGTCCCCTTAAGGCAATAACCAACTAAGTGCGCTTTTTAACAAAAATGAGTTACGAACACCATTAGAATCTCCTCTTCAATATCTACATACTAATGTTAAAATTTTAAAAAGCGCACTTAGTTGGTTTTTTCATTAAGGGGACGATATATGTTATTCATTAACAATTGTAAATATTAGGAGAGAAATTTGTGGCTTTGTCTGTTGAAAGATCTATAGAATTATCATGTGTAGAGCTCGACCAGCATATAATTGTATGTGTATATAGACCTCCATCAGGTCACTTTAATGTTTTTGAGTTTATATGGAAGAAGTATTAAAAAACGGTGGCCCTCTTTCGGCTCCATTTTTGAAGCAGTATACTCGTATACTTTAGATTTGTAAGAGGAGTACTTACCTAGGTAATACATAAATCTGCATAAATATTTGATCAATCTACACAAAGCTGATATTATGTAGATTTAACTATTATTTTTATATGAAATTGCCGCGTATTATAATAAAAAGTTTTTTTTATCTGTACGCCGATTTCATAAGGCACGCTGATCCGACAGACGTTGTCCTGCCTTAACAACCAACTGTCAAACAACTGGCAGTTGTGTCAATCGCCATAAGATTACATTAAAAAAGTTAAGGTGGTCGTTAAGTTTTCTAAAATTGTCTAATGTTCCGCGCAACTTTCTTATTTTTTTCTTTCATACGAACCTTATCCTGACTATTATAATAAACACAACAAAAAGCAATTGATTTTTTTCAAGCATTGATTTTTTAGGTACAATAAGCATTAATTTGTCATATCACTTTAAACAAAAAAACAGTATTTTTTTTTAATTGCAGGCTTTTTCAAAACTTACTTCTGGCTGGTGCTGTTATTAATATGGGCTGGTGTATTGTTTACCATCAGGCAAACAACCAGCTTGTCTCGTCTCGTGAGCATGGACAAACTTGGTGTCAGACTTATAGACCGCCTGAAGGCCTCGACATAGCCTAACGACTGTTGTCCTAAGACGTCAACCGGGACCGACGGCACATCGTGCACTCCTAAGCACGATAGCGCTCAAATTTTTTTTCTATGTAATTTAATGACGAGTAGGTCGTTCGTTTAATGTAAACAATACGCCTGCCCAAAACAATTACAGCACCACCCAGAACTTAGTGCAAAATCTTTCGCGGCATTGCACTGTTAAGACAATTAGCTCTAAAGTCTCATAACGCCCAGTAATTTCGACGACAATTATGTCTGTAAACTGAAACACAGTATTGCTTGCGCTATCCTGTTTGGCGGCAGAAATAAACACCACACAAATGGTCACCCATCAATGTAACCTCAGCAAAAGTTGCTTTACCTAGCAGATCTGTTATAGCTAGGCGCGCTACGTTACGAGCGCTACGTGGGTGAAGGTTATGTAGAACAATTCTCAAACTGAGAGATAACATCGGACGCACTACCCGTGACACGAGGCAATTGTTTAGAAATGTTTAAATCATATTAAATGGATAGAGATATATTAATCAATTAAGGTAAGACTCAACTAACCATAGATGTCAGTGAATAACTTAGACCTCAATTTTATTTATTTTTACAACTGTTACAAGCGTGCGTTGAATACTTGATTGATAAATACAATTCTTTTTATTTACTATCCTATACTGTCCCACTGCTGGGCAAAGGCCTCCCCCAATTCCTTCCACCTGTCTCGCTCCTATGCCATACCAATTTTCTTGGTGTGCTTCTAGATCATCTCGCCATCTTTTTCTAGGTCGGCCTCGGCGACGTTGTGCCTTTTCAGGGATCCATTGTGTGGAAATATTTGCCCAGCGGTCAGGATGCATACGGCTAACGTGGCCCGCCCTATCTGAGCCTGGCAGGCATATATAAATATTTATATAATTACAAATACAAAATCTTTTTTTTGTATACCAATAACATAAAAATCAATTATAGATAAACCTTTTAACTAGGGTAGTAGGTACAATGGGCGGTCTTATCTCTTCCAGACAACCTTTGTATGGACAGTATTGGAAGAAAAGGAGTTGACGGTAGTGTACAATAATTCATAAATTAATAATACTATTAAACCATAAACATTGCTATTTAATAAATAAATTAATATGCCCAACGATCAAATACATAGATCCTCGCCCCTAGGATTCCCTGTAACTTGGAACCTTGGAACGAGATTAATAGTATCGGAGAGTTAAAGTATTTTTTAGGTAATTGTATTATTTTATCAAACAGCCTCTGTGGTGTAGTGGTTGGGCTAGTTAGCTTAAATCTCATACACTACTAAGGTTGCGGCTTCGATTCCAGCGACGGAACAAATGTTTGCACAGAAAATAAGCTTAAGCGTTTGTTTCGTGTCTGGGTTTTGTGGGACCATTGTCCTCATAGTTCCTGGTTTCCTAGATATAGGGAGTCCTAGTTAGGGGCCAGGATCTATGTATCTGATCGTTCGGCGTATATATACCTACCTAATATTAGTAGGTATTTAAGAGATAGGTGATCACAGTGGTCAATCAAATGAAAAAGAAAACGTGGCTTATTAAAGATTTATTTTATTCTATTACCTAAGCAATAAGGGAAAACATTAATTCTTTTTACAACCGGATATACGAAATGTAACAAAAAAATCGAAGACAAATCGTATCAAATCGATTTTAAACAATTAACGTCGATTTTAACATGGCTCATCCGTTACTTTATTGTTGAAATCTCTAATATTTTTGCTGTAAATATAATTTTTTTTTACCTACACTTTATATGTTGCTGTTATTATTTTTCATTATTATTCATATATTATTATTATTATTTTTTATTATTATTTATTATATTATTATTCATATATTTTTTTCTTAAGTATAGGTTTTTTGTCATATTTCTATAAAAATATTTATACAAAAATACTATGAAAAACCTAAACCTAGAGTGCCGCCGCGTCGGCAGCTGGGCAGGACCTAAACTACCGGTGGTTAGGACTGCAGAGTGAAGAACCTCCTGACTATACGTGCCGTGTCAAGGAGTACTGCCTTATTATTATTTTAGGGTAATTTTTATTTAATTTTATATAACCTCGACATATATTTGGGCTTTTTATTTTATGAATCCATTAGAATGTTAACTAAGATAAGACCGTTCATTGTTACACCATTGTAAACATTTAACTTGTATTGAATTTTTATCTAATAAAGTTTTTATAGAGAGCGAGTATGGCTCAGTGGGAGCACGTGCGACTTTCGATCCGACGCACCCGAGTTCGAATCCCGCTGGGCCCGCACCACTGACTTTCTTGAGTTATGTGCGGATTTAACACTCGCTTTAAAAACGGTGAAGGAAATCATCGTGAGGAAACCGGCGTGTCCAAGAATTTTTCACAAAAAGTCAAGGACATGTGACATCCACCAACCCGCACTGGGCCAGCGTGGTGGACTAAGGCCTATTCTCTCTCTAAGAGAAGGCCCGTGTCCCAGCAGTGGGAACGTGATGGGCTCATGATGATAATGAAAGTTTTTATCGATCTATCTATCTATCTATAGTAAATCATTTCTAATAGTTAATACACCAATGGATTAAATGAAGATGGAATTAAGATATGTCAAGAAATAGCAATCGTAGATAGGCGGTTACTATAAAGGTACGAGTTCGTAGCCGACTGCAGGCAGCAGCAGCAGACGGAGTGTCGCAGATGTGTCGCAGTGTCGTTGTGTCTCCGACAAGGGAAATCTGCCGTACTGTTACCTGGAATACGGCACTGCATGCCGTCTGCTGCAGCAATCTGCAGTTTGGGCTCGGAATAATGACTACAGCGACATTTCCTGGTGGTAGGTTTCTCGTATGCGAGAAGCCGTCCGGGTGGGTACCACCGCTTTGCCAGTTATTCAGCCGCCAGGCAGTAGTGCGCACGCATTACTGCGTTCCAGTTTGAAGAGCATTGTAGCCAGCAAAATTACTGGGCATTATGAAACTCAACAGATAATTGTCTCAGGTTGACGAGCGCAGCGCAGAGCCGCGCAGGATTTTGCAAAACTAAGTTCTGGTTGCTGCTGTTATTGTTATGGGCGAGCGTATTGCTAACCATCAGGCAAACGACCAACTCGTCTCGTCATTCAGTATGATATAAAAAATTGTTTTTTTTCGCGAGACACGCCGTCTGCTGCTTTTGTCTGCAGTCGGCTACCAACTCGTACCTTAAGGCAACACAAGATTGGACATAGCGTCAAATAAATCATGAATGTAGCGGAAAGTAACTCACAACTCTCGACGAGGACACCTTTATCTTCAACAAAAACTATTAATTAAGTCATAATAAAAATAATAAAATCCAATACCTAGTCACCCATCCACCTGTCCCAACAATATTCTACAGGATGAGTTTTTTGTGAAGGCATAGGCAATGAAACACGATAGGAAATTTCGATTACTGTGGTATATAATAAAGCATTGTTGTTTTCGAACTAAATTAAGAGATTTAGACTACATTTCTGAAATAACTTTTTTTTACGCCAACTATCACATACTTACATCTCGGCCCCTAACTAGTTACCCTACTATGTCATAGTTAGGGGCCAAGTTCCTCGTCGTTCTGGTTCCATTTCCTAGATACAAGGATGTATCTAGGGAACCAGAACGACGAGAAACTTGTTCCCACAACACCTAGACACGAAACAACAACAACAATGAATGCTTGCGCATTTTTTGTTCACAAATAATTGTCCCGTAGCGGGAATCGAACTCGCAGCCTCCCCAGTATATGAGATTCAAGCTGAAACATCATACCACTTCACCATAAAGGCTGTCCTTTTGATTTTCTAAATTATTGCGCCAATGTATGAGGTTATACACCCAACGGTCACATACATAGATCCTGGCCTCTAGCTAGGACCTGTATCTAGGGAACCAGGAACTACGAGAACCATGGTGCCACAACACACACAGATAAAACAAATGCTTGCGGTTTCTTTTTCTGCACAAACATTTGTCCCGTCGCGGGAATCGAACCCGCAACCTCAGTGGTGTATGAGATATGTATGAGCCAACCTGCCCAAACCAATACACCACAGAGGCTTTTTTTTTGACGCTGGGTAAACTGCATTACGCATACCCCTCCGTCAGGGGGGTGGAGGGGGGTATGTGGGACTCCCGGTAGTGAGACCGGTATACCTATTAAACAACCCAGCGGCACTACGGCATCGTCTTAGCGGAGGACTGGGAAACCGGCAGAGCCTTTTCAACACCCCAGAGGCCGACCCAACCTGCCCAACCAAAAAGGTACAAGGTGACAAGTATAAAATCTTGCAAAGAAAAAGTCATACAAACTTACGTTAAAATAAAACTAATATCATCTTGTCGGATTTCTATTTCTCAACTCGCCCCGTATATCTGTAAAATATTAAAAACTATGGGCGTTCATAATAGTCCGTTCAGAAATTAGTGACGGCCTATTCCGCTGATTCGATTAATTTACGAGGTGAATAATGACCGATACGGGAATCGATTGCCACGACCGTGAGATGATTGATACATTCGAATAACGGAAATGCCGATATCGATTCTTAATACTTGATGTGTTAGAAATTGTAACTGAACCATGTCGGTTTTAGGCATTGCATTTTCTTTTTTAGAAGACGATTTTTTTTTTTTTGTTATTATCGATTAAGTAAGCATTTGACCGCAGTCTCACCTGATGGAAAACGACTGGGCGGTCGACGATGAATCATACTTGCCTAGAAGATACCGATGCACTCGAGACTTGAAGACACCCAGATTATAAGAAACAGAAATAGATAAATAATTAGAATACTACATTATGGTACTAGTGTGTAAAGTTGGTGATTACCGCTGAGGCGCCATTGAGACCCGAGGACGGTAATCAGCAATACACACGTGTATCATACGACTTTTTCAACACACTTGTGAATAAAATAACAATAAAAACTCATTGCGATCAGCCACAGACTAAAGGGATGAGGTTTTTTTTTTATTTTCCGCGCATAGGGTTTGCGCCTATTCTGCCACGTACAAAATGGGGAATTTAAAGTTTTCTTTTATTACAGAGAAAACAAAATTTATATTTGAGTGAAAATTGTATTTATTAAACACGTACCTACGAGTTAAAATTATCTATTTAAATAAGAAGTTGTATGAAATGAGCAAGCAATAGGAACATTAATTTATTTGTTCTATTAAACACGATCTTTTTTTGAATAAAAACTTTTTTAAGAACAAAGCACCTCAACCAATAAAATTAAAAAAAAATCTATAGCTCACTCATTGAGGTCTCTCAATGAGCTCACTAGTGAGTTATAGCAATGAAAAAGTCACAGTTTGATTATGGGTTTCATTCTGTGCCTAATTGCGGTGACCACTTTATGAGCAAGTGTGTTGAAAAGATTGTTACTGTAATGTTAGTCCGTACGTATATCTATCATCGGGCTCAGTGGCGTGAGAGAGGCTGTCCAGCAGTGGACTGATGTGGGCTGATGATGATGAAATTTACCATAGCAAATATGCTTGCTTTTTATTTGGCTAAACATTTACCCTTTCGTGAAAATCGAACACATGATCTTTGTGTTATGAGCCATAAGAGCTGTCAAAACTTCATATTAAAATTACAATTAGGTTAACTAAAATGTCTCGTACCATTTGCCTAAAATTTCTCGTAAACATAAGGACAACAAGACGCACGGAAACTTGTCATCATGGTCCTCCTGTCCAAACAAAGTGTTTTGTTTCGACCTTTATAATGCGACCAGCTAAGGAATGGAACACCTTACCAGCTTCTTTGTTTCCCGATTCTAGTAATATAAATGTCTTCAAGTCTCGGTATCTTCTGGGCAAGCGTGATCCATCGTCGAACGCGTCGTCACTTTCCATCAGGTGAGACTGCGGTCAAATGCTTACCTATTCAATAATAAAAAAAAACACGGGTAGAGCCACGGTATGAACAAGAGAAATATACAGCACTAGTACGTTACTCATAGTATTCTTTGGTGCTAGGTAGGGTCGAGATTTGCGATGACGTGTCATTATTTTCAAAGGCAATGTTTCACGTCTAGTTATAGAGTTGTCGCTTCAGGGGTGTTGTTTTAGTGCACTAGTATAATGTAGAGTCCTTCCAAGAGCCTAGAGTAATGTTGAGGGATTTATTAGTAGTTCTATTTACAAGTATTTCGAACTGGCTGCGCTCCATGTTTTCACCAGCGGTTACCCGAGATAAAAATAAATAAATACGCCCAACGATCACACACATAAATCCTGGCCCCTAACTAGGATTCCTTGTATCTAAGGAGCCGGGAACTACGCGGACCATGGTCCCACAACACAAGCACGAAATAAATGCTTGCGCTTTTTTCTGCGAACAAACATTTGTCCCGTCACGGGAATCGAACCCGCAACCTCGGTGGTAGGTTTATTAGATTTGAGACAACCTGCCCAAACACTACACCACTACTTCTACAAAGGTTGTAGAAAAAGTAGCCTATGTGTTAATCTAGCGTATAAGCTATAGAGCCAGCGTGAAGAAGGCGGCACTGCACTACGCTCGTCACCCTGAGACTATGTCTCTTAAGTCTCATAACCAGTAATTTTGTTGGCTACAATGCCCTTGAAACCGGAACACAGTAATGCTTGCACGCTAAGACTTGGCGGCAGAATAACTTGTCAAGCGGTGGTACCTACCCAGACGGCCTCACACACGTGAGACCTACCACCTAGTAAAACTTAGTAATAGTTATATTAGAACAGAGCAGTTTTGTTTATAGTTAGGAGCGCTTATACACTGCTACCATCAGGTGAACGGCCTGTTCATCTCATCACTCAATTACATAAAAAAAGATTTTTGTTTTTGTTGAAAAATAAAACAAGACAAGCTTTTAACAAATTCGTAATCGGTACTGCGAGCAGATTAAAATGAACCCAAACACTAGTAGTTTACGATTATCCGTCAAGGAGTTATATTGCCCTTCCGTCTCCATTATCAGATCAGCTGGCTGTCACCATAGTATTGCACTGTCATTGAACTGAGAGCGAGTGTGGCTCAGCGGGAACTCGTGCGCCTTTCAATCCGACGCACTTGGGTTCGAATCCCGACTCGGCCCTGCACCAATGACTTATAGTTAAGTGCAGATTTTGTACGCTCTCTCTAAAACGGTGAAGGAAAACATCGTGATGAAACCCACTTACGCGCTTTGGAGTGGTAGGCTCTGGCCGTGGTTGTAATACCACCCACCGAACAAAGCCATGCAGTCAAGTGACCTAGTCGTGTTTCGGGATGATGTTCGGTGAACCATCAGGGAGACGCAGCCGTTCAACTGCCGTCTCTCTCTAGATCTATGTGCTTCATCTTAGGCCACATCATCGCTTCACATCAGGCGAGATAGTGGCCAAACATAGATCTAGTAAGTGTAAAAAAAAAACTTTGACAAGTAGGTATGCAAAATTTCAACTCCGTAGAATAGGTAAGATTAAGTGGTTCTGATTCAACTTGCAAGATTTGTGTGTACCTACGTGTGTCAATAATCTACCAATAGTGAAAACTATGTGTCAAAAACTGACTAATAAGCAGCGAGCGGCGTGACGTCAACATGTGGTTGCATGTACTCAAGCGTTTTACGATAACGTTTCGTTTTTCCAAAAATACAAAAAATAAACATTGAACTAAAAGAAAACTACGCAATTACTAATAATAATTTAATCACTACTTAATTGTAGCAGGACTTATCTATCACAAAAGGTAGTTTTCAGATTTTTCGACAATGCATCATCATCATCATCATCATCAGCCCATTACGTTCCCACTGCTGGGACATCGGCCTTCTCTCGTAGAGAGAGTATGAACCTAGCCCAGTGCGGGTTGGTGGATGCCACTTGTCCTTGAATTTTTGTGATTAATTCTTTGACACGCTGGTTTCTTTACGTTGTTTTCCTTCACCGTTTTTGAGAGAGTGATAAATCCGCACATAACTTAAGGAAGTCAGTAATGCTGGGCCGGCGGGATTTAAACTCCGGTGCGTCAGATCGAAACGTTCTCACTGAACCACACTCGCTCTACAACGCATGCATATTCCCTATTAATCATTATCAGCCTGTCCGCTGCTGTACATAGGCCTCTCCCAATGAACGCCACTGAGCCCGGTCTTCGGCTCTTCTCATCCAGTTTCTTCCGGCCGCCTTTCGCAGGTCGTCGCTCCACCTGGCCGGTGGGCGTCCTACACTACGCTTGCCGATTCGCTGTCTCCACTCAAGGACAAGTCAACTCTAACGGTTGTCCGTCCTTCGAGAGATGTGACCAGCCCATTGCCACTTCAGCTTGCTAATTCGATGGGCTATGTTGGTTACTTTGGTTCTCTGTCGGATTACCTCATTGCGGATCTTATCTTTCAGAGAAACCCGAGCATAGCCCTCTCCATAGCTCGCTGAGCGACTTTGAACTTATGGATCAGTCTTACTGTGAGTGTCCACGTCTCGGCTCCGTAGGTTATTTTATTACTGGTAGTTCGCACGCATTAAAGACTTTTGTCTGAAGGCACTGTGGTATATTCACTGTGATATTCCCTATTGCGGCGTTCAAAATCGAAAGGTTCACTAAAAATACAAAGTTTCTACTACCATCAAGTATTCACGGCCAGCGACCACCAAAACCTATCATTTATCGTAACCTGTAACGTAAACACCTTGACAAACGTATGTAATTTAATCACTCGCTGACCATAAGACAGTATAATTTGTGTTTTTAGTACAAATGGCTATTAGTTAGAGTCGTAATGTATTATTGAGACGTCATGAGAATAGGATAGGCGTATTAAACAAGTTTTTAAACTATCATTCGAAAGCTTCTGTGGTGTAGTGGTTGGGTAGGTTGGCTCAAATCTCATACATCGTTTTTAGAGCTAGCGTTAAATCTGCACATAACATAAGCCTGTGAGGCGGGGCCAGTGGGATTCGACCTCGGGTGCGTTGGATCGAAAGTTGCACGAGCTTCCACTGAGCCAAGCCATACGTAAAATTCTGATTATACTGTTTTTCCCTAAGGAAGTATTAGTTTTTCCGGGATAAAGTATCCTATGTAGTATGTGGAGAAAGCTCCAGGACCTAACATACCACATTTCATTAGCATCCGTTCAGTCGTTTTGAAGCTAAGAAACACACAAGCAACCTTTAGCAAATATAATATAAGTAAGCTCACGGGGATAAAGTGTATAAAGTAAAAGTTTTCTTATTATAAAGTCTTTCGTTTGATCACTATATCACCTGTTGTTAAGTGACGATGCGATTTAAGATATAGCACGCTCGCCTAGAAGAAACCAGTTCAGTGTTGTCTTAAAGACATCCACATTATAGCTATCTGGAAACAGATGCCGGCAGAGAGAGAGAGAGGTGTCCGTCCTGTATGATGTGATAGACATAGCAAAGAATACTAAGTTACAGAAAAATATTAATAATTAATGAATAGGTATGACAGTAGCGGTTAGAGTGACTAGACCAGTCCCCGCAAGCAGCGCTCGTTCATGAGTATGACTTACAGACCAGCCATCATATCCAGTAAAAGACCGATAAACTGTCATACGAATGTACACAGTATAACGAGGCTATGAAGATTATTTCAGCTCAATTGGCCAACAGTGACTGGCCAATCAAAATAATTAAAAATATTAAGCTTCATTCGCCACCTGTCACTTCCTTATGCAATTTTCGGCATTATTACAACTGTCGCCATTCCATGCCTCCGTATACCTATTAATGGTGGTGATTACCACAAGGTGATCGAACTCACGCCACGATTTATCAACTTAAACGCACCATCAATTATAATTAGTAAAGAGATGGGGATGTCCAAATAGTATCCGGAATAAGTGTATCCGGCTAGTTATATGATAGAGAAGAAAGAACTTTATTTGATAACAATCGTGGTATCTGGATTATTATATTTTTTCGCTTTTTATCAAATCTGTTTACTTCCAACAATCACATCATACTTGTTCATAGATACTCTAACATAATAGCCCCTAACTAGGATTCCCTACCATAGTACTTTAAACTTAAGGGCCTAACATTTGCTAAATGAGCAATTTGGAGTCTTTTCAACTCAAATTGCAGAAAAGGCTACCAGTTTTAAAAACCTGAAAAAAATATCACTCATGTGAACAATTCATGCTAATCAAAAAGAGTTATAAAGAATTAAATTAAATTTGCTACTTTATTCTTAAATAAATATTTTTGAGCGCCTATATTTTTTATCTAACTGAAATTTTCTCGGTAACAACAAATGCACTTTAACTGATTCTTACACCAAAAGAAAGGAAATTTAAAACTCTTTTAATTAGATTAGTAACTTTTTAAGCCCCTAAAACGTCTGTTAATTAATATTTTAAGGTTATAATCAGATAATTACCTACTCAGAATGACACCATTTTTACATTTGTTTTTGTAAAACTATTCATCTGGGAGTTCAAATTTAATATCGTTGATATCAGTTATGTCTTATATGCTCAAGGGCATCGGCGTATGTTTAGGCCTTAACTAGACTTCCGTACACCAATCCGGCATAACTTGTTTTAATTACAACTCTAATCAAGAAAATCGTGTACATACAAATTTCGCATGCCTCAGAGTTCAAATGGCAAAACGAGTCACCTGCGAAAACTTACGCTTATCCTATTTTGATTCTTAACTATAAGTAATAGGGGTTATATATGAGTGGAGGCTCAGTTGACTCTCTCATCTGCAAAGGCAGGTGGACGTGCAGTGTAAGTGCAATTTTGTAATATTATTTTATAGTTTCTACGGTTGTTGTTGAAATTATGATTGTATTTAGTTAGACCTCCTTTAGGTGAACTTTAGCTTTAATGATGGTTATGAGCGGAACTGCGCCCGCGCCCTTTGTGGCGATTGATTACTGGCGGAGTTATTTGTTTTGTGTATTTTTTGTTTCATTTTTGCATTTGTCATTTTCATAAAATTTGTAATAATAAGAAGAGGCTCTCGCTAAACGGTTGGATCAAGGGTCAGATGCAGAAGGCAGTACTCCTTGACTCGGCACGTATTGTCAGGAGGTTACTCTCTCTTCAGCCCTAACCACCACCCCTCTGCTAGGTGTCTCTGAGTGTGGCTCAGTGGGAGCATGTGCGACTTCCGATCCGACGCATCCGAGTTCAAATCCCGCTGTGCAGGGCGCACCACTGACTTTCTTAAATTATGTGCGGATTTAACACCTGGTGCAGGGCCAGCGGGATTCGAACTCGTGTGCGTCGGATCTAAAGTCGCACATGCTCCCACTGAGCCACACTCGCTCCCAATTATCGATCACTTTACTTTAAATCCCACCAGCTGATTCCACGACTCCACAAACACATAATCAACCATCAATCAATTAAGGGCACACGTCGCACAAATCGTCTGGTACGATACAATTATCGTATCGATACGATTATAGTGCTGCACCGCTCGCGGCTATCGATCGCTCACGACTATCGAGCGATAATCGATGTTTGCAGCTCATTTATAATCGATACATCATGTTTGATGAGCTAGTGACAGCCCGGAGGTGCGTAAATCTAAGCTTATTGATGAATTACACGCACGTGTTATAATGTTAAATATTATTAATTGCGAATGTAATTTTTTATTGATCTAGCTGTGCCCCGCGGTTTCACCCTGGTTTCCTGGGAAAAAAAAGTAGCAAAGTTCAAAGTTCATTATTCAGTTTTCTCATAACAGATGCACTTATGAACGTCAATTATTACAATGACTCTACCGCCGTATCGGAAAAAGAACCACTACTCAGAAAATACGGCAAGAAACTGAGGGGCATTTTTTTAGAACTCTTGTTACAATATTTTATGTTTGTTTTTGACAATATTATGTACCAGTTGCCTACTTGGCAGAAGCGGAATGTTCCATGCATCTTTGTCTTCTATCTAATTACTAACTGTATAGTATGCTTTTTTATTAGAATATTTTTCACACGCAATTTGAATCTACTTACTGTGAGCTACGTTATACATTTCGAAATTTTATTGTAAAAACGTAGGTACGCAATTACCCATGAAGGACTTATTCGTTTTAGTCAATCTAAACCTAGCCTATGACCTAAAGCACCTACGTACCAAATTTAATCAATATCTGTGTAGTAGTTTTTGCATGATTGAGTAACAAACATCCATCCATCCTCACAAACATTCGCATAAATTTGGTTATGTTTAATATTTTTTTAATTATTTATTTAAACCATTAATTATATTTTGCCATCGGCGTAATAAAAAAGAATAACGATCGCACAAAATTAAAAGGCATTCAATTTTTAAACTCAAAATAATTATGATCTAACAATGACCCCATTTCCTTTAATAATGAAGTAAGTACCCTTAATTTTAATCCTGAACACATTGCGTAATAACAAATTACTTTTTTTAATGCGAAATAATAAGAAATTATAATAATAATCGGGCTATCGTTATACCGTTTATCAAATATAATTAAACTTCCAACCCTTGGATATGTTCAAAGATTTTTTAAACGTTTTGCGCAGGAGTTACTTTTAATTCGAGGCAGATGTGTTTGGTGCCGCGCTTGAACAGGCAAGTGGCGAGTATCGAGTGCACTTGCACGAAACTGAATTTACCGCTACCCTCTTACCTCAGTATTCTAAATAATTTTTAGAAAAAAAAAAACAAAACCGGCTTTAATGTATCTTTGAAGTCCAAGGTCAAATGTCGATGAAATTTATATGGGACCACTTCGTAGCTATACTGAACTCAACGCAAAGAATTTTCCAAATCGGTTGATAAATGACGGAGTTCTGAGGTAACAAATATAAAAAAATATATAATCGAACAGAGAACCTTCTCCTTTGAAGTCGGTTTACAAGAAATTCTTTCAAATACTATTTTTAAGTAAAAGTTAATAACGTTATGCCAAGTATATTTTATTCCGGGAATCCGTGAAACCGCGGGGCGCAGCTACTTAATAATAATTATTGCACCACCAACCAACATCCATCTATTTCATTCATAATAATGAATTATAACACAACTATGTCTTAAAATAGTTTTTTTTTTTTTTTTTACGCTTAATAGATCTATGTTTGGCCACTATCTGGCCTGATGTGAAGCCATGATGTGGCCTAAGATAGAGCACATAGATCTAGAGAGAGACGGCAGTTGAGCGGCTGCTCAGACCCGTCACGTCTAGTTGTCTGAAAGGGATCGCTTTAAGCTATAAAATCGCCAATTATTACTTAGTTAGTTTATTAACTATCTGTGGTGTTTCAATAAAGTGTTTTTTTTTTATTCGGCATAAGAAATAATAACGTTACTTGGTGTAATATGTTTAAGAACTTGCCTGGTAACTAATCAGTTTAAACATAGCACCGCGGTTTTTGCATGGACATCGGCGCAAGCGCACGTGACCGCCATTTTAATTGTCCTAATTAGATCAAAGGTGACACCGACGACAATGTAAGACAGTATGTAAACTACCAACATGTTATGATTACATTGAATTATGCAATTGCTATTACACTCGGCCAATGAGCTGCACAATTTAATGGCATGACATTTGAATCATTTAGCTAAGTCACAGTGACTTTTGTATTGTATCTGCACCAACTCGTAGTGCCTCCACCGGCGTCAGACTTATTGAGGGTCGGACAGTCGGACATTTATTTTGTCACTTATTTTGTAGGACGTGTTTAGTAGCATTCGTTTCAACTTAGGTTCAAAGTCAAAGTCAAAATCAAAATCTCTTTAAACATTTTGGCATCACAGACACACTCATGAACGTCGAATTATCACAATGACTCTATCACCGTGTCGGAAAAATAACCACTACTCAGAAGATACGGCAAGAAAGTAAGGGAGGGGCATTTTTTTAGAGATTTTGAAAATTTTTTTTGGGTTTCAGTGTATGTTATAGAAGTCTAGAGTATTTTATAAAAGGTTATAGAGTATATTATATCAAATCGGTTGGGTGACTACGAAGATGCAGCTCGACCTCTTCGTAGTACGCGCTCGCATATACTTCGGAGGTCTTGCTACGATGGTCTTGGAAAAAATACGAATATGAGCTTTCTCTGTAGTTCACGTTCAAGCGGATGAAGTCGCGGGTAAAAGCTGGTTGTACATAAGATTTAATATAACATATTATAGTTTTTGGAGACTATTCAATTTATAGATAGATAGATAGATATCTAGAAATTATTGAGAGAAATTATAGATGCCTAGAAATTATTGAGAGGTGTTGCCTTTACCATGGTTTTGAATTATGTCCGTAAGTAGTGACTAAATCCAGTGTATCTAGACCAAATCTGAAATCATGAGAGATCAGCTACTGTCTTTGAAAATATATTGCATCAAAAGCACAAAGGTGACACCGACACGTACTGAACCGTTAAATGATAAATTAAACTCGATCTTGGCAGCTTTATGACTTAGATATAGTAAACTAGCTGCGCCCCGCGGTTTCACCCGCGGTTTCCCGGTATACAATAGCCTATGTGTTAATCCAGGGTATTAGCTATTTTCATTTCGTATTCACTTAAATCTGTTGAGCCGTTACAGCGTGAAGAAGAAACAAACACACTGACCTACACACATACACACTTACCTTCATACAAATTTTAGCATTAGTATGATGTGGTTGACGCCATAGGTGAGGTTATTGTGTTATCGGAAAAACCTATCGAATCAAATGTGATATTGTTCATTTTAATCAAATAATTGTTCATTGTTATATTACGAGACATTTCAAAAGAGTTGAAAATAACAAGACCCCCCCGCAGAGTATCTCGGTGCTATCTTCTCTAGCGGGCGTATTTCCGAAGTACTGGAAGAGTCAATTTTTGCATTTCTTTTCTGCACCCGGACTTCAGTTTCAATATAGGAAAGAAAAGGGTAAACATACTTACCTTTCTTCAAAGTCATGTTAACTTACAATTTTTAAACTTATTCCTAATTTTATTTGTATTGTGTTTATGGACGTATGTGCATTTCTGTGCCTATTTAATAAACGATATTTGACTTTGACTTTAACTTTGACTTTGATAAGAATAAGATTACGGAAATTACAAACTTCTTAAAACGCATGCAACATTTCTAAAAATGAAAAACGTTCTTGAATATAGAGGTTTTATACACTCAATCTTAATCATCTCAATCTTCCTCAATATAATCTCTGAATTACGGTGAAAACTACCTCAAAATCTATTAAGTAAATCCTTCTAAATGAGTATTTAGCGGAAACCAAGGAGTTTACTTCTTTTTTCTTTCGTCATTGGCGGAAAAGATGTGAATAAGCTGGTTTCTCCCTTTTTGCTGATTTTGATCACCCTTTGGTTCTGCCAATAGGGGACTATCTCTCACCACTCCCATCCAAACATTCCCTGCTGTTTTTCCTATGACATCTTTCCACCTCGACATTGGACGACCGGCGCTTCTTCAACCTAGCCTAGTCCACCATTCTGTTATTTTTAGGAATACTGCTAACAAATGAGCTATGCCAAGTAAAGTGCCAGTATAAGGTAAAACGGCTAAAACATGCTAACGTTCTGTGATCAGGAGGCCCAATATGCGCAGTAGAGTGCATGGTGTTTTTATAGTTGCCACACTTCGATTACGGTCTCCATTGATCAGATACCATGTGAGTTGATTAACTTGTATAGATTTCTATTGTTATTATTTATGATGGAAAATAGTTCCGCAATGATTATAGTAAGCAATCTCAGTGGGTTTTATGAAGCATAACTTTACTTTCTGATGGAACTTGGTTGCGTGAGACGTTACCTAAAATTTCTCTTTTCAGTAGTGGTGAATAGATTAATTGTTTTATAAATCACTGTTCGCTTCTTTTCATCTCGATGCAAAAAAGCGAACCCGGGAAACCGCGGGGTGCAGGGAGTATATCATACTAGCTCGATTGAACGACGCGCCCTTAGACTAATCGACTATGAGGCCCTCGACGGGAAGAAGGAACAAAGCCTTGAACACAGAAGACAAGTGGCTAGCCTATCGATCTTCTACAGACTACATTTCGGTGATTGTGCACAAGACCTGTATCAGCTGATTCCTTCATCCCCATTCCATCTTAGGACCACCAGGCGAGGAGAGTCACTTCACCCTTATGTTATGCACATACCACCAGTCTGCACAAAGCGCTTCGCTGACTCTTTCATTGTACGTACTGCTAAGGAGTGGAATTCTTTACCAGAATACTTATTTCCTTCCAATTTCAACCTGGGTCTCTCTAAGACAAGAATGAATAGGCACCTCATGGGCAAACGTGCTCCACCTTAGACCGCAACTACGCTTACCATCAGGTGAGTTGTTGTCAAACGTGAGCCCATTTAATCATTAAAAAAAACTAGCTGCGCTGGCCTATGTCATTTTCCAGGACTTAAAATACACACCAAATTTCATTAAAATCCGTTCAGTAGCGACCATCATGATATACCTCTCTCGCTTGTACAAAGAGACGATGGGTGAAGAAGTCCTTCGATACGTCCGGGAGAGAATATGCATGTGTACCGGAGTACGCGTGAAGAGCCCATCAAGGTGAGTTTGTCGCGGCTGGAGCAGACAAGGACCACTGACCTCAAGTCCTACGCGCTCCAGGTCCCAGCGGAACACTCGAAGATGTTCCTCGCCCAGGACTTCTGGCCTGCAGGGACAGTCTACCGCCGGTACAAGGAACATAGACGAAAACAATCCCCTGTTGTGTGGTAGCTTAATAAACGTAGTTTTATTAATATAATATATATGTTAGTCTGTAAAGTATATACCTTTATAATATGGGTCTTAGAATTACTTTGGTCATTAGATAATGTAACTACTGTTTTTTTAAGTTACTTCTTTAATTTAGGTCATAGTTTATAGTGACAAAATTCTATCTCACATGCGTAAGATTGGATTGGTAGAAATTAAAGCTCATCAACACATTTTATGATTGTCATAATTACCCAGTAGTCTCATAGACGAGACGGAAGTGTCAAAAGAAACGAAACAAGACACCAACACTATAGCACACACAGACACTATACACCAATAATACACATTACGATTCGATACAATAAGGTGCAGTTCATTAACAAAAATGTATTATAGTACCTTGTCATACTCGCTAGGTTAACACCGCTTCTTAAATAACTTAAATATCTAAAAATTTTAGTGAGACATGGTACTAATATGGATGGAACAGAGTACAATAGAGAAGCGATACTTGTCATTCTCGTCACCTGTGTAATTGGTATAAAAAATTGTAGAGCACTCTCACACGGGTTAAGGATAGTTTACAATGCTAGAGCAATAAATATAGAGCTCAATGAAGCCTACAAATATAGGTATTGTTTTAAAAATGAACTGTATGTGATGACTTTATCTTAATAAAAACAAAATATTCCCGAGAGTGATATTTTTAATTGAACTTATTAATTAAATAATTATTTATTGCACTATAACAACTAATGTACAAAAGGAGAACTTAATGCTAAGCCTTTTCTACCAGTTATCCAGTGACGGTAAAAGAAAGTTACGAAGCGTGCATAAAAAGTTAAAAAACTAACAGAGAAACAAAATAAATATCGTAATAAATATCGTAAAAACAAAAGCATAAATTACCCCACAAGACAAGGACCCGCCTTTTATTTTTTCATCTGTTTGTGATCGTTAGGCGTATTTTTTATTATTATTCTCATTTCGAATTTCATTTTAATTCATTTCTATATTATTCATTTCAATTTTTCATTTCGTTGAGCCGTTACAACATGAAAAAGGAACAAATACACTCTTACACACAAATTTTCCCATTTATAATATTATAATAATAATATAATAATAAGACATTTATTAGCATAAAACTATACAAAAATAGTTTTAAATAAAAATAGTAAAAAACAGTCAAGTGAAACATAAACATAGTATAAATTAAAAAATTATAATTTAAGTTGTTGCAAAACAAAGTATTAGCGTGAAGTGTCATCAACTTGTTACTAGGTCGCCAATTTGAACCCACCTTAACTAAGAGCTGGTATGCAACACTACATGTTAAAATGTGGCTAGCACAATCAATTTTTTTCTATACTAATTAACGGTTGTCATGTTATGATGACTATATTTACTATTGTCAGTAATACTTTGACTTTATACGCGTAAGATAATTACCGGACGTGTCATTGATATGTGACAATTTAGCAGATGGTTTTGTCTACAGTTTTACATCAGTGTTGGTATGTGATACCAAAACTAACTGCGGCTAAGGCTTCACCTGTGTTGATAATTTAGTCATCATTACCAGCCCATTACGTTCCCACTGCTGGGACACCGGTTTTCTCACATAAAGAGATAATGGGCCAGAATCCACAATGATTCCGTCCTCCATTTTTTATCGTTCAAGGTACTGTCCCTATCATCATCATCAGCCCATTACGTTTCCACTGCTGAGATACGGGCCTTCTCTTTCATAGAGAGAGTTTGGGCCATAATCCACCACGCTGGCCCAATGCGGTTTGGTGGATGTCACATTACCTTGAATTTTTGTGATTAATCCTTGGACATGCTGGTTTCCTCACGATGTTTTCCTTCACCGTTTTTAGAGTGAGTGTTAAATCCGCACATAATTTAAGAATGTCAGTGGTGCGGGGCCAGCGGGATTCGAACATGGGTACGTCGGATCGAAAGTCGCACGCGCTCCCACTGGGCCACACTGGCTCTCCATATACTTACACAAAATTTTGCAACAGGTCAATTTTTTTATTTATTTAATAAGTCGGCAAAACAAGTTGACGGCCCGCCTGATGGTAAGCGGTTACCGTCGCCTATGGACATCTGCAGCACCAGAGGCATTGCTGAAGCGTAACCGCCCCTGGACTCTATTAATTCCCCTTTTATTTATTTATTTATTTATTATTAATTGCATTCATGTACATATATTTATCATGTAGGTCTTAAATTACATCTTATGTTGGTACATGAGCCCTGTAAGGACAGGACTAAACTTAAACTTAAAAGGACTCCATGTTGTTGTCAATGATGTAGAAACCTGCATTCGATCTAAAATTTCACGAGCCCAACTATAAGAGCGAGTGTGGCTCAGCGGGGACTCGTGCGCTTTTCGATCCGACGCACCTGGGTTCGAATGCCGACTCGGCCCTGCACCAATGACTTCTAGTTAAGTGCAGATTTTGCTCGCTCGCTCTAAAACGGTAAAGGAAAACATCGTGATGAAACCCGCTTACGCGCTTTGGAGTGGTAGGCTCTGTCCGTGGTTGTAATACCACCCACCGAACAAAGCCATGCCGTCAAACGACCTAGTCGTGTTTCGGGATGATGTTCGGTGAACTATCGGGGAGACGGGTCTGAGCAGCCGCTCAACTGCCGTCTCTCTCTAGATCTATGTGCTTCATCTTAGGCCACATCATCGCTTCACATCAGGCGAGATAGTGGCCAACATGGATCTATTAAGCGTAAAAAAAATTGGACAAGACAATTAAAAGCGTATAATACTCTGAAAATCGAACAGCACTTACCCAAGCAATTTAGCACTACTTAAAAAACATAACTGCGTTTGTAAATGCTTCTCTAGCTTAACGGTCTCTACGACTGTTGGAGCAAATCAGTTCGATTCACTAGTGATTTTATACTATTTTATTACTTGAGACAATGGAGAAGACGCGATATGGTAATTAATTTACGTGGCAAGGGTGAAATTTGGTTTATTGAACAATGGTTCCGTAACCATTAGAATAAGAATAGAATAAGACATTTATTTGCAACTCTTTTTTTTACGCTTAATAGATCTTTGTTTGGCCACGATCTCTCCTGATTTGAAGCGATGATGTGGCCTTAGATGGTTCACCGAACATCATCCCAAAACACGACTAGGTCGCTTGACGGCATGGCTTTGTTCGGTGGGTGGTATTACAACCACGGCCAGAGCCTACCACTCCAAAAAAAACACATTATACAAAGTATGGGTTACAATACAATACAATAATGGGTGACAATACAATACAATGATTTTGCAAAAGTTTTAGGTGGTGCTTTATCTATTATGGGCAGACGTACTGCTTACCGTCAGGCGAATGACCTGCTTGTCTCGCCATTCAGTTACAAAAATAAAAGCAATTATGATTTTGTGACCAAAACTGTGCGACAGTGGCTTAATGGAGAGCGAGTGTGGCTTAATGGGAGCACGTGCGACTTTCGATCCAACGCATCCGAGATCGAATCCCGCTGGCCCCGCACCACTGACTTTCTTAAGTCATGTGCGGATTTAACACTCGGTCTAAAAACGGTGAAGGAAAACATCGTGAGGAAACCGGCATGTCCAAAAATTTATCACAAAAATTCAAGGACATGTGACATCCACCAACCCGCACTGGGCCAGCGTAGTGGATTATGGTCCATACTTTCTCTACGAGGGAAGGCCTGAGTCCCAGCAGTGGGAACGAAATGGGCTGATGATGACCAAAACAGACAGGTTCACAATTATTTACAAAATTTGCAAGAGTACCTGTATTTCTAATAGGTATTATTCTACGATCCATCATAGAGGTACTTGAAAGATTTAGTCGTGTATCTATATTACAAATGTTTTTTTTTTGCGTTGGGCGCCACCGGTCGCTATTAAATTGCACCAGTTTTCTAAGAACAGCAAACTGGGGCCACTCTGACGTCATAACTTAATACCTTACCTTTTTATAGTGAATAGAACTTTAAATAATGTAAAACATAAAAAAACACTCTGAGAACTCGAACTGATTTTTTATTATTCATTATTATTTATTTATTTAATAGTTTGCACAAAAATGGTACAAGGAATGACTTAATGCTATTTAGCATTATCTACCAGTCTTCCAGGTCGTGGAAGAAATATAGTGGGTGTGCAGCTACGTTTTGAGCAAAAGTACGTTGAGATATACTAAATAAATGACATCAAAATAAATATAATAAATTGTATAACAATAGAAAAATATATACAACATCACAATAAATATAATTATATAATATAACAATATATATATAATTATAAAGTGATAGGATCACATGTAAGTTTAGGTATAGGTAAGAAAAAGCGGATTGAACTTTTCAAAACAGCAGTATTGAAGATAATGTTAGTCATTAGGGTAAACTTGCTTAATAAAATGTTCATGGACGAGACGCTTAAAAATGTCTTTACTATTACTTTTTTGGATATTACCTGGTAACGCATTCCACAGCCTTACTGCCACGACAGCAAATGAATTATCCATGAAACAAGTTGAGTGTTTAGGAGTGGCGAGAAGTAAATTATTTGAGGATCTTAGCTGTCGGTCATGAGTGTCCCCAAGAAGTTGAAATTTTTGTTTCAGGTATTCAGGAGAATTTGGATCTTTTAGTACCGTAAAAAGGAGGCCGAGAATTATTATTAAAAACAACTTAAAATTCAAAGTCAAGAGGCAAACAATAATTATTAAATAGGCACAAAAAATGCACTTCAACACATAACACAAATCAAATTAAAATTATATTAAAATTTTAATTGAAACCCGTATTCATGAATAATACTTGTCGAGACATTTGGCTATATTTTGCTATTTATTTTATTTTTTACACAGCGTCCAATCAGAACTCCATTAATGAATCCACATTTGACACACTTATAATTGTAATGGAGTTCTGATTAGTTGCTGTGCCTGATTTATCAAAGTGTTTCGACAAGGTGTTGTTCATGAATAGGATGTAAGACTTATGTAGTTAGTTGAATTTTACGACCTACTTAAAGGTAGGTATATCGAACATATCTTATGTTTTTGTCAAGACGAGTCTGCGAAGTCGCGATGACCGCGACATTTGCTGGGCGCTGTGAGACCATGGTCCTCGTAGTTCCTGGTTCCCTAGATATAATACAGGGAATCCTAGTTAGGGGCCTGGAAATATTTAGGTATGTGATAGGGCGTATTTATTTATTTAACATATAATTTGCTATTCACTTACTAACTGACAAGAGATTATGAAATGCCTATTCCGAAACGGTACCCTAATAAAGACACGTTATTTTAAACGCTTTATGAAGCTATAGCGTCTATAATAGCTAATAAACAACATTAAACGCCTTTGTTTTCTGCTCTCATGGCAATTAAAAATATTTTTCCACGTAATAGGTTGTTTAATGGCAACGCTCCAGGTGTCTGACGGGCGTCTGTATCGATATGTGTTTGGGAAATTTGTTTTTATTATAAACTTTTGTTGTTGGCCGATAGGCATATAATACGACGCTTTAGGCCTGGCTAAAAGCGAGCGTCGATTATATAATAAACTAGTTGCGCTCTGCAGTTTCCCGGGAAAAATTAGCCTATGCCTACACATAGGCTACTTGTGGACTGGTCATATTTGCCGAAGAACCGATAACCATTGGGGTAGACGTGTTCTAGAGTGGAGACCGCGGATCGGCAAACGTAGTGTAGGACGCCCTGCGACTAGATGGAGCGACGATATACGTAGGGATGCTGGTAGCAACTGGAGAAGGAAAGCCGAAGATCGGGCTCAGTGGCGTGCTATGGGAGAGGCGTATGTCCAGCAGTGGACTGATGTGGGCTGATGATGGTGAGGCTACTTTTTAGAAGACAAATATGCTCGGAATATTCCACTTCTGCAGCTAACTAGTACATAAGAAATATATCATTCTGGAAGATAACGATATAACCGGTAAGACCGTTCATACACTTTAGCTTTAAGTATTGTGTTGTAATTATTTCTTGTTGTTTTGTGACAATAAAGCGTTTTATAATCTTAACTAATCTAATCTAACATTGTAGAAAACCAAAAAACTGGAACAAAATCTCTAAAATAGATGCTAACGCCTTCTAAATTCAAAGTCAAATATCATTTATTAAATAAACACAAAAGTGCATTTTTATTTAAAGGTCATAAACACAATACACATAAAATTAAAAATATGTTAAAATTGTAACTTAAGTTAACATGACTTAGAAAAAAGGTAAATATGTTTACCCAATTCTTGCTTATATTCAAACTGAAGTCCGAGTGCAGAAAAGAAATGCGAAAACTGACTCTACCAGTGTTTCGGAAATACGCCCGGTAGAGCACCAAGAAACTCTGCGGGGATGTCCTCTTTTTCAACTTTTTTTAAAATGTCACGAAACATTGCATTGAACAATTATTTGAATAAAATGAACAATTAGGTATAAATTAAATATTAACAGAATGTCAAAAATATGAATCCTACTATTATTATAAACGCGAAAGTTTGTAAGAATGTATGGAAATATGTTTGTTACTCTTTTACGCAAAAACTACTGAATGGATTTTGATAAAACTTTACAATAATAGGTATAGCTTATACATCAGAATAACACATAGGCTATATTTTATCCCGTGAAACTGCGAGTGAAACCGCGGGGTGCAGCTAGTAATATATAAATAGTTATGAGAGTAGCAGTTAGGAGTGACCAGACCAGACCAGTGTCCACAAGCAGCGAAATTGAAAGCGATCGGGATCGCAGTTTGGGTTACACGATTCCCTTGCAGCTGGGTCCTCCACATGGTGTCCATATTTGGTATTCCATTCTATAGGGAAGCCCAATTATTGAATAGTGACATGTCAAACTACACTTTAGCCTCTTTAACAATGAAATTGAGAGAATCATGTTTCATTCATATCATTATCAGTTGCAAAAAGTGATAAGTGAACTTATGCCCTTTTATAGCAAAAAGCGTAAAAACGAAAATACAGACAGAGCTTAATTGACAGCTCTGTCTGTATTTTCGTTTTACATCTGGTAGAAACTATTACAAATACCCTTTTAAAGAATTTTTTTTTAAATTGTTTTTTGTGTCAGTTGGAATTTAAAATGATTTTTCTTGCCTACGCAAAAACACTACTGTAAATGTCGTATTAATATTGGTAATTCTACATGTCTCTATATAAATTGGAACCCCGGAGTTCGATAAGTGAATCACAATTTTATTTAGTTATTAAATTACGGGAAATAATTGCTAATCAATTCTAAACTGCAGGCCGTGGCGATGGGTTGCGTTCAATTACTGTCATTGAAAGAAAGAAAGAAAGAAAGAAAATACATTTATTCAAGACAGATACACGCAACATTACATTAAGCTATAATACTATACTACACATAACAAATAATATTATACGATACATACAACCAAGATGGCGGACACTTCTGTGGCAAGTGTAACGGTAAAATTGAAATTAGAAAACAATATGTATTATTACGTTTATTAAATTAATTAATTGCTAAAAAGCAATGCTATGCTAGCTAGCTAATGCTAGCTGATCATGTTTGTTAAATCATTTAGATATAATTATCTGCGCCCCGCGGTTAAAAAGTGGCCTATGTGTATCCAGGGAATTAGAAATCTCATATCAAATTTCACTCAAATCCGTTGAGCTGTTACAGCGTAAAAAAGTCACAAACACATTAACACAAACACATACACACTTTCGAATTTATAGTATTAGTGTGATATCATCATCATCAGCCCATTACGTTCCCACTGCTGGGACTCGGGTCTTCCCTCGCAGAGAGAGATATGGGCCTTAATCATCACGCTGGTCCAGTGCGGGTTGGCGGATGTCACATGTCCTTGAATTTTTGTGATTTATTGTACATTGGTTTCCTGATGATGTTTTCCTTCACAGTTTTTTGAGCAAGTGTTAAATCCGCACATAACTTAAGAATTTCAGTGGTGCGAGGCCAACGCGATTCGAACTCGGGTGCGTCAGATCATAAGTTATACGAGTTCCCGCTGAGCCACACTCGCTCTAAATGTGATATACATAAATATTATACACATGTTCTTATTCTGATTCCCGGTTAAACGGCTAAAAGCCATTACACACTGTATCCGTTCTCTGTATCGGACACAACACTCACATAAACAGATGTATAAATGAATTAATTTTCTACAATTTTCACCATAGGTATGGATATATTGAAGAATCAGTAAGGGCATCTGATGTAAGGTGAAAAAAGGTGGTTTCTAGTCCACTAACTAGTGATATTTTTAAGCTTAAATCTGACAAAGCTGAGATGCTAGTTTTAATCTGGTCTCTGTGGATACTAGTGTACCTACTACCTACACAAAAATCGTATGGGACTCAGTTTTTTTCATTAATCTTAAATGGAACGTGTCTCCGCAGAGTTTGGAGTACCAACACCGGCTCTAAAAAAATCTAAATTTCTAGTCGGTCTTCCGGTCATAAATTTCTAGAGCACTCAAAATCGTAAATTTTTAGCGTTTATTTTTATTATTATGACGCACTAGCTGCACCCCGCGGTTCCACCCGCGGTTTCCGGGATAAAAAGTAGCCTATGTGCTATTCCAAGTACCTACATACCAAATTTCATCAAAATCGTTCGGTATTAGTTTTTTGCGTGATAGAGTAACAAAGATCCATACATCCATATAAATTTTCGCGTTTATAATATTAGTAAGGATTAACGAATGCCAAGCGTAAAACTCAAACAAGGCTTTTTGGAATGAAAATATACGACCACCGGCTGGAACTTGTACCCGCATTTTAATCTTCCCTCAGCGCGAGAATAGCACTTCATTTTTTCTTTACAAAAAACCTTGTTTGTGCTTTAAGCGTTAGTATAATAGTAAAAAAAATCATCAGCATATTAATTTTCAACTTCTAGAGCACAGGTTTTCTCATATGACAGAATTACATACAGTTTGTTGGATGTCACATGCCATGGTCCTCAAATGACAAGCCTGACAAATTCAATACAGCTCACGTAGCGCTGCTTACGCACCAGTCACATTATCCTACAGAGTGCCTCTCTTTCTATCGCATAGCTCTTATCTCTTCTGACGCGGTACGTGTAACAACGCGCGACCTGCCGTCGGTGTCCGGCTATGTACTTGTAGCTTTGTACCTACAGTGCAGAGTGCGCTAGGCCTGGTACCAGTGCCGTGTGCCTACAGCAAAGGCACACGGCACTGGTACCAGGCCTAGTATCCTTACTGCTAGTAGTGGTATCCTGTCACGGTCTAAAGGAGTCAACGGTGCGCGTTGGGTTCGATCACGTTGTGGAGGCAAACAGCGCGATGCATCGCTGGCCGGCAGCTTTGGCTTTTGCTAACATACCGAATGATTGGCGAAACTAAAATATGGATTCATATTGATTTAAAAAGCATCAGTATTTTTACAGCGGACTGGGGCTGCGTCTGCGACGCGATTTCAAAGCGTAAACTTTCGGACGAAGAATTATCCGAGTTTTGATCGGTGTTATTCCAAAAAATCACAAATGAATACGAGTAGCCTCCTTGTTTTTTATAATGTTTGCTGAATATAACAATTGGCAAAACTAAAAAAAAAATGGATAATTTTTAACCGTTCACCAAAAATACTGATTGTGCTTGGTGCACAATCAGTATTTTGTCGCAGTAGATTTGGTCTGTTTTTAGCACTCAAACGTATAGGTGGCCCTTGGGCCACCCCAACGGTATAAGGGGCAGCCCTCGGCAGGTTAGGGTGCGGTGGGGGTAGCCCTTGGGCCACTCCAACGCCGCGAACATGTAATATTCATAAAAAAGGTCCTCATTATGAAATATTTTAATGAACATATTTTGATGCACAATCAGAATATTTGGCCGAAAAACGGGAATAAATTAAGGTACAGTAAATACGATCCAAAAAAATATTTTTTATGATTCAATATTATAATGAATCAATATTGTTTATGAGTCAGAAAGCCCTATTAACTAGAGCTAATATATGCACAATGACGAATTATTTTGATTGAGACTGCGTTGCGTTTTCAAAGCATATGAAACTCCCGGGAACCAACATTGTGTTTGTCCAAAACTTGGTCGGAGTTATTTCGAAAAATCATAACACGAATGAAGCCGTTTTATTTTTATGACTAATGACACTTATTTTAGATTTGCTTACGTTAAGATTGAACGATTTATTCTAGTGCAAAATAAAAAATAGCTCTCATCATTCTTTTGTAGATCTGAGCATCAAAAACAACTCCATCGAGTTGGCCCACGGAAGAGTGAGGTGCAGCAATTCGAGTAAGATTTGGTGGTCATTTACTAAATTTGATCCGCCGATACAATTTTTGAATAGAAGCTTATGGAGATCTCAAAGATTATTTTGATGATCATCATATTTTTTCCCATATGTAAATACAAACATACATGCATAGTTTACTAAAAACGTAACCCTTCCTTTTGGCTTTGCCGTAGGACACTGTTCCATATTTGATTAACATTCTGACAAAATCACAGTAAGTCTAGATAATTATACTAATAGAAAGTTATATCTATAAGGAAGACAGTGGAAGGGAAGAAAAAAAAAACAGTAATAAATTAAAAAGCGAACAATACAAACAAAACGAACGTCAAGACCGCTATAAATCACCAAGTTTTCCTTAAAGGTATCTCTTTGAAGCTAAAAAACTATAACTTTCTTGATGATTCACGCAACATGGAAAAGTCATGTTTTATGGTAATAAGTCCAGTTGTCCATGTACGGAAGCTAATGGGTTACGGATCGCGATTTGACTGTTATGACGTGGTGATGTTTTATTGCGGTTAGCGCTTGGACACACTGGGGGATACGATCCTAACTCCCAACGATCAACTACAACTCGGGTAGGTCTTTCGTATGCGGGAGGCCGTCTGAGTAGGTACCAACGCTTTGCCAGTTATTCTGCCGCCAAGCAGTATTGCGCAAATATTACTATAATCCGGTTTGAAGGGCGTCAGCGAAATTACTAAGGGCATAAGAGACTTCATATCTGATGTCTCGGGGTGATGAGCGCCATGTAGTGATACGCAATTTTTAATGGTATTAACAGTTATGGGTGGCACTGCTATTGTTATGAACAGGCGTGGCGCTTAGGCGAACGACTAGCTCGTCTCATCACTCAGATCCATTAAAAAACAATACAAAGATTCTTTATTATTTGCACTTCATTTCTCGTACTCTATATTTTACTCGTGGTAGATCTCCCTTCTGCGGGCGGCCGTCTGGGTTGGTGTCATCGCTTTGCCAGTTATTCTACCGCCCAGCAGTAGTGCGCAAGCATTACCGTGTTCAGGTTTGAAGGGCGAAAGACAACGAATTAACTGGATGAAAAAAATCCACTTGGAAAGAATGCTAGGCAAGTTGCTCAAATTCTAAAAAAAACTTCCACGCCCAAGTTAATTTTGGGTATGTGTTCCTGTTTTGTCTTTAATTCGACGAATTTTTTCATCCAGTTAATTCGTTGTCTTTCGCCCTTCAAACCTGAGGACAAACCTCGAGGAGTCCCTCGGGGGGGGAAGTGCCACACGACGGTCAGAGATGTGTGACTATTGAAATATCATTCCATGATTTCGTACTCTGAGAGGCACCGGTTCAAGCTTGGACTCGCATATAACTATGCAGTCCCCTACGGGAATTCTTCAAATTATAAAGGACGACAATGAATCATCTGGATGATAACAACTCGGATTGGAAATTAAAATGCTAGCCAAGTAGATGTTAAATGCAATAAGTTGCCTGTTACAAAAAAATGCTCGGGGACTTTTTCTAGGCAGAAACATTTTGTCCGTACAGGGTATACCTAACCCATAACCTCTCATATTTTTAACCTAATATCTGCTAATCTCAGAGGGGTTTTATCTTTCCTTATTTTTTTAGATTTTCTTCAGTTTAGTTTCAGGACTATCTGATCAACGACACGCTGATGAGCGATACGCAAGCTGTTGCGATGTCACACTTATATTATAAATGCGAAAGTTTGTATGTAAATTTATTTGATACTTTTTCACGCTGTAACTGCTCAATAGATTTGAGTGAAATTCGGGATAGAGATAGTTTATTGGATTAAAATAGACTCCTTTTATTCCGGGAAACCGCGAGAAACCGCGGGGCCCAGCTAGTACAAAATAAAGAAAGAAAGAAAAGAAAGAAAGAAAAAACATTTATTTGACGACCACAATCATAACAAAATAAAAAAACACAGGAAAACATAATTATAAAAAGAAAAAAATAAATATATAAACAGTATGAAGAGTTAATTATGCCTAAAATTACGTATGTGGTGCCAAAAGGGGCTTTCACTCAGCACAAATGTCAGGTGTCAATCAAAGACGCGTTCTAGGTCCCAGTAAGCACAAACCTTTATACCACCCGCGTACGCTTAGGCATAAATTTATGCCTTCTGTAACTGACTTCCATATAATACCATTTTATTTAACAAGAACTATATAACGCAGTATACATAAATTTAAGTCCTGTAACTAGATTGATTGATATACAGTGACGGTTTTCTTGAATATAATATTGGAGTTTATTTATAGATTGAATAGCAACTTTCTGTACATAAAGCATTATTTTTTTGTAAATAAATTAAAACAAAATAGGATTGAAATTTCATGTAGATATTCTAATGAAAAAACTAACTATGCTGTTCGAAATTATGTAGAATACAAAGATGCCTGAAACATTCTTCTTCTGCAAAGCATTTTTTATCCTGCCACTGAGTCATGAAACCACCAAATCGTTCGCACGATGCTAAGCGCCACGCCTGCAGTGCAGTGCCACCCAGAACTTTAAAAACGTAAAAAATACTGCGTACCACTGCATTGCGCTCATCAACCCGAGACATCGATATTAAGCCTCATATGCCCAGTAATTTTGCTGGCTACCATGCCCTTTAAACCGGAACACAGTAAAGCTTGCTGACTACTGCTGCATCATCATCAACCTACATCAAAGCACTGCTTGAAATGGGTGTCTCCCAAAGTACGCCACTGAGCCCAATTACCAATACCCTGCGTATGTCAGCGATCCATCTTTTTTTTATTTGTGATAAATCTACATTTGACCACCATCTCGCCCGATGTTAAGCGACGATGAGGCCGAAGATGGAGCACGTAGATTTAGAAGATACCTATTCACTCAAGCCCTAAAGATACCCAAATCTAATCTAGTCGCAGTTCATCTACGTTTATTAGAACACTAGCTGTGCCCCGCGGTCTCACCCGAAGTTTTCCGGAATAAAGCCTATGTATTATTCCACTTTATAAGCTATCTCCATTCCGGATTTCACTCAAATCCGTTGAACCGCTACAGCGTGAAGAAGTAACATCTATTCAAAAATTATCAAGAAGGTAGTAACTTCTGTAAACTTTATGTTCAGGCGTTATTATTCTTTTTAATATTTGGACGGTCACGAGCCAAGATACCGGCATCGAGCGCAGAAATGTGAAGAAGATGAGGGTAGTTTCGACTACTGCTCTCACGTATATCGTCGGCAGACCGTGCGACCGTGACCGTGTGCACCTCGGACACAGCTTTGGACAGGACGTGTCGATTCGGCGGTTGTATATTTGAAGAATTTCGGACTTTTGGGACCTCTGTGATTGTGTAATTTTGGACACTGCTCTCTCGCACCTACACCCGGGTGTTGAGATTTTGGCCGATCTGGACGGCGCCGGCGACGGAGTCTGCGTGCGTGAGCTCATCGGAATTTCGAGGTAAGTGGCTGTACTTATATTGGGAGGAATAGTAACCCTGAACAAAAACCTAACCAGAGAAGGTCTAGGACTAGTGTGCTCACTGGGCATCGAAGGAGAAACAAATATCGATTAGTTCTCACGGACATAATTTTTGGTCCGTCGTACCGGATAGATTTTCGTTAAAACTGGTAGGTAGTTACGGTTGGCTAAGTTCTTGGTTAAATTCGGTACATTTGCTATATACCTATACTTATTCGTATTAATAATTCGGTTCGGTTTAGAGCTTAATATAATATTCTATCTTACGAGGTTCAGTTAACGGTCAAAAAATGTCTAAGGTTTTTGAAAGCAAGTTTAAAATTAAATACGATTGGTTTATTTATTCTTTGGAAATAGTAAATACAAAATCACAAAATTCAGGTGTTATTTCGTCTCGGTTACGTAAATTAGAGGGCTATTACGTGCTCTTAACGGAAGCATACGAGTCGATTTTGAATGTTTGTACGGAGATAAACGATAGTGCAGTCATTAAAGAATACGATGATAAGTATAAGGAAGCTACGGAGATATATAACAAGTTGGAGTCAATATCGGCGGCATATCCGTCTTTGGACGGCACTCACACACCAACGGAAAGCGCGCCACAGGCTCGGTTACCAAGAATAGATTTGACCACCTTCGATGGCGACCTTTTTTCATGGAGTAGCTTCATTAGCCTTTTCAATTCCTTGGTGTTGTCTAGGAAGGATATATCTAAAACGGAAAAATTCCACTATTTATTCTCTCACGTAGTGGGTGAGCCGCGGTCATTAATTAAACATCTTCCGATGGTTGATGTTTCTTTAGATACGGCTTTGGATATACTTAAGGCTAGATTTGAGAATAAGAGGTTACTGACGGATTCTCATATTTATCGGATTTTACATTTGCCAGTGCTAACTAAGGTCGTTGAACTTAGAACTAAAATATTAAACCCATTATTAGAATCTACCCGGGCTTTGAACAATTTAGGTTTACCTACGGATCAATGGAGCTATATGCTACTATATATTGGTCTTTCAAAGCTACCTATTGAAATTAAAACTCGGTTTGAACAAAAGTACGGCGGAAACAGTATTAATTTACCAACATTCGACCAACTTATAGAATTCCTACAAAATGAGTGCAGATTTATAGACACGGCGGCATCGGTCTCGGCGGAACCGGTTTCCTATGCGGAGCGCACGCGTCGAACAGCTGACAAACGTAATATACTCCTAACACAAAATAATAACGGCAACAGAATTGAACGTGTTAATTATAAGCAATGTTGTTATTGTCAATTTACGGGGCACACTATTATGAATTGTTTTAAATTTGGCAATTTGGCTAGACAGGATCGTAAGGGTTGGGTTCAAGTGAACGGCTTATGTTTTAAATGTTTCGGAAATCATTCGGCGGCGTCATGTCGGTCCGCTGCCGTTCCGTGCGGTCGGTGCGGGAACTCGGGGCATAATGAGTTAATTTGCACATTCATTGCGCGCTCGAATGCACCAACGGACGGCCGGCAGGGAACACGGCACGCACACGTTTCCGCACACGCCCGCGATGATGTTGCTGGCGGTAGGCGGTCACCGTGTGAGTCGCGTCGCAGTTCCAGTATATCGCGGGAATATTATGAGCAGCGGCGTGCTTCACCAACACGAATAGAGCGCACCTACTATCGGCGCCGGCGTACTGATAACGAGATTAACACCGATGATCGAAATTATGGAAACGAATCACACGGAAACGACGGGCGTGTCGACCGTGCGTCGAGCCCGCCGGTTGCTCGTCGTCCACACAATAATTCGGAATAGCAATTACAGCAATCGTGTAATATCGCTTCACTACCTAGGTTAGCTAATAATGTTATTTTACCTACGGCTATTATTGAAGTAAAAAATTCAATCGGCGACTTTGTTCGTGCAAGAGCCTTGTTAGACCTCGGCGCTCAGTTAACCTTTATTAAGAGCGATTTTGTTTCAAGTTTACGGTTGAAGCGATATTACACTCATACATCTTTATTAGGTATCGGCGGTATTCGAGCGGGCGGCAGTCAGCATGTGGTATCTGTTGACTTTAGACCGGAACGGGCAGGGAAGCCTTTGTTATCAGTTACGGCGGCGGTTTTAAAAAATCCTACGGCTTATCTAGCTCGGAGATTGGGAATAGATTGTAGTGGGTTACGGATTTCGGATGAAGGCTCTTGGAATAAATCTCAAGTGGATATAATTTTCGGTTGTGACATTTTAGGTAAAATATTTAGTCATGCGGTTAACTTAGGTTCGGACGGGCCTTACGGTTTAAAAACTATTTTTGATTTTGTTATATTCGGTCCGGCTTCGGTAGATATCAGTGAATCGAATGATCATTATAGCAGTTTGGTGACACTTGTTGAAGCGGTTGAGCGGTTTTGGCGATCGGAGGAGCCACCAAATATTAAAATAAAGGACCCGGCGGATATTGAATGTGAAGATTTATTTAAGTCAACCACCACTCGGGGTGCGGATGGCAAATATACGGTTCGGTTGCCACTTATACCAGATCACAAGCGGTTGGGTGATTCAAGGCAGATAGCGCTGCAGCGCTTTTTAGCTATCGAGCGGAAGATGAAAAGACAGTCTGAGTTTCGAGATAAGTACGTGAAGTTTATGACGGAATATCTTGAGCTCGGTCATATGACGTTATCAAACAGAAATCTAGATTTGGAAGGTGAACATTATTTCCTCGCTCATCACGGTGTATTTAAAAAGTCCGGAGACACTAGTAAAATTCGAGTAGTGTTTGACGGTAGTGTTAAATCTAGTTCCGGAGTGTCACTCAATGATTGTCTATATTCCGGCGAGCGTTTACAGAATGATATCACAGTAATCATCCTCAATTTTCGGTGGCCACGGGTTGTATTCACTACGGATGTAAAAATGATGTTTAGGCAAACCTGGGTTCACCCTGATGATAGAAAATATCAACTTTTATTTTGGCGGACGTCTCCATCTGAGCCATTGCAAATTTATGAGTTGACGACCAACACTTATGGTCTAAAAAGTAGTCCTTTTATTGCGAATCGGTGCCTCCAGAATATAGCTCATGATGAACAACATAGGTATCCAAGGGCGGCGCGGGTATTGCTTAAAAATGCATATGTAGATGATTTGAGCGGTGGGGCTGATACGTTGAGTGAAGCTCGTGAGTTGAAAGATGAATTGGTGGGTCTTATGAATACGGCGGGCTATGAGTTGCGCAAATGGTCTTCTAACGTCCCGGAACTGTTAGGCGATTTACCTTCGGAACATTTGGAAACTCTTCGGGTATTTGATGAACATACGGAAGAACACGGTTACATTAAGGTCTTAGGCATCCAGTGGAATCCAAAATCGGATTCTTTTACTTATCGGCTAAACTTACCTCCTGGAAGAACAGTCACTCGGAGAATCATTTTGTCACTAGTAGCTCGTTTGCATGATCCATTAGGCTGGATCAGTCCTGTTGTTTTTAAAATTAAATTGTTGTTACAAACCTTGCTCAGCAGTGTTGATAATGCGCGAAAGGTCGACTGGGATGCTCCAGCATCTGATTCCATAGTTCGGCAATGGTTAGATATTACCTCCGACTTACCAAATTTGGAACGACTATCCATACCGCGGTGTTTAAAACCCTTGAGGAATTCGTTCACCCGATATACTTTGCATGGATTTTGCGACGGCTCTTCGGTTGGATTCGCGGCGGCGGTATATATCCGGGCACAACAATCGGACGGAAATGTGGTTCTGCGGCTGCTCATGGCAAAATCCAGGGTAGCTCCACTTAAGACGAAACGTACTATCCCTAAACTCGAATTGAGCGGTGCGGTGCTCTTGACCACACTCATCAATTGTGTCGCTACTTCAATGGAGCACGAGGTAGTATTCGATGAGGTTGTAGGTTGGTGTGATAGCACTATTGTATTGGCATGGCTTCAAACGTCGCCCCATAAGTTACAAGTATTCGAGGGTAATCGCGTGTCACAAATAAATTCATCTGCGACTCGAATCCACTGGAGATACGTTCCCAGTAACATGAATTGTGCGGACGTTGCGTCCCGCGGAAGTACGGCAGCGGAATTAATGCAGCATCACTTGTGGTGGGAACCGCAGTGGCTGCATGAGCCTTCAGACCAATGGCCGAGAGATTGTGTAGAAGTCCCTAGAGATCTGCCTGGTCTTAAGGCTATAACGGCTAATGTCAGCGCGGTAGAATCGGATTTTGATTTGATACAACGGTATAGCTCTTTTGATAAGCTAGTTAATGTCACCTGTTGTATATTACGGTTTGTTAACAATTGCAAACGTCAAATTAAAACAAACGGAAATATAACGGTTTCAGAACGGAGAAATGCGGTCTCCTATCTGATTAGATATGTTCAAGGTATACATTTTAAAGAAGAATTTACGGCTTTAAAATTGGGCAAACCTATTAAAGGTTCATTACGGAGATTAAATTTATTTATTGATAAGGATAACATACTTCGAGTTGGCGGTCGAATAGACGCATCAACCTTACCTTATGATGCTCGGCATCAGGTTCTATTACCCGGTAAATGTCGGTTTACGGAATTATTAGTAACGTATTATCACCAAATACACTGTCATGTCGGTTCAAATACTCTTGCGGCTATTTTGTCTCGGTTCTACTGGATAGTTTCAGCACGGCGGATTACTCGGCTTATCACCTTTCGGTGCGTTCAATGCTATCGGTCAAGGGCGCGTCCTACGCAACCTTTTATGGCAGATTTACCACCGGATCGCGTAAGAGGCGTACGCCCTTTTCTCGGTGTCGGTACGGATTTTGCTGGGCCATTTTATATCAAGTCAAGTACATTACGGAATGCTAAGATACAAAAATGTTACCTATGTATTTTTGTTTGTTTAGCCACCAAGGCGGTCCATTTAGAAATTGTAACTGATTTATCGGTTGAAGCGTTTATTGCGACGTTTACACGGTTTGTTTCCCGGCGAGGACTTCCGGCAATGATGAGGTCGGATTGCGGTACTAATTATACAGGCTCTGACAAATTTCTTAAGGAATTGTATATATTCTTACGTAACAACCAATCGGATATTGAACGTAAACTAACCATGCAAGGCGTCACCTGGTTATTTAATGCACCGGCAAGTCCTAATCACGGCGGTCTTTTTGAAGCGGCGGTAAAGTCGGCTAAAACACATGCGAGGCGAGTATTGGGTGATTCTCGTCTTACGTTTGAAGGATTGACAACCTTCTTTACTAAGGTGGAAGCGGTTATGAATTCCCGGCCTTTGTGTCCTCTGAGTACGGATCCGTCAGATCTTGAAGTTTTAACTCCTGGACATTTTTTAATAGGACAACCTCTAGTTGCCCTTCCGGAATATCCTTATACGGACATCAAAATGACTCGGCTATCTCGGTACCAACAAATTCAAAAGTTGACTCAACATTTCTGGTCTCGGTGGAGAACTGAATATCTCCATACTCTTCAGCAACGGTATAAATGGACCTCACCAACGGAACCTCCTAAACTAGATGATTTAGTATTGATAAAGGAAGATAATATGCCTGCCCTTCATTGGAAGCGCGGTCGGTTAATAAAATTGCTACCGGGCAAGGACGGAATTGTTCGGATAGCAGAAGTAAAAACTCAAAATGGCATTCTTCTCAGACCCATTTCTAAGCTATGTCGGTTACCTATAGGCAATTAGGAACCAAGGGAGCCTTGGTTAGGCGGGGGGATGTTCAGGCGTTATTATTCTTTTTAATATTTGGACGGTCACGAGCCAAGATACCGGCATCGAGCGCAGAAATGTGAAGAAGATGAGGGTAGTTTCGACTACTGCTCTCACGTATATCGTCGGCAGACCGTGCGACCGTGACCGTGTGCACCTCGGACACAGCTTTGGACAGGACGTGTCGATTCGCCGGTTGTATATTTGAAGAATTTCGGACTTTTGGGACCTCTGTGATTGTGTAATTTTGGACACTGCTCTCTCGCACCTACACCCGGGTGTTGAGATTTTGGCCGATCTGGACGGCGCCGGCGACGGAGTCTGCGTGCGTGAGCTCATCGGAATTTCGAGGTAAGTGGCTGTACTTATATTGGGAGGAATAGTAACCCTGAACAAAAACCTAACCAGAGAAGGTCTAGGACTAGTGTGCTCACTGGGCATCGAAGGAGAAACAAATATCGATTAGTTCTCACGGACACTTTAAAATTTTAAAATAATTAAGAAGAAGAAAAATTATATTGCTCGGGCAGGGTTCGAGCCTGCGTCTTCGGAACAGCGTCCCGACGCCTTAACTACCGGGCCACCGAGCCAACAGCTCAAGCAACCATATCTCTTCTATCCTCCTTATATCGTCTTACGCGGACGATAATTAAGCTTTGTCTTTTTCAATTGATTTTCCTTAATAGAATCACAAACCATTTGATTATTTCACAGATTATCTGTAATTGATTTTTTATGGTTAAAGAACCATTGTTTCATGACATTGACTGATTGTTTGTACAGAAACTCCCATAAGAATACAATGTTGTACCAATAGATTAGTATTAATATTGCAACTAAAATTACTTGCATCATTATTGCAATCTAATTTTTTTTCAGACTTTCTATCTTCAAGAATTTTTGTTCCACTTTCAAGGTAAACTCAACTTTGTATTATCGGAAATAAAGCTTAGATTTGGATAAGTGGGGACCTCTAGTTAGGCCAATTGAAGTACACGACAAGTGCAAGAAACATTAATCATACGAATCCGAATTGTTTTAGATCAATCTTTACATTTCAAGAGAATTTGAACTTTAAAGCAAGCACACAAAGTTTCAAAGTGCAATGGCAAAGATTACAAGTTAAGGCTAGGGTTACACCAACGCCAAAGATTGACATTTAAATGGTTAAGTGGAAGTGAAAGGCTGAGAATAGGATATTTTTGATTAAAATTGGAATATAATTGCGTCTCCCACGTTGCTCTTCACGTAATAGCAGGTAAGCTGTTTTTTGTCGTTTAGTTTCGGGTCGGTGACTTCTAAAAATTTATATCCGGAGTCTGAGGTTTCTTACCTTATCTATTAGATTATAGTTACCGCAGTAAAAGACGGAATAAGTTTTCGCGAATGTTCTTTCCAATCAAAAAGATTTCATCATCATCATCATCAGCCCATTACGTTACCAGTTCCCACTGCTGACACGGGCCTTCTCTCATAGAGAGAGTATGGGTCAAAATCCACCACAATTGGTGGATGTCATATCCTTGAATTTTTGTGATTAGTTCTTGGCCATATCGGGTTCCTCAAGATGTTTCCCTTCACCGTTTTGAGAGCGAGCGTTAAATCCACACATCATTGATGCAGGGCCAGCGGGATTCAAACTTCAGTGCGTCGGATCGTAAGTCGCACGATTTTCCGCTAAGCCACACTCGCTCTCTGTATAAGAAGTATATTGTATAATACATCCGTATTACATATTATGGTCTCTGTCGGGTCTTATTTGCTGTTTTGCCAGACTCTCATAATGCTCGGTAATTTCGTTCGAAACAGCACCCTTCGAACCGTAGCTCAATAATGTTTGCACACTACTGTTTGGCGGTTGAATATCTGTAAAATGTATTAAAAATCCTTCTTACTATAATAGTGAGTAAGAATATTTATAACAAGCTGCGCCCCACGGTTTCACCTGCGGTTTCTCGGCATAAAAATCAGCCTATTTCCTTTTCCAGGACCTAAAATAATATCCATACCAAATTTCATCTAAATCCGTTTAGTAGTTTTTTCGTGATTGCGGTTACATATATCCATTCATCGTCTCAATCTTTTTCTTCGCATTTATATTGTTAGTAAGATCTTGGTAAATAAAACGAAGTAAGTATTACTGTGTTCCGGTTTGAAGGGCATTGTAGCCAACGAAATTACTGGGCATATGAGTCTTAACATCTGATATCTCGGGGTGATGAGCGCAATGCAAACTTTTTATGAAACGCAGTGCTTCTTATGGTATTTAAAGTTTTGGATGGCACTGCAATTATTATGGACAGGCGTGGCACTTACCATCAGGCGAACGACTAGCTCGTCTCATCATTCAATTCCATAAAAAAAATTTCGACTGTAACTGTAATAACTTAGTGCCAATAACTAAGTACGAAGCAATGACTTTCTCCGCCATCACAGGCCATCCCACATTTCTACGCCGTTTACATTCTGCAGCGCCGTATCAATTAGTGGCGTATCTACGAGCAGACATAATTACTACTAACTATAACTGTACGTTTAAAAATAACTGTTCCACTGACCATTTTACACAGACCTATCTCTGTTGCAACATTGCATTTTGCGTATGCGAAAAATCGCAAACAAAAGAACGCGTTCTTAAAAATTTTATGTTTTGGTATTGATGACGCTACAAACGCGGTCTAAAAATCAGAGAAGTTTTGGCTACAAAGCACTCCGGTGATTTTGTATGCGTTCTTGAAAAAGAGATATTTTTGGAAAGATTTATAGTATTCCAGAGCGACTTTGGTAACGTTATAAAACAGATAGTTTTGGTAACCTTTTAGCTTGGCGAATTTTTTTTTTCGCTTTATATATCTATGTTTGGCCACTATCTCGCCTGATGTAAAGCGATGATGTGGCCTAAGATGGAGCACATAGATCTAGAGAAAGACGGCAGTTGAGCGGCAGCTCAGACCCGTCTCCCCAATGGTTCACCGAACATCATCCCGAAACACGACTAGGTCGCTTGATGGCATGCAGGCTTTGCATGCGTTCTTAAAAATCAAAGAATCTTTGAGATCGATTCACCATAATAACATCCCAAATGACTTTATTTAGACAGTAGGTATATACACTTTTTGCACATAATTCAAGTCTTAATTGTATTAATACTAAAGATTTTTTTATGTACCAAAATACTTATGAACGATTTGAATTCCATACCTTACACTTTATCGTAACAAATTTTCACTCGCAATGCCGATGGATTAGGGGCTTTATCTTAAATAGTTGATTCCATTCCACATTATTATTTCACATAATCAATTATTTTAATCCCAAAAACATATAAATATAATAATTATTAATATTGTAGTAGGGTAGCACTTCTACACACTTATTACAAGGTGTCTTGCTAAAGTGGTCAGTCATGCTAAGAGAAATAAATGATGCTTGACCAAGCACAGAGTATTAATACATAAAAAATATGCATTTTCAATACGTAATGTAATATTGTTTGTTGTTTACAATAATTATTATGAATTATGTGAAATTATTTGAGTTATTAGTGTGGTTATATACGCGTTGAAAATTTGAATAAACAGAGAGTGGGTGAAATAACGGTATTGGGGATACTGGGGATATAGTTTTGTAATATATTAGTTGCTCCCCTGATTTCACCCGCAGTTTTCCGAGATAAATAGTGGCCAATGGACATAAACCAGGCCTAGCGCACTCCGCATTGTAGGCACGAAGCTACAAGTACATAGCCGGACACCGACGGCGGGTCGCGCGTCGCTTCACGTGCCGCGTCAGAAGAGATAAGAGCTATGCGATAGAAAGAGAGGCGCTCTGTAGGTTAATATGACTGGTAGGTATGCAGCGCTACGCGAACTGAATTGAATTTTATTGCGTCATAGCAAGAGTCGCTATTTGTTTAAATTTCTTTGCGGAGTGATGCTTCTGTCCCTTAGTATTCTGTGCATAAACTACATCCACCGAACGGATTTGATGAAATTTGGTATGTAGGACCATATCGTTCATCAACTCCGTTCGGTAGTTTTTGCTCGTTTGAGTAACAAACATCCATCGATTCAGCCATTATCACAAACTTTTGGTTTATAGTCTCATAGAGATAGAAGTTATTTAGCTTAGTTGATTAAAATTTAAATCTGTTTTTATTTATTATTCTTTACTGTATGTATCTATATGAATTGTTTATTTTTCTTTACGTTTTTCTCGTGCGTCACCAGAGGTTTGAGCTGAAAACTAGCGTTGTGGATTTATCCACAGCATTATGCTGAGTTCAGACCTTTTTTGACGTCACTGTGCACGGCAGCGATTCTCATACACAAGCACCTAGTACTTCATTTATTAATTGTTTTTTCATTTGTTGTATTGAGTTGTGCTCATTGTTGTACCGTGTGCATTTTTGTCAAAATAAATGTTTTCTTTCTTTCTTTCTTTCTTTCTAGTAGAGAGAGTTCCAGACTCGTGTCCCAGCAGTGGAAACGTAAAGGACTGATGATGTAGTTATATGGGTTCAGGGCTTTTTCTATTGTTATTCTTTGTGCGTTTTTTTATCCTTTATGTTTTTAGTATATAAATAAAATAAAATTCTTAGGCATTCTGTAAACAGTAAACAAGCTTTTTGTATCTCGATATGTAATAAAAAAATTGTTTTTATTTAGGTACATACAGTTTATTGCTTTTGATTAACGCAGAAATTTAACAAAGATTTTTTCTTTTTATTTAATCTACATTAATAATTAACGAATTCAACACTTTTTTGTTTCAAATATATTTATTTTAGCAATATATAATATGAAATCGTAAATAAATATTTAAAATATGTCTTACCAAATACCTAATCAAATAACCCACCCCTAACTGTACCTGGTGCAGAAGTGCCCATAGCACTGGCTGCAATTCCGCACTGGATAGCTATGGCTAACCTTTGCACCAGGTACGAGCAGGAGCGGGGGTCACCAGTTTTCTCCTTAATTCTACGCCCTATCTCACTCACCAAACTCTTGGCGTCAGTGCCCTAACAGCCCACGGTCTCCACAGCGATGGGCACAAAATAATATTGTTTAAAATATATAACAACTATTTTAAAGAATTTATCAGGCACACCTGGACGTAAACGCATTTTTAAATGACAAACAAAAAATAAACGGCAATATTTTTATCATATTGTGCGATTACGCAACCATTTTAATTACTAGCCATTTTAACGTTATTATGTCAAATTAAAGGAAATTGCTGGTGGTAGGTAGTTACTTTATTTATGGAGTAATAAATTTATTTATTAAAGCGCCAGAGGCAGTACCTATAAAGGGTTAATTATTCATCATCAGCCCATCACGTTCCCATAGCTGGAATACGGGCCTTCTCTCATAGAGAGAGTATGGGCCGTAATCCACCACTTGGTTGGTTGGTGGACGTCACATGTCCTTGAATTTTTGAGATAAATTCTTGGATATGCCGGTTTCCTCACGATGTTTTCCTTCACCGTTTTTAGAGCGAGTGTTAAATCCGCACATAACTTAAGAAAGTCAGTGGTGCGGGCCCAGTGGGATTCGAACTCGGGTGCGTCGAATCGAAAGTCGCACGTGCTCCCACTGAGCCACACTCGCCTTTAATTATGTTAATTATTATTATATAAGGACTAAAATAAATTAAGATTATTCAAGACGCATTTTTTAATTAAGTCTTATCAACTGTAATTGGACAACTTTTTTGTTCTTTACGTATATTGGCGCAGTGCAGCGCCGCGCAGGGTTTTGCAAAACAAAGTTCTGAGTGGTGCTGTTATTGTTATGAGCTGGCAGCTTACCATCGGGCAAACGACCAGCTCGACACGACATACAGTTACATAAAAAAAAAAATCCTACTTCAAATAGGAGAAGGTTCTTTGTTCGATTGTATTTTTTTTATGTTTGTTATAAAAATAATAAATAAATAATTTTTTTATTGTGACATAATAGATATTTCTACAGAGTAGTATTGAATCCATAGGCTCTCGAACTAGTTTAAACTGTGTTTCGAGAGCCAGTGGCTTCTCCCAAAAAAAATGTGCTAGTTACAAACTATTATGTAGGTAAAATTATTATGTGGTACAAAAATATTTAAATATATTTGTTTTAAATTAAGCTAACAATTTTTAAATTAAGCTAAGTTATCTCTGAACTCCGTCATTTATGAACCGATTTGGAAAATTATTTTTGCGTTGGGTTCAGTATAGCGACGAAGTGGTCCCATATAAATTTCATCGATGTTTGACTTTGGACTTGGAAGAATAGAATAACTCTTTATTGTAACACCAAAATACAGAAATAATTAAAAACTAAAATAACAACTAACTTAATAATAATGTCACAATGGGCGGTCTTATCGCTCAAAGCGATCTCTTCCAGACAACCCACCAGTGAAGGAATGTATACAGAAATATATATGGAAGATACATTGAAGTCGTTTTTTTTTGTAAAAATGTATTATTTATGCTACTAACTTGATAAGTTTTGACTTACTAAGATAAGAGAAACTGTTCGAATGTAGTGCATCCAAACCGATACAGACATGAGTACAATATTTACTATACGAAAACAGAACTTTTTTCATAATTGAGTCTTATTATAGCGCATCAAACAAATGTTTCGGAATTTGTTCCACGAAAACACGAAGTACTGTCGGCAACAAAATTACGCTGAAACGCTAGTAATCGCACCAATTATTGTTAATTATGTACAAAAAAATAATATTTTTTGAACCACCTCTATTATTGTATTTTGAATTCGGTTCTCTTCTGCGGTAATTTTCTTGTCTGACTTTGAAGTTTGACTCTGTAATTTTTATAAAGTTTAGTTTGCATTATTATTTGTAAAAACTAATTTTAATTTTCTTCTAGTATCATAAAATATGAAGGTATACTTTACTAAAATGTTAAACGTTAGCATTCATATTTTTAACACAAAAAAAAGCAATATTTTTAAGAATTTGCGTTTCGGTATTGTGGAAGAAATTAAATTTGTAACTATTAAATTATTTATTTATACTTTAGCACAAAATAGTTTGCACATGGAAGACCTAATGCAATTTAACTTTTCGTAAGAAAATAGCAACATGTCTATGGTTATTTTATTGTTTTACAAAATCAGTTACGTTCTCTAAGGCTTCCATGCTTGGATTCCAATCTTTTAAGTTTGATTAGATCCTGGAAATCGTAATTCTGTACACCAAACTCTATAGAGATTTTGGTGTGTTATTTGGCATTATTATCTACTATTATTCATATTTTTTTTTCCTATTATTTATCTAGATATTTATTTTCTTTCTTATTTTGGTAGAGGTTTTTATATAGCTAATATTTCTATAAAAAAAATACAGAAATACTTTAAAAAACCCAAACCTAGAGTGTCGGCGGCAGCAAGGCAGGGCCTAAACTACCGGCGGTTAGGGCTGCAGAGTGAGGAAACTCCAGACAATACGTGCCGTGTCAAGAAGCCTTCTGCATCTGACCCTTGACCCAACCGTCGTATTATTATTATTATTCATTATATTATCCTTCTTAGCTATAGGTTTTTTACAATATTTCTATTCAACTTCATATATATGACATCTGCGGGGTTTCCACAATTTCGCCAATGTCAATATTTCTTTTAAGCAAATATATATTGAAAAAGCTATAAAAATGCTAATGCTAAGCTATTTATAATTATTATTAGTATTTCGCTCCGCTTCTTCTGCCAACCCTACCAGTATTAAAGCCCGCTACACCCGTACCGCGGGCAACATTTAAATGGCTTATCATTATGTAATTACTATCATTGTCTACTCACACACATGCATCACTTACACATACACTCATACGCTGTCAATCATAATAAGTCGAACGCTTTTCGGCGAAGGGGTTAATAGACAATAGTTTGAAGCTATTTGGGGTATTGAATTTAATTTTGGTCGGTGCAGTGATAGCTAATAACAATTTTGGTGATTGCGAAATGGTCTCCAGTAATATCTAATAGTAACGCCCAAGAATCACAAACATAGATGATGACCGTTAACATTGATTCCTGCCATTTTATTAAGTATGATAACGTCTAATTATCAAAAATCCGTAGTATTTTTTATAATGAAGTATCATCATCAGTCCATCACGTTGCCACTGCTGGGACACGGGCTTTCTCATAGAGAGAATATGGGCCATAATCCACCACGCTGACCAAGTGCGGGTTGATGGATGTCACATGTTCTTGAATTTTTGTGATGGATTCTTGAACACACTGCTATCCTGACGATGTTTTCCTTCACCGTTTTTAGAGCGAGTGCTAAATGCGCACATAACTTAAGACAGTTAGTGGTGCGGGGCCAGCGGGTTTCGAACTCGGGTGCGTCGGATCGAAAGTCGCATATGGACCCACTGAGCTGAACTCGCTCTTTAATGAGGCATATTTGTTTGTATTTGACAGCCTCTGTGGTGTAGTGGTTGGGCAGTTGGTTCAAATCTCATGCACCACTGAGGTTGCGGGGTCGATTCCCGTAACGGCGGGACAAATGTTTGTGCATACTTTGATAAAAAAGCGCAAGCATTTGTTTCGTGTCTGGGTGATGTGCGATCATGGTTCTCATAGTTCCTTGTTCCTCAGATACCGACAGGGAATCCTAGCCAGGGGCCAGGATCTTTGTATGTGATTGTTGGGCGTATTTATTTATTTTATTTATTTCCTTGAAATAAAAGGTACGAAACAACAATACCATACTATTTAGAGCGAGTGTGGCTCAGCGGGAACTCATGCGCCTTTCGATCAGACGCAACTGGGTTCGAATCCCGACTCGGCCCTGCACCAATGACTTATAGTTAAGTGCAGATTTTGCACGCTCGCTCTAAAACGGTGAAGGAAAACATCGTGACGAAACCCGCTTACGCGCTTTGGAGTGGTAGGCCCTGGCCGTGGTTGTAATACCACCCACCGAACAAAGCCATGCCATCAAGCGACCTAGTCGTGTTTCGGGATGATGTTCGGTGAACCATCGGGGAGACGGGTCTGAGCAGCCGCTCAACTGCCGTCTCTCTCTAGATCTATGTGCTCCATCTTAGACCACATCATCGCTTCATATCAGGCGAGATAGTGGCCAAACATAGATCTATCAAACGTAAAAAAAAAACTATGTTCTGCTTGTTTGCTATGCGGCTCTATTTTCAACATCGTCGTCGGAAAAAATAGCAAAGTTAAATATAAAATTTATACATTGTTGATGAATTATATCCTCTCTGCCTACTTTTATATCTACTTAAGGGGAAATTGACAGGAATCAATTTATATCCGCGGGCCAGTTTCCTTCTGATCAACAATACAAGTGGTAAACTGACCTAAATGTTCAATCTTGGTGTCAAAGGTATACCTTTGTCGTTAGGAGATGTCCTAACGACTGTTGACCGACGGCTTAACTTGTACCGTACCGTAGCACTACTTCAGCTTACAGATCTAAATAAAATCTATCACAAACGGTCACCCATCCAAATGGTGACCGCAGCAACGTTGCTTATCCTAGCAGATCTGTTACGAACACAAAAACCTATTTAGATTTCAGTGGTTACGAAAGCTACGCTTCAACCTCTACACTTTGCAGGGGAATGCTAGAAATAATCAAATTCACAATACCAACGCCTTTTTTCCATCTACGAAAAATAAATGAGCCCAACAAAATAAAATAAATAAATAACTAAATACGCTCAACGATCACATACATTAAGTGTCCCTTATTAGCATTCCCTGTATCTAGGGAACCAGGAACTATGAGAACCATGATCCCACAACACCGAGACATTAATCAAATGCTTGCACTCTTTTCCGCGCACAAACATTTGCCCCTTATCGGGAATCGAACCCGCAACTACAGTGGTCAACCTGCCCAGCCACTACACCACGGTGGCTGACAAACAAAAGAATGCGTATGCATCCTCTCCTCACTCTTATACGGTTAATAAAATAATGGGAAGCTCGCAATCTTGATGGTAACTTGCTCGAACTGTCTCATTGTTCAATGGAGCCGACTTCTTAGAAAGATTCAAGTGATCATTACATTATAAGCTCGGAATAGGGGCGATTGAGGTTGATGAGACAGATTGCAGACGATTTTTGGAATAAGTAAGATACACATATTACGCATACTTTTATTCTCTAATGACTTACGGTGTAGTATTTTGGGGTACAGCAGCCGAATCAGATAAGAGTCTTTCAAAGCGTGCAATCAGGTAATTTGAGATTCCTGCAGAGAAAAATTTAAAGAGCTAAATATTATGACAATCGTTGGGGAGTTCATATACCAGAGCATACTGTATGTTAGGGCAAACATTGACAAAATGACCACACATAAAGGTGTCCGACGAGGCTTTTGCCGATAAATCATTATTTTGTAATTAAATATTATTATTTTTTGTACATTATGACATATCTAAGAACATTATGAAATGTCGAAAGATGAATAAATTGAATTGAAAAAAAGAAGAGAAAGAAAGAATAAATTTATTTTGACAAAACTGCACACGGCACAATGATCAAAAACAATAAATACCTAAATGAAATACTAGGTGCTTGTATACGATAATTGCTGCCGTGCACAGTGACGTCAAAAAAGGTCTGAGCTCAGCATAATGCTGTGGATAAATCCACAGCGCTGGTTTCCAGCTCAAACCTCTGGTGGTGGTGGTGGTGGTGAAAAACATGTGTAGGTATTCATTAGTAATTAAATATATTATACATAGAATCCACTTATAATTAGTACCAGTAAGATTCAAAGTCAAAGTCAAAGTCAAAGTCTTGGCACCTTGCCTTATGGACACCACTAGTATACCTATAGATTTTTAGATTTATATAGTTTGGAGTAGTTTGGGCTCAGTGCGACGTCAGTCACAGAGCACGTGCGACTTTCGATCCGACACACCTGAGTTCGAATCCCGCTGGCCTCACATCACTGACTTTCTTAAGTTATGTGCGGATTTAACACTCGCCCTGAAAACGGTGAAGTAAAACATCATGAGGAAACCGGCATGTCCAAGAAATAATCACCAAAATTCAAGGACATGTGACATCCACCAACCCACACTGGGCCAGCGTGGTGGATTATGGCCCATACTCTCTTTATGAGAGAACGCCCGTGTCCCAGCAGTGGGAACGTGATGGGCTGATGATGATGATGATATACTTAAGTCATTAGTTCGGGACTGGCCTAGCATTTTAAGTGCACTGTTCAAAAGTAGCACAACCTTTTCACCACACAAAAACCATTCAATATACACCTGCCACAACCGTACATAAAAGTTATGCTTTAATTTCTGCAAATAAAACTCCTTATAAATAATTGCAGTACCACTAAAACCTTAAACGACCGTTAAATGTCACCGATAGCGACCAAACGGAGATTATAAATAAGTCGAAACTCATTACACTCCCCGGCGGCAGTCGGTTAATTTAATTGGGTAGGTATTGTACTCGGCTATCTCCTGACGCTTTCTTATCTCAGGGCTTAGAACAAGGAATGTGTGGAGTTGACAGATTTTATATATTTTATGCAAATGAGTGATGACACGAGAAAGTCGTTCGCCTGATGGTAAACACTACGCCTGCCCATAAACATTGCAGTGCCATCCAGAACTTTGAACAAGGCAAAATTTTATGAAGTTTTTATCAATTTTTAACGAAAAGTCAAAATGTTTACACATTCAATAATGGTAAGTATAGTTGCCATAAGGATCCCTGCTCAAAAACTCACCTGTATATTATTTATTTATTTATTTATACTTTAGCACAAAACAGTTTGTACATGGAGGACTTAATGCTAGATAGCATTTTCTACCAGTCATCCAGGACGTACAAGCAAAAATGGTAGCGGTGCAGTAAAGTGCGTATAGGAAATATTAAACCACATAAACTTAATATATACATAATAGGTATAGACATATTATGCAAGCCTAATTATTAAATATATACTTAAATATAAACATAATAAATATATACTTAAGTCATTACATAAATAAAAAGACATATACCAGCAATAATAAACTATGTCAATGGGTTAGGATAGGATTATAGATCTAGTAGCAGGGAGGAGAAGAGGAACTGAAAGAACGAAACGTTTTAGGGGTTGCAATCTATCTGGTACACCTTTTTGATGAAATGTTCACGAGTTTGTCGCTTGAATGCTTCTTTAGAGGTTGCTTTTTTGATACTCAACGGTAGTCCATTCCACAATCTTACAGCAACAATGGTGAAAGAGTTGTCACGAAAAGATGTTTGGTGTGAAGGGGTAGAGAGAAATAAATTACTGGAGGATCTCAGTTTACGCTCGTGATTGTCGGTGAGGTATGAGAAGGTATCTTTGAGATAATTGGGTGTGTTGGTGTTGGGGTCATTTAGTACAGAATAGAGGAGGCATAGAATTCTGACATTCCTACGCTCGCGAATTGGAAGCCACTTAAGTTTTGCTCTGTATTGAGAAATGTGGTAATACTTTCGCAGACCAAAGATAAACCTGATACATGTGTTTAGAAGGCGCTCCAGCTTGTTTAGAAGATCTGCATTGAGAACGACAAGGCAGACATCTGCATAGTCGATTATTATATGATAATTTAGAGAGCTAATAGCCAATATAATAAATATAATAAAAATAATAATTATATAATTTACAAAAGATTTAAAAGAGAATCAACTCTACACATTGTCCTGTCCACAGGGCCAGTGGCCAGTCCGCTAACCAACCGTTTGACGTACGATGAAGGAGCTGCTGATAAGCACGCTCCGATAGTTTTAGCCTGCGCAGGAGTCGCGCAGTTAAATAAAATTATTGTTAAGTGAAAGTAAATGAAAAGGGTAAAAAAGGCTCTCATATACTGGAAAAGATTTGCTAAAATGGTCATGGAATATATATGACTATAGGCTCTCTGTATCGTTCAAGTAATCGAAGTCGCGAGAAAAATCTAGTCATAAGTAAAAAGCTGTTAAGTTGGTACGTTACGGTATGTTTTCATGCGAAATCAACCATTATTAACTTGTTCACTGAAATACAGATCTTCATTTAAGACACTCGTTTTTTTTTAATTCTTTATTGGCCAATGATCACATTTATAGATCTTGTCCCCTAACTAGGATTCCTTGTATCTAAGGAACCCGGAACTACGAGGACCATCCCACAACAACCAGACACGAGACAAATATTTGCGCTTTTTGCACAAACCTTTGTCTCGCGGGAATCGAACCCGCAACCACGGTGGTGTATGAGATTTGACCTGCTTAACTTAACCACAGAGGTTGTCGCAAAATTACATCCCCTTTTCGTCTCTCGATACGGCTTAACGCGATTTGACGTCCAGACGGTAACCTGCTTAATCATTTGGAAAACACTTCGGTTTTGTAACCCAATATCTTCACACACCACAGCTTCCACAACCTAAAACCAACTTTAATTTATATAGCAATAGAGCTGATTGTTCTCTAAAGAGTGACATATATTTCTTGTACAGGATTTTAGAACCAGTCTTGGATATTTTAGGGTGGTTTTTCGTGTGGTGTCTTTTGACATTTAGGCAGTGTAAACAAAGCTACTGTTTAGTGTCGGTTTACTTAACAGGGTCTCGATGACTGGGTTTCGATTCTTGGACAATTAAACTGGTTCAACATTCGGGGAACAAAAGATCTGGAGGTTATAAATTCAACTTTTTACCCATCTTTGTTATGTCGAGCAGACTGTTCGCTTGATGGTTAGCAACACGCCTGCCAATTGCAGCACCACCAAGAAAATTGATTTTCGAAATCCTCCGCGGCACTGCGCTCTTAATAATCATAGAAATCAAAATCTCTTTAATCAGTTTTAGCATCACAGACGCACTTATGAACGTCAAATTATCACAATGACTACCACCATATCGGAAAAAGAAGTAAGTGGCAAGAGGTTGCGTTCCTGTCTCTATCCCAGAGGGTACGTAAAAACAGTTTTCATCCAATGACAATTTCAAACAGAGGAAGGCGAGTGACACGGTTTCAAAGATGGACCTTCTCAAGTGTGTCTCGCGACACACTTGCACTTAGTCGCGCTTAGACCACAGTCGTGAACGCTTGTGCCTTACTTGGTCGTACTTTCAACAAAAATTCATTATAGATGCCTGCGTGCTTGTTTAGAAAGTTTTATAATCATTTAGGAAAGTAAAATAAGTCACATGGAATTACTTTCCACTCAAAGGTATGAAATATCCATGATATTTTGATAAATAATAAAATATCAATAGTCTTGTTCCACCATATTTGTGAGAGTGAGTTAGCCAATGGAAATAGAAGTGAGAGACACAATACGCGATATTATTCGATAGAAGTTTAGTTACAACTCGCTCGCACGCATTGACTGGCGCCTCTACCCATCATCTACACACTGCTTACTTGTGTAGTCGGAGAGTTTCGGAATCATTCATGCACCGCGCCGCCGTCGAGTCGTAGCCGGTCTAAAAAACTGTTATGTATTCTGTGCCGCAGCGTGCCTAAGCTTTAAGATTACAATATTAGCGCGTCACTCGTCTTCCTCTGTTTGAAACTGTCATTGTTTTCATCCAAGTTATATATACTTCAAAATTTTGCACTTAAAAATCAAGCTAGGCTATTTTCGCCTCCTGGCTCTACCGCTGATATATGTCTCAATTATCCAGCGAGGGTATGCGCCTGCGCAGTGGGAGACTATTCAATATAGTGCCGGTAACTTTATTACATTTTGATATATTACCTTTTGAGAATAAACCAATAAATAAACGGTATTTTCTATTTAAACTTGGTGTCGTAATTAACAAGGCAGTGACCGTGTTTGTTATATTCGTTTATTTTATTGTTAACATAAATTTTGTAACGATGTTTAATTTGAATCTTTAAATTATATTAGTTTAGTGGTGAGAGATGATTTAAAAACCATATTTTCTTTAGGGTCTAAAGTTTGATTTAGAACCCGATCTACGAGTGGGTTCCAGAATTATATAAATTTACTTTAAAAGTTATATTGGTCTTAATCCGTATCATGTTTTAATAGTTAAGACATTTTTTTATGGAACTGAGTGATGAGACGTGCAAGTCGTTCGTTTGATGGTAAGAGCCACGCCTGCCCGTAACAATTGCAATGACACCCAGAACTTTTAATACCATAAAAAGCACTGCGTAGCACTGCATTGCGCTCACCACCCCGAATATAATAATATGTCCAGTAATTTCGCTGGCTACAATGCCCTTCAAACCGGAACACAGTAATGCTTGCGCACTACTGTTTGGCGGCTGAATAACTGGCGAAACAGTGGAAACATTATGAGATTTACAAGCTAGGGTCTCAAGATGAAATGAGATAAATTTTTATTTAACAAAATCTCAAAAAAAAATTGCCCTCAGTTTCTTGCCGTATCTTCTGAGTAGTGTTTCTTTTTCCGATACGGTGATAGAGTCAAAGTGAAAATTAAATTAATGCCCAACGATCACATACATAGATCCTGGCCCCTAACTAGGATTCCCTGTATCTAGGGAACCAGGAACTATAAGGACCATGGTCCGCAACACCCAAACACGAAACAAATGCTTACGGTTTTTTTTCCTGAACACAAACATTTGTCCCGTCGCGGTTATCGAACCCGCGACCTCAGTGGTTTATGAGATTTGAGCCAACCAGCCTAACCACTACACGAGAACTGTCAAAAAATTTGATGTTCATAAGTGCCTCTGTGATGCCAAAACTGATTAGAGTTTATGATTTCTATTTGTATTTTAAGGAGCTAGACCAAATGGTGTTTGTATTCTATGCACATGAAGTGCACATAACTTAATACAAGTTACTGGTGCGAGACCGAGCTAGAACTCCGGCGCGTTGGACCGAAAGTGGGGCAAGTATCCGCCACACTCTTTAAACTTATAATTATTTGTGTTTAGTTCCTGTTACATGTGGGAGCTAGTAAAAAAAAAATGGATGTTTCTCTAAATCAAAATAAATATAAGGATTTTCGGAAAGAAGTCGATTTTTTTTCTTCCGAAAATTCGACACTTCTTGGTGACCACCGTAGCTCAAACAAGGTTTTTCGGAAAGAATAAATTCGACCACCGGCTGGGAGCTTCAACCCAATCTTCCCTCAACGCGGGACGCTCTACCAATTGAGCTACGGTGGACACCAATCCGAGTGTCGAATTTCTTCTTCCGTTATTTAACCGTCTTAGGGTGACGTGTACGCCGACAATTCGAACTCGGGTGCGTCGGATCGACAGTCGCATGTGCTCCCACTGAGCCACACTCACTATAATAGGTTTAAAATAAGCGTAAATAATAAGCGGTTTTTTCTTATAAGTTCATCATATTTAGGGTTCCGTACCCAAAGCGTAAAACGGGACCATATTACTAAGACTCCGCTGTCCGTCCGTCCGTCTGTCTGTCCGTCCGTCAACAGGCTGTATCTCATGAACCGTGATAGTTAGACAGTTGAAATTTTCACAGATGATGTATTTCTGTTGCCGCTATAACACCAAATACTAAAAAAACAGAATAAAATAAATATTTAACGGGGCTCCCATTCAACAGACATGATAATTTTGCCGTTTTTATAAATAATGGTACGGAACCCTTCGTGCGCGAGTCCGACTCGCATTTGGCCGGTTATTTTACATAGCAAGTCTTCAAGAAAACTATTGTCACTTGTTTTACATTGTGTTTACATAGCTATGGCAATACTTAGTCTTTAGCTATTTCCCTGACAAAGAGCTATTAGTGATACCGTGCGTCTCGCGTCAAAACATGCAACCGACCATCGCGTTGCGTGCGTCCAAGAAGCTCAGCCCAGCACCAGTGCGTGCGTTTATTACCAGCTACGTAATACAGAGAGTGAGGTTCTCAAGGCGCAATGGAAGTGAAAAGTTCGACCTACTTGGCGTAGTGGTTGAAGAGTGGCTTACATAATTTCTGATATTTAATGCATGAGCGCATACTAGGCGAAAATCGTAAGATTTTAAATAATTAGGAAGAAAAACAATGATATTGCTCGGGCAGGCATCGAACCTGCGTCTTCGGAATACCGTCCCGACGCCTTAACCACTGGGCCACCGAACCAACTGCTCGAGCAACCAACGTCATTATCGTCTCCGTAAGGCGATATAAGAAGGATAGAAGAAATGTGGTTGCTCGAGCAGTTGGCTCGGTGGCCCAGTAGTTAAGGCGTCGGGACGGTAATCCGAAGAAGCAGGTTCGATCCCTGCCCGAGCGATATGATTTTTTTCTTATTTATTATTTAAAATCTTAAGACTTACATAATGGTTACATAAAGCGATGACACGAACGTGTCTTTCGACTGACTATAAGCACCACGCTTGCCTATAACAATTATTGCAGTATTATTGCAAAAGTAATTCGTAGCACAGCATTGAGCTCATCACCCGTGACATCAGGTACTCTCTATTAATTTCATGTCATTTATACCCAGTAATTTCGTTAGTTACAATGCTCTTCATGCCGGCACGTTGTTATTCTATATTTCTCTGGTACCAACCCAGATCCCCAAGTACACGCGTGTCCTTCTTTTTGTATCTGCCTTTTTTTTTGGAACTGAGTCATGAGACGAGCAAGTCGTTCGCCTGATGGCAAGCGCCATGCCTGCCCATAACATTTGCACTGCCACCCAGAACTTTTAGTACCATACAAAGCACTGCATAGCACTGCATTGCGCTCATCACCCCGAAACATCATACGTCTGATATGCCCAAAAATTTCGCTGGCTACAATGCCCTTCAAACCGGAACATATTAATGGTTGCGCACTACTGCTTGGCGGGAGAATAAATGGCAAAGCTGTGGTACCCAAACGACCTACCGCATACGCCTATGTTTTTTTTTTTAAATTAGTGTTAGGTGTCGCACGCTCGCCTAGAAGAACCCTGTTCACTCTTGTCTTAAAGAAACCCAGATTATAGCTATCCGGAAACACAGATGCCGGCAGAGACTTCCACTCCTTGGCCGTTCGCATTATGAAGGTAGAAGCAAAGCGCTTGGTGTGAGCAGAAGGGATGTCAACCATAAATTGATGATGGCTTGCCGTACGTCTGGTCGTCCTGTGATGGAATGGGGACGGCGGAATAAGTTCATGTAATTCCGTCCCACACTTTCCAAAATGTATCCGGTAAAAGACCGATAAACTGGCAACTTTGCGCCGTTGTTCAAGACTCTGAAGCTCAGTCTTAACCAGCGCATCTTCTTGCAATGGTCTCCAAGGCTTTGAGCTGGTATTTGGCGGAGCCGTCCCACAGGTGAGAACAGTACTCCACGACCGGACTGTTGACCGAATGTTGGTTTTAGTTATTGCTTTGTTACGGATTTATTTTAACCATAAATTGATGACGGCTTGCCGTACCTCTGGTCGTCCGGTGATGGAAAGGGAATGGCGGAATAAGTTCATGTTTTCCGTCGCACACTCTCCGAAATGCCGATAATCATAATACAGGGGCCCACACTCCCGCACCAGCACTATTAGTACAGTAGTGAAGTAGCGTGCGTCCAAGAAGCTCCGCGAGCTTCAGGCGATGCGTGCGTGCTTGCGTGCTCGGTTACGTGTTACTACCACGTGGTGCGGACACGCGAGCTGACGTAGTGATAACAGTGTCAATGGATAGCGTGATGACCGCTGATTTTTAATCATGGAATGGGATCTTCGCGTGAGTGATGCTTGGGTAAGGTCCATGGCTGAAAACAGTGAACTGTAAGTGGCGGGAGTGTCGTCGAAAGTCTTGTTGTCTGGTGAAACATATCGTATCCTACTTCCTATCCTACTTCCTTTTTACTAATATTAAGAATGCGAAAGTTTGTGAGGATGAATGGATGGAGAGGTGGATGGATGGACAAATGGATGGATGGATGAATGTTTGATATTCAATCACGCAAAAACTACTAAACGGATTTTAATGAAATTGGGCATGTAAGTACTTGAGGTCCTGGAAAGGACATAGGATACTTTTTATACCGGAAAGCCGCGGGTGAAACCGCGGGTTGCAGCTAGTTGTAGATAAATGTAAAAAAATCTATTAAGCTCAGGTCCGTTTGTGTGTGGAGTACTGTTGCCATCTATGGGCCAAGTAGCAGCTGGCAGCATTGGAGGCTGTAGATCGACGTGCAAAGCGACTTATTGGGGACGAAAAACTGGTCGCTACCAAGATGTATAGTCTGGAGCATCGACGTAAGGTAGCATGTTTGTCAATCTTCTATAGGGTACATTTCGGAGAATGTGCACAGGAACTTCACGATCTAATTCCACCCTCCTACTTCCATCACAGGACGAGCAGAAAGGCGGCCAAATATCATCCCTATATAGTAGACATTCCGCCTATTCGAACAAAGCGTTTTGGTTCCACGTTTATAGTGCGTAATGCTAAGGAATGGAACTCCTTGCCATCTTCTCTGTTTCCTGAAAACTATAATTTGGGCGTCTTCAAGGCTAGAGTGAATAGGTATCTTCTAAATCTACGTGCTCCATCTTCGGCCACATCGTCGCTTAACATCAGGCGAGATGGTGGTCAAACGAAGGTCTATAACAAATAAAAAAGGGAGAAATTAAGCGACTTCACATTAATGTCATGTAACTTCGTTTATGTCATCTTTGATAAAAGTTCAACAGTCAATTTCATGGTTCATAAAAAAATAATATCAAATTTGTTCCATCACCTTTCTAGGCATGAGCCAATCAATCGATTAACACCTGTACAAAGAGAAAGCTTCATTTCCTAACCACTGGTCCCTAAAAACCATAACAAAATTAGAAAGCAAGAAATCTTTAATTCCCCATTCATTACACGGTTTCAAAAGAGTACAAATAAAAATTAAAGGTCAAAAATTGATGCTTTGTAGTTGGCAACTGCCAATGATGTATGCAAATTCTGGGGGTAAGGTGCCATTAGACGGGTTTAGACTTAGCTCTTAGGATATTATAGGGTTAACCCTTTTCAGGGGTTAATGCTTCATTGATTGGGATTTTAACCGGGCACAAATTGGTTTCTTTTTTGGCATAACTGAGATGCTTTAAGTTTTGATATATACTCGTAACTACGCATATGGTTCAAAGCAAATCAAAAAGTGATTATTTCAAGAAGACATAAATTAATTAGAAACCTAACTTTTTGCATTTAAATAAGTACTAAAGTATATAAGAAATACTAAAGTCTACGGACCGAAGCCCACCGACGGGCATTGTTGCCTAATAGTGTTGATGTGGGGAGTTGTAACAGCATCTTGGCTTCACCAAGTTCCAATGAGGCCGAGATGCTGTTAAAACTTTATTTGTTAAGCATGAAACCTGTTCAGTAGTTTATTAAGCTATTGCATAGCTTCTATCGCGGGCCTTGAGCGTGGAGACCGAATCCAGAAATTCCGTAATGTAAATAACCTAACACCCCCCACTCCGAATGCGATGCAATAGCTTTACCGCGGCAGTCTCCGAGTGCCACACGTCATTTTTTATTTGTGTTGTAATTACGGGAGTGACATTGTCAACAATGACAAAACTCCCTTCAAAATAAAGAAAAAAAAATACTAAAGTTTGTATGTGTGTTTGTTACTTCTTCACACTTTATCGGGTCAACGGGTTTGAGTGAAATTTGGAATTACATATAGGCTACATTTTATTTATTTATTTATTTATACTTTAGCACAAAACAATTTGTACATGGAGGACTTAATGCTAGATAGCATTTTCTACCAGTCATCCAGGACGTGCAAGAAAAAATGGTAGCGGTGCAGTAAAGTGTGTTATAGGAAATATTAAACCACATAAACTTAATATATACATAATAGGTATAGGCATATTATGCAAGCCTAATTATAAAATATATACTTAAATATATACATAATAAATATATACTTAAGTCATTATTTTTATCCGGGAGAACCACGGGTGAAACCGCGGGGCGCAGTTATTTAATAATGTGTCCCCACCTACTCTACTCCTTTTTTAACTAACTTTAATTAAGGAGGTTCTCAATTCGATTGTTGTTTTTTGTGTGTTACCTCAGAACTCCGTCATTTATAAATCTTTTTGCGTTGGGTTCAGTATAGCTACGAAGTGGTCCCATATTAATTTCATCAAAATTCGACCTTGGACTTCGAAGATACATAGAATTCGGGTGTTTTGTTGATAAATGTATTATTCCTGATACAGTCCTTGCCATTGCATAATTTATTTTTACACTGTTGTAAAAAAATATATACTTTGTATCACATTTGTAGACGTTTAATCATTCACAATTATTACAACTGTTACAATTATTACAACTACTTCTAATCTCAACGCACCTACCAACACATCTGACATTACTCCCCTCATAAATGTGCAGTTATCACGCCACGGTGGCTACGCGCGTCAGCTGACAGCAGTTCGATCCCGGCGAGGAGGGGACAACATATTGCACTGACCGTTGGCTAATGTTGGGCAATATGGTTATCTGATGATGGGATGTAAAACAGTTAGTTGGTAGACTGATGACAAAAAATGCTAATACATATTATAGTAATTTTAAACAGATATACATCGCTAAGTGGCTCAGTGGGAAAGAGCGAGTGTCGCTTAGTGCGAGCACGTGCTACTTTTGATCTGACGCACCCAAATTCAAATCCCGCTGAGCCCGCACCACAGAATTTCTTAAGTTATGTGCACAACACTGTGTTAACACTTGCTCTAAAAACTGTTAAGGAAAACATCGTGAAGAAACCGGCATGTCCAAGAATGAATCACAAAAATTCAAAGACATGTGACATCCACCAACCCGCACTATGGCTGAGACATGGGCCTTTTCCCGTAGAGAGTATATACTCTCTACGGGAAAACCATGTCTCAGCAGCGGGAACATAAATGGGCTGATGATGATGATGATGATAATGATCATCATCATCATTTAATAAATGATATTTGACTTTGACTTTGACTTTGACATCGCGCTTTGCTTCGACCTTCATAATGCGATCGGCCAAGGAGTGGAACTCTCTGCCGGCATCTGTGTTTCCGGATAGCTATAATCTGGATGTCTTCAAGACAAGAGTGAACAGGTTTCTATTACATGCTACTTTTTATTACACATTTATTTTATAAAAAAAAAATGTCATTTAATAAAACTAGTTATGTCGGAGGCAGCTCTTCTGGTGTCAGATATCAGTTAGGATGTTCAGCACTGCTGTTAGTCATCATGATTCATGTGGGTACAGTAGATCTCCTGAAATGAGAAGACACGTTCATTTCTTTCAAAGCTCTTTATTTACTTTAGTCATCACAGACGTTCTTATGGAACGTCACAATGAATCTTCCACCGCATCGGAAAAAGAACCACCACCCCGAAGATACGGCAAGAAACTAAACGCCACATTTTTAGAGCTTTTGTTACACATTACAATGTTTATTTGATACACTATTTAGAATTTAAGAACAACGGTTAGGATTACTAATTAGCAACGTAATCACGAATAAAATGCGGGACAGGTCCAAGATGACTTTCAATTCATGGCGATAGTGCAGTGATACTTCTGAAGTCCCGAGCAAGTCGAGCGTAGCCATCAAGACTCTGTCTAAGCGCCACAATCGCTAAAGCTATGTATAGTTTCGCTGTCAGACCGTTGCGGTTACGTTTTGTTCCTTGTCCGGATGCAACCAATATAACTTCAATATTCCTGGACCGATTTTGATGAAACAAAGCCTATGTGTAGCGGCGGACCCCCAGAACATATTTCAAAAAACTGCAATAGTTCGTGCCTTAGTTTCTGAGTTTATACCGGTCAAACAGACAGACAGATAGACCGTAAAACAGATAAAAAAAAACTATGATTTTGAGTTCTGTTGCTACCATATACCTCTAAAAAGATATATTTTCAAAAATATAACCACCTCGTTACAGTTTTATTATATGTACTACGTTGGGGAGACGGGTCTGAGCAACCGCTCAACTGCCGTCTCTCTCTAGATCTATGTGCTCCATCTTAGGCCACATCATCGCTTCACATCAGGCAAGATAGTGGCCAAACATAGATCTACTAGGCGCAAAAAAAAAAACTAGCGGCCCACCCCGGCGTCGGGTATTTACCAAAAGTTTCAAAATTAAAAATTATAATACACACACATCTCCCGTACGGCTCGTACCCCAGTGACGCCTACATTGCATAAGGTGCTGCCTAGCTCACCCTGCTCGGCTACCACGCAACTTTTTTTCTAATATATACATTTTTAAACTCGTGATATCTTTCGGATAGAATAATTCAAAAAAGTTATATAAAGATATTGAAGCAGTCTTAAATATGAAGTAATAGATATGGATTAATACCAAGATACAAATATAGAGCCTTTTCTAACGGCGGCATTTTAATTATTTTTTTAAATAAAAGAACACTTATTGTGACATATGCTGTCGCGACACTTTTTTGTAAACAATGATGTGTTCTGCAAAGTCGTAGTACATTATTTTATTCTATCATCAATAGTTTCGCAGCGCATGCGATGAATTTTTTTTTAGGTATTGTTACTTAGGTATTGTACACCTTGGGTTACATTATTGGAGTTTTAGTAAGGAACCCTAATTTATTGAAATTATTATATAGCCTATGTCACCTGGGGATAGTGTCGCTTTTCAACAGTGAAAGAATTTTGGAAATCGGTTCAGTAGTTTCGGAGCCTATACAATGCAAACAAACATACCGACGACGGGACAAATGTTTGTGCACAGAAAAAAGCGCAAGTATTTGTTTCGTGTGTGGGTGTTGTGGGACCATGGTCCTCGTAGTTTCCTGGTTCCCTAGATACAGGGAATCCTAGTTAGGGGTCAGGATCTATGTATGTGATCGTTGGGCGTTATTTATACAATCAAATCTTTCCTCTTTGTAATATTAGTTTAGATAGACTAGTGGAAATACCTGATAACTATTTCGAGCTTGCTGTAAAGCTATTAAAAACAACCACCACATAACCAGCTTAATGAAAACAGATTTAAAATTCACCAAGCTTTAAAACGTAACAGCCGCGCCGTCATGGACGATGGAGCTCAGCTGGTGGCGGTTCGATTCCCGAGTTTAACGCCCCGAGGGTAGCCGATGGAAAAACTCTGATAAATAATAATAAACAACGGTGCTGCCCGCTGACTGCACTGTGGCTGTGTCTTAGTACCATGCCAAAATAAAAGAAATAACAAGAGCTATAGTATCTCTAGGGTCCGCAAGAACACGGATCGGCAGCGCTATTTTGATACAGGCATAAATTTTATTGTATTGGATTTGCAAACATTATATTTGTAAAATAGAATAGAAAACACTTTATTGCACGTAAGAAGGAATTACGTTTTTATCATACTTTCTTATAAGTACAATAGGCGGTATTATCGCTAAACAGCGATCTCTTCCAGACAAAAAAAAGAGAAATGTAATACAATAACGTCATTTCATTGTTAGCAGATGAGGTCTAGACCAGTGATACAATGTACGGCGTTATGGTTAAGTGCGATTTCTTCCAGCTAACCTTTGAATGTAGAGAACTCTTTTTATTAGTAATTGGGCATACGTTTGACGATATCTCGCCTGATGGAAAGCGAAGATGCGGCCTAAGATGGAACGCCATGAGATGCCTATTCACTCTAGACTTAAAGAGACATAAGTTGTAGCTGTAATTGTACGTTCTACGTTATTTGACGTTCATAAGTGCGTCTATGATGCCAAACATGAATAAAGTAAATTTTGACTTTGACTTTGATTAATATAAAAAGCATTCCTTATGAAAAAAGCTCACTATTCTGTAGAAGAGTTCAAAAATGATACGGGTTGATGACGAGCTAGAGAGAACTAACTATTCAATTGTTTAAATTATTCGTAAAGTTGTTTGTTGTTGTACTTATGTCATGCACGTGACAAAATTAATACTGAATCTGACATTATTAATAATATGAATAAAAAACTTAATTATTTAGTTTCATATATTACTAAAATTAATTTATAATGTGACTTTACAGTAGATAAGAAATAAGACCTAAATACTAATATGATAAATTTATGCCTTTCTCTCCTTTCTAATCGAAATTGACAAATATATCCATTAAATAATCAAATGATTAGGAATAACTAACTCTACGAAAAACTTGTGCAGTGCCCTCACAGGGCACATGTATCTAGTCTATAAGACATCTGTAACACCTTTCTGGTACATTACATGTCATCATTATCATCAGCCCATCAAGTACCCACTGCTGGGATACGGGCCTTCTCTCATAGATAGAGAATGGGCTATAATCTACCACGCTGGCCCAGTGCGGGTTGGTGGATGTCACATGTCCTTGACTTTTTGTGAAAAATTCTTGGACACGCCGGTTTCCTCACGATGTTTTCATTGACCGTTTTTAGAGCGAGTGTTAAATCCACACATAACTTAAGAAAGTCAGTGGTGCGGGGCCACCGGGATTCGAAATCGGGTGCGTCGGATCGAAAGTCGCACGTGCTCCTACTGAGCCACACTCGCTCTCTCACATTACATGTAAGCGTTAAAAATAAATAAATGAACATAAATTATTTTTCTGCCGACTGTACGATGTGATTTGAAGATAGTACTTCTATTTATTCTGTAGCGATAGTTCCTTCATTATAATGGTGGGATGATGCACTAATTAGTGCGGAGAAACATTAGCAGTCATTGCATTTTTATAACTAATTGCTTATAGCATTCTCGTTAGAGTAGTAAAGTTATTGGACAGATCCATTCTGCTAAGTAACCTACTGGCACATAAGAAACATAATATTGTCAAAAACAAACATAAAATATTGTAACAAAAGTTCTAAAAAAAATGCCCCTCAGTTTCTTGCCTTATCTTCTGAGTAGTGGTTCTTTTTCCGATACGGTGGTAGTGTCATTGTAATAATTGACGTTCATAAGTGCGTCTGTGATGCCAAACATGAATAAAGAACTTTTGAACTTGAACTTTGAGCTTCTACAAAGGTTAGATTTTTTTATACCAACTTTTTTGTTTATGTGTCTGTTTGTCTGTCTGTCATTCAGGTGGAATCTTGCAACTCAAATTCCTAATCGGGAAGTGCTACTTCCCGATTAGCTATACGGCTGAAACTTTCAGGGTATTCGATGACAATGTATTAAGACTATTTTAAAATATTTTTTTAATATACATTAATTGGAACGAAGTGATCTAGCAAAATCAAAATTTTTAGAAAAAATCTAAAACCGACTTCAATGCATATTCGAAGTCCAAGGTCAAATATCGTTAAAATTTATAAGGGACCACTTCGTAGCTATGCTGAACCCAACGCAAAAAGAATTTTCTTAATCGGTTCGTAAATTACGGAGTTCTGAGGTAACAAACATAAAAAATAAACAATCGAAAACAGAGAACCTTCTTCTTTTTTGAAGTCGGTTAAAAATCAAAACAAAATATCTTATTACTTATTGTTTTGTACGACGAAAATAACAACTTGCACATTAACACTTTATATAGGTACCTACTATACAAAAGCAGTTATAATATACATCACCGCCTTTTTTCATATCACAAATCCTCTCCATCTAAAGGTTGTCTGGAAGACCACCCCTTAAACTATTCATAATTTTGAAGATCTATTTTTATTTGTTATGTTAATATCATTCATAATCAGCCCTTCACGTTTCCACGGCTGGGACACGACCACCTTCTCTCATTGAGAGAGTACGGCATAATCCACCACGCTGGCAGTGCTGGTTAGTGGATGTCACATGTTATTGAATTGTTGTGATGAATCCTTGGACATGCCGGTTTCCTCACGATGTTTTGACCCCTAGCTGGATAAAGCTGCACTTCTTCGTTATAGATACTCGTCATTTCTCATACGATCTCAAGCCACTTTCCTAAAAGCAACCTTTCCTGTTGAGTCATCGATCGACATCATAATCAGCCCCATATGAATGGACAGGATTGCGTGACCTGTAATTATCTGGGCATTACTGAACAAGGGTTGTAAAGGCCACGTCGGTCGGTACAGCTGTGGGGCGATGGGTGAATTTGCTAGTAAAATTAAAGTAGCCTTGTACCAGAGAATTGTACTAAACCAGCGACCGAGCCTTCGTACGATGCGAATATATATGTTTTTTTTTTAATATTTTATTATATAACGGAAAGTTGGGCCAAAATAGCTACACAATGGGTGCCTGAAGGCGGGCGTCGACGCCTAGGAAGGCCCAGAAAGCGTTGGCGGGACGATTTGGACGCTTTCCGGAGTGACTGGCCTGAGATCGTAATGGAGAGGGATCCATGGAAGGAGATGGGGGAGACCTTTGCCCAGCAGTGGGAACAAATAGGATAAAAAAATTTTTATTATATATATATTTTAGTTTATATGTAAGACCTTAAGACTCTATGAAGGTACGTGTAGAGTATTCTACTAAAACTTTGATGCTAAGCGTCACATTTATGACGCTTCGTAGTAACTGAAATACTATAAAGTGTGAAAGGTCAACCTTGATAAAATATCTTTGAGACACTTGATATTTTGATAAGATATTATTATGACATGGTATTTCATCTGTTAAAGGTCGTAGCTAACGGCATTGATATACCTACCACCTTTTCTAAATAACCATCTTGATCTCTTTTGATAAATAGACTAAATCAGTTATCTGATACTTTTTAAATTTGCACGTGTTTGTATATTTTTAAGTATTTAATTACTTGGCATTATGAGACTCAACAGCTAATTGTCTTAGGGTGAGGAGCGCAGTGCAGCGCCGCGCAGGATTGTACAAAACAAAGTTCTGGGTGGTGCTGTTATTGTTATGGGCTGGCGTATTGCTTACCATCAGGCAATCGTCCAGCTCGTCTCGTCAAACAGTTACATAAAAAAAAAATCTATTACATATGCACTGCGCTCGTTACCTTGACACAATAGCTCTTCATTCTCATAAAATTCGCTAGCTACAATGTCCTTCAAACTGGTAATACTTGCGCACTACTGCTTGGCCGCAGGATAACTGACTAATCGGTGGCACCAATACTAACGTAAACGGCCTCTCGCATACGATTCAACTACCTACTCGTAGTAAGTCATACAAAAATTGCCATCCCCAAAAACCCTAACAAAAATGTATTTTCCACCAATATAATTCCCCAAAAGGCACGTGCAAGCCAATTACTAAACGCGGTACGTTCACCCCTCAGGGGTGCTCAACTACCCTTACCCTCTGAGCTAAGAAAGGGGGCGTGGCGAGGGTGGAATCTTGCATCTCTCTCTAAGGGGATGCTTTCTTTCCAGGATTTGGTCGATTTTCACTCGATTGGTCAGCTTGAAGGTTGGTTTGCGAAGGATGGCTGGGGTGTTTGTGGAAATTGTTTTCTTTAGCTAAAGATATTGTTATCTCTTTACATTTACTCTGAATGTCTGATAGTTAGCGTTCTTGTTGGTTTAATATTATACTAGCTATTCAATTCAATTCATTTATTAATTTTCAGATATTTACAATCCATTTTGTTATGAACTTACGGGCTATGTTAGTAATTAATCTCATTATAAGTTCCTGTAAAATAATGTCATTTAGTCAATTCAATAATACTAAAACAATTAATTTAATAAATAATTTGATTATTAATTCATAAAATAATAATAATAATGTCAATAACAAATCATTCAATAATATTAATCAAATTAAATATTCAGCTAATAAAAGAACAATTCACTCAATAAATGTCACATTAACTTTCATTTTTTATTTGCATTTGATGCCCTAACCTGCATCTTAGTCCAGTGACTGAGTATCGGACCTTCCACCCTTTCTGCCACAGTGACCAGGAGGCTATTGGCACTACCACGCACCCGCCGCATCAGGGAGGCGACTCTCTTCCGCATAATGCCGTAGAAGTCATCGACATAATGCCCCGCGGTGTTACCCGAGGTTTTCCAGGACCTATCCCTTTCCATGACTATTATGTATCTATCTACTTACTACGCAAAAACTATAATAATGTATGGGGGTTGATAGTAAATGTAAAATGAATTAAAATATATATATATATGTATTTTAAATATGTGTGTCCTTTTAATAATAAATAAAGCGGATATATTTTAATTTTAGTTCATTTTACATTTACTATCAACGCCCATACATATTATATTATTCTAACAACAACCTACATAATATTCAGCGGGATTACACTACATATTTTCATTGCGTTTCAGTTCCGTAGAATAAGATAAAGTTGATTCAACTTGCAAGATTTGACCCAAACAAATAAATAAATAAACATTGCAAGTTAAATAAAAGCTTGTCAAAACAGTCGAATTGAGAACCTCCTTTTTTGAAGGCGGTTAAAAATGCTTATTATTGTTTATGTAGAGAAAAAAGTGCAGCTTGTTTTTACGCTTAATAGATCCATGTTTGGCCATTATCAAGTTACAGATTATACATTAACAAAAAGACCCAAACGCTAGTAACAAAACTAATCACACCCAACCTGTCCAGTAACTACTAAATAAATCATACATGCCTTACCAATACACACATTCTAATTACACACACGTACGGTACCGTTATTTTATTGCCAAAATTGCCAAAGCCATAAATCATCGAACTATAATTTAATTTCTTAACCAAACAATATCAATTAAAAAACAATCAATCAATTCCATTCCATGACAAGAAAACATAAAGACTCACTCATTAGGCAAACAACAACGAATAATTATACATTTCTACTCTCTCGAGCATTTTAAACAGCTTTCTACGAGAGAGAAAGAAAGTCTAAGCCTGTCTCTCTCGCACTGTGACGGTAGAACAGTTTTTCAGTATTAATTAGTTTATTAATTATGCAAATTCGAATTTGCGATGTTTATTGCGATTAGGGGATTGAGGTTTTTCGAGCGAGCAAGGTGCAAGCGACAGCGAGCTAGACGTTGCGTGTTTGCGTGGACGACTCGCGTGGACGGCTTGCGTGGACGTGGCCATTGATTGTGTAAACAAGACAATGTTAGTGGATATTGGTCACGGAAATGTTTCATTCATCAGTGGATTATGTTACTATCAAATCATTACAAGTATAATCTTTTAGTATGAAAGTTTTCGTGAGTTTGATTCATTATAAACCGACACCGCCAGTGGTCGCCGCGATTTCGCAGCGTAAACTCGCCCCTCATGAAAAGTATCGAACATTTTCGATACCTATGTCGACTAATTCGACAAACTACGTGAGTCCTAGCCGTTTTATTAAATATTTATAAGTAAAATCTTTGTTTACAGTAAAAGTTATAGTGAAGTTACTGTGTGCTTCATGTATAAGAGAGCGAATTCATATTTTAAAAGTATATACTTATTGGGTCTTTCTTTGGAATATCTAAGGTATAACTTAAAGTACTGTATGAGCATTTTGATTCGTTGTCGACTAAGCTAAATCCAGATGAATTATTATCTGACTACTAGCACTAAGTTCGCCTTTGTACCTACAAATTTGTTTGTGCAATAAAGTATTTTCTCAATGCTCCCTCTATCAGAGAAGGCCCAAGTCCCAGCAGTAGGAACGTAATGGGCCGATGATGATGATAATGATGATGATATTCGATTTTAAATATTATAATTTACTAGCTGCGTCCCGCAGTTTCACTCGCTTTTAATTTTCCTGTGTTAATCCCTTTTTCAACTCTTTTAATTGTCTCAAAATATAACAATGAGCAATTAAGTTTAAATTGTAATTCACAAAAATGTCAAACAAGAAGTGCGAGTGAGATGTTCTATAGTCATACAGCAACAAAAAATATATAAAATATATGACAGTAGCAGTTACAGTGACGCAGCCCAGTCCCCGCAATAGGTATTATAATAGGATTGTCGTCGCTTGTGACTCAAACCACCAACCAAATTGGTGTTTGCCCGACTTACCTGCTTATTACTTTACTGTCGGGAACATTTTGTATGCACAATATAAGTCAGCTTTTAGTCTACTGGCGTGTCAACTGGCGTTAAACTCGTTCCAACTGCATATATCTTTGTAGAAGAACTTACTGTGCATAGTTGATTTTTGCATAGTGTGTCTACTTAGGTAGGCGGGCGCCTAGACGAGAAAGCATGTTTGACAATTATTTTTGCCCCTTTAGAAATATGCATGACTAGCTGCGCCCCGCGGTTTCCCGATAAAAAGTAGCCTATGTGTGCCAAGTCCTAAAGTACCTACATACCAAATTTCATCAAAATCAGTTTGGTAGTTTTTGCGTGAAAGAGTAACAAAGATCCCTCCATACATACAAACTTTCGCGTTTATAATATGTATGTTTAGTTTTCTTTGATATTAGTAATACATTTCTTTCAAATACATTTCTTTTTTATAGTTTTATAATTAACGAAACCTTGTCAAACAAATGGTCTCGCAACAAGAAATATAAATATGCTTATCAAGCACGTAAATAATTGACAACCTAGCTTGGCTGGTTGTAGGAATTTCGATAAATCTTTTCTTAGGCTTGAAACTGCGTTAAGCGGGCGCCCACGACGGGCACCCGTTGCGTATCTACGCGCGTGGACACGCGGATGGGCTCTCTGGGAACGCGACAGTCTCCGTCGCGGGTACCAGTCGCGAAGCCTTTTTTTATATTGGCGTTATTGACTGAACAAGCCCGTGCGTGTTACTGCTAAGGCCTGAAACTGCGTTAAGCGGACGCCTGCGTGGCCCCCGCCCCTCCCAGCGGCGGATGCCCGCGCGGGTCTCTGCAACGGAGCACTTTTGTATGGAACCGCGCGGGCGTCCGCATAACGCAGTTTCAGGCCTTAGTGCTCTCCTACATAAGGAACATACCATAATTCAAATTTCATGTTTCTTCCTTGAGTGTTTTAGAAGCTGTGGGTTGTCAGTCAATTAGTCACGGAGCGATATACGATTAGTGCTTGAGGGACCACTAGTACGGGGGCTGTTTTATATGAGTAGAGATTGTACAAACATAAAGTATTGTAACAAAAATTCTTAAATAAAATTCCCCTCAGTTTCTTGCCTATCTTCATAGTAGTGGTTCTTTTTCCGATGCGGTGGTAAAGTCATCGTAATAATTGACGTACATAGGTGCGTCTATGATGCCTAAACTGAATAAAGAACTTATGAATTTTGTACTGTATGTATCGCAGTGGAAGTGCCGGATTAGTCGAAACTGTGTTTCAGGAGCCAGTGACTGCATCCAGTTAATTTAATAACATCTCTCAAGTCAATCATTGTCACTATTCTTCGATAAGTGTTTAATAGAATCATGATTACGAACATTGTTTTGTTTGTAGGTCGTAAGTTTTTACTGAAAACAATACAAAGGCATCCAGTGGCTGCGCGACTTCGGCCAACTGTGTCAGTAATTAAAATGATTAGGTATGGGGCGGGGTCGAGTGGTAGCGAGGGCTTGAGCGGAGCGTGTAGCGGGCAATGTAAAACTTACTTGATAAACGAGCAAACGTTCGGCGGATAGCGGTTACACTTTTAGAAGGACCTTTTCAACGGCATCTTCATTGACAAAATCATAATTAAGGGTAACGTTAAGGAATTCATAGCGCGACGTCATTTTTACGTAGTATTTGATTTATTTATTTTAATATTAATTTATTGTGTTGAAAATGATTTATATGAATTACATATACCTATCACACAAAAAGATCTACATACAAATTACAAAGTTGAAATTATATAGTAATATATGAATGTCAACAATATAAATATTGCTTGGACACGGATACACCTAGAGATACATCTAATGCACCTTGCAGTTTGTTCACAATTAGGTATGCATGTTACAGTTTTATGCATCAACGCACGGCAAGTGGAAACCCACGGTCCACGGTTAGTCGAACTAATCTTTTGACAACTTGGTGCGCATATTCACCAATGCCGGAAGACACGCTTGCATGTGCGCTATTGGTTCACAAATACGGCCTACATTCCACACGCATAGAAACAAATACAAGCGAAACGCTTGATAGCGTGAGCGGATAAAACTCGCTCACACTCCGATCACACCCAGCTGTCGGACGATTATGAATTATGTAAATTATAAACGTTAAACAATCCGAGAGATTGTTGATGCGATGCTTAAAAAATACGTCCCTCCATGCTTGGTGTAGCACTCATTAAAATAATTAGTTTTTGCGCTGTTCTCTCTATCTGTTTGTCTGTATGCGCTTTTAGCTCTATCATTTGATGCAATTGCATTTATTCTTTAACAATTGCACGGGTTTGAAAAGGGTCATTAAACTACTATTCGTACTAAAAATCTCGTTATACTTTGTGTAGAAATTTACACTTGTTTGCCTTTAAAATTTCATCTGATCTTAATTTGAAACACATCTTGTCAATTAAGCATACTTTTGGTTTATACTATTCAGTAAGACAGCTCTTTTCTTCGCCATATCAGATGGCTTCCAACACTTCGTTTGCTATATGTATAATAAATAAAAATAACAACTTGCTATTTCTATTCTCACTTCAGAACATAGATAACTCAATAGTTATAGTTAAGGTCCAATTTCTTTTTTCAAAATTATTTTCTTCAATTATGTTATGAATAGTCACGGTTTGGCTCCAACTTACCTGGCATTAAGCGCGATGATGCGGTTATCGATTGCAATTCATCTGGGACGGTATAACGATCACCCAGACACACGATCACCCAAAACATGATGCTTGGCTGTCATTTTCAAGAATAGTATCTCAGAATTCAATCATTTCAGCATTGCGTGAGCAAATCAAATCAAAATCTCTTTATTAGATTTTGGGATCTCAGACGCTCCTATGAACTTCAAATTATCAGCATCACTCTACCACCATATCGGAAAAGAAACACTACTCAGAATTAGATTAATTAGAGCTATTAAATTTCCGCATATATAGTGCTGAGCCTACCCCCATTGTTGCTGTTTTTGTATTATTGTCCTGATAAACTATTATATCATCATCATCATCAGCCCATTAAATTTCCACTGTTGGGTCACGGGCCTTCTCTCATAGAGAGAGTATGGGTCTTAATCCGCCATGCTGGCCCAGTGCGGGTTGGTGAATGTCATATATCCTTGAATATTTGTGATGAATTCTTGGACATTCCGGGTTTCTTCACGATGTTTTCCTTCACCGTTATTAGAACAAGTGTTAGATCCGCAAATAATTTAAGTAAGTCAGTGGTGCGGGGCCAGCGGGGTTCGAACTCGGGTGCGTCGGATCGAAACTCATACGTTCTCCCACTGAAGCACACTCACTTTACTATATTGCAACTATTATATTGTGTTTCTCTAAATTCTATCCGTGCATTTTTCAAAAGCTAGTTGTTCTATTCTATTTAGAATTTTTCAATTCTCACGTTTGAACAATGTCTACATAACACCTAGCGATTAAGCAAAATAAATAAACCCATAGAACTGAATCCTTTGAGCCGGGCCGTACCTTAATTCAATCAGCGCCGGCAGCTAATCGAATAAGCCGCATTTGGCTTTGCAGGGAAAGGGTTAGGGGCAACGCGCAATGCGGCAGAAGAAACGCTGCTGATGCGTGAACGCCTGTTCCTTTAAAGAGAAAGGTTCCTATTTAATTTTCAATGTTCAAATCCGATTGAAACTCTGCCTTTTTTGTAATTAGTAACGAGACGACATCACGCTTGCCCATAATAGTTGCAGCATCACCCAGAATTTTGTTTTGCATAATCCTGCGCTGAACTGCAATGTGCTCATCAACCTGAGACAATAGCTTTAAAGTCTCATAAGTATAGGTTTTAACTGAATAATAAATAGATTTTGATGAAATTTTGTAAGTAGGTATACTTTACAACCTTAAACCGGACATAGAGTACGTTTTATAATTAACATAGGTAACCTAGTTGATTGCCTAGGTTATAATATAAGTAGTTAATTAAATAAATTAACGAAACGTCATTTAAGTTTCTTAGTATAGTTACGTAATATAGCAAATTACCTTTAGCTGACCTACATTAGCAAAATACCATAAACTTAGAGTACATTAATTTTAATTGACTAGCAAAAATGTTGCCATAGAAAAGCAAGTCACTATGATATTTCTTACTGACTTCACGATAACAAAGCACCAAACTACTAAATAATTTATAAACTTTGGTTTCTAACTTGAACAATAATTTTGCCAACAAAGCTAAGGAAAAACTTGCTTGTTCTCAGAAATCATACCGAGTCAAAAGTTATAGCGGAAACGCTCAGTTTTTTGCGGTGATTTTTAAATCGCTGCGTTTTTCTGTTCCAGTGTGCGTTGACCCTTGCCGGTGCAAGTGGATTGCAGTAGCGTCGCCGTCGGCGATTCCAATAGGTTTTCATTTAATAAAACCCTTTATTGGTTTAAATGGATTTAGGTAGCTTAATAGTTACTATTACCGGTTGTGGAGTCGCCTAGGCAAACTCATTTGGTCTCTACGTTAGTTATTCGCGCCTATTGGATTTCTAACGCCTGACTATCAAATAATTCATAACTAATATTGTAAACGCGAAAGTTTGTAAGAATGTATGGATGTATGTTTGTTAGTCTTTCACGCAAAAACTACCGAACCGATTTTGATGAAATTTTGTATGTAGATACGTTAGGACTTTGAATAGCACTTAGGCTACTTTTTATCGGGAAACCGCGGGTGAAACCGCGGGGCGTAGCTCGTTCATATTATTTTAGGCACAGCTTACACATAAGTTTATATTTTATATTGTTCCACGTGTTTATTATGTTGACGTTTGTTTTCGTGTGTATTTTTTAGTTAGTCAATCTAAATTATTTGATTTCACTATTCGATTTGTTGTTTAAGCTTGAATCGAGTTAGCTTGTTAATAAAACTAGCAAACGCCTGCCACTTCATTTGGGTCGACATATATAGTTTTTGTTATTCGGGGACAGTGTAGCTTTTTATCAGAGAAATCATTTTCAGAATCGTATCAATAGTTCCAGATACCTCCTACAAACATACATACTTACAACTTTACTTATTTATATTTTTTATGTAAAAAGATGTACATATCATTATCACCTGATGGTGATAAATATTGTTATTAAAGGTTAAGTTCAAAGTTAAAAAGTTCTTTATTCATTTTTGGCATCACAGACGCACTTATGAACGTCAATTATTACAATGACTCTACCACCGTATCGGAAAAAGAACCACTACTCAGAAGGTAAGGCAAGAAACTGAGGGGCATTTTTTTAAGAACTTTTGTTACAAAATTCTATATTTGTTTTTGACAATATAATGTTTCTTTTCTGCCATTTTGTGTTAGATATAGATTGAATGTTTTAATTATAAAAGTTCTTGAAATTTTAGTTTACACCGCTGTTTCGTCGTACTTCCTGAGTATGCAACTTGTCACGACTTCATTTATACCATTTCGGCCAGTTTTTTATGCAATCAATCGAAATATCTATTGAAAGCATAATTAACGTAAACGGGTCTCAGTTTTCTCAGTATTGTTCCGAAACTATTCAAAATAGATAGATTTTGTGGAGTATCGTAGTTTACCACTTGTAGCTTGTTCCGCACCGACGCCTTTGAAACCCAACCTGAACAGAGGTGTGGCCATTAACACGATTTTACACTAATCCTCTTGTCCTACACCGCTTATTTGACAGAGGTGTTAATCCTACAACATTTACACACATCTTTACATGTTTTCCACTGTGTAACGAGTTTTAACCTATAAGCGGAGAAGGAAAACCACGCCTTGCATTGATAACGGATTAAGTATCTATTGCTTTAAATATACAAAAATGCTGTTGTCATCTGTATTACTAAAGGATAAAGTCGATATTAGATTGGAGTACTATAATTTGCGTGTTTTTATCCAATTTTGTACTACCAATGGTGAAATAGTAGAGATTTAACTACCAATAGGTGACAGGAAAAGTCGGCCATTAGAATCGACGTAACAAAATCACGTTAAAGACTTCAGTATTGGTATAACACAAATACAAAGTAACAAATATAAAGGACAATGGCAAGTACAAAAGGTGTATCTGCAACTGATTGGCTTATTTAATCTGATCTGATTGGTGGAAATCGTAGTAAAGAAAATATCTAGAAAGTCTATAAAACGTTGCGTCAAGTCACAATATGACGTATCGTGACGTGTACGCGACCCTGTCGCAACGAGCGATGCCACGAAAACGTGGTCAGTATAGAATTCACTAGGTTTCCTACGAGTTTCATTAAATTGAATGACGAGACGAGCAAATTCATCTGATGGTAAGCAAAGCACCTACCCATGACAGTTGCAGCAGCACCCGAAGCTTTGTTTTGCAAAATACCGCGCGGCACACTGAGCTCATCACCCTGAGCTCATCAATTAGCTCTTAAGTCCCATAATACCCAATAATTTAGATACAAAGTTTTTTTAATGCAGAAATAGGCTCACGTTTTACAGTAACTTACCTGATGTTAAGCGTAGTTACGGTCCAAGGTGGAGCATGTTTGCCCATGAGGTACCTATTAACTCTTGTCTTAAAGAGACCCAGGTTGTAATTGAAAGGATCCCGGTAGAGAATTCCACTCCTTAGCAGTAGATATACAGAAATGTCAGAGTCAGCGAAGCGCTTTGTGCGGATAGGTAGCAAAGAAAACTGACTATTACTTACGTAGTATGTGCACAACGTAAGGGTGGAGTGACTCTCCTCACCTGGTCGTTCTAAGATCGAATGTAAAGTTATATATGTAAAAATCCCACTATCACTAGCGATAAGGCCGCCCATTGTACCCACTTTATACTAACTTTGTTAACTATTGTTTTCCTGTATGTTTGGTATTCAATAAAGCATTATTGTAATGTATTGTATTGTATTGTATCACTAAAAAGAACAGCAATAGAGAAAGGGTCAGGGACATAACACTATAACTCTATACAAGTCTATATAGCAAACTATTTTCATACAATTCAACGAACCTACGTAAGAATAAACAAACCCCTTCGACCTTATTATAGAAAGTACTCAACAAAATAATCTTGGTAAAGTTATTTCGTTAAAGTCTACCTTGGATAGAGCAAGCTCACGGCGAATTATTCAAGCGGTTTTTATCAAATCGATGGCACGCATGCGCCCTTGCATCTAAGCCTACTTAGAACGGAGTTTTGTTTGAAAGGGCAAGTCAATTTGGCCCAACAGTGTACAAAAAGTAATAAGCAAGATTATAGAGGCGTCTCTACATAGCTTTAGAGCACTTATTTTGGTTCTACACTTCGTGAAACGACAGATTTAAAGATTTTAGATAATTCTACGTCGTTTCTAGGAATATGAGACTTACAATCTGATGTCTCGGGGTGACGTGCGCAATATAGTGCGTCGTAGTATTTTGTATTTACTGAAAGTTCTGGATGGCAGTGCAATTGTCATGGGCAAGCGTGGCGCTTACTATCAGGTGAACGACTTGCCTGTCTTATTGCTCAGATGCATAAAAAAGCTATGATTCCATCCTTATCAACTAGATCTTGTAATAAGGTATAGTCAAAGAAGCGTGATCAAATTTTATTTAGTTACTCAATATTAAAATGTTTCATATATTTAATATAAACAGTAGCTTTAAATAAGAATAAAACTCGAAGTGATCTATCAGAAACACATCGCTAAATATGATGAACAACGAAAGGTTCAGCCAAGCGGTCCATTCGTAGAATTCTTGTGGATTTGCTGTTAAGAAGTGTTCACATGTAACTTAAGAAACGCTGCATTAAAATATTAACGCTGAGGTGACTTTTACATTATTGTTGTTGTTTCATTATCTTTAAGTTCAAAGTTCAAAGTTCAGAAATTCTATATTCAATTTTGACAGACGCACTTAAGAATGTCAATTATTATAATGACTATCACCGTATCGGAAAAGAACCACTACTCAGAAGATACGGCAAGAAACTGAGAGGCATTTTTTTAGAACGTTTGTTATATATATATATATATATATATATATATATGTATGTATAAATACCACAAAAACGGTCACCCATCCAAGTGGTGTCCGCACGACCGTTGCTTAACATAGCAGATCTGTCACGAACGACTATAAAGCTACACTACGCTATACCTATGTGTACGTATGGATAAAAAAAGAATATATTTGTCGCGTCAGCGGTGGCCGGGCGCAACATCGTTTCAACATCTTCGTTATTTTTCATTCCTACAGTGGGTAGTTGGTGGTGAGGTAATAAAAACACTCAGTAATTGACTATTCGGGCGGTCACAGACAAGTCCTTGGTGCACGTGCGCTCTCAACCAAGCCACGAAAACATCTGTCTGGAATATTCGAAATTAAAACGTCACTAAGGCCTTGTCCAGGCGCATAGACAATCGCTACTCTATGCTACCTGCGTTTCCGCCCACTTTATTGCCATTGCAAAAATAAAATAACATCTTACAAAGGAAATAATTAAACACTAGGCAAAACATGAATCAAGACTAATTAAATTGAAACCAAAAATAAAGAAACCGTTTGACAAAATCAAAATGATTAAATCGAAGAAAATCAAAAAAAACATTATTGCGACATATTAATCAAAGTACGTATAATATTCGTTTCTTTTCTTTGTGGTGGTCAAAAACTTAGATGAAGGGTGAAGAAGTCCTTCTATACTTCCTGGAAAGAATAGGCATGTACCGGAGACTAATAAATAATATTAAAAATAACACCCAACGATCACATACATAGATCCTGGCCTCTAACTAGGATTCCCTGTATAAAGGGAACCAGGAACTATGAAGGCCATGGTCCCACAACACACAGACACGAAACAAATGCTTGCGCCTTTTTTCTGTTCACAAACATTTGTCCCGTCGCGGGAATCGAACCCGCAACCTCAGTGGTGTATGAGATTTGAGCCAACCTGCCCAACTATCGCACCACAGAGGCTGTCATCTCGCGTGAGGATCGCGGATCGCAGATCGCGTGAGGAGCCCATCAACGTGAGTTTGTCGCGGCTGGAGCAGACCAGGACCACTGATTTCAAGTCCTATGCGCTCCAGACTCCAGCGTAACACGCGAAGATGTCCTTTACTCCGGACTTCTGGCCTATAGTGGTAGTCTACCGCCGTTATAGGGAAAGTAGGCAAAACATTTTTGTGTTGTGTAGTAGCGTAATGTAATAGTTATTGAGTTATAATGTTTGTATGTATGCTAGTTTGTAAGGTATATATTATATGGGCCTCTGTTAACCTTACTTTGCTCTACTTTATTACTGCCTGAAATAAATAATTTTTTTTTTTCTTTCTTTCTAGGTACAGACATACCGACTAAAACGTTCAAGCTGCCACACCCTTAAACTCACACTTAAATTAACAAACCTTTATTTAAAATGGACCACATTAATCACCGTTCACACCATCCGATCAGCGCGTTCATCCTAAAGCCAATTTTACATCCGTGTAGTGTGCAATCTCCCCAACCCATCTCGTATCGAGTTGCCTGTATGAACTACTGTTTTGCCCCGACTCCGATACAAGCCTCGTTCGAAGCCGGTTCGTTCGTTTATTCTTTTTGTTGGTATCTTAAATCGAGCGTTACAGAATTTTTTCCCTATTTTTATTGTTATTTTTTATTTGCATGAAATTGAGAGGAAATAATTAAGGGTAAAATGTCACAGTATTGATTTAAGTGTGGTTTTGTGGACTAATTAAAAATCGTGTTTTCGTTGCACTGTCACAGCTGGTGGGTTTATGGATGTCTTGCGCATTCTTTTGTTTTCTTTGTTGTTTTTTGTTTAAAGTTTTAATTGATAAGGCTTTTTAAATATTGGTTTGTAAGTTTTTAAATTGACTCCGTTTTATATTGAATACTCGCTGATACCCGCGATTTTACCCGCTTAGTTCAGTTTATAATTGTTTCCTATGGAACTGGTCGTCCGATCCCGAGATATAAAGTACCCTTCGCCTCGGTTTCTCCAAGAAGTAAAGGGACTACAAACCAAATTTCATCAAAATCCGTTCAGTCGTTATGGAGTTAAGCGGTAACAAACACGAATTTTCGCATTTCTAACATTAAATAAAATCGAAATCTATTACTTTGAATATTTTAACACATTGTACAAAATATAGTTCCTATAGTCTTAAAAATGAGATACACACCAGAATCTTTGGTAAGGTCTCAACACAAGAATCGCATCAAACACAGTCGAGCATGAAAAAGACACAATTATCAAAAATCTTTGCAATTTTGAAACCATAAAGTCGATTATAATCGATTACCGTGCATTACCGAAATCGGATAATTCCAACCCCCCGCTGCTTGCGGTACTTAAACTGCATTGTTTCCGCGCGTGTGGTCACACTAACCACTGACCATTGCCGACCATTGTGAGGACAGTACAATGATAGGGTGGATTTCATTCTATAATCGATAGGTGGACAGATATTTTATGTATTGATTGACAACATGATCGAATTTTTAAAATTGGTCACCTGACCCAACTTTTTGTAATACCAAACTCTTGTTTTTAAACATGTCATGGTCAAATGTGCAAAAGTTTTCGACATTTTAGTCAAAATATTGTCTCAAATTTGTTGTTCCTGAGATAACTGGTTTTATTGGCAAATTATTTTTTTTACTGAGTGTTGAGACGAGCTCGTCGTTTGCCTGATGGTAAGCGCGACGCACGCCCATAACAATTCCAGTGCCACCCAAAACTTCTTTTTGCGTTGGGTTCAATCGCTAGCACACACGCACACACACACATATTAAAAATATATTTATACACAAATATTTCTAAACAAAGCTTCATTCCAAGACATTGCGGGTCGACTGCGCCTATTAAAACAGTATTAAGTGCGCTCCAGGCCGACTGTTAATGACGCATCATCAAACATTGCCCAAATCATAGCAATAAGAAGTAATAATCTACTTTTTGTATTTGGAGTTCACTATGACATAACAGTTTATTATTTATCTTAACACCTATTTGTTATCTACAGTCATTTTTTACCCCCGTCGCAAAAAGGAGGGGTTTAAGTTTGACCACTAGGTATGTGTGTCTGTCTATGTGTCTGTCTGTGGCACCATAGCTCTTAAACGGGTGAACCGATTTAGATGCGGTTTTTAAAATCGAACGCAGGTTTTCTGACGGTGGTTCTTAGACTCGTCATCGGTTCAGCCGTTTTTTACTTTTATAGGATTTTTGTATCGGGTGTTTTTTAATGAACACTAGCTGCTGCACTAGCATTTTAAAGAAATTCTAAAATAAACTGCAACAGTAATCAAAGAAAGGGCCAGCTCTATGACCATATTCAAGTACGCCATCCGTTTACACCGTATGACATTACACCATATGTCATGGCTATATCAGCAAAGTTGACATAACACTACAATGCCAGCGTTCTGATTGCAATAAACCGACGCAATTTGCCAGCAATTGGCCGGTTTTGTCCCCTGCGTTTATTCTACCCTGGCACTAGTAACCAGGGACCGACATACCGGTAAAAATTGGTATCGATACCACAAAAGTAACTTTAAAAGTAATTGATGAAATAAAAGAACGTTTTGAGAAAGATCGTTGGTATTTTATTGCATATTAACAAACAAAAAACAAAGTTCTGGGTGGTGCTGTTATTGTTATGGGCTGGCGTATTGCTTACCATCAGGCAAACGACCAGCTCGTCTCGTCATTCAGTTACATTAAAAAAGAAATATTTAGAGCACTAGGAATGGGACATCTACGCAGGTTACACCGGAAACAATGAATGAGACTAAGAATGGGACTCCACTCTAGTTATGTTACATGAAAGAGTTAGTACTCGATTCGACTAAAACCAAAGTCTATTTGGTATGAATGAGTAAGACACACATATTTATTTTAATTATTTCTACAGTATTGATACCGCAAAGTAAGGTTAAAAGTATCGGTAAAATTGAAATACCGGTATTAGTAGGTATCGATATCTCCTACGGAAAAAAGGAGGCAAATACCTTAAACTGATCCATTTCTCTTTCTTTCTGGCTAAGGCTTTCCGCTAGCCGCTGCCGTATTGCTTGTCTCGCTCGCACGGCACGCGGGTAATACTTTAGCACTGATAAATACAACGTTGTTTTGTCAGCCTCTGTAGTGTAGTGGTTGGGCAGGTTGGTTCAAATCTTATACACAACTAAGGTTGCGGGTTGGATCCCCGCGATGGGACATTTGTGTCGCTACACTGCCGAAGTATTGGGTTCGATTCCCGTGACAGGACAAATGTTTGTGCGTAGAAAAAAAAAGCGTAAGCATTTGTTTTGTGTCTGGGTGTTGTGGAACCATGGTCCTCGCAGTTTCTGGTTCCCTAGATACAGGTTATCCTAGTTAGGGACCAGGATCTATGTATGTGATCGTTGGGCGTATTTATTTATTTTGCTATCGATACCTATATATATACCGGTATTTTATAAATGTTATAAATTTACCGGTAAAAACAGGCCAAGTTGTTTTTTTAGGTCCCTGCTAGTAACTGGTAGATGCTATTACGATAGTTTAGTTAAATAGGTACGGTTAGGCGTAATCATGATGGGTCAGTTGCAGAGTAGCGGGGTTTTTCAACTGGAAGCTTTGAAGCGGTATTTTACTGTTGAAAACTATTATTTTTCAAGCAATTCATCATAATTATTAATGTGATTTATTTTGTACCTACTTTTATTTTTACATATTTAATTATTATTTATTATTGTAACGCATTACAAATTATTATTTAGGGGTTGGCAGTATCGTTGTGGGCGTCTTTACATGTATATATCTAATTTCAAAACACTAATAATGTCTGTGTGTGTCTGTCTATATATTTACTTCTACACTACTGAATGTAATTTGTTGCAATTTTCATAGGGAATGAATTAAAAAAAAAACCTTAATTTCATAATTAATCAAAACAATTCATATTCGGTTTTCCACACATTTTGATTAACCAAAATGTGTGGAAAACCAAGCTGTTCGCTAGTCTAAAAAAAATTGGTTGACATGATGATACTACCAACTAAACCATTACGCCATGCGCCAAATACTAAAGTATGCCAAAATAATAATTTATGTCAAACTATTGTATAAGTAGAGCAAAACCTTTATTTTACAAAGTTCATTTATTTCACACAGAATAAATTTTTACCCCAATCCACAACTCTGAACTCATAAAACAACTCAATCCTTACTTTAATTTAAACTCATCTCCAATACCATTAACCCTGCGCCGGACAATACGGCACACGCCAGACACTTTAGGGGTCCATTGTACCATTGACAGGATCCATTATACAGGTACACAGGACCCTTGTATTAACTCCTGTCACAACACGAATGGGCCTCTTTGTCCAGGAACACTGATACGAGTAGGGTCTTTTTGTCCCGGGACATTGATACAGGGGAAGGGAGATATTGCAAGCGATTTAGGGTTGGGCGTAAAATCGGATTATGGTCGGCAATTATTTATATTGGTCGGTTATTGGTTTCGGATAGGTTTTTTTTTTTTTTTTTTTATTTATTTAAGGAGTTGGTTGATTGTAATGTCCTTAATTTTTTTTATATCATATCTCTCTTAATTCATTCTTTGCCGTCTTCTCATTTTTCTGATAAACATATTCATATTTTGGGTATCTTCAAGGCTAGAGTGAATAGGTATTTTCTCAATCTACGAAAATGCTTACGCTTTTTTTTTTGTGCACAAATATTCGTCCCGTTGCCGAAGATGGAGCATCTTCGGCAACATCCTCGCTTAACATCAAGCGAGATGGTGGTCAAACCACAGGTGAAACGTAGATTTACCATAAATAAAAAAAAACAGCCTCTGTGCTGTAGAAGTGGTTGGGCAGGTTGGCTCAAATCTCATAAACGACTGAGGTTGCGGGCTCGATTACCGCAACGGGACAAATATTTGTGCACAGAAGAATAATTAATTTTTAGAAAAAAACAAAAACCGACTTCAGTGTATCTTCGAAGTCCAAAGTCACATATCGATGAAATTTATATGGGACCACTTCGTAGCTATATTGAACCCAACACAAAAAGAATTTTCCAAATCGGTTCACAAATGACGGAGTTCTGAGGTAACAAACATAAAAAATAAAAAAATACAACCGAACTGAGAACCACCTCCTTTTTGAAGTCGGTTAAAAAGCGTAAGCATTTTCGTGTCTTGGTGCTGTGGGACTATGGTCCTCGTAGTTCCTGGTTCCTTAGATACAAGGACGTAGTAATGGGCCAGGAAAAAAATATTTCTGTCTAACACTAGTATTTTTTTGACTATTGCATTGTGGTTGCTAATCTACCTTTCTTTGACGCCGCGGCTTGTTGTCAAGCATTTTCAGAAAAAAGAGTGTATCGAATCGATAGGTGCTGACTTTTTTTTATTGAACTGAGTGAGACAAGCAAGTCGTTCAACTGGTGGTATGCGCCTCGCCTGCCCATAACAATTGCAGTGCCATCCGTAACTTCTATATATTATATCAACCTATTGTGTCCCACTGCTGGGCAAAGGTCTGTCCTATCTCCCTCCAAACATCTCTGTCCACAGCCACTTCCATCCATCCGGGTCGGTAGGTTTCGAGATCCTCACGCCACCTTTTCCGAGGCCGGCCACGTCGTCTCCGCCAACTTCTCCTGTAACTTCTAATTATGTAAAAAGTACTACATCAAACTGCAGTCTTATATGCTCAGCAATATCGTTGGCTACAATGCCCTTCAAACCGGAACACAGTAATGCTTGCGCACTACTGCTTGGCGGCAGAATAACTGGCATAGATGATAACAATATACACTACCTATATTCTATCTATTTCTTACATACCACTTCTATCATACACGTAGGTATTCACTTCCCAGAGACCTTGACAGAAATAGAAAAGTACATACAAACGTATTATGAGAAAAATCGTCGGAAAACGCTCATTCCGACGAAGGCTGTGCGCGATCAAGCGAGAACCGATGATATTGGCATACTTAATTTTACTTGGCACACTTGAGCATCCGAGTATGAAGCTTAAGATTTACCACATGACATATCTGCTTGACACACAGTTATGATCCCTATCTCTATGTTTTTTAGGCTTATGTTGGATGATCTTATATGTCAATTTAAGATGTTTATTAAATTGGTATATTGAGGAGTCATTGTCTTCTAAAAATCAATTATTTTATAAGCCGTAATTGCATTCGCATTTTTATAAGGTTCAAAATATGCGCGTTCCGTTTTGGTTCCATTGTTGGGACACGGGCCTTACTTAATAGAGAGAGTATGGGCTATAATCCACCACGCTAGCCCTAGTGGATGTCACATTTCCTTAATTTTTATAATCGATTCATGGCCATGCCGATTTTTTCACGATGTTTTCCTTCACCATTTTTAGTAGTGTAGTCCTTAATGGGCAGTTGCGTACGTTTCTACAATAAAATTCCAAAATGTATAACGGAGCTCACAGAATGTAGATTTGCGTGTGAAAAATATTCTAATGAAAAAAGGCATACTATACAGTTAGTAATTACATAGAAGACAAAGATGCATGGAACATTCCGCTTCTGCCAAGTAGCCAACTGGCACATAAGAAGAATAATATTGTCAAAAACAAACAAAAAATATTGTAACAAAAGTTCTAAAAAAATATGCCTCTCAGTTTCTTGTCGTATCTTCTGAGTAGTGGTTCTTTTTCCGATACGTTGGTGAGTCATTGTAATAATTGACGTTCATAAGTGCGTCTGTGACGACAACATTGAAATAAAGAACTATTGAATTGAATTGATTTAAATTTTTTTAATATAAAAACAAATTAATTGATTTTATCATTATTATTATTATTTTAGCCGTTAGCAATCTTTCCACTCGTCCCTGTCTTGCGCAAGTTGCGCCCAGTCTGGATAAAATTTGTCGAGCTCGTCCCGCCACCGCTTTCACTGGTGGTAGGTTTCTCGTATGCGAGAGGCCGTCTGGGTGGGTACCACCGCTTTGCCAGTTATTCAGCCGCCAAGCAGTAGTGCGTAAGCATTACTATGTTCCGGTTTGAAGGGCATTGTAGCCAGCGAAATTACTGGGCATTACGAGACTCAACAGCTAATTGTCTCAGGGTGACGAGCGCAGTGCAGCGCCGCGCATTTTGCAAAACAAAGTTTTGGGTGGTGCTATTATTGTTATGGGCTGGCGTATTTCTTACCATCAGGCAAACGACCAGCTCGTCTCGTCAAGCAGTTACATAAAAAAAAAATGTCCAGCCTAATCCCAATTTCAATCCAATGATTTTATCATAACAATGATAAAAATATTTACCTAAGTTAATAATTTATTTCATCTAAGCCTACATTATTTTTATTGAAACAAGCAATATTCTGTTCTCGAACTGAACAATACAAAAAATACGCAGTACACACATTCGTCCTAAATCTTGCCAGTCAATTATCCAATTAGCCCCAAGGTTTTTACTAGATACCTAGCCATATCTATTGTTCGCAGAAGTTATTATTTAAAACTTCTGTTAGTTATAATAATTTTTTTTTTTAATCATGTCGCCAGTTTAATTATGAGTACCTAAACGTCCTATAGTTGTCGCACTGTCTTATATTTATTAAATAATAATTCACCAAAGTTGATGTCGTTTAAGACAAGGCCAGAAAATAAGTTTTCTTATATACGACTTAGTGACGAGACGAGCATTTGTTTCGCCTGATCGTAATAACACACCTGCACAAGATAGATGCAGGACCAGGGAGAACTTTGCGCGGCACTGCATTGCGCTCGTCACCCTGCGACTATAGCTAATTAGTCTCATAATGCCCAGTAATTTCGCTGGCTGCAATGTCTCTGGGTGACGAGCGCAGTGCAGCGCCGCGCAGGATTTTGCAAAACAAAGTTCTGAGTGGTGCTGTCACTGTTATGGGCTGGCGCGTTGCTTACCATCAGGCTAACGACCAGCTGGTCTTGTCAGTCAGAAATATTAAAAAAATATATATTTTAAAATTTTAGTTTTAACCACAGAATACTAAGGGACAGAAGCATCACTACGCAAAGAAATGTAAACACATAGTGACTCTTGCTATGACGCAATAAAATTCAAATCAGCTCGCGTAGCGCTGCATAGCTACCAGTCATATTAACCTACAGAGCGCCTCTCTTTCTATCGCATAGCTCTTATCTCTTCTGACGCGGCACGTGTAACGACGCGCGACCCGCCGTCGGTGTCCGGCTATGTACTTGTAGCTTCGTACCTACAGTGCGGAGTGCGCTAGGCCTGGTTTTAACCACAATTTTTTTAACTTAGTGTTTTTTGAAGTCTATCATAAAACTACGAGAAAATCCGTGAAGTGTATACCTAGTGTATATTTGTTCTAAATATCTGTCTAATTATTTATTCACCTAAGACTTCAAGGTTATCTGGCATACCTATTGTTTCAAGAAGATGTTTTTTGCAGTTTCTGTCGATAAACCGCCGATTGTATATCACGGGTCAGCGAGCATTAGTTTTTACGATTTTATAAGCACTTGTGATTTAATTGAATAACGTTAACTTGGCTGCTATTAAAATAGCCTTTACCACCTGGGCCCTTAGCACGGACCGGAGTAAAAACAAATTATTCCCTGTTTTATTCACTTATCAATTAAAAGGTGGATAGAAACAGGGGACAATTTTTTTGTCTCCGGTTCGTGCTAAGGCTGCTGTTTGCCTTTAAATAGTATTTTATTTATTAATTTACTAGCTGCACTCGGTTTCACCCACGGTTTCTTTGTAAAAAAGTAGTCTGTGTGTTAATCCATGGTATAAGCTCTCTTCATTTCGAATTTCACTCAAATCCGTTGAGGCTACAGCGTGAAGTAACACCCAAAACTTTTAATACTATCAAAAGTACTGCTTAACACTGCAATGCGCTCATAACCCCGAGACATCAGATATTAAGTCTCGCCCAGTAATTTCGTTGCCTACAATGCACTTCAAATCGGAACACAAGAACCCGGAACACGGATTTAACTTGACATAGGTACTCTTTTTTTGTAATACCACTGTCACAAGTGTCTACGTTGATAATTTCTTCGGGATAGAAAGAAAGAAAGAAAAAACATTTATTTGACAACCACAAAGAAATAAATGAAAAAGACACGTAGGATAAAAGAATATTTATAACAAACCAAGAAAATACGAAATACATGAATAGATAAAGTTTGTGTTGCCAAAAGGGACTACAGCTCAGCACATATGTCTAATGTCGATGACATCAGACGCTGGTTTTCAGTATAGAACGCGTGCCATTCGGAAAATGCAACCTAAATCTATCCACACGCTAGCATGCTTAGCTATTCCGAACCATGCATGCGATATACTCGAAAGTAAAGAGTCATGCCCAAAACAAAAGCCTCACATGTGGCCTTAACCCCCGTCCGTTGACCTCCTAATACGTTTATAATTATAGCACACCATTTGTAAACATAGGGTCTGTGACGTAACGTACTCTCATTTTTTTGAGGCGGCTGGTATGTTGGTTGTTATTAAAGTTAGATTATTTGTCTTTGGTTCGGATTAACCCGTTTTCTTTTTGTTTATGTTGCTCAATTCCTTTTATTATATTCGTATCCATGGCAACCTAAAACAATTGCAGTACCACCCAGTTTTACCAATTTAAAATTCATGCACTGGAAGCCCTTTTTATGTTCTGCGCAGTACTTGTCGTCTTCAGACACCAGCTTGAGTGTCAAGTTATTTGTTACATGAAGTCCACATACTGCTTATCTGCAATTTCAAGACAAGAACTTTAATAAATTAAAGTATAGTTTGTGTGTTTTTTTGGTTATTAGAGAAACTACTATTGATTCGTGTATTTGTTTCGAGTGTGGAGTGTGTTGTGCACAATGGTCTTCGTAGTTCCTGATTCTCCAGATACAAGGAATCCTAGTTAGCTAGGATTGATTTTTCTTTATGATGATGTGGTCGAAGATATAACAAGCTCGCCTGGAAGAAACCTGTTTACTCTTGTCTTAAAGACACTCAGATTATAGCTATCCGGAAACACAGTTGCCGACAGAGAGTTCTTCCCTTGGCCGTTCGCATTATGAAGGTCGAAGCAAAGCGTTTGGTGCGAGCAGGAGGGATGCCAAACATAAATTGATGACGGCTTGCCGTACGTCTGGTCGTCCGGTGATAGAATGGGGATGGCGGAATAAGTTCATGTAATTCTGATCCGATTAGAAAAGTCACTGACTTGCATTACCCAGTTCCATTAAAAAAGATAAACCCTTTATTGTCAGTATCAGAATAAACACAAGCAAATTTCAGTAAAATAAAATTAAAAAAACCCCCGCATCAAAAAACCTAGAAAAAACAAAAATTGGCAGAACCGATTTTGATAAAACACTAGACCCACCGCTACAAAACCCGCTTTCAAAAAAAAAACCGCATCAAAATCGGTTAACCCGTTTAAGAGCTACGGTACCACAGACAAACACACATAGTGGGCAAACTTATCACATATTCCTTTTGCGTCGGGGGTTAAAAAGATTGAGTACGTATAATAAATTTTTCCTCACAGCAAACGCAAACCTCCTTCAAACCAACGGAAAAACGCGGTATTCTACTATCATACTATAAGACGTCACTAATAGCAAAGAAAACTGACTATTACCTAATAGTACCTACCCAGTAGTAGTCTTAGTACAAATACCTAGTAACACCAACGGCTAGACAGATGGCATGTCGACGCATCGTGACAAGGAGATCACGTTATGTATCGTGTGACGAAGCAGTATAGCTCCATGACGTCACTATCTCTAGAGGAGTGTTGGCCATTGAATTAACCGTTGAAATGAACGACTTTCCGTGATGACATGCGAAGGATTCTGCGGGAAGTGACGTAGCTTCGTGTGTCGGCTAAGCGTGCTTCGGAAATGAGGAAAGTGAGTCTGTTCGTGCTATTTTGTATCAGTTTGATAAGCTGCAATCGACGACGAATCTATTGACGATGCTGTAGCGAGGAAAGAATGGTGTTTCGTCATAGGACATTTTTGTTTTAAGGCTCTTTATGAGCAAAACGTACATTCAATAGTGACATAGGGTGATAGACATCATGATTTATTTTTTATGGAACTGGATGATGAGACGACTAAGTCGTTCGCCTGATGGTAAGCAGCACGCCTGTCTATAACAGTTGCAGCACCACCCAGAACTTTGTTATGCAAAATCATGCGCTACACTGCATTAAAAAGTATTCCCCCTAAATACTCTAGCTCTAAAGACTCCACTGATTTCATACCAGCCTCTCTTGAGCTGAGAAATCAAAAAAATCATCACTATAGACTATAAACCCAAAACGAAATCCTCCAAACAAACAATCAATGGATCGAACCACAAACCCGGAAAACCATTGCCCCCTAATATGCTAGCTCTAATTGCTGCACTGATTTCTAAGATTTCTAAGCGTGGACTTTCTAAGACACGGTTTGGTGGCCGTAGTTGGTTATAGCGTCAGGATGCTATTCCGAAGACGCAGCAGATTCGAACCCTGAAGCAATTTATTATTATTTCTCTGAATATTTAATAATTTAGTTTTGCGTCATCAATGTCCATTAATGTCGTTAACATGTCTTCGAAATCATCAAAAATTTAACACTAAGAAACTTGCACCAACCACACAAGGGTCTGTGTTGTCTCGGGGTGACGAGCGCAGTGCATTGCCGTGCAGGATTTTGAAAAACAATGTTCTGGGTGGTAACTGTACTGCTTACAATCAGGCGAACAACATGCCCGTATCGTCATTCAGTTACATAAACAAGTATACGTTTTATCAAACAAAAAACCGACTTCAATGTAAGTCCAAGGTCAAATATCGATGAAATTTATATGGGACCACTTCGTAGCTATACTGAACACAACGCAAAAAGAATTTTCCAAATCGGTTCATGAATGACGGAGTTCTGAGGTAACAAACATAAAACAAAAATAAAATCGATTATAGAACCTTCTCCTTTTTTGAAGTCAGTTAAAAAAAACAAACCCCCTTAGTACGCCCGTTACTAATCAACAGATCGAACCATGTTCAGAAAAATAATGTGCACGGATACACTAGCTCTAGTCCAATGATAATACAGTCATTAGGCTATGTCGGAAGCCTTCGGGCGGTCAACAACTCGTTTCACTTATTCGCCTCTCTTGCTCCAACAATCTGTCTCTCCGAAAATTCTACAGTCAAAAGTTCAACGGAAGAAAATTCACGAACCCCGAAACGGTCCGTTACATACTAATCAACAGATCGAACCTTGACACGGCGACCGGCGACCTCGGCCGTCTAGTTTTCGCTGGATGCGTGACAACGTGCCTCGCATGTCAGCACGGCACCCATTCAACAACTGTTCGTTCCTTGCCGACGACTTGTGGAATAATTACCTCTTCTTGAGATTACGTGACGTCATAATACAGTACTAGTCTATTTTGACAGCCTCTCTGTAGTAGTTGGGCAGGTCGGCTCAAATCTCAAACTCTACTGAGGCTGCGGGTTTGTTGCCCGTGACGGGACAAATGTTTGTGTTTGTGCACAGAAATAATAATTTTAAGAAAAACAACAAAAACCGACTTCAAGACTAAACTTATATATCTTGTGTTTGTTATTTTTTTAAAGTGCTGAATCAATTTCGATTAAATTTATATGGGACCACCTCTGAAGTATGACCTAAGAATCATCAATTGGCTTTTCTTATATTAATTTGTCAAACTGTTTTGTAACAACAGCTGTTAGCCCCCCAAACAAAATAAAATAAAATAAACAAATAATTGGCGGAGTAATCGCCATATAAACATACAAAAAAAAAAAACATACAGTTGAATTGAGAACCTCCTCCTTTTTTGAAGTTGGTTGAAAAAAAGCGCAAGCAATTGTTTCGTGTCTGGGTGTTTCGAGACCATAGTCCTCACACTTCTTGGTTCCCTAGTTACAGCGAACTGAGCTGGTCTGCCTCAGCTTTATAAATTAATACAAAAGCTTTACATTTTAGTATCATGTCACAATAATGATTTCAATAACTATGAATTTGAAAATTGACAATGTTGTTAATAATATACAACACCAATGTACTATTTAGGCAGTAAGATTGTTTTAAAGTTGTATAAATGTACCTACCCTCCTACTCTGTATTTATTTACAGTTAAAAGTTAATAAATAAAATAAATAATTTAAAAAAAAACCTAGTTAGGGGCTAGGATCTATTATGTGATCGTTTTTCGTACCTATTTATTTATTTTTGAAATCATCTCGCATGTGCGTAATAAATACCGATGAGAATGTTTGCGTGTCACGTACGTATTTGATTATGGGAAAATAAATTATTTAACTAGAGTTATACCTAGAGATTCTTAGAGCAGTAACTTGTAGAATAATTAGGTACAACGTATTACATGAATTAAAGATGGTAGGTAGCATGTGTAGTTTGACCAAATAGGGCTGAACTAAATAAGAAAACCAGGGGCTTATTGTCCAACTTTCACATCTATCGTGAAACCTTTCAATTTCACATCTGAAGGATTTACACACTTCAGATCGACAAACTAGTCATTGTGATGGTTATAGCGATCGCCACTATTTTTTAACCGACTTCAAAATCGGAGGTTCTCTATTTGATTGATTTTTTATGTTTGTTACCTCAGAACTACGTCGTTCATGAACCGATTTGGAAAATTCTTTTTGCGTTGCGTTCAGTACAGCCACGAAGCGATCCCATATAAATTTCATCGATATTTAACCTTGGACTTCGAAGATACATTGAAGTCGGTTTTTTGTTTGATAAAACGTATACTTGTTAAAAGATATTTCAGTGAACATTATGTTAATTTAATGTTCCTAAATTGCTAATAATTAGAAATTACCGGTATTAACAGCCTGGTAACAAAACGCATTATTTGTTTGCTACGCGTCGATTTCTTTAGCCTAAGTAATACATTCGTTCTGATAGCGATTGTGATTAAACAACTGAGACAATTCCATTTGAAAATTTAGATAACGATCATAATTGCTATCCTTTTAAAAGGTATCGCGATAGATGTTAAAGTTACACAATAAGCCTGGGTGCTTATTGTGTAACTTTGGTCTGTTAAATAGACTTCTAATCATAGGTAACCTTCTATAACCTCTAAACTCTATTTACTCCTATCATAAATGCGAAAGAAACATTAGGGGTAGAAACATTAGGATCGTGGGAGCCGAGCACCTATGAAATCTATAGGGACTTGGCAATACGTCTGGTGGAGGCGAAGTGTGCTGACCAGAATGCTGGCTCATATTTGGGTCAAAAATTAGCATTGCCATTCAGCGTGGCAATGCAGCCAGCGTTCTGGGCACTTTCCCCTCCACCGAAGCCTTTTAGAATAATTTTATTATACTATGTATATATATAAGTTATTTTGAATATACCTATATTTAAGTTTGTGAGGATATTTGTAGGCTGAGATGAACAGATGTTTGTGACCCAAACGCCAAAACTACTGAACGGATTTTGATGAAATTTGGAATGTGCTTGGTCACTCGTGGTAGGTGTCTTGTATACGAGAGGCCATCTGGGTAGGTCCCACAGCATTGCCAGTTATTCTGTCACCAAGCAGTAGTGCGCATGCATTACTGTGTTCCGGTTTGAAGGGCATGGTAAGCAGCGAAATTACTGGGCATATGGGGCCTAATATCTGATGTCTCGGGGTTATGTGTGCAATGCAGTGCTTTTTTAAGTTCTGAGTGGCACTTTATTATTATAGACAAGCGTGACGCTTATCATCAGGCGAACGACTTGCTCGTCTCATCACTCAACAAAAAAACTTAGTCATAGGAAAAAGACGTAAGATACTTTGTTTATCGAAAACCCGCCCGCCTGCGCGCGGTTTCATTGGCTTGGACAATTTTCCGGAATATGTCCTATTCCAGATCCTACTTACAAATTTTTATCAAAATTTTTTGTATGAATTTGTTGACATTTTATTTTTGTTTTGTAGTTATTTGTGATTGGTATTGAGTCCTAGTTACTTGATTAAATGAAATTTGAATTTGAATTTGAAAAATATCCGTTTAGTAGTTATTGCGTGATTATGTATCAAACACCAATTATCAGACACTTTCGTTTTTATAATATTAGTAAGATAGGATTGCCAAACTTTATGTTCTCTGCAGACACCAGAAATTGGAGTGGCATGCAGCCAAAACCTTCAACCTTACCCAATAGGTATGGTGTACATTATCTTCAGGGACGACAGCACTGCAGTTGTCATTTGCCATCGTTATTTGGAAAGGATTTGCGTAGTAGTTTGCAATTTGCGTATTAGAAACTTGTTTCTTTGTTTCAAGTGAATTGACAATTGACAGCCTCTTTGGTTGGGCGAGCTGGCTTTAATCTCATACACCACTGACGTAACGAGTTCGATTTCCGTTACGGGACAAATGTTTGTGCACAGAAAAATGTATTGTTGAATATTTATTAAACACTAGATTCTTTATTTTTTATAACATCACATCTCTCGAATAAAGGTGTATGCTGAAAATCAGCCTTGCGTGAGCTGTCAGGCTCACGCAGCTCAGTGCTCAGCCTACCTCTATTGCTGCTGTTTTTTGTTTATAAATATTGTGGCTCTAAATTCTGTGTATACAGTTTGGCAACAAATTATTTATTTATTTTTATCTTTTTTTTATATACAATATTAAACCCACTATCATATTGAGTATTAATAATGAAAAATATATGAATTTCCAAAACGTCACGCCTGATTCCATAAGATTTTTTATTTTTATTTGTATATTTCTTTTTCGTATGCACATATATTATTTATATAAGTTACTTGTGACTATTATATTTGTTTATTGTGTACACCACCAAAACGATTTAGATCTTATACCTGTTCTATCCATCCAGAGGTTGCCTGGAAGAAATCGCTCTAAGCGATAAGGACGCCCATTGTACGTCAAAACTACGATGTATTTTGAGACTTATTTTATATTCCATTATTGTGTATATGTTATTTGGTGGGCAATAAAGTGTTATTGTATGTATTGTATTGTATTGTATTGTATTGTATTGTATTGTATTGTATTGTATTGTATTGTATTGTATTGTATTGTATTCTTTATCTCAAGTTTTGTGATTCTAGAAGTAGTTCTAATGATCCCCAACATCGCTTACCACATTCAAACATCAAATTGTCGATCGAAATCTTTCTAAACTGAACTGAGAGAAACGTTTTCACATATTTAAGTATAATTCTTTGGTAATTCCTCGGAGCTCGTCTAACGAACATTTAATAGGAGTGATTTAATCATTTCCAGTTATTCGAGCATTTTGTTTTGTTGTTTTTGTTCTTAATACGTTTTTTTGTAGTTTTGATATAGATAGATATACTCGGTGTGGTTACGACTCCAAGAATTATATAGTGTTTGGAAACTATCGTGAGTTGAAATCTTGGATTCGCGGCGAGTCTGCGCCGCGAATCCAAAGCGTAAACTCCCGGAAGAAGGACATCCTAATTGTCCGAAACCTGGTCGGAGTTATTCCGACACAATCATAACGTGAGTGTATTTGTTTATATTTATAATGATTATATAGTGTTTTCGAATTCTGTGGTTCTTGGACATTGACTTGTGGTTAGCAGGCATTGATACAACTACGTAGTTCTATCTGCGCCTCTTGGTTTTACACCCGTGGATAATTTTTCAGGATAATAATTATCCCATGCCTTCCACTGCTGTTGTACGTGTCGGGATGTTTGCCGAGCTTATTATTTTTGTTTTTGATTTCGAGTTTGGACGCATGAAACAAGGTAGTTATGATACTCGAACTATTGTACGCACCTAGAATAAATAGTTCTAGGGACCAGGACAACCAAATAGCTTAAATGGCTACTTCTAAGTTGAAAGACATATCTGATCCTACCTATTGTTTAGCTCACGTTTATTTAGTTATGTTCCTAACTGTGAATATGGATCCCTATATACTAACTATATTTAAAGCATTTTACGGAAGAAACTAGTGTCCCACGACACAGGGAATCCCAGTGTGGGAACTAGTGGACTTTAAATAACTTAATTATTATTCCTACCCTATTTGTAAACCTTAGAATAAGTTTCCGTTTTTTCTAATATTAAGTTTTTTTGTACCACCATTTCGAAATGAATAAACAAATTATTATTATTATTTATTATTATTATATTCCATCGCGGGAATCGAACCTGCAACCTCGGAGGTGTATAAGATTTGAGCCTACTTGCTTAACCACTATACCACAAAGGCTGAAAACAATATTTATATGGTAAAAGTATGTACAAAAGACAAGTTACTTAAAAAGCTCCAGTTTTCACCTCTCTAAAGCACATTGTCGAAAATTATAGCTACTAACCTACTTTATATTATAAATGCGAAAGTTTTTAGGGATAGATGGATGGATGGATGTATGTTACACAATCACGAAAAACTACTGAACAGATTTTGATAAAACCCTACACTCTCTCTTAATACGAGTATTATAAATATGGATAGATGTTAGTTACTCAATCACAAAAAAACTACTGAAAAGATTTTGATGAAATTTGGTATGTAGTTAATTTAGGTCCTGGAAAGAACATAGACTACTTTTTATCCCAAGAAAGCGCGGGCGAAACCACGGGCCGCAGCTAGTAACACAATATTTACAAAATAGTTTTAACAAAGTCACAAATCGTTACAAATTGTTAACAATCGGTAAAAATTATGAAAATTTCTTAATTTTTATTACTTTTTACAGCAATTCTCTAATTTAACGCGAATAAGACACGTCGCCGTGGACAATGGATTAGCACATGTTTTAATTGAATTTTGTACGATTTTTAAATTGATTAGTATTTTGAGTGTGAATATCTCTTTAGTTTTATTAGGTTGTGCTTTTTCTAGCGCTTTGAATACTGTGGGAGGTTTTGCTTTTGCGTAGCGTTTTGCGCAGACTTTTGAGACCACGTTGTTCTTAAGTCGCTTTTATGTCTGTCTATCTGTCGTTCCGTGTGGAATCTTGCAACTCAAATTTCGAGCACTTTCCGATTAGCTATCCGGCTGAAACTTTCAGGGTAGCTCCCAACTCGATGACAATGCATTCTAAATCCATTTATTAGCACGCAATGCCCACCTAACTTCAAAAGGCGCATAAGAACGTGGTTTTTTTTTTTTATTCTGTCACTTTCTTTTGCATTTCATTTTTTTTGAATATAATATATTGGGTAAAGGTTAGAAGTCGCAAAACTTACCATAAATTTAAACATATTTATTTTACTTGATAAAAAATTGCACACTCCCTACATTACGAGGAATTCACACTGCACACATTTAAATTATAGCTAATATCGATAAAATACAACCTATCACAATCGACCATCGATTATAACTTAATCGAGTTACAATTTATAGAAATAATCGGCCATTGATTTATTCGAAACCCGCGTAGCACTACCTCAAACTAAACTCTGACTTATTATATGCATAATAAAGTGTATTTTCGAGTGCTTTTTTGTGTGTATGGGTACAAATTGTATGGAAGTTATATCAAAGGGCCGAGTATGCGCCGTTTGATACCTTTGAATAAATCAACAAAATCGACGGGCGGTAGTGAGTAATAAGTGTGTATTTTTGGACAGAGAATGTATTGAAATGGAAGTACGTTTTATATAAAAAGAGATTATACAGTTATAGGTACGACCAAGCATAACGCACTCCGCACTGTGGGTACGAAGCTACAAGTACATAGCTGGACACCGACGGCGGGTCGCGCGTCTTTACACGTGCCGCGTCAGAAGAGATAAGAGCTATGCGATAGAAAGAGAGGCGCTCTGTAGGTTAATATGACTGGTAGGTATGCAGCGCTACGCGAGCTGAATTGAATTTTATTGCGTCATAGCAAGAGTCGCATTTTGTTTAAATTTCTTTGCGGAGTGATGCTTCTGTCTCTTAGTATTCTGTGGTAATATACTATAATTTTCACCTACTCCTTTAATTATTTACAGTAGGTAGTATTAATAATTGGTTAAAAGCAATCTGCATTACTTCGTATTTTAAAGAAATAAATAATAATACGATCACATACATAGATCCTGGCCACTAACTAGGATACCCTGTCTCTAGGGAGCTAGGAACTATTAGGACCATGGTCCCACAAAACCCAGACGCGAAACAAATGCTTGCAGTTTTTTTTTCTGCTCACATACATTTGTCCTGACGCGGAAATTGAACCCGTTACCTCGGTGTTGTATGAGATTTGAGCCAACCTGCCCAACCACTACACCACAGAGGCTGTCAAGGCGGCTGAGGAATTTTATTCTTAATATTGAGATATCTCCATGGATTTCGTTATTCCTCACTAATTTTCTGGTTATAATTCAGAATACACATATTAAGAAAACCAATATAGGTATACTTTTTTGATAGGTACTAAATTCTATATATTTATATATTTTTTGGTAAATATAAATATATTTACCAAAAAATATATAGAAAAGTTATTTATATATAACTTTAATCAATTTGTCTTAATTGATTTCATAACGCAAATTAATCCACATAATTATAGCAACAAAAAATTGCAACAATTTATATCTTTTCTTTGAAATATTTATCTATATAGTTTAAACAAGGTTTTTGTTGAAAAATTATTTGCAAGACAAGCCCTTAACACATTCGTAATCGAAACCGCGAGCAGATTAAAATGAGCCCAAACACCAGTAGTTTACGATTATCCGTTAAGGAGTTCCATTGCCCACCTTTCGCCTCCATCGTCAGATCAGCTGGCTGTCACAATAATAGGAGGAGGAAGTGGTTCTGATTCAACTTGCATAATTTGACCCAAACAAATAAATAATAAACATTGCAAGGCCCCCCCACCCCCGGTTTCCCGGGATAAAAAGTAAGCTATATCCTTTTCCAGGACCTAAAGTACCTACTAAATTTCATCAAAATCCGTTTAGTTGTTTTGGCGTGATTGAGTAACAAACATTCATCCTTCCGGTTCCGGTTTGCAAGGCATTGTAGCCAGTGAAATTACTGGGCATCTGAGACTTAATATCTGATGTCTCGGGGTGATAAGCGCAACGACAACCGTCTTTTGTCGTTTCACAAATCCTCTCCATCCAAAGGTTGTCTGGAAGAGATCGCTTATTAGCGATAAGACCGCCAATTGTACTAATCAAATTTTTAAGTTCATTTTTATTTGTTCTTGTTATGTTTTTGGTGTACAATAAAGCGTTATCAATCAATCAAACCTAAGGGACGAGGTAGACCTTTAGCTACATGGTGGTCTACTGTGGAAAAGGATGCGAAGAACCTGACCCATAATATGACACCCCAGGACAGAGTCTCCTGGCACCGTATTACGAGGAGGCACGACCCTTGAACTGGGAACATAGGCAGAAAGAAGAAGATAATTAATTAATGCAATGGAATCAGGCGTGACGTTGCGGAAATTCATCTCAAAACTGAAACGCAATGATATATCTAGTGTAATCCCGCTGAATATTATGTATGCGTTTCAGTATTAATAATTAATTTTTAGAAAAAAACAAAAACCGACTTCAATGTATCTTCGAAGTCCAAGGTCAAATATCGATGAAATTTACATGGGACCACTTCGTAGCTATATCTACTGAACCAAACGCAAAAAGAATTTTCCAAATCGGTTCATAAATGACGGAGTTCTGGGGTAACAAACATTAAAAAAAAATACAATCGAACAGAGAACCTCCAGTTAGTAAGTAAAGAAAACTAACTATTACTTAGTATATGGTAGGTAGGTATATATATATGTGTACCACAAATTATAATTTAAAACTACCCGCCACAAAAAATAATATCACCCAGACGCCTTATCAACCACCCCGCGCTTATCAACCTAACGACTTTATTATTCCTTCGAAAAAATTAACCAAACAGTTTCAAGTTGAAAAAACTAAGCACATTGCAGTAAGCTTACTAAGCTCGCCCCTTATCCGCCGGTATAAGTTATGCTAACAACTCAACTCGCGTGACTTCGCCTCTCGTTAGGTCAACGAAACGCCACCGTGTGTAGCTGGCCTTAATGTGACGTGTCATTTTAAAACCGTCTGTACGAAGTGATCTGATTCAAGAGTTGGCAATGAAATAGTGATTTTTTTAGTTTTTTATTAACTCAATTCATTTATTTCAGTTCTAAAAACCATATCACACATTGTTAATAATATTGAAAAAATAAAAAATAAAATAAAATGTCAAAAAAATACAACCATTTTTTTTTCTACGCTTAACATATCTATGTTTGGCCACTACTACTATTTGTGAAACGACAAAAGACGGTTGTGTACTTATATAATAATTACTTAGTAAAATCATATATCATATGAGGTTTACTGGGGATGCTCAAATGCTCATTGCTCATTGCCCAGAATTTTTAATTGTAATATAAAAAGCACTGCGTTCTCGTAGTACATCGTTGTGCTTTTTTTTACGCTTAATAGATCTATGTTTGGCCACTACCTCGCCTGATGTTAAGCGATGATGTGGCCTAAGATGAAGCACATAGATCTAGAGAGAGACGGCAGTTGAGCGGCTGCTCAGACCCGTCTTCCCGATGGTGATGACAATCTGGACGTGAGACAATCATCTGTAGGATACTGTTGGCACTGCCTTGCCCACGCTGGAGTGTAGATGCAACTTTCTTGCGGATTATTGCGTGAAAAACATTCACACCCGCTTCCGCAAACATTCCAGTCGCACTGCAATAGCGAGGCAGTCCCATCAGCATACTGGAGATGTTGTTTATAAATACAAGTGACGACAGGTCGTTCATATGATGGAAAGAAACATGCACTTAAAATTGATAAGCTAATGTGGTCACTAACATTAGAATTTGATTTAGAAACGGGATATTTGCCATACCAATACGCGAGAGGAAGCGGGTAGATAAATATTAGGTACTGCACGTTATGATATCAAAAACCCACCCGCAAAAATGTAGTATCTTCGTGATCATGGTGGTAGGTTTCTCGTATGCGAGGGGCCGTCTGGGTAGGTACCACCGCATTGCCAGTTACTCAGCCGCCAAGCAGTAGTGCGCAAGCATTACTGTGTTCCGGTTTAAAGGGCATTGTAGCCAGCGAAATTACTGGGCATTATGAGACTCAACAGCTAATTGTCTCAGGGTAACGAGCGCAGTGCAGCGCCGCGCAGGATTTTGCAAAACAAAGTTCTGGGTGGTGCTATTATTGTTATGGGCTGGCGTATTGCTTACCATCAGGCAAACGACCAGCTCGTCTCGTCACTCAATTACATAAAAAAATGGTGCTTGCAACAGTGCCAACATCTTTAGAAGAACTCTAAACAAAACAAATATATGGTAAATATCCCGTTTTGAAATCAAATGCAGTTGCTGCGCCGCCACCCAGATATTTGATTGCTAACAAAAATTTTGTGTCCATTTTTCAATATCATACGCTGCACTGCGCTCGCTCTCCAAGACAATGGCTCATAATGCCCAATAATATGGCTTTAAACGGAAAATATTTCTCTTTCTTCATGAATTTTTTTTAGTAAAACACCTCATTAACATTCCGATCTAGCCTAATAAGACTAATGAGTAATTTGAGTTTAACTTAAGCTGCTAAGTAGAGTTAAATAAATAATGCACACCACTACTTGGCAGTTTGATCCAACAAAAGTGTATCTAGATTAGGAGGTTTTCCCATAGATTGTTTCATGCTCTTTTCAGAAGTTTCTTGAATTTCTTCTCTTTGTTCCAGCATCAAACCACCCTCAAAAGACGGCGTTACCAAAAGCAACCCGAGCAAGCGTCATCGCGAACGTCTCAACGCTGAGCTCGACACCTTGGCGTCACTGCTACCTTTTGAACAGAACATCCTTAGCAAGCTGGATAGACTATCTATTCTGCGGCTATCGGTTAGCTATCTGCGGACCAAGAGCTACTTTCAAGGTAAGTCTACTTTTTCACTCGGTTTATGTTTTTATCCAAGATAACGTCACCAAGAGCTACGGCAAGCGTTTTAACGTCGAGCTCAATACATTTACGTATTTACTAGCCTTTGAAAAAAACATCCTTAGCAAGCTGGATAGTCTGTCTATTCTGCGGCTATTGGTTAGCTATCTGCGGACCAAGAGCTATTTTCAAGGTTAGTCTATTTTTATTCGCATGGTTTGTGTATTTATCCAAGATGGTATCACCAAAAGCCAGAGCAAGTGTCGTAACGCCGAAGCCAATAAATACATTGGCGTAATTCCTAGCCTTTGAAAAAAACATCCCTAGCAAGCTAGATAGACTGTCTATACTGCGGCTATCGGCTAGCTATCTGCGGACCACTAGCTATTATCCCGGATTGGTCTACTTTTTACCGTTCCCTAAAGAAGAAGTCTAAATCACAGACCCAAAAGGAGAACTATTTCTATTGCTCCTTTGTTTATCTATCAGCACAAGTCTGTTAATATAATTTTTGAAATAGCCACCAGTTGGAAAGTCAACATGGCTACAAGAAGAAAACTGATTTGCATAGGCACGTGGAACATAATAATAATGACGCTCACATGGATTTCCTGTATCTAGGGAACCAAGAACTACGAGACTATCACATGGTCCCACAACACGCAGACACGAATCAAATCGCAAGCATTCTTCTATATCTGTGCACAAACTTTAATTAATTATTAAATATATTAAATAAATTTTAGGGTCGGCAACGCATCAGCAATGCCTCTGGTGCTGCAGATGTCCATAGGCGACGGTAACCGCTTACCATCAGGCGGGCCGTCTGCTTGTTTGCCGAAATATTCAATAAAAAAAAAAAAAAAAATCATTTGTCCTGTCACGGCAACCGAACCTAATACTAAGTACGTAAGTAATAGTTTTCTTTGCTAATACGTGCTAATACCTCAGTGATGTATGAGATTTGAGCCAACCTGCCCAACCACTATACCACAGATGCTGTCAAGAGATATACATAGATTCTAGAATATATAATTTTATCTTAAATTACACCTTCAGATTCTAATTTTATTTAATTCCCTCTACGTTTATAGGTTAGTATTGATGTCAATTATACAAAGAAACAGGTACCTATTTAAGCCTTGACAAGAACTACCTATAAAAGCTAGGGAACCAAAGACAACCCATAGGTATCGTTTTACAAAATATTTGCACTGCAAATAATTAGTTGAAACCGAACATTACCACTACTCCTAAGAGCTCCTTGCGATCGCCTAACAAAATCGAATAAATCGATTTAGAATCGAGAGGATGTATTCGATTACTTATTAATGTGCGTACCGACACTTATTTAGCGCTGTCGGCCAATTTTATTGCATTCACTCGTATTAATATATGCATCGGGACTTGTTCTCGATTCCTGCGAATCGATGCTTAACTCGATTTTTATGTAATCGGTTATTTAAATTAAATGTAGCAGTTTTATTCAGGGTTATCATTAAATTAATTTATAGAAAATACTCAAAGGGAATATAATTATAATAAATAGGTAATACACCACCAGACAAACTTTGTAAAATAAATGTTTTCTTTTTTTTCCTTTGAATGGACAGTATCGTAACGAGCCGGTGATGATTTAGTAATGATCATGCGCCTTACATTAAGGACCACCAAATAACCGAAAAATCTTATATGGATTACAATACTGCACTCGTCACCCTGCCGCATTAGTTTTTAGGTATTTTATGAATAAATTCTACAAATATTTAATTTAATTGCGAATGTGTGTTTGTTATCACACTTAACTCGAGTTAACTAAATATTGATGAAATTTGGTGCCTATATAAATATGTAAGTACCAAATTAGTATAAAGGATTCTATTAATCCCAGAAAACAAACATAAATCTAATTCTACGCAGGCGGAGACATGAGTATCGGCTAGTGAATAACTGTTTTTATTTGTAAAAACATTTTCAAAACACGGATAATAAAAATCATATTTTTTTTATTTTTTACGCCCCACAATCACATACACAGATCCTGATCCCTAACTACACCTAGACATTTTTCCTTTGTCCCGTCGCGGGGATCGAACCCACTACCTCAGTGATGTATAAGATTTGAGCCAACCTGCCCAATCACTACACCACAGAGGCTATCTATTTTTAATCTAAACATTCCAAAAAATTAAATTAAATAAATATAAAAAAAAATATTTCTTTGAAAATCAGCACGCTTAAAAATAAACTAATTACCATACAAACTAGCTCCACCACCTCACTTCTCATAATTGGTCGCGTAAATCTCTTACCAACATCCATACATCATACCCTCGTCCATACATGCATCATACATTGAATTATCGGGGCTTCTTATAATTTTATTCAGGGTATGGAGATATAAAAATCGGTGGGGGGTGAGCGTATGCTTTATGAAGCACTGCTGGTACTAACTGGTATGATGAGGCAGAAAAGTCTACGAAGGAAGCGTAAATGTTTATTTAGACGCCACGATTTTCTTTCAAATTAACATAAGTAGGTACAAATAATAATTTTGATCCATATAAAAACTATTTAACACTAGCACCTCGCACCAGCTAACTTCGTATGCATACAGATCGTCAGATATTAAATCTCATATGCCCATTAATTTCGCTGGCTACAATGCCCTTCGTAATGCTTACGCACTACTGCTTGGCGGCAGAATAACTGGCAAAGCTGTGGAGATGGAGCACGTAGCGCTATAGGTAATAGGAAAACGGCTGTTGAGAGACTGCTCAGAGAAACTTAGAGAAAATTTAGTCCAAGACTTATACGTAAGAGTCAATCGCTCAAAGACTGTTCTTTAATTTTTTTGTCTATATTTATAAGGATGTTAGCGTATGTCTTAATATGTTTAAATGACTATAAAACTCAAAGAAAATTGTGATGTACAATTTTCTTAATATTTTAACCCCCGACGCAAAAAAGAGGGGTGTTATAAGTTTGACCACTATGTGTGTCTGTCTGTGGCACCGTAGCTCCCGAGTTTTTTATTTGAAAGCAGGTTATTTACTATGGACTAGGCTATATACTATGGACCAGGTTTTCTGAAATAAATGAATTTTACTTTTTATTTTATTTAGTTTTAGCGGTGTATCTTAGACATTTTTTATCTAAATCGGTTCAGCTGTTTTTTACTTTTTATAGGTTTTTTGTGTCGGGGGTTTTAAAATTTTAATTTACTGAAATTCGCTTGTTTTACTTTGACCTTAATGTCTTTGTTCTCGACAGTACCATTAAAAATATCGATAATTCTAATTAAATCGATTGTTGAAGCATCGATTACACCGGTTATATCGATACGTAAAGATTTCGGCCGCGCCGCGGGGTACCTCCGTTGACAGTTAGACATTTAAAAAAAGAATTTCAAGATGGCGCTCAGTACAGTAGCCACTAAATAACTCTCGACGATTTCTTAGAATAAGTCAAGTGCAATATGATGAATGTGGTGAAAATTATAATTTTTTAATGTTACATCATATTGGCATATTTCATTTGCTAATTGCTTGCGATTAGCGAACTGAGACCAACTGGAGAAACGATTTGCAATGTTTTCCACACTAACAATAAAACAATATTTTAATAGGGGATTTATTATTTTTATGTAACTGAATGACGAGACAAGCAGGTCGTTTGCCTGATAGTAAGCTAAACGCTTGCCCATAACAGTTGCAGCACCCCCCAGAACTTTGTTTCGCTAAATTCTGTACGGCACTGCGCTGCGCTCGTCATCCTGAGACAATTAGCTCTTAAGTAAAAAAAAGTTATCTAACAACCTCTGTGATGTAGTGATTGGGCAGGTTAACTCAAATCTCATACACCACCGTGGTTGCGGATTCGAATACCGAAATATTTACAAATGCTTGTGCACAGAAAAAATGCGCAAATATAATTGTATCCTATCTGGGTGCTGAGGGACCATGGTCCTCATAGTTCCTGGTTCCCTAGATACAGGGAATTCTAGTAAGGGGCCAAGATCTTTGTATGTGATAATCATCATCATTATCATCAGCCCATTACGTTCCCACTGCTGGGACATGGGCCTTTACTCATAGAGAGAGTATGGGCCATGATCCACCACGCTGGCCCAGTGGAGGTTGGTGGATGTAATCGTTGGGCGTTATTTAGTTTGTTGATTTAAGTGTATATCAATGTAATGCGATGGAATCAGGCGTGACGTTGCGGAAATTCATCTCAAAACTGAAACTTGTCGGCGAGTCGACACCTGATGATGCCTCGTGTCGTACAAAGAGTGTTGTTGTTAGGAACTAACAACAACCTACATAATATTCAGCGGGATTACACTATATATTTTCATTGCGTTTCAGTTTTGTATATCAATGTATTTAATAATAATTGTTGTAATTTTTCTCCTCACTATTGAGACCACGGCGTAACTTTGATTTTCCTACGCACGCTCCATTAGCGTACTCTGTCTCAACCTTATCCCTCCAACCCCCAACTTTACCCTCGTTCGACCCCTCACCGACCCCGTACCAGCCCCGTACAGGTACGCGGAAGAAAATATCGATTGTATGCTAATCCAATGCTCGCTCAACTTTATTGATGGCGAATCGACCCCGTTCAGACCTGCAACGTTTAATGGCTTCTAAAAATGTGATTTACTATCAAATAGGGCATAAAAGATGGAATATATGACGCAGTAAAGAGATAATTTCGTGAGTTATGCCCTGATTATGATTATTTCCCGTGCTAAAAGATGGAGTTTTTCGCCAAACGAAGTAATAATATTTCTTTGACGATGCTTGCCATTGGTTTGTAGTTACTGCCAACGACGTAATAATACAAACTTTTGACGCCGCAAACAAATTTTTCAATCTATCAGGGATAGCATGTGCGCCGCGACAAGGTTTTGTCGGCACAATTCTTGGACAGATACAAGCGTCTATCAAATGTTGTTGGACATGTTCACCCCGTATAATTAAAAAGAGTTGACGATCTTGGCCGTTAATCCAGTGAATAACGAAGTAAGTCCTAATACATGGCGGATAACCACTGCTACCTACATTGATACCATCTTAATAGTGCCTCTTCTACAAATGTTTGTTGAGCACTTTTAGGCTAAAGACTTTCAGGTTTTATATTATCCTTCAAAAGATCAATTCTTCCTATTTATTTAAGATAAATATAAATATTGGCGCTTGAAAAGATCAAATATTTGTTTCACGTTTTGGTTAGGAAGCATGGTCCTCCTAACCCTTGGGTTCCCTATATACAGGAAACCCAAGGTGCTAGGATCTATTTATGTGATCGTTGGTGATAAAAAAAAGATAGTTCACCCAAGTCGATAAAAAGTCTCTTCAAAAAAGATATATTCATGTTTCACCAGGCCTAGCGCACTCCGTACTGTGGATACGAAGCTACAAGTACATAGCCGGACACCGAAGGCGGGTCGCGCGTCGTTACACGTGCCGCGTCAGAAGAGATAAGAGCTATGCGATAGAAAGAGAGGCGCTCTGTAGGTTAATATGACTGGTAGGTATGCAGCGCTACGCGAGCTGAATTGAATTTTATTGCGTCATAGCAAGAGTCGCCATTTGTTCAAATTTCCTTGTGGAGTGATGCTTCTGTCCCTTAGTATTTTGTGGTTTCACTCCGCTATTTTTTACACTATTGTTCAAGATTAAAAATATTAGTTTAAGATTCTAAATTATCTATGGTCCGTTTTCTTACATTATCTATAACTAGTTAATACTCTTTCAATCCATTCAATAAAGTTAAGTTAAATCTCTCACAGTGGTATTAATCAAGCCTGATCTCCAATAGGAATTAATCTAAAACATTTCTGGTCCTTCGAACCGGATCCAATTAAAAAAGTGTTTATAACGGCACAGAGATTTTAACAATTAACACACGTGCAACAGCACATATATCACACGGCATTTATTGGTGCAACAGCACATTCAATCCAATTAATCATCATGGAGCCGCTGGAGCGACTCATCAGCAGAAGGAGCAATTTTAAAGGCCGCATGACGCGCATCTACAACTTCCTAGATAACCAGGAGAATACGGAGAAAATATTCGAAATCCAAATTCGCCAAGCGGAGCTGGTGGAACTGTACAAAAAATATAATAACGTTCAAGATGATATCGAACTGCTGGAAGAAGAAAAGCCTGAACGTAAAGCTTTGCACGAAGCGGAACGAAGCGCGACTGAAGAAAAATATTATGAACACCAAGCTTTAATCGCGGAGATGCTAAAAAATGATCAAAACCAAAGCGATGTTTCGTATCATTCGTTCCAACGCCAAACGTCTAAGCACACTAATATTAAAATTCCAAGTTTACAGATCCCAAATTTTGATGGCAGCCTCAAGGAGTGGTCCAACTTCAAAACCTTATTTGACGGGGTAATAGATGCAAACGAGCAACTCACCGCACTTCAAAAGCTCCAGTACCTCAAGTCACTACTACGGGGAGAAGCAGCCGGACTAATCAATTCTATATCAATCAATGGAGACAACTATAGGCGTGCCTTAGATATCTTGGTTAACAGGTATGAAAATAAACTTGTTAATGTCAACTTTCACATAAAAAACATTATGTCGATTCAAAGTATTAGTAGGAATAACTTAAAAGAATTTCTTGTAACAATGCAACAAAGTTTAGATTCTCTTAAATCATTAAAAATACCAGTAGAGTCCTGGGATTTAATATTAATATACATAATTGTCCAAAAATTAGACCAGTCTCTTCGATCTGCATGGGAACTGAGCCGAAATAATGAAAGTTTGCCTAAACTTAAAGAATTAATTGATTTTCTCACCCATCGCTCAATTGCATATGAATTAATGAACGACAGTAAGCCCATAAATAAGGCACACACCATGTCAAAGCTTCCTACTCGTGTGTCCACCCATGTAGGCACTACTGTAACTAACAACTGTATTTTATGTAATATGTCTCATGACTTATATAAATGCCCTTCCTTTTTAGAGCTCACTCCAATACAACGAAATGAATTTGTGAAATCAAAGAAATTATGCTTCAACTGTCTGAAACCTTACAAATTTCAACATAAATGCTCAAAGAATGTTTGCTTCACATGCCATAAAAAACATCATACAGTGATTCATATTGACAATCCTACCTTGTCCTCGCATCCTATTACCAGTAATTCTGCACCTAGTTATAATAAGCCACTTCAAAACACTCAGGTGAGTACTTCAGTATTAGTGTCAGGTCAGGAAAAGCAAAACAAAAGTGAACACAACAATAAAGTGCCTGATGATTCAGATGACATGCATGCCTCAGTGCTGCTCCTACACACACACCAATCAGAGGTTTACCTATCCACTGCCATTATACAAATACAAAACAATCAAGGAGAATGGATGACCTGTCGTGCACTTCTTGACAGTGCTAGTCAAGTTTGCCTCATCACAAATGAATTAGCTGCGAAGCTACAGCTTCCACTATCACAACAAACAAAATACATTATCCATGGCGTAGGAAACACACCTACACATTCATCAAATACGACAACAGTCAACATAGCATCACGCTTCAACAATTATACAACAGTATTAACATGCATTGTGACAGAACAAATCTCAACACAACTGCCACAATCATATATTCCTCTTGACAACTTCAAGCTGCCCACGGATTGCAACCTAGCAGATCCATTATTCAATATTCCTAAAAAGGTAGATTTACTCATAGGTGGCCAGCTGTTCTATTCACTGCTGCTACAGGGTCACATTCAGTTAGGCCCACACCGACCAACACTCATCAATACAGTGTTTGGCTGGATTGTTACAGGCGATATACAATTAAATATGCAATCTTTATACAATACAGTCCACAATCAATCAAATTCATACACAAAAACAGTCTTATCTGCTCACATTAGCTGTGAACAGTCTTGTGATCAATTGCTACAGCGATTTTGGGATCAAGAAGAGGTCAAACCTTCACAAGCTGCCACACCTGAACACACCTACTGTGAGGATTTGTACAACAGTACTACTACTAGAGATCCAACAGGACGTTTTACAGTACATCTTCCAATAATTTCTGAAAATCTAGAAATGCTAGGTGATTCCTACAACATAGCTCAAAAATGCTTTCTTATGTTAGAAAAAAGACTGCATAAGGATGCTACACTGCATCAACAATATTCAGATTTTATTGAAGAATACATAAAGCTAGGACATGCATCATACATGCCTACTTCTACCATTCCACACACAAAAGAAAAACCCACTATGTTTTTCATGCCACATCATGCAATCATCAAACCTCAAAGTGTTTCTACAAAGATACGTGTAGTGTTCAATGGAAGCAGCTTATCTTCCAGTGGAGTCTCTTTGAACCAAGCATTGCATGAAGGTCCTAACATATACACAGATATAATAGATATTATCATAAGATTGAGAACTTTCAAGTTTGTACTTTCCTGTGACATCATAAAAATGTTCAGAAATATTAATGTAACTGAAGATCACTGCTATTTACAATGCATATTGTGGAGAAGAGTCATTGATGATGAACTGCGTATCATTAGATTGAACACAGTTACATATGGTACTCGCTGTGCTCCTTACCTCGCTTACAAAACTCTTCTAGAACTTGCTAGACAAGACGGACACCAGTATCCACTTGCTGCAAAATGTATACAATACCAAACATTCATGGACGATGTTCACTGTGGTACAAATACTCTTCCTGAAGCTATTGAGCTTTGTAATCAATTGACTTCATTATTCAAAAAAGGTGGTTTTCAATTACACAAATGGTCAGCCAATCATCCTCAAATCTTGCAAAGTGTTATAAAAAATATAGATAAAGATTCCCCAAATAGCTTGATCATTGGTGATGAAACAAGCACACTTGGTCTCAAATGGGATCCAGTGACAGATGTTTTCAAAATTAACATACCTACTCAACAATCATCACATTTTACCAAAAGAAGTGTCCTTTCTTTAATTGCCAGGTGTTTTGACCCCGTTGGTAATTTCTCTCCAGTCATTATTACAGCTAAACTCTTCATGCAACAGCTATGGAAAGAGAAGCTGGAATGGGATGCCCCGCTACCTAACCATTTACTTACCCAGTGGTTATCATTCTACAACAGTCTTGAACTGTTAAACAACATAACAATCCCAAGATACTCATTTTCAGATATACCTAACAAGGTCCATTTGGTAGGTTTTAGTGATGCATCTTCTTTAGCCTATGGAGCTTGTATTTACATTGTTGCTGAGTATTTGAATCAAAATCAGACATCTCATTTAATAATTAGCAAAAGCAGAGTAGCCTCATTGAAAATGGTGACCATACCTCGCCTTGAACTTTGTGCATCAGTTCTACTCTCTAATCTAATGAAGAAAATTCTAACTGCTTTAGAAGTAGTTGTTACAATCAATTCTGTACATCTTTATACAGATTCTACCATTGTATTACATTGGTTAAAGTCCCCTTACAAAAAATGGGAAGTTTATGTAGCTAACCGCATATCTCAGATACTGCAAAACACTGATTCCAACACCTGGAATCATGTGAGAACACATGACAATCCCTCTGACCTTCTTACTCGGGGTATAAACTCTAAACAAATGGAGAACCTCCCACTTTGGTGGCATGGCCCTGCCTGGTTACTATTACACCCAACTCGGTGGCCTCACACTGACAATATTTCAGAAATTGAGTTAGAAACCTATCCTTCAAACAATACTGCTGAAGTTTGTACACATACAGTACAAGCAGTTTCAGAATCATATAACAATGATGATTTAGAATATTTTATGAACTTCTTTCAAAGATTTTCAAGTTTTCAAAAGCTTCAAAATACTATGGCCTTGTGTTATAGATTTTGTCATAATTTGAAACGGCCAAGCTCAAAACAAACAGGTCCTTTCACACCTGAAGAGCTACAAGCCAGTCATAACTTAATAATAAAAATTGTCCAAGCATTTTATTTCAAAAAAGAGCTTAGTGAATTAAAATCTAACAAAGGTAAATATACCTATTCATCTAGCCCTCTAAAGAGATTATCTCCTTTTATAGATTGTGATGGTATTCTCAGAGTTGGTGGCAGAATAAAACATGCTAACATTCAATACAATCAGAAATACCCAATTATATTACCCAACAAGAATCATATTACATCTCTTATCATTCAAAAGATTCACTTGCAACTCTTTCATTCAGGGGTTCAGAACACTATTTCTAACCTTAGATTAATCTATTGGCCTATTCATGCAAGAGGAGAAGTAAAGAAAGTAGTTTACAAGTGCATAGTGTGTACCCGATATCGTGGTCAAACTTGTAGGCAAAAAATGTCTAACTTACCATCTGATAGAGTCAATCTAGAACGTGCCTTCCTAAATGTAGGTTTAGATTATGGTGGCCCTATTTATATAAAATCTTCAACCCTTCGCAATGCAAAATACACAAAGGGTTATATTTGTTTATTTATATGTTTAGCAACAAGAGCTATTCACATAGAATTAGCCTCAGATTTATCAACCAATTCATTCATAGCCTGCCTCAAAAGATTTATTGCCAGACGTGGAGTATGTAACTCTATACTATCAGATAATGCTTCCAATTTTCACGGCTCAAATAATGAATTACATGAGCTTTACAAACTGTTCCAGAATGAGACGTCTTACAGCAAAATAATTGATCACACTAACAGACTCTGCATAAACTGGAAATTTACAGTTCCATCTGCTAGCCACATGGGTGGAATATATGAGGCCGGTATCAAACAAGCAAAATTGTTACTTAAAAAGAAATTAGGAAATTGTAGAATGACTTACGAACAATTGTATACTGTATTATGCCAAATTGAATCTATTTTGAATTCCAGACCATTATATGCTATGTCAGATACCATTGATGACTTAAATTACCTTAGTCCAGGTCATTTTATTATAGGATCTACACTGTTAGATATTCCAGAACCGAGCCTTCTTAATATTTCAGAAAATAAACTTCATATTTGGCAAAGAATAACTTCAATTAAACAACAGTTCTGGAAAGAATGGTATAACAGGTACCTCTCGGAACTCCAAAATAGACCCAAATGGCTAAATGAATCTCCTAATGTAAATGTAGGTAATTTAGTTATTTTAAAGGATGAAACTACTCCTCCCTCATGTTGGCCTATGGGGAGAGTAACTCAAATATGCAAATCTAAAGACGACCAATTAACTCGGTCGGTGCTTATCAAAACTGCAAAAGGCAATTATTTTAGACCCATTCACAAATTGGTTCTGTTACCGGTTCAATAATAGTAGAATCTAGTATACTTGCCAATTACTGTTACCTAAATTTGTAAACACTGTGTTAAAGGCTACCTAAAGCTACCCAGGTACTTACCTAATAATTTAAATGTATATGATTATTATAAAATAAAAACAAATATGTAACTAGAATAAGATTTAATAAGTTTCATTTTCATCGCAGTTATTTAAACTGATGTATTACTGACATGCTTAATTAAGATTATCACATAAGATTTAGTTCCATTATATAAGTTCTTTCACTTTTATCACTGTAAAACAGACCAACAACGTAAATTCATGTAGAAACTTCATTTCCAATCAGCGAAACAACGAAAACTTTTATTGTGTAAAAGCACTAAGTCAACTCATTTTTCATGTGTCAATATTTTTCATGTAAAAGTTCAATTTTTCATGTAACTTTATTATTGTAAAATCTAAATATCAATAACATTAAATCTGTGTAAAATTTAACCTAAAATTGTATTAGGGAACTGATATGACAGATGACATATGACTTTGACAGATCCAAGTGACAAGACCGACATTGACATACATCTCATGCATTGACAGTCGCTTAGGGTTAAAACTTTGCATTATATTCAGACTTCGTCAGCGGGGGGGTGTATGTTCAAGATTAAAAATATTAGTTTAAGATTCTAAATTATCTATGGTCCGTTTTCTTACATTATCTATAACTAGTTAATACTCTTTCAATCCATTCAATAAAGTTAAGTTAAATCTCTCACAGTGGTATTAATCAAGCCTGATCTCCAATAGGAATTAATCTAAAACAACTATAACAACTCTACAAATGTAGATACTAATTTACCGTGCTTGCAGAATGAGTCAGAGCTCGTAGGCGACGAGTGTATAAATTGATCAGATACCGCAGGGTTAACATCCTTTAGGTTAAATGTACGAATACAATAAATAGAAGGTCTCTGTTGGAGAGAGATAAGCAAGTTGCATTTGTTTAAAAAGTTATTTCTTTTTTTACACATGGAAATAGGTTTGAAAAACCATTCAAAATAAAACTAAAATGTAGTTAGAACTAATGTTTTACGAATCCGAAAGATCATTCAATCAATACTTTTGTAAAATAATAATAATTTATATTTTTAAATCAATAAATAAAATCTAATATTTCTGTCATTTTGTATCTGTTCCGAAACACAACACAGTGCATGACGTCATGTCAAAGTAAATATCGTGTGCGAAGCTTGTGTTTATTATATATTTTTGCTTTTATCTAAATCAGACCGTTATGTTTTTCATGCCATGACGACTCTAAAGTTCTTAAGCTTCACAAAAATGTATAAATCACTTTACAAGTTTGCTTTTGTAGAGCTTGTCGTTTCGCTAGCCTGCGTGTGACGTCATACGTTGTGAGTGCCTTTTGCGCGGCAATGTTTGAAACATAACATTTAAACATAGTTTTGGGTACTTTAATGGTTTTATTTAATTAAAATACTATTTTTCATGCCTAGGTATGTAGGTAACACACACTCATATATACATAACACTTAATTTTAAACACTTTCTGCAAAGTTGTCCCATCCCCTATATTGTTCCGACTCATACGCCCGAAATTAATAATCGATTCTGATCTAATTTTTCAAGCTAAGATTGATGTTTTAATCCATTTATTGGGTGAATCGTGCTAATAACCAATCCGTGGATTGAATATGATATCCTTACAAGCAAGCTATCTTTGAGAGGACGGATCACAGATTAGAGATTGGCCTCTGTTTGAAAATGACAGTTAGAGCTTGCCATCTGTCAATTTTGACATTTTGTTTTATCGGTGTAAACAATCGAAAATTGCAAACCAAGAAATTCCAAATAAGTAAAACTAAACGTTAGTTTTATCAATGAAAATGGCGTTATCGACACATACCAATATAATAACCTTATTCACTCTAAATTAAAGAAAGAAAACAATTTATTTTGAGAAAACTGCTAACAACAAACATAGCACATACACTAAGAGAACAAAAAGAAACGAGTTAATAAAGCCAGGGCAAACAGTTCCAGCATGTGTATGGAGACCGCTGCCGTGTACAATGCAGTTAAAAAAGTCTGTGCTCAGCATAATGTTGTGAAGAATCCACAACGCTGGTTTTCAGCGCAGGCCCTTGGTGACACATGAACTTGTTGTGTATTTTTTTTTTTTTTTTTTTTTTTTTTGTCCTGTCCCGGCGCCATGGCCGGGCCCGCGAGCTAAGTGTCCCCTGACGTAATCAGAGTCTTTTCCTATCATTATTGTTTTACTATTTTACAGTTTACATTACTTGTTGTGTGCTTGTTGAACTTGTTGTGTTAAACTACAAAAATAAATGATTGGACATACAGTTTGGGATATAGGTATGGGATAATTGGGTATAACCAGTACGAGTTTTTAGTCTGTCTTGCGCCAACTCCTGCCATTCTTCGACCTGGAGCTCACGCAAGTCCTAAAGCAGACTAAAGTGGCGTCTTCTATTGTCGGAGGCCAAGACTCACTTTGGGTCACTGCGCCACCCTAGTTAGTTTTTAGTTAGTACAAGTTTTTATGAAACTTTCGGTCTATTCGCGCACAACCTCATTTCAAAACCACGATCAATGCAACTTAACTACATAGTATAAAACAAAGTCGCTTTCTCTGTCCCTATATCCCTATGTATGTTTAAATCTTTAAAACTACGCAACGGATTTTGATGCGGTGTTTTTAAATAGATAGAGTGATTGAAGAGGAAGGTTTATATGTATAATAACCGTGCGAAACCGGGGCGGATCGCTAGTGATTAATAAGTCGAGGTTAGTCAAACTGTTATTTTGATTTAAAATTGTGCTTGAAATACCGATAATTTCATAAAGGCACGAACTAATTTTTATTTTAGTTGTTTTAGGTTGTCTGAAGGAGATCGTTTATAGATAAACCCGCCTCTTTTTGGTTGTTTTAATTTTGTACATACTAACTGCGCCTCATGGTTGCACCCACGTGAAAATTAGCCGCGATAAAATATAGGTACATTTTACCTAAACATGGGTAGGTATTATAGATCTATAGAAATCGCATACTTGTCAGATTCTTCAGATCTTTCTTGCCACACACTAGCAGGATATGGAATGGACTACCAGCCGCGGTTTTCCCGCGGAGCACTTTATAAGGGGCACTTTGAAAGAAGGGTGAAAGGCCCTTAAAGGTAGGCAGCGCACAAGTAATGCCCCGAGTATTGCAGGTGTCCATATGCGACGGTAACCGCTTACCATCCATGCGGGCCGTCTGCTTGTTTGTCTATTAGTTATATAAAAACCATTTTGTTATGCAAAATCGTGGTATGATACCATATTAAGATGTTGCAAAACTAAGTTCCGGGTGGTACTATGCGTCATGCGTGTTGCTAACTAACAAGTGAACAACCTGCTGGTCTCACCACTTAGTTACATAAAAATAATAATAGTTATTACATTTTCCTAATCCATTTTCCATGAGGGCAATTAAGTCCAAACACCAAGCCTTTTTCCACCACACGTTACCACACCTTCTTGAAATTAATTTCTTATCACGACATTTTTTTTAGTTTTCGAAATCAATTACGTGTCGCGATAAGCGCGCTTGATGTGATAAATTAGCTTTTTTCCTTTCAAATTGTAGCCCGAGCGTGGGCGCTAGGAAAAATACACTGCTTAGATCTAAACGCGCTGTTTTTTAATGTACATATTACCAGCTGCGCCCCGCGATTTCGCCCGCGGTTTCCTGAGTTAAGAAGTAGGTACCTAGTGTATGTGTTAATTCTAATAATTGGCTATTTCCATTCCGAGTTCCACTCACATCCGTTGAGCCGTTATAGCGTGAACAAACATACTAAAAACATACTAAAAAAAAAAAAGAGAAAACAAAAACAATAAGTACAACACAGTGAAATGCTGCGCGATGTCAGGAAAAGGTTCCGACTCAGCATACGCTGAGTTATTTTTAAGTGCCTTAGCACTGATTTTCAGTCGGAACCCTGACATGACATCACGAACAATCAGACGAAGACATATTAAATGAATATAAAAAACAAACATAAAAGTAAAAAAAAGTTAAAAAAGCAGATATAATACTATAATATGGCAACTCCACAAACAAGAAATAAAGAAGTGAAGTGAACAAATATCGTACATTATCTGTGCTGTGAGACAATCACCCTTTTTAACCTATAAGTCATGTCAGTGAATGAAAAATATTCGTCACCACAGGAAAGATGAAATCCTGCGCAGGCAGCACAAGATGCAAACCCCGTCAGAAATATAAAAGAAAGAAAGAAAGAAAATAAGTTTATTATGAAATCATCTTATACTAATAACAGAGGTAAAAGGTACAGTTAAATTAAATTCATCATAAAAGGACACTCAGCATAATGCGCCATGACAGCGCGCTGATTTTCAGTTGTGATATCAACTTCTGATATCAAATTGTTAACCGTAAATTGATGGCAGCTTGCCGTAAGTTTGATCGTCCAAAGGTGGAATGGGGATGGCGGAACTAGTTAATGTAATTCCGTCGCACACTCTCCGAAATGTATCCGGTAAAAGGGCGATAAACTGGCAACTTTGGGCCGATGATGCTGGTAAGCAGGCGTTGAGCGTAGCGCTTGAGCGTGATTAAGCTTTTGGCAGATTATTTTTAAGCGCTAAAAACTGCGACCTCCCGAAGTAGATTCTACCTATCTCTAGATTCTCTCTATATTAACTCTAGAATGACAATCTTGGTCACGTTATTGAAATTGGTACACGCACTCATACACTTACACTCGTATTTATAATAATAATGCATTTTATAACAAATAATCGACTTCAATTCTGATGTATCTTCGCAATCCAAGGTCGAATATTGATGAAATTTATATGCAAATTACCTTGAAGCTATTAAGTAGTAATATTTAGTTTTTTTGGCTATACTGAACCTAACGCATTTTTTTTAAATCAGTCAGACGGAGGTAACAAACATAAAAAGTACAATCGAGTTTAGAAACTCCTCCTTGTTGAAGTCGGTTAAGAAAACATTTTCATGTACAATGACGTCATAAAAGGGTCTTATGACGTCACACTCCAAACAGCTCCCTACCTAGTGAGTGTTTTTACGAAAAACAATATTGTTTGATAAGCCGCGGTGATCCATCATCGCGCGAGGGTTATGTTTTAGTGTGGAGTTAATGCGCGCACTTAATGGCCTATTAATTATTTTTATTAAATTAAAAATGGCTAGAGAATAGCACTAACTGTACATACATACAAATATTATATAAGTCATATAAGTACACAACCTTCTGTTGTATTTGAACGCATGCTGTGTTCACACCTAGAAGGATGTACAGGTACGCACGTTTATATTTGCTTTTTACTGTCTGTTTGTTCAGTGTATACCCAGTTCTGGTAACCAATAAAAAAAAATACACATTAAGTCTAGAGTTCATATAACCTATGATGATACTGTAGCCAGTGAAATTAATGGGCATTTTTTTTTAAATGTTACTGTTTTGACAGCCGTTGTGGTGTAGTGGTTGGGCAGGTTGACTCGAATCTCATCCACCACTGAGGTTGCGAGTTCGATTCCCGCGACGGGACAATTATTTGTGAACAGAAAAAAAACGCAAGCATTTGTTTCGTGTCTGGGTGTTGTGGAACCATGGTTCTTATAGTTCCTGGTTCCCGAGATACAGGGAATCCTAATTAGGGGTCAGGATTTATGTATGTGATCGTTGGACGTTATTTATTTTTTTATTTATTGGTGACGAGACGAGCATGTGATTCACCTGATGGTAAGCGCCACGCCTGCCTATAACAATTGCAGTGCCACCCAGAATTTTTAATACCATAAAAATCACTGCGTAGCACTGCATTGTGCTCATCACCCCAATAAACCAGATATTAAGTCTCATATGCCTAGTAATTTCGCTGGCTACAACACCCTTCAAACCGGAACACAGTAACGCTGGCGCACTACTGCTTGGTGGCAGAATAACTGGCAAAGCTATGGTCTACCCAGACGGCCTCTCGCATACGCGAGAGACCTACCATGAGCATTATAAGACTTAAGAGAAATTGTCTCAGGATGACGAGCGCAGTGCAGAGCCGCGCAGGATTTTGAATTACAAAGTTGGGTGGTGCTGTAACTCTTATGGGCAGGTGTGTTCTTTACCATCGGGTGAAAGACTTCGACTCGTCACTTATAAAAAAATCGGACAAGAGCGAGTCGCGAATAAATATATAGATAACGCCCAACGATCACACACATAGATCTTGGCCCCTAACTATTCTCTGTATCTAAGGACTATGACATAGTCTCTCAACACCCAGACATGAAAAAAATAAATAAGGGTTCCATTTTTCCTATTGAGTTATGGAACCCTAAAAAGGTATTAATGGACTTTTCAAGCTTTTTAGGATGTTTATATTATGACACTTTATAATTTAAATAAAAACATACACTTAGGTACTGAAGGTAGTAATTGTACACCACCGTCTACTCCTTTTCTTCCGATATTGCCCATCCAAAGGTTGTCTGGAAGAGATCGCTGTAAACGATAAGACCGCCTATTGCAGCCTGGTTATAAGGTTTATCGGTAATCATTTCTTTAATGTTATTGGTATACAATAAAAAGTTTCTGTATTTGTAGTAAATACACGTAGCCGGAAATCTTTTCCGCCATTTTGTTGAAAATTTTCCGGGAAAATTATGTTCCGTATCGCGTCATCTTATTCTAAGTAAATTCTCAAAGGTTACAATAATAGGGCCACAGTTATTTCATATTCTGTTGATAAGGGTTGATTTAGTGATGGAATTAAATGGTAATTCGTATAAAGCACCTAACTTTGTAACCAGTCTGAGTACATCGTAAACTGCTAACGTAAACTTTGGGCGTTAAATGCTTAAACCCTTTGGTGATAAACTTTGTTTTTGTGAATACAATGTTTTATTGCCTAACGAACAAAAAAACCAAAAGAACCAAATAAATATATTAAAATTATAGGACAAGACATAGTAGTAACGTACGCTTACGAATTAAGAAGCTATTATGAAAAGGCGTGGCGCTCACCATCACGTATCAAATTAGTTTACAAGAAAAACAAATTTGCAGCAAGCTTACATTCCATTGTCGCGACAAACTTGACAAATCAAATCAATATCAAAGGTAAAACAAACTTGCAGCAAGTTTACGTGTTATCTGGGATATTAGCGTGGTGCTTAACACCAGGTGCTAGCTTGTTTGTATCATTATATTCTGGCAAATCATAACCTAAAATGTATGCACAATACCACCTATGTATAAAACTCCACTCCAAAGACAAAAAAAACAACTCATATTAATCATTCGACTCTCGCCGCCCAACAACTAGGGCGGCTGCGAGGGCGGCGCCCGCCCTTCGCTTATAAAATATAAATAAGCCGGGCCTTCCATTGTGCATTGAATCGTGGGCTTTTGTGGGTAGACAGAAAGGTTATTTGAATATGTTTAGGTACACTCCGCGTCAGGAATATACACCACGTAACAATAATACATTCAATAACAAGGAATTTAATAAATGAAGCAATCGTCAAACTGATTATTATGACATAATAAAGTCATATAGTTTTATAAAATCCTGTATATAATTATTTTTTTCCGACTTCAAAAAAGGAGAAAGTTCTCTGTTCGATTGTATTTTTTTTTGTTTCTTACCTCAGAACTCCGTCATTTATAAACCGAATTGAAAAAAATCTTTTTCGTTGGGTTCAGTATAGCTACGAAGTTGCCCCATATAAATTTCATCGATATTTGACCTTGAACTTCGAAGATACATTGAAGTCGGATTTTGTTTTTTTCTTAAAACTAATTTAATCGTTGTAAATATATATATTTTTTTGCATAAACATTTGCAGTAAAGGTTAAGAATCTTTTATATAATAGGTTTTCATTAATATTATAAATCGCTATGTTACAAAAAATGGTGCCTTGAGCTTTTAGAGCGAGTACTAAATCCGCACATAACTTAAGAAAGTCAGAGATGCGGGGCCAGCGGGATTAGATCTCTGGTGCGTCGGATCGTAAGTACCACGTGTTCCCGCTGAGCCACACTCACTCGATCACAATACCAAATGCATATTATCATAAAAAACCCACCAATAGGGTTCGCAGACGCAGCCCTAAGAATGGGTACCTCTAGCACTGTCAAAATATCAGGGGTAGTTTGTAAAATTCGCCGACTCCTCGGAGGGGTGAGGGGAGGAGAGGAAACAACCCTTAATGGCGCAATCGCGTGATAGAATTTTGGTAGTGACCCGCCGTGGCCTGTGAAAGTGAAAATATCTATATAGAGCTGTTGAAACAAAAAAAGCCAAAAGGATATCTTTTTTTACTCCACTCTTTTTTTATACAGACCTAGGCTGCATGCGTAAAAAATCTGGAGAATGTGCAATGGAATTACACGAGTCAATTGATCCATCTCCTTTCTACCACCGGAAAACAAGACTCGACAGGCGTTTATGGTTGACTTTCCTCCAGTCAGAACAAAGCGTTTCGCTTCACCTTTTATAATACAAACAGCTAAAGAATGGAACACTTTACCAGCGTCTGAGTTTTACGATTCTCTTGTCTAGGTGTCTTCAAATACAGAGTGAATCGGTATCTTCTATGCATGCATGATCCATAGTCGACCCCGACATCACTTTCCATCAGGTGAGGCTGCGGTCAAACGCTTGCCTATTAGGTAATTAGAAAAAAGTCTATACTATACCATAATATGTATACAGTTAAAAAGTAAAATGTCCAAATAAATATTTTTACTATTAAATACAGAAGTTTCAAAAACAAATCAATAAGTAATCGTACATTTTTTTTAAACGTTGATTTATAGCTTTGTTAATGAACACATTAACCCTGATCAAGAAGAACATTGTCACAAGATACACCTGTTAAGTATATTTTCATAGGAAAATCTGTAGTTATTAAGCATAATTACAGAATAATTAAAAAATAACAGTCAATTATAGTACTTACAGTTGTAATTACAACCATTGTTAAAGGAAAATTAGTGTTAAAATCTGAGTAACTAGAATCTGTCAATGACTGACATAGTAAGTGGCAATAAGTTTTTTTTTCATAGAATACAGTAAAAAAATGACAAAATAGTATTTTAGCATTACTTTTATTTTATTGGTTTACGATTGAAAAATAATTGATTTAAAACGACAAATGACAAATCAAATCAGTTCTACAGTCAACTTTTCGAAGTCTTTGTATATTATTATTAAAACAATGGCAAATAATTTTTATATAGTAACACAAAAAAATTACAATTTGAAAATGAAAATACACACATCTTTGACATTAAAGAACTATACGTTTATTAATACGTTTATAAACGTCTATTACGTTTTTAAACTATCATGGTCACTAACACTAGTATTGTATATATTATTAACGGGATATTTACCACGTTTATTATTTGATTTAAATAATAAACATGGTAAATATCCCGTTAATAATATATGCAATACTATGAAAGAACTAATTTTAAAATTATTTTTCCTCATAAATAGATCTAACAAATTTTTTAAAATGCTGCCAGTAAAATTGCTACAATTTTTAGTAAAATGTAGCCTAAATCAGATAACATCAAAGCGGTCGGATCGGTATCAACAGCTCTAAGTAGATCGTTCCTATTTAAACGCGGCAAGGTAAATTTTATTATAACCAAATTGTGAGCAATATTTTCGTAAATATTTTGGAACTAAACTTGTTTTTGTTCTATGCAAACAGACATAAATATCAACCTCATTCTGTATATAAATAGGTATCCCAGTTGCGAATAGGTTTTTTAGTAGAACTAATACAGGTATCTACTCTTAACTATTCTGTGGCACCTGCCGCAGAGTTACTTGGGCTTTTTAACTTGATTAATATAAATGAAGAGTTAAACCGTTTTACTAGGTGGTAAATCCTGTCCATTCAAAGGTTGCCTGTAAGAAATTGCACATAGCGATAAGGCCGCCCATTTTTCTACCAATATAATAATAATAATAATAAATTTATTTCCAACAACCTTTAATAACAATTTTACTTAGAATATAGAACGTTTTATATAAATTAAATACAGATTTTTTAAATATTATTTTTTGTTATTTGATGCTGGAACCCCAGACTGGGTATGGGCCTCCTTCAGTTTACTCCAACTATATCTGTCCCTTGCTTATATTTGCCTTTCTTTTCCTGCTGTGGCGATTATTTCGTTAATCCATCTGTTCTTTGAACGTCCTCTGCTCCTTTTACCAATTGGGCCTTTCTATATCGTTGATTCTAATGTCCATCTTTTGTCTCTGTATCTTGCTTGGTGCCCTGCTCATCGCCACTTTAGTGTTATAGCGGATTGCAGAGCATCTACGAGCTTTGCTTTACTTCTTATCTGTTCGCTTCTTATTCTGTGTATTCTCCTTACTTTCAATACACCACTTTTATATGTAACTGTTAAGTGGTTTTCTGTTTTGGTGTTTGATAAAATATAATTGTATTGTATTGTATTGTAAATCTCTCGTATGCGAGATACCATTTGAGTTGGTACAACCACTATGCTAGTTGTTTTGCCACCAAGAAATATTGCGCAAGCATCACTGCGTCCAGTTCTAAGAGCATTGAAGCCAGGAAAATTACTGGGTATGTCTCGGGGTGATGAGCGTAGTGCAGTTAATTTCAACTATAATTTGTTGCTTTACTGGTGGTAGGTTTCTCGTATGCTAGAGGCTGTCTGTGTAGGTACCACCACTTTGCCAGTAATTCTGCCGCCAACATTACATTACCCTTTAAACCGGAACGCAGTAATGGTTTCGCACTGCTGCTTGGCGGCAGAACAACTGGCAAAGCTGTGATACCTACCCAGACGGCCTCTCGCATACAACCTTCGGGCGATCTGTGATTCTCGCACTAGGGTTGGCCCACCCACATATAAGAAATGAGTTGAAAATTTACTTTTGGGCTTATCTTTGGACTTCGTAGTACTTTAAATCACACCTTATACCTACTTGCAAGGTATCTAACTGAAGTGAAAATTGACTTCTACCATCACGCCTATTTTTATAACATATATTTTTTTATGGAACTGAGTGATATGACGAGCAAGTCGTCTGCTTGATGGTAAGCGCCACGCCTGCCCACAACAATTGCAGTGCCACCCAGAATACATAAAAAGCACTGCGTAGCACTCATTTCGCTCATCACCCCGAGACATTAGATATTAAGTCATACACTATGCCCAGTAATTTCGCTGGCTTCAATTCCTTCCATCCGGAACACAGAAATGTTTGCGCACTACTGCTTGGCGGTAATAACTGGCAAAGCTGTGGTACCTACCCAGACGACCTCCCTCATACGAGAGGCCTACCACGAATGAAAAGTAAATGTGTTAGAAATGAAATTAACCCAAATAAAACACATCAAAAGCGGAATGTACGCACCCTAGAGGGCGCTGGCTTAGATAATGTTTTTATTATAACACATGAACATATCTACGTTATTTATGTTCAACATACTTCGGGCATAATGAGTTTATGCTAATCAGTATAAAAGTGACATCGTGTTCCCAAATTAAATAAAAATATGTCTAAATTTAATTTATTAGGTTGGTACGTGTGATTTATGAGAGTTTAATGCGATTTTTTAGGGTTAATAATTTATTATTTTTTTAGGAAAATGTATATAGTTAGCAGATAAATACTATGTATATAGTAAGTACTACTTGTAGGTAGTATCTATCTACTACCTTTTAGACTTGGCTGGCACCGACTTCAAATATATGAGTGGGTAGCGCTTATGATAATTATATTAATTTATTTTTTACTTTTGAGTGCCATTTGTGGTTTTGAAGTCGGTTTAGTTTTTTTTGAAAAATAATTTATTTTACCCTGTTTAGTGAAAAACAAGTTTTAATTAAATTAATTCAAAAAGTTTTTAAAGACAAGCTTTTATGATCTAGAAGCCACATTATGACGAAGTTTAAAACGGGCTATCACAATTAAATGCATGTACAAAAAAATTTCATGTCTGTCCTATATCTCTGTTGAAGAGTTCCCTCGCCGGAAGTCAATCCTGGGTGTATCTGCCATGTCATGATGGAATTTAGAACAGGCTATTATGGTTAAATCCATTTAGGAAATGTTGTGTCTGTACTATTCACCGTTGAGGAGTTCCCTCACCGGAAGTCAACCCTGGGTGAAGCAGTCGAATACAAACCTCCACCTTTAGAAAGTTGGTTACGAAAAAAAAACAAGAACCGACTTGAAGATTAAACTAATATTTCTTGTTTTTGCTATTTTTTTCAAAAACTATTGAATGAATTTCGATAAAATTTATATGGGACCACCTTTGAAGTATTACCTACCAATCAAAGAAAGAATCATCGAAATCAATGCATAATTGGCGGAGTAATCGCGTAACAAACACACAAAAAAAGTCGAATTGTAAACCTCCTCCTTTTTGAAGTCGGTTAAAAATGATTCGCTATGGCGGGAAAAATTAATCAGTTTTCCTATGGGCGCGCATTGCGATCAGCCACAGACTAAAGGGATGAGTTTTTTTTTTTTCCGCGCATAGAGTTTGCGCCTATTCTGCCACGTTCAAAATGGGGAATTTAAAGTTTTCTTTTATTACAGAGAAAACAAAATTTATATTTGAGTGAAAGTATTTATTAAACACGTACGAGTTAAAATTATCTATTTAAATAAGAAGTTGCATGAAATGAGCAAGCAAAAGGAACATTAATTTATTTGTTCTATTAAACACGATCTTTTTTGAATAAAAACTTTTTTAAGAACAAAGCACATCAACCAATAAAATTAAAAAAAAAAATCTATAACTCACTAGTGAGTTATAGCAATGAAAAAGTCACTGTTATTAGGGGTGTCATTCTGTACCTAATTGCGGTGACCATAGAGCCTCTTTATGAGTAAGTGTGTTGAAAATTAAATTATATCTAAAGCTAAATAAATTTCAGGGACCTAAAAATGCCTCGCGGGGCCGGCCAGAAAACGTAAACAGGGACAGGAAAAAAAACTTCTATAGAGTGGTTATGACCCAGTACTTATATCTGTAGCCATAAACACATAGCATGACGATCCACTGACTCACATAGATGTAATCCTGGTAGATAGCAGAGTTTTCACTTAAAATCATAAACAACGGGGGCCGCACTGCACTTTCTATGTGGATAGGATTCATGGGTTATAAACCAAATAAGTTGGTCGGAAAGTGATTTAGTTCTTGATATAATTTTGATTAGTGTACAAAATCATGTTTTTTTTATAGAACTGATTCATGAGACGAGCATATCGATTGCTTGATGGTAACACCCATACAATTGCAATTTAATTTATACAATTGTCTTTATACAGTAAGTAGCTGATAGATGTTATATGTATGGATAAATATGGTGAACTCAACTTTTGCGAATCGTCATCCGAACTATCTACTTCCACGTATTTATAATAAAATTGCTAAGGTCTGTGACATAAAAGACAAACGCACGTCAAACGTACAACAATTAGTCCAGCAATGGTTACTTACTCAGTCGTATCATGATACAGAAAAACTAATTTGCTCATGAGCGCGCACACACCACACACACACACACACCCTCTCACACCCCCTCTCACACATACTCGCACTCTCACACTCTCTCACACACTCTCATACATCAGGCACATATTTTATTTTATTTTACATATAATTTTAACGTCCTCATTTTAAAATCCTCTATTGGGATGCTTCCGATACCACTATTATTGTGAACAAAATTGGAATCGTATATTAAGGTTTCCACGACACGGGCCTAGAGCCTAGTATGGAGCCGCCGTTCAAATCCATTGGAAATTTAATTTTGTTTTAGATATGTTGTAACTATGTTTATTTATAACTTTAAGCTTCCACTGTAACTTTCGTTTTTTTGAAATAAATATCTTATCTTATCTTAAATTAAAAAGAAAATATCCTCTTGTCATGGTTTTGCCGGAATCACCCCGATCTTCTCCCATAATTCGGCAAGCAGTAGTGCGCAAGCATTACTGTGTTTCGGTTTGAAAGGCATTGCATTCAATGAAATTACTGGGCATATGAGTCTTAATACCTGATGTCTCAGGGTGATGAGGGTAATGCAGTGCTACGCGCAAACGCAATTGTTATGGGCAGGTGTGGCGCACGACTAACTCTTCTCAAAACTCTGATAATTAAAAAAATGCTATTACGCTTTGAAATTAACTTTTTTGTATCTACGCATCCGTATCTGTGAAACTACGGACTACGTTCGAATACGGACAAGGTTCTTCTAAATTGACTTTCATATTGAAATTTAATTGATTCTATATTCAAAAGTTCTGGGTAGCACTGCCATTGTTTTGGGCAGGCGTGGCGCTTATCATCAGGCAAACGACTTGCTCGTCTTATCACTCAGTAACAAAAAAAATACATTATCGTGGGATTTTGACTAGGAAAACACCTCTCTTCAAAATATCCCTTTTATCATTGTACTGATTACGCCCCTGTGTTAATTTATGTCGTATAGAAACTTAACTATGTTAATAAAATAATTGTAATAAATATATATACTTTTTTTATTCATTCACTCATCTAGTGGATTGTTCTGTTTTTTAACCGTCTTCAAAAAATGAGGAGGTTTTCAACTGTACGTTTTTATGTATGTTTGTTACGCGATTACCCCGTCATTTATAAACTAACTAGCTGTCCCGGCAAACGTTGTTTTGCCATATAAAATAAAAAAAATGTTAAGGGTGAACAACCCTTATCACTTAGGGGTATGAAAAATAGATAGTAGCCGATTCTCAGACCTACTGAATATGCATATAAAATTTGGTAAAAATCAGTAAAGCCGTTTCGGAGGAGTAAGGTAACTAACATTGTGACACGAGAATTTTATATATATGATTTGGAATATTCTTGCTTTGGGTTTAGTATAGCTTCAAGGTGGTCCCATATTAATATCATCGATGTTCGACCTTGGACTTTGAAGATACATCAGAATTGGAGACGGACATGAAACAAATCACAAGAACCAAAAGTGAAATGCATGGATTATTTCAAAACGAATGTACTATTAATACAATAAAATATCAGACCCTTCAAAGTCCGACTTTCAAACAATTTTTATACAACTATGACCGCATTTAACCCTACGTTAATTATTTAAACTCAAGCTAAAAGGCTCACACCACCCTTCACTTATCAACATAAACTTAATGTTAAACAGGATAAGGTATATATTTGCTTGTGTTTAAAATATATTGGTAGAGTATTAATCACACTTTGACACTTGGTAGCTCGTTCTCATATGCATTATATCGTATAAATTGACGTCGCTATAAATAGCTCACAGTTTGTTATAATGTTATGTGTAGATACGAGTAATTATGTTAAAATGGTTCGGGATAAGTAGCGGTTAAGTTAGATGTGTTTTTAATAAAACACCAACACCACCATAAGAGTGTGGCTCAGTGGGCTCTGAAGTGTGGCTCAGAGCGAGTGTGGCTCAGTGGGAAAACGTGCGACTTTCGATCCGACGCTCCCGAATCCCGCTGGCCCCGCACCACTGACTTTCTTAGTTATGTGCGGATTTAACACTAGCTCTAAGAACGGTGAAGGAAAACATCGTGAGGAAACCGGCATATCCAAGAATTTATCACAAAAAATTCAAGGACATGTGACATCCACCAACCCGCATTGGGCCAACGTGGTGGATTATGGCCCATACTCTCTCTATGAGAGAAGGCCCGTGTCCCAGCAGTGAGAACGTGATGGGCTGATGATGATGATGATGATGACCACCATTAGAACCAGTTGTCGCTGTCGAGGTTGGAGTCAACGAGGACGACGAGTTTCAAGTCTTTCGTGCTCCGGCTTCCAGCGAAGTATAAAACGTTCCTGGCTCCTGAGTTTTGGCCCGAAGGCATAGTATTCCGGCGATACAGGGAGGCGAAGCCGAAATTAATTCCCTAATCGTAGCTTTAGTGTTTATAAATTGTATATATGCTAGTCTGTAAGGTATATATTTTATGGGCCTCTGGTACTTTTAATTTGTTAACTGTATTATTGCCTGGAATTAATGAATTTATTATTATTATTATTATCTATATAATAAAAGAACAGGGTTTTTTTCTACAATCATCGCACAGCCGAAACCGCTTAACATAGAAACCTGAAATTTGGACCACGTATTCTACAAGTAGTGAAGGCGTCATTTAAGAACGGATTTTTCGAAATTTGACCTTTAAGTGGGTCAAATGGGGTCATAAAGGATGTATGAGAAAAAAATTTTTTTTTGTCTCACGGTCACGAAACTTTAGCAGTATACTATGCAATAGAAATAAAAGAGCACGTGTATCACAGTTTTTTGAAAATCAACCCTTAAGGGGGGTTTAGTGTGGTTTTTTAGATTGGAATGCGGAAACTATAATGAATGCTACGGTGATTGTTTCTTGACCAGTAGTTATCAAATTTTGCAGGAGCATTAAGCATGTAAATACGAGGAACTTGTTTTCGGCATTTTTCTAAATTCGACCCCTAAGGTCATTTATTGGGGTCGCAAATTTTCCATGGTGTAGGTTTTTTTAGTAAAGATATGAAACTTAGTAAATTGACTAAATATAAAAATATAAAAATATATTTTCAGTAACTTTTCAAAAATCAACCCCTAAGGTCATTAAATAGGGCCGCAAAGTTTGTATGGAGTAGGAGTTTTTATTAATGCGACGCTGTAGCTACAGTAAAGAAACCGGGTAAATCAATTGAGTTTGATCAAGTTTAAAAATAAGTTTTCAGCATTTTTCAAAAATCAACCCTTAACAGGGTTAAACGTGGTGGTAAAGTTTACATAAAAAATCTTTGTTTATAGCGATGAAACTTGGTACACACACCTAACAAACATTATTAAAAGGTGATTTACAATTTTGGAAAATCATCCCTTAAAAGATTTAAACAAGGTGGAAAGTGAAGATTACTATTTTAAGCTACAGCGATGAAATGTGGTACACGTACTAAGCCAATAATATTATATATACGAATTTAACCATTTTTTTGAAAATCATCCCCTAACAAGCCTAAGCGGGGTGGTAAAGTTTGTATAGAAAATCTTTGTTTATGAAGTTTCGTGGCTATGATAAAACTTGGTAAAAAAAAGATTATTAAAACGTGATTTACAATTTTTGAAAATCATCCCTTAACAGGGTTAAGCAGGGTGGAAAGTGAAGATTATTATTTTTAAGCTACAACGATGAAATGTGGTATATGTGCTTAGCCAATGAAATTATTATTATAGATATGAATTTCACATTTTTTTAAATCAGTCCCCGACAAACCTAAGCGGGGTGGTAAAGTTTGTATAGAAAATCTTTTTTATTTATGAAGTTTGTGGTTTTGATGAAACTTGGTACATAAACTAAGAAAAAAAAATTAAAACGTGAAACACATTTTTTTGAAAATCTACCCCTAACTAGGTTAAATAAGGGTGAAATGTAATTATATTTTTTTAAAGCTACGACGATGAAGTTCGGTTCATTTACTCAGACAGATAAACTTTAAGCACGTCTTTCACCATTTTGCTGAAATCATCCCCAAACCAGTTCAAACGGGGTGGTTAATTTTAAATAAAGAATTTTTATTCATGAAGTTATGGCAATTAAATTTGGTACACAGAGTAAGCAAAAGAAATAAATTTAAACGTAATTCGCTATTTTTTGAAATTCACCCTCTAACAAGGTTAAACAGGGTGGAAAGTACCAAAAAATTTTTAATGCTACAATCATCCCCTAATAGGGTTATACAAAGTGGTAAAGTTTGTGTGGAGAATTTTTGTTTATGAAGTTGTAGCATTGAAATTTCGTATACAGACCAAAACAAAGTAATAAATTAAAACGAAACTCGCTATATTAATTAACCTCTAAAAACGTTAAACAAGGTAGATAATAAATTTTTTTCTAAGCCTATAACTATGAAGTTCGGTACGTATATACTAATCGAAGATACTATACGCACATGTTTCACTACTTTTTAAACATCTTAAAAGGTCTAAACGAGATGGCAAATATTTGTGTGAAAAACCTTTGTTTGTAAGGTGAAAGCGAAACTTTGTATTATAGACTAGGCAAAATAAATGATTTCTAACGTTATGCAATTTCCTTATTCGTACAGGATTTTAATAGACTTTCAAAATGCAACATTCAGAAAACTAAGAAATACTAAAGGTGTAGTCAATCGAAGATTTACAAATATTCAGCAACTTTTGTCATTGACCGTACGTGTCGCAGGGAAATGAGGAAATCTGGGATTTCGCGATATTCCTAGGGATACGACAAAATCATGGTATAATCATGGATGGTAAGGACCACTTCTCCGCGGTCCGACTAGCATTTACCCCTAGAGTGTATATAAAAAGCGCGGAGCCAGGAGCTCGCGAGGAGTTCGGGAGGGATGACGAAGCGAGAGTTCTGGCGAGAGCCTATTTATTAAAACTGTACGTCGTATCCCTAGAGATTTCGTGAAATCCCTGGTATCCTCATTTCCCTGCGACATACAATATTTTTTCTGGAGATACGACGTTTGACTTTTGGCCAAAATACTTACATATTACTACTTAGCCAAAAAAACTATTGACACATGTATTATTACGATTGTTTTGAATACCATCTCCTGATAGACTTAAACGGATGGTAAAATTTGTAAAGAAAATATATGTTTATAATGTAAGTACATGTCTATTTAAAACGATATAAGAGTTGAAAGAGATCGGAATAGAAACGAGATGAATTCGGGATAGGATTGGGATAGTAGCAGGACAAAATCGGCATAGAAGCGAGAGCAGCCGGAAATAGCCAGGAGCAAAATGAATTATTTTATTAAGCGTACAAAGTCGCGGGCAACAGCTATGTATATGTAAATAGGAGATTTAGGTTTCAAAGATTTCTGTAACTCAGGCTTCATGTATGTACGTGGCGCCGGACCGGCCATGCCGCCGCACCGCAAACTCATGTAAATGATTACAAACCCGGACCGGGACCACGCGCGCCGCACCGTCCGTCCGTTTGTACGTATTACTGGTATTACGAATCGTAAAGGGTCCGTGGCGGTTCCCCCCGACGTTTCATTTCCACCCGGTTACTATAGTCTGTAATATGTTTCAAACTTTTACGCTAGCATTTTGTACGTTTGATACTTGGTCAAAGAAACTATAAACACATGACTCACAAATGAAGTTAGGGCCAAAAAATTTGGTTATTATATCGGGACCGGAGTGGGATAACAAAGGGACAAAAAGGGGATGATAACGGTATAGGAGGGGAACTATAACACGGTAGGAGTTTCGCTAGGGAGGACGATAAAGGGTTAGGATCGGAATATGATTGGTAGCAGAGCAGGACGATAATGATATAGGAGCGGGACGGAATCAGGACCACAGCATTACGGTAACGCTATAGGAGCGGAAAGATAACAGGATGGGAGTGTGAAGGTAACAGAACAGAAGCGGTAAGGTACGGTAACGAGATAGGAGCGGGACGGGAACTGGAACGTGAATATGATGGGACGAAAAATGTTCGGATGCAGGATGAATACTCCACTACGCGGACGAAGTCGCGGGCATCAGCTAGTTATTAATAAGTGAGAATGGAATAGACCAATTTTTAGAAAAAAAAACAAAAACCGACTTCAATGTATCTTCGAAGTCCAAAGTCAAATATCGATAAAATTTATATAGGACCACTTCGTACCTATACTGAACCCGACGCAAAAATAATTTTTCAAATCGGTTCATAAATGACGGAGTTCTGAGGTAACAAAAAAAAAAAAACAGTCGAACAGAGAACCTCCTCCTTTTTTGAAGTCGGTTAAAAATACAATCGAACAGAGAACCTTCTCCTACTTGAAGTCCGTTAATAAAATATAATATATTTGTTATATTCATATTAATATTATGTTTTTTTAAATCACCTGACATCTTGTATATTATATTATATTTATTATTGTTCTTGTATCATGTGAATTGCTAATGACTTTGTGTATTATAATTATGATATATTATATTGCATTATTATGTATAGATTCAAATGTTTATTAATTTTTTTGCATGTCAGTTATTTATCTGACTAAAAATGTGATAAGATTTATCTATTAATTTGACCTGTCCAACAACTTATAGCACCATATTTTATGCAAATAAATACATTTCATTTCATTTCATAGAAGCACGTGCGACTTTCGATCCGACGCACCCGGGTTCGAATCCTGCTGGCCCCGTACCACTGACTTCCTTAAGTTATGTGCGGTTTTAAAACTCGCTCTTAAAACGGTGAAGGAAAATATCGTGAGGAAACCGACATGTCCAAGAATTAATCACAAAATTCAAGGACATGTGACATCCACCAACCCGCACTGGGCCAGAGTGGTGGATTATGGTCCATACTCTCTCTATGAAAGAAGGCCTGTGTCCCAGCAGTGGGAACGTAATGGGCTGATGATAATGACGATGATCTTTATTTTAAGTCCGTTCCATTACACAATTTTTGTAATTACAAGTACAACGAAACTAGAACCACAGAATACTAAGGGACAGAAGCATCACTCCGCAAATAAATTTAAACAAATAGCGACTCTTGCTATGACATAAAAAAAATTATTTAGCTCGCATAGCGCTGCATACCTACCAGTCATATTAACCTACAGAGCGCCTCTCTTTCTATCGCATAGCTCTTATCTCTCCTGACGGCGTGTAAAGACGCGCGACCCGCCGTCGGTGTCCGGCTATGTACTTGTAGCGTCGTACCTACAGTGCGGAGTGCGCTAGGCCTAATAGGCTAGAACTAATAAGGTAACAGGAAGTTCGTTATAATAATTTCTGTACTAACCGATTCGAAGGCATATAATTACTACGAGTATTTCTTTACTCTACAAACTACCGTATAATAGGAAGCAGTTATTGCAAATATCTGTAAGAAATACTGATCTTGGACCTATCTCACTTATTGAAATGAGTTAAAATAATTATTATAAAAAAAACCGACTTCAATGTATCTTCAAAGTCCAAGGACAAATATCGATGAAATTTATATGGAACCACTTCGTAGCTATACTGAACCCAACGCAAAAATAATTTTCCAAATCGGTTTACAAAGTGAGAGAGAAGAGAGTTCTGAGGTGACAAACAAAAAAAATAAACATAAAAATTATTAATAAAAAATACAATCGAATAGAGAACCTTCTCCTTTTCGAAGTCGGTTAAAAAGAGACGTTCCCGCAGACAGACATCTTACTGTTATTTATTTATTATTAATTATTAAACGACCTTAGCCAATTTCCTAATAAAATTAGTCTAAAAATACAGTTAAATAGAAAACTATAGTAAAAAGTATAATATATGTAGAACAATAATAACACGATATTTTTTTTTCTAACCTTTGCTGTCCCACTGCTGGGCAAAGGTCTCCCCCAAGTCTCTCCAGCCGTCTCTATCCTGCGCCACCTCGCACCAGCCTTCTTGGTATGCATCCAGATCGTCCCTCCATCTTCTTTTGGGCCGGCCTGGGCGCCGTCTTCCATCTTCAGGCACCCATTCCGTTGTGACTTTTGCCCACCGATCTGGATGCATACGGCTTATGTGACCCGCCCAATCCCACTTGAGCCTGGCAGCCTTCCTGCCCACGTCAATTATGCCCGTTTTAGAGCGCAGCGTTGTATTTCGAATCCTGTCTGTCCTTTTAACGCCCAAGATGCTGCGCTCCATTGCTCTTTGGCAAACTCCGAGGCGGGACTTTTGTGATTCGGTGAGCGACCAGGTTTGCGCACCGTAGGTTAGGATGGGCAGGATACACAATATGTCGACGAGTCGGCGCTTCAGGGAGATTGGAAGATCTCCCTTCATTAGCGTCTTCTTGGACCAGTAGCTTTTCCAGGGAATCGAAAACAAGATAATACAAAAATAAAACTACAGATTATGTCAGTCAAAAGTCAGTTGATTATATATTAAGATTTAAAAATATTAGGGAGAAGATAAAATGATGATGCTTGGGCAGGGATCGAACCTGCGTCTTCGGAATATCGTCTTCTTAACCACTGGGCCACCGTGTCCGTTCTTTTTCCTAATTATTTCAATTCTTAAGATTTTTACCTAGCATGCGCTAAAGCATTCAATATCAGAAATTTGATTATATATTATTATTTCAATGTCAACATATTATTTAAAAAAAGGCCTACTATGTTTCCATTACAAGAATAAACACAATATAGATCATCTCATTTTATCACCACTTACTCCACCTCAACACTGCGCTTTTATCACAGCACCATCAGGCGCATAATTACATAATTGTCTCAACCGTATCTGTGATTCTTGAGTTTTCTCCCAGGAGGAGTCATGCATGCTTTCTAACATAATTACTAATGTAGGAGCTAGCGGTCAACGAGAATGAGGTGATACGAGAGAGACAGTACAAGTCTAAAATAAATATATTTTTTTGTTTTTAATATTATTTATAGGCTTGCGTCTGACCGCTATCACACCTGTTGTTAAGTGACCATGTGGTCGAAGATGTAGCACGCTCGCTTAGAAGAAACCTGTTCACACTTGTCTTAGACACCCAGATTATAGCAATAGGGTTACATAGGGTAATATAGGCCAAAGTAATAGGGTTTTTACAACTCACTTGTCAGAAACACGATTGCCAATATGCCAAAGCACCATCTAGAACTTTGTTTTGCAAAATCTCGTGGCACTGTACTGCATTAAAACAAGTCAGCGATGACTTGGTACTGATTGGTCTAAATTGATTTTAAGTATAATAAAAACCTTTTATAAAAAGCCTCCTCCTGGCGTCGTTTCCCCCATGCTAGGGGTCGTGGTCACGTCACGGCATCACCTTCTCTCTAATAATACTGAGCCACCTATTCCGGCTTTCAGCGATGTGCACGGCTTCTGACACTTTGATGTTGAGTGGTGGTGCGGATTTGGTCGACCAGCGCATAGGGCTTCTTTTTGGTAATAAAGATACTACTAACTAAAAAAATATATGTATAAAGATAGTGTCCATAAAGCAAGGTGCCAAGAACACTGGCTGCATTCCCGCGCTGAATGGCTGAATCTTCAAATTATTACAGCACCGACTGACTTGGACTGACTCTAGGTAAACACTACAAGTCAGCTTTCGGCGCCAGCACTGACGCCGATCTCTGACCGTGTGTAAATTGTCCTTTACTTTTTTCGTTCACCTTACACAGATCAACATCTGCCTCCCAAACTACAATCTTCGTCATGATGAAAAAAAATGAAAGTGGTATGAAAATTGCCAATTAAATGGTCGATCTTATTAGACTCATATTAAACTGATGCGCAATGCACAATATAGTAATAAATGGAGTGTGTCCGCAATATCTTTCTTATGATACGTTGAACGACTGAGAGTGGACTCCAAGACTTGGACTCGTGATTTATTGAATGGCCACCGTTAGACTATGAGACAGTAATTGATTTCAATCTTCGTATGTAATCTGAGAATCTAACATAATTTTTCGATGTTTGAAATTTATTTTAAGAGTTTAATTTGCAATTACACTATTTTATATTTTTTTTATAATATGGTCTTTTTATCTGCCTCTGCGATTTTAGCTACCGTTCCAATATTTTTTTTTTATTTATGATAGATCTACGTTTAACCACTATCTCGCCATCTCTTCAAAATGTTTGAAGGGCATTGTAGCTAGCGAAATTACAGGGTATTGTCTCAGGGTGACGAGTGCAGTGCAGCGCCGCGCAGGATTTTGCAAAAAAGGTCTGGCTGGTGCTGTTACTATTTTGGGTTGGCGTGTTGCTTACCATCAGGCATACGACCAGCATGTCGTGTCATACAGCTATATAAAAAAAATGTTACTGTTAATATCTTGTCGTGCTTTAAAATGTTTGTAAATGTTATCCCCGATAACGACGAGTTACTAATACGCTTTTTGGAATTAGCTCAAAATCTGACGATTTCGTTTGATGGGTTTGGGGAAAACATTCTTGGTGAGAAACCAGGTCGATTGAAACCATGTTATGTTTTTGACAAATATAATTTTCCTGCCTACCAGCTAAGAAAACTAAATATTCCAGTACCTTTTTTTAATAATCAAAATATGCAGTTTTTGTTTTCTCAAAAATGCATGTTCCTTTAGAATAAAAATTCCTCACTGCAAAGGAAAAGATCCCAAAAATTATGTCACACTCTGTATAGGCGTAGATCATTCTACATATACATTCGTACTTATTAGGTACCTATATCTTTCCAGCAGAGGCCGACCAACTGATGAATTTTCTATTTACGCTCCTTTTACCGTACTCTTTCTTACTCAAGATTCCTTTCAAGATGAAGTCTCCAAAATACTAAGGTACTGAGATTTTTGTTTTGTTTCCATTTCTGCCATATACCAAAGCATGTCGATAACACCACAGTTCTACATCATCGACATTTTTGACCAGACTACCGAAATTTATAGAGATGTTCTAGCTATCTTTTCAAAAAATATTTAATGCATTCAAGATTTTTACTATTTTACTTTTTTTTTAATTTTTGTTTCGTTCTTTTGTTAAATTATAAGTTATAACCATACATACTATTACTGTTATATATAACCATGATGTGTACACATGTTTTGGATTATAGTCTTGTTCGAAACAATTTATGAATTACTAGCTGCGCCCTGCGGTTTCAACCGCAGTTTTCCGGGATAAAAAGTAGCCTATGTGTTATTCTGATGTGTAAGCTATATAATTGCAAAGTTTCATCAAAATCCATTCAGTAGTTTTTGCGTGAAATAGTAACAAAGGTACATCCATACATCCATTCTTACAAACTTTCGCGTTTATAATATTAGTTGTATTAAAGTGATTTCTAAACTGACTGTAATCTGTTTTTTGTGCCTAAATAAATAAATACGTCATTAAACTTGGTATTTGTACAAGTTATACTCAGTTACAGTACCCGAAAGGTATATGCTACAAAAAGATACGACTCAAAATTTTTGCCGTCTCTCGTAAAAAACTTTGCCGCGGTCAAGTTTTCCAAGCAGAGCTCACAGTAACATCCCGTTACCAACATTTCCATATAGGTCTTCTTTTTACTTCAGTTTCCACTTCATTTAACCCCTCCCCCCTCTGTCCTTCCCCCGCCCGTTAGCCGCTGATAATGGGCCGTGGATCGTGGGCCATAAAGCTGCGCCGGCGCAAGTCGATCACAATCGCCATTCAAATGAGCTAAGATTTATGAAGGCAGCTCGATGAGTAAGACGTTGAGAGGTAGAGCAAGGAAGCAGTAGAGTTGGGTTTGATTTGGTTTTTGTTTGTTTGTGGGCTGAAGGGGCTAAATCTGTTAATTATCTCTTTAACTTTAAAAAATATGTAAAAATTAAAAATATTGTAGGTTACTTTTAATATTAGGCGTCTATATAGTTATAGGACGAACGAAGCCAGCAGGAGAATCTAACTCAGACACCGATCCCGAATGCTAGCAAACATGTATTGTGATCGGTATTTGTCTGTGAATTGTCGAACATTTCTACCCAAAGTCCGCATGCCAATCCCTATCCCAATCACGATCGCTAAAATTATCGATATTGCAGTTTGAAAGATGCTAACGCTTTCTATATTTGAAATTGGAAGCGATTGAAGCCAAGCGGGATTGGTCCACTGGGATAAAACGTTTGTATGATTTATAATTTTGTAGGCTAGAATATACTACAAACTTATTTATATGTCTGTGCTACTACAAACATATTTACGGTGAACTACGTGTGAAAGCGAGTGTGGCTCAGTGGGAGCAAGTGTTACTTTCGATCCGACGCACACGTGTTTGAATCCCGCTAGCCCCCACCTCTGACTTTCTTAAGTTATGTGCGGATTTAGTACTCACTCTAAACTACTACTGCGTTACACTAAACATGCGTGTTTAACAACGGCATGTCTAAGAATATATCTCAAAAATACAAGGACTTGCACATCCACCATCCCGCACTGAGCCAGTGTGGTGGGTTATGTACTCTCTCTATGAGGGAAGGCCCGAGTCCCAGCAGTGGGAACGTAACGGGGCTGAAGATGATGACTAGATTTTTATGAAGCCGAAATATTGTTGTCAATTCTACCAACTTCACCGTATCTTCATTCAAGACAGACCTCTCCCATATTTAACAGGTAGCACTCCTGACTCGACATTGTCACCGATAAGAAGTGAACTGCGCCACTCAATTTCCGATACATTTAGGGCATTACGAAATTAGTCCGGTTTTAATATATTAATGTGAGAAGTCAGGACTGTTACGGAATGATAATTAGTTATTTTGGTTAATGTCAGAAGACTAGGAGCTACAAGATGCCTGGCATGAACTTTATCTGAATTGAAAGAAGTCCCGTACTTCACTTTCGGAGGCTGCCGCAGCATAATATTGAGGTTGCGGGTTCGATTCCCGCGACGGGACAAATCTTTATTTACAGAAAAAAAACGCAAGCATTTGTTTCTTGTCTGGGTTTTGTGGGACCATGATCCTCATAGTTCCTGGTTCCCTAGATACAGGGAATCCTTGTTAGGGGCCAAGATCTATGTTTGTGGTCGTTATTTTATTATTATTAGGTATTTATAGATAGTGCAATTACTTATTGTACCTACTCATTATTTTTATTGTCTTACACTAGCTGCGGCCCGCGCTTTCTCACGCGCGAGAAACCACGTTCGGTTTTTCCGAATTTTCCAATATTCCGGATTATTTTTATTGAATAAAATCTTAATTCAGACTATAACTTAGTATTCTGTGCTATAACGAACATTCTATTAGTTTTTTAATAAAACTAGCTTCGTCCCGCGGTTTCATTCGCGGCAAAATCCATTCAGCGGTTGTTTCTTCTGATGTTACTGGTGTAGTATGTCACTGAACCCAAACCGAGCGAGTGTGACTCAGCGGGAACTCGTGCGACTTACGATCCGATGCACCGGAGTTCGAAGCCCGCGGGCCCCGCCAACCAATTCCTTTCTAAGTTATAGATAGATAGATACCACTTTATTTTTACTTTATTTTTTAAGTTATGTGCGGATTTAACTCTCGCTAGCAAAATGGTGACGGAAAACATCGTGAAAAAACCGGAACGTCTGAAAATTAATCATAAAAATTCAAGACATCCACCAACCCGCACTGGGCCAGCGTGGTGGATTATGGCCAATACTCTCTCTCTATAAGAGAAGACCCGTGTTCCTGCAATGGGAGCTTAAGGGCTGATGAAGATGATAAACCCAAACCATAGGCATAGACAATACATTAGTATACTATTGTCTATTCCTATGCACAAACCTCACAATTGACGTAGAGTTTAGACACAAACTGCATAACATTGTTGTGTGAACACAATATCGATTAAAATAACAAACCCACTAATGATTCTAATTCACACTCCGCGCATTTCATTCTCAATCGATAACAATCCTCACACCCAACTACAAAAACAAAACAAAAACAATAAAAAATAAAGCAAAAACAAAGTAAAGACAAAATCAGAGCAGCTCACGACTTCAGCCGGTGACAAAACGTTTTTACGCCTTGGCCTTACAGTTGTTCAATTTTGTTTACCCTCTTTTGTTTTACTCGTTGCTTTACCCATTTTTGTTTTATTCACCCATTCTTGTTTTGTTTGTTCTCGTTATGGAGATTTAATTAAGTTTTAATTTTGTCTCGCGGCTCCCGTTGTTTAATTGAGAGGATTTTTAAGTTTTAAATCTCGGAAACGTATCGGTTGAAATATTGTTCTGTGTCCAGATTTTAATTGTTTGTCGAGTGTTTTTGAAAGAGTTAAAACTGTAATGAAGAAACAAGATTGAGGTCGATGCTCCGTCTGGTGGGTACCACCGCTTTCCCAGCTATTCTGCCACCAAGCAGTAGTGCGCAAGCATAACTGTGTTCCGGTTTGAAGTGCATTGTAGCCAGTAAAATAACTGGGCAATATCAGACTTAACAGCTAATTATCTCGGCGACAAGCGCAGTGCAGCGCCGCGCAGGACTTTGCAAAACAAAGTTCTGTTGTGGTACTGTTGCTGTTATGGGCAGGCGTATTGCTTACCATCAGGCAAACGACCAGCTCGAAATTATCGACCTCCGAAATTATTTGTTTCCTTTTCAAGGTTTTAAAACATTAATTTCATTCATAGAAAATCATATTCTATCTAGTACAAAAGATTTCAACGCATAGAGAACAATTTACGTTTGGAGTTAACTTAGGTAATAATCGTTGGGTAGTTTAGGGATGCACCTAGAAGCAATTATTATAAAATTTCAAATTATGATGGATGACAACGAAACAACTAGATGAAAACAAAAATTACAGTCACAACATAAATAATAGTAACACGAAATTCCTGACAACGGTAGTACAATGGGCGGTCTTATCGCTTAAAGCGATCTCTTCCAGACAACCTCAACAGCTCGAATTAATAATCCAAACTCTAGGCAAATAGATATTCAAATGCCAAAAGTTTCAACGCCCATGCACATGTTAATTTTGGGAGTTTTAAGCTGCTCCGTCTGTTTAAGAGTCATCAGGTGTAGTAACTTCCACACGACAGCCAGACTTATGTCCGAAGGTCTAACGACCGGTGTAGGTCCGTTTCCCCGTAGGCCTTCTCCCCGCTAAGGGGGCAACAGGACGTCATAAAATTTTCGTACCATTGTCCCCTTTACGGACATACATTCACTAGGTTAGGTTATGTTAGAACTGTGACCACTCAGCGCGAGCCGAGCGAGCGACATGAGCGTGCCGCGGCAGCAACCGGCGAAGCGCCAGAAAGAAGTTTCTCCATATAAAGTTTACTTTACTATATCAACGGAAACAGAGTCAGGGGACAACGGGATATATTTTTAAACATTTTATTAAATTACCGCTGTCCCCGTTTACAGGAGACACGGCTTACGGGACAACGGATCTACACATCAAGATGTTTCACTTTTGAAATTTTACTTATAAAATGGATAAAAAGAGTACATAGTATAAACCTCATTTTGCACAGGGGTCAACTGGTAGAAAGATAACTAATGCCTTAGTGGGAAAGATCTTTTATTTCATTATTATATATTTTCGATTTTTCTCTATTTTATTTCCACAAATGTAAACATTCCCGCTGTAGTTGGTACCTTTAATTGTAATGACATATCTTTATTTGCTACCCCTTGTTAAGGGCAAAACCGTTTTGTTGTCTGAAAAGGTCAGGAATTTGATGTAATTAGCGGTTGTTTGGTCCTTATTTTTAATTACCTTTGATTACAGTATCACTTTGCTAAGCATATACAATACATTCAACAACAAAAAAAACCGAAAGAAATGGCACATTTTGAGTCAATATTAAATTAAAATTTCAGTGGGATTCGTTGGGAACTCTAAATATTATTATCTGGGTTTAGATGGTGTTTTTTTAATTGAGATCGCTGTAAGCGATAAGACCGCCTATTGTAACACTACAGCTTTAAGTTTTGTTTTGTTATTATTTCTTGTTGTGTGACAATAAAGCATTATCTAATCTTATCTCATCATCACCATTATCATATCATGATCATGTCATATCATGTCACATGTCCTTGAATTTTTATAATTAATTCTTGGTCATGCCGGTTTCCTCGCGATGTTTTTATTCACCGTTTTTAGAGCGAGTGTCAAATCCGTACATAGCTTAAGAAAGTCAGTGGTGCCGGGCCAGCGGGATTTGAACTCAGGTGCGTCGGATCGAAAGCCGCACATGCTCCCACTGAGCCACACTGGCTCCTAATCTTATCTAATTTTATATATCTGCGGAAATTGTACAGTTGAGTTTACTTATCCAACAATAAAAAAGTATGCATGTATCAGTTACAAAGTATAGATGAGACATTACATAAGAAAGCGTTACAATTGCAGCTATTTTTTTATTGGCAATTGCAATTACACGAACGAATAATTGTAATTGCTTCTCGAAGTATCTATTACAGTTCTCGCTAGAAATGCGAGTAAAATTCCTGCTTGTAAATTGTTGAAAATTACTGATAATCTACTTTTGTGTGTAATTAATTTAGACTAGCTTTTGCCCGCGTATTGCGTTGTCAATTTTTTTTATTGTGCTGGCTTAGTAGAAACTCGTCTGACTCTCAATTAGACACACTTGAGTTCCAACCCAGATTGGCACAAATAATTTTCTACATTAACAGCAAGCAATTAACTTCATCATCATCATCATCCCATCACGTTCCCACTGCTGGGACACGGGCCTTCTTTCATAGAGAGTATGGGCCATAATCCACTACGCTGGCCCGGTGCGAGTTGGTGAATGTCACATGTCCTTGAATTTTTTGTGATTAATTCTTGGAGATGTCGGCTTCCTCACGATGTTTTCTTTCACTGTTTTTAGAGCGAGTGTTTTGAAATGTCAGTGGTGCGGGCCAGTGGGATTCGAACTTGGGTGCATCTGTGACAAGAAGTAACTTCTCTGTGACAAAAAGTAACTTGTCTGTGACAAGAAGTAACTTCTCTGTGACAAGAAGTAACTTATCTGTGACAAGAAGTAACTTCTCTGTGACCAGAAGAAACTTCTCTGTGACAAGAAGTAATATCTCTGTGACAAGAAATAAATAACTTTCCTGTGACAAGAATTAATATCTCTGTGACAAGAAGTAACTTTTCTGTGATAAGAAGTAACTTCTATGTTACCGGTTTATAATAATTTCAGTAGAAATAGATAGTGAATATACAGACATGCCTGTTTGGTTTATCAGTATACTGTCAGATGAGTAGCAATACATATTTGTTAGTAATTAAAATACGCTGCAGTGGAACGGCCATAATGAACAGTAAGTCTGAACGAATTAGTGGAAAGCGACATTTTGTGTGATTTCTACGCATTTTTCTTCTGGGGATTTCTAATATTAGTATTTTCTTTAAGGTACGGTTGGTGTAGAATTGTAAATGTTTTGATTTGGAATGTTTGGAATGTTAGTGTTTGATATATTGTCTGCCTCTGTGGTTTTTTGGGTAGGTTGGCTCAAATCTCATAAACCACTGAGATTCCCGCGACGGGACAAAAGATTGATCACAGAAAAAAAATCGCAAGCATATGTTTCGAGTCTGTGACCATGGTTCTCGTAGTTCCTGGATGGATGTTTGTTACTCAATTACGCAAAAACTATTGAACAGATTCTCATGGAATTTGGTGCATAGGTGCAGGTCAAGGACAAAAGCTACTTATTGTCCTGGGATAGCGCGGGTGAAACCGCGGGGTGCAGCTTGTATGATCATAAAATAACTGTCCCAAACTCTCACAATCATAATACAGAACACTAGACAACTTTTACTAAGCATATTTCTTTCATCATCATCAGCCCATTACGTTCCCACTGCTGGGACTCGGGCCTTCCGTCGTAGAGAGAGTATGGGCCATAATCCACCACGCTGCCACTAGCCCAGTTCGGGTTGGTGGATGTCACATGATGTCCTTGAATTTTCGGTGCGGGGCCAGCGGAATTCGAACTCGGGTGCGTCAGATCGGAAGTCGCAGATGCTCCCATTGAGCCACACTCGGTCCATATTTCTTTATTTCATATTAAAGTTTCCTTATAAAAATAACATAAAATTTTATCTTTAGGCTTAATGCAAAACAGTGTACATAATTCGTTAAAATTAGTTAAGTAAACGTATTCAAACATCTGTTTAAAGAATACTTACTTGCATATGCAAGAAAGGTGTACTTTTACATTTAAGCAACGTACATAGGTAACCCTTGAAGTATGTATGTAGTATGTTATAGAAACACAATGGAGAATAACAGATGGCATTACTAATTGTTTAGCAGCTAGAAGGAATATTTAAGTAGAAAGATATGCGATTTGGAATTCTATTCGATTCTATTTATAAGTTGAATAGAGATGTTGCAATATTTATCGAATAATTATCGACATTCTGTTTGTTTAGTATCAATATTCATATCGTATATTCTGTGTATGTATAGTGGTTCTTTTTCCGATACCGTGGTAGAGTCATTGCACTAATTGACGTTCGTAAGTGCGTCTCTGATGCCAAAAATGAATAAAGAACTTTTGAACTTGAACTTGAACTTTTACTGGTTTCGTTTTCTATACTATTCAATGAATAATTATTATTCATCATAAGTTTTGAAGACTTACAAAAAAACATTCAAAATCATTTTTGATTTAAAATAGGGTCTGTAGTGTATTTTTTACCAAACATACGCATCTCAAAAAAAAACCGAAATATATAATATATAATCAAAATATATATAATCGAAGCTCAATTCAATTTCGTTTTATTTTATAAGGTTTTTTATACTTTGCTCAAAAGAACATTTTCGCCTTCTTAGCTACATTATTTGGCATTCGGCCAAACCACAAGCCACCACCTCGTTCCTACTTTCTCAATCGATTAATCGATATGCAGAATTAACATCCCTATATATATACCAACCGACAGACACGTCGATACAACTGCATATAACTCTATAACTCTTAAAAGGAGTGGTATAAATGAAGATAAAAATAGTAATTATTGTTTAATTATCACACTTTCGATACGTTAATGGCTCTGAGGACACGTAGGCTTCTTGGTATCGAACTTTAATTAGAGTTTCTACAGCAACGGGTTTTAATGAAGATATTAAATGCTGTGTATAAATATTCATGAAGTTGAAATAATCAAGATTTTTTTTGTCGCTTTTTAATTTTTTTGTCACATCTCTATTTTCAATTGGGTAACTTGACAAGCAGTTAAAATATTATATAATATTTTTACCGGCTTCAAAAGGAAGAGGTTCTCAATTCGACGGTATGTTTGTTACGCAATTACTCCGCTAATTATAAATTGATTTTTATGATTCTTTTTTTGTTTGGTGGTCTTCAGAGGTGGTCCCATATTTATGATTTTATCGTAAGTGATTCAGCACTTTTTGAAAAAAATAACAAAGTCAAAAAATATAAGTTTAGACTTTAAGTCGGTTCTTGTATTTTTCTAAATATTTATTGTTCAATCAAGTAGCCAACTGGCACATATGAAATATAATATTGTCAGAAACAAATATAAAATATTGCAACAAAAGTTCTAAAAAAATGCCACTCAGTTTCTTGCCGTATTTTCTGAGTGGTTCTTTTTCCGATACGGTGGTAGAGTCATGGTGATAATTTGACGTTCATAAGTGCGTCTGTGATGCCAAAAATGAATAAATAACTTTGAACTTTTGCTTTTTTTTAAAGTAATTTAGTAACGAGACGAACAGTCAACATTCCTGCCCATAACAATATCAGCACCACCCAGATTTTTGTTTTCAAAATCATGCACAGCACGGCACGGCTATGTTAAGTTTTGATTATAAATTTTTAATTGCCAAATGGATTTTAAATATGCTATGTTTCGTTTTGATTATAAAGATTTTTTTTTACGCCAATACGCTTACCAATTTAACAACATGCGTAAAAAGCAACAGCATATAATCATTCGAAATAAGCTACAATGTTGCAACACGTTATCAACAATTTAATTGAAAATGCGCAACTTTGCAGTAATTTTGTGGTTGATCTAAAGAAGTTTAATTATTAATAATAATTAAGCGCAGGCTGTTATTATTAATTAATAATTTATAAAGGTGCGAAAACCACATGTTGCGGTCACAAAGCTTAATTTAAATAAACTCAAGGTTTATTAATAATTATATGAAACGGCGTGTGTTGAAGTACGTGCTTAATATAATAATAAAATTTGCTATGACACTTTTGATAAAGATCTAAAGCGTATCATGGAGCTTTCGGTCGTTGACATTCAAAGTCGAACTGGAAGCAGATGTCATATTAGATCGTTAATAATTTTAACTCTCATTTCATGAGGCACGCGTAAAATTTCATAGGCCCATAGCCCATCTAGTCACGCAATAAATATAGAACAGACTTAAATTAAATTATTATTTTACTTTGACTTTGATTTAAAATTATTTGTTGACATTTTTATTATTTTATTGATTTTATTGACATTATTGATTATTGTACTGATTTTATTTTGAATACAATCGAATAGAGGACCTTCACCTTTTTTGAAGTCGGTTAAAAAGTGGAAAACATTGCGATCAAAACTAACAAAAGAAAGGAATAAAGGAAACATTGCATACATAGGTATATGAAAAGGTTCACAGTTAAGAAAAATAAAACAAAGACAAAAGAAAGAGAGAACCGTCAACACCGCAAAATAATATTCAGCACAGAAAATAACAGATTTTATTTTATTTTAATTTATTTATTATATTAATTTATTAGCTGCGTCCCGCGGTTTCACCTACGGATGAAAGTACACTATTTGTTATTCCAGGACCTAGAGTATAACTATACCAAATTTCATCAAGATCCGTTTAGCCGTTGCGGCGTGAGAGGGAACATACACACTTACACACTATCATACACACTTCCAAATTAATAATAATATTAGTTGGATTAGTAGGATGTTTAAATTGAAACTACTTTTTGTTATTATATTAAATTTTATGGTATTTTCTAAGTTAAACTTTTTTGATAGCTGTATCGACTTTTAGATTGATTTTCTTAACTTGGACCCATAATGTGGTAAAAAATAAACCCGGAGACCAAAGCGGAGAAGTGGGTAGTGGATCGGAATGGAGTAGATCGGAGCAAAGTGGATAAAAATTACAAAGAAAATGACAGCATAGTTCTAAACTTATGAAGGACCTGAAGAAATGTAATCGTATTGGTTGATTGATTGATTGATTGATTGATAACACTTTATTGTACACCAAAAACATAACAAGAACAAATAAACACAGAACTTAAAAATTTAATTAGTACAATGGGCGGTCTTATCGCTAATAAGTGATCTATTCCAGACAACCTTTGGATGGAGAGGATTTGTGAAACGACAAAAGACGGTGGTGTACTTATATAATAATGACTACTTAGTAAAATCATATAATATCATATGAGTATAATACATACATAATTTAATAGGTTATTTAATAGGTTTAATAGGTAAGCGATGATGTGGTCTAAGATGTAACAAGCTCGCCTAGAAGATACCTGTTCACTCTCGATTTCAAGGCTCCCTTCAGGTTGCAGCCAGGAAGCACACTTTAGCTATGCATTTTACTCCTTGGCTGTTCATAAGATGAACGTGGAAGCAAAACGTTGCGTTCGTATAGATGGGATGTCTACCATATATGGATGTCGCATAGCCTTGCGTCTGGTTGGGATAGGATGGGATAGGAAAGGTGGTATAAGGTCATAAAGCTTCTGAGCACACTCTTCAAAGTGCACACAAAAAACCGCCAAACTTGCAACCTTGCGTCTATGATCAAGATAATAATAATAAAACTGAAACGCAATGAAAATAGTATATAGGGATTACACTATATATATTCATTGCGTTTCAGTTTTGAGATGAATTTCCATTGCGGAACGCCTCCATTAGATAATGATAATAATTGGTACACAGATAGTATTAATAATAATAATCAGCTATGATTTTATGGAAATACATGAAATAAAATCAGTAACCCCTTGATTATTTTATGATTAGATATATCGACACATAACTGTAAAACCATAAACAATATGCATTACTTTCAAACATAAACAAACAGGACCATAACTATTTACTATTTACAACTGCTTTACAATGAGATAAGTTAATGTCTCTTCAGACATAAAAGGGGGTGTGGGATAGTTGTACTTTGACAGAGTACTAACGTGTTTATGGAGTGCACAATCAAGAATAGGGTTGCGGAAATGCGAAATATATATATGTTATTTTTAGTACAATATAATTTATAATAGGTATAAAATACAATATTTTTTTTCTTTTAATGAATTATTAATACATAAATTAGTACAATAATTAATTCTATTAATATTTTAAGTATGAGAGATTGTGAGGATGTATGGAAGTTTTTTTCAAAACTACTGAACGAATTTCGAAATTTGGCATGTTACCTACATGCCAAATTTAGGTACTAGGTAAGTTAGGTACTATCTAGGTACTTTATGTGTTGGAAAAGGGATACCTGTTATCAAGGAAAATTACCCACACAGACGAATCCACAGGCAGTTCTTACTAAGAAAATAAAACTTACTTACCTAAATGATGGAACTCACCTAGAAACTTGTCATAATTTTTAAAATATGATTATTTTAATTTTTTCATTCAGATGGACACGTCTTGCCTTTTTTTCCTTTTTTAATGTAACTTAATGACGAGACGAGCTAGTCCTTTGCCTGATAGCTAGCAATACGCCAGCCCATAACAATAACAGCACCACCCAGAACTTTGTTTTGCAAAATTCTGCGTGGCGCTATACTGCGCTCGTCAACCTGAGACAATTAGCTGTTGAGTCTCATAATGCCCAATAATTTTGCCTGAGGAGTTAGCGCCACTCGGCTTATTTTAATTGCAGTGCCACCTAGAACTTTAAACTGCAATGGCTTGTATGCACAGCCCTTTCCTTGACACCTTGTTCTAATTCCTGATTCAATTATAAAGGGATTCTGAGTTAAAGATCATGAAGCTGTGATCGTTAGGCGTTATTTATTAACAATATACTCGGTAACCCTGAAAAGCGAAACAGCGAGTCGAGCGAGCGATATTTACGATTCGCTCGCTAGCAATCAATGAGCGAGATATTTTGACGTTTCATTAAAGCGGTCGACATCTTCATACGGTGCTCGAGATTATTTATGTTGGCTGAGGAGTGTACTTAGCCCTGGGGTGAGTAGAGTTGACCTGTGACAATTGTAATTCTATCGATATTGTTTAAGCGGTGATTCGCAATGATTTAATTTTTGTAAATCGATTAGGGCTGTACTTCTAGAGATTTGCTATTAGTATATAAACAGCTGACGATCGCATTTTTTTACAGCCAATTTGTGCTTTGTTACTACGTTTAGTTCGAGTCTAAAAAAAAGTACTCGCATTAATACTAGAAATAAAGATAGGATTGTTGTAGCCCCCTTAAATATTTATTTTATTCTGTTTTTTAGTATTTGTTGTTATAGCGGCAACAGAAATACATCATCTATGAAAATTTCAACTGTCTAACTATCACGGTTCATGAGATACAGCCTGGTGACAGACGCATGAACAGACAGACAGACAGACGGACGGACAGCGGAGTCTTAGTAATAGGGTCCCGTTTTACCCTTTAGGTACGGAACCCTAAAAATGAGGCAATACAGTGCTACGCCGTTTTTATACTATTAAAAGTTCTGGGTGGCACTTAAATAGTTATGGGCAGGCGCGCTTACCATCAGGCGAACGACTTGCGCGTCCCATCATCCAGCTCCATAAAAAACTCTGTACAACAATTCACATTTTCATCAGAAATTCATTGTGAAAGTATTAGAATAGAATAGAAAAACTCTTTATTGTATACCAAATTATAGAAATAGACAATAACACAGTCCTTAACTAAGGTAGTACAATGGGCGGTCTTATCGCTTGAAGCGATCTCTTCCAGACAACCTTTGGATGGACAGTATCGGAAGAAGAAGTAGACGGCGGTGTACAACAAAATTTGTTAATTACAACTAAATACCTATATAATCATACATACATGCTAATATTTACATTCTAATACACACAAAAACAAAAAAATAATTATTAAAATAGACTAATATATACTTATCAAAATATTATTTTAATACATTCAATATAATACTTATTTACATAAAAATAATAATAATAGCAGTGTTATTGGTAGGAAGATAGATAGTGGGCCTTGACCATTTGCTTGAGTATTGTGTGAGTTAATTGTTTTTTTTCTTTTGGTCTGAATTATTGTAAGTATTGATTTGATTTTATTTTTGTTTTATATGTTATGCGAGAGTTAATCTCGCCTTTAAAATACATGTTTTATATTATTATTTTCAAATAATTACTCATCTTATGACTCAACTTTTTATGTAAAATAGTTACCTTTTTTTAAATGAGGGCTTTTGTACATATTACACCGTTATTTCCAGCCAGCACTAATTAACCAAGTTGACAGTTCATCGACATTGATAATATTCATTGTTTCTAATTTTCTCATACCTTTTTCTGCGACCGACCTTTTTAGTGATACAACATACTGGCAATTAACAAGGGTCCTAATGACATAACTGAGTCCACGGTTTTTATCGATAACCTTATCGGGTTTTTATCGATTTTTTGATATCAAATGCATTAGCGCATGCTAGGCGAAAATCCTAAGATTTTAAATAATTAGGAAGAAGAAAAATTATATTGCTCGGGCAGGGATCGAACCTGCGTCTTCGGAATACCGTCCCGACGCCTTAACCATTAGGCCACCGAGCCTACTGCTCGAGCAACCAAATTTCTTCTATCCTTCTTATATCGTCTTACGGGGACGATTCTACGTCATCTGTCATGTTTCATTTTTCTTCTTCCTAATTATTTATCGATTTTGTTATATATTCGATAAGTAAATTAAATATATTAAACATTTTATTGGCAAATAAATCTTGACTTGAATATTCTTTTTTTTACTACTTATAGGCTCTCCTACCTATATCTCACCTGATGGTAAGTGATGATGTGGTCTAAGGTGTAAAACGCTCGCCTAGAAGATACCTGTTCACTCTCGATTTGAAGACTCCCAGGTTGTAGTTGACCATAATTAAAAACATCTATATAATAAAAAAAAAACTATAAATAAGTAAAATACCGGAAAGCTCTATTTATTGTATATTTATATAATTGTTATCATCATCATCAGCCTATAACGTTCCCATTGCTGGCACACGGGCCTTCCCTCATAGAGAGAGTTTGGGCCATAATCCACCACGCTGGCCCAGTGCGGCATAGCGGATGTCGCATGTTCTTGAATTTTTGTGAAAAATTTTGGACACGCCGGTTTCCTCACGATGTTTATCTCCACCGTTTTTAGAGCGAGTGTTAATTCCATAACTTAAGAAAGTCAGTGGTGCGAGGCCGACGGGATTCGAACTCTGGTACGTCAGATCGTAAGTCGCACGAGTTCCCGCTAAGCCACACTTGCTTTATAATTATCATAGACAGTATATTTTTCTTATGACCTATAGGGAGCAGAAAATTATTTTTTAAAAAAAGCTTGGTTTATAGTATATAAGTAATAAAATACATTGTTTTAATTATTTTCATTAAAAACATCATCGTAATAATATAACCTATTTATTAATATAATAAATTACCAGAACGGGTCAATTGTAAAAAATATCCAGTCATTTATCGAATATAAAATTCACAGCTTGCATTCACATGCGCCATTATCGATTACAATCGATCTGAAAATCGATTCCGAATAATTCCGATAGTAATAAAGCGCACGCGGCACGCGCACAACAAGCCGTATCCGCGGCACTCGAATAGTTTTATCGATATTTAATAGCTGAAAGTTGCAATAATCGCGACCGTATCGGAGTAAAAATTGGTAAATTACGGCTTCCAATAAGCATCACTATCTCTAAGTGAGAGTTGCTCTGATTTTTTCGGATACATACAAAGTAATAGGCAACTATTGTAGCATATTTCGCTTGTATTTTTAGCAATCGAGTAGATTTTTTATCGTGGATTCGGTCGGTTGAATCGACTGGAGTTCATCTATCAATTAAGGCAAGAGTGCTTGTATCTAGGAAAAGTAGGAATGAACTATCATGGTCCTTAATCACTAAATACTTAATCAGTATTTTTAATATATTATTCATAAACAGCATGGTTAAGTGGAAATTTTATTCATCTTTATGATTGTCTCTTCTGTACTGTTGACAAAAACCATCTCATACATCCAAACTAAGTAATAACTTTTAGCCTCATTTATTGTTTAGTTTTTTAGGATACTTTATTATGTAAGTGATGTCTGTCCCTTTCTAGCACAACGTATATTGCACGTAGTTTGTGTCATCATGTACGTCGTTCCACTACCAAACAATGACTATTAAAGCTATTGACATTTATTTCCTGAAAAAATTGCTGTACCTTCATATTTTATTACCACGTTTCAATTAAGTCACTTTCTTGTTTGTCTATCTCTTTGTCGTTCCGGGTGGAATCTCGCAACTCAAATTTCAAGCACTTCCCAATTAGCTATCCGGCTGAAACTTTCGGGGTAGCTCACAACTAGATAACAATGCATTCTAAATTCATATAAACGTGGATTTTAGACATTTTACCACTATTCACAGTCTACTTTTTATATCCACTTAATTTTTGATCCTTGTTAATTATTACTCCTATTCTGTTTTTCGTTGGTAATATTTTTGTCCACCAGGTCATATGGCTTTATGGCACTCTTTTTTTTATGGATCCGAGTGATGAGACGGCCAAGTCGTTCGCCTGATGGTAAGCGCCACGCCTGCCCATAACAATTGCAGTGCCACCTCTGCAGTGTGCACCTTACAACAAGTGTGAGTAAAAACAAGCCTGTTATTCACCAGCTTTTATGACAAAAACACATAGGCTAAATAGTATTTTTGACAAAACTGGATCCAATTAATTGAATCTATTGTACCGAGATTGCGTCCGCGTTTAATTGATATGGCGCGAGACGAAAGGAATCCGAGTAAGGAACGGTCGTTAGCTTATCAGAATGCTGATTTCACACCGTGTGTTGTGGAGGTTACATGGCGCGGGTATATTAATGTTAATTAATAATAAATAAAATAATAAATAACGCCCAACGATCACATACATAGATCCTGACCCCTAACTAGGATTCCCTGTATCTAGGGAACCAGCAAATTAAATAAGAATAATAAATTTCTTTGAAATCATCAAGAAATAACATTTATTTGTCAACCACAAAATACTACTTAATAAATGTTATTATTCAGTTAAAGACTTTCTCAATGACAATAATTTAATTACTTGATTTCTAATTTGATGACAATATTAATAATTATACTATTAATAAAGTATTGACATTTTATATGAAATAAATAAATAAAATTATGTTTTAATAAAACTGTTAAATATTTGTACGCCTACAAAGGCCAAACTTCGTTGGGAAAACTATTGCTACGTCACCTTGCTATGTAACCGAAATCCTGACAAATAAATTTATTTCATTTCATTTCATAAAATTAACAAAATAAAGAAAATAGAAATAAAAAGAATAAATAAATAATTAACAGTATACACAGACAACAGTTTAAACTTATACGAGAACAATGGTACTATGTGGTGCCAAATGGGGTTTCGTGTAGCACAAATGTCAAGTGCCGTTATTTGACACCCGACGCTGGTTTTCAGCAAAACCCCAAAGTGCGCGGATATATTTGGCCTCAAATCACAAATACTTAGAAAATTTATTATTATTATTATTTATAATTAAGAGCCTGTTTTGTCCCACTGCAGGGCCAAGGCCTCCCTACTCTCCCTCCACTTATCTCTACCCATTTCCACGATAGACCAATCTTTAAGGTGAGAGTCTAGCTCGTCTCGCCATCTCCTTCTTGGTCTGCCGCGAAGTCGTTTGTGTGGAATGTGTGTATCGTGTGTGGCCCACTGGGTAGTGGTTTTGGCCCAGAGATCATCCGACATGCGGCAGAAAATAAATAAATACACTATTAAATATATAAATATAAATATGTTATAATAGAGAAACTATTACTGGTTCATGAAGTTAAATTGTTTATTCTTTATGTACTTACGCAAGAGTTTCAGAAAAGACCATAATGGTTACATATACCTAAACAAAAAAAAAATTAACATGCAATGGATTAATATTGTCTCTCATAAGTAGTTTTATTTTTATTTTTAATTTACCTAATATTATAGGATTTTTCATTAAACTATACAGCAAAAGGTATATAAACTCTTTTCAACAATAAATTTAACTTCAAGTGTCCAATTTAAATAAATAAAAATCCACCCATTGAAAAAAGCGTACGCCAATGGCTCCATGTAAACCTACGTCATTTGGCAGACAAAGCAAGTCACGCCGCTCGACAAAATACAAAAGGAAGAGCAAGTTATCACAAACTAAAGTATGTTGGTTTGTGCATGACTTTAATGTATTTTATGCTGAATATAGTTTATTATGTATAAGTCGCAGCCAACTAGCTTAATTCGCCGTTCAATCAACAGCCTAGCCCCTTAACTAAACAGCGCTGTTCAACTAGCGGCCTGAATGATATTCAGCCATTTGATCAAACAGCTAGGCAAATGACTTGGATCGATGACGTTTAATTACTTGCCTAGGCCATTCATTTAGAAAGCCTGTTTTTAAAAGTTTAATAAAATAGTACAATGGAAGAGTGTAGTGACAATAATAATGGATATAGCTGCAGACCTCGGTAGGTTAGGGTGCGGCGGGGGTGGCCCTTGGGCCATCATGTAAGTAGATTATAATCTATCACTTCGATAGATTATAATCTACCGAATAATAATGCGATGGTTCACAATCTTTCGACAGTTTACAATCTCGCGTAGGATACATCTAAGTTTCCACATGCCTAAGCATTAGCCAGCCAGTTTATTAAAATAAATGTTGATGGCTGAATATCATTCAGGCCACTAGTTGAACGGCGCTGTTTAGTTAAGAGGCTAGGCTGCTAATTGAACGGCGAATTAAGCTTGTTGGCTGCGACATATACATATAAATAGTTGCGTACCTGCGTGGTGTAGCAATGAGCGAAAAATGAGCTCATATTATGGCTTAAATGCTGTCGGCGGAGAAAAATCGGCTACTAAAAGTCGTCTTAAAGAACTTGTACGACCTAGAAAGTTTTGATTATTGAATAATACTTTTTAGAACAAAAAAAACCGATTTCAATTCTGATGTAACTTCGAAATCCAAAGTCGAATATCGATGAAATTGATATGGGACTATGTTTAAGCTATACTAATACCAATTCTTAGAATTTTCTAAATCAATTTATTATTGACAAAGTTTTGAGGTAAAAAATTTTATTTTTTTAAGTTCGACCGTTAGGCTTTACGAACACATAATGGTTAATATTCCACCGATATTACACATGATCACTCGAAATAACACTTGTTTGGAAAATAAAACAAAATCGAACTGTATCACTTTTCACTTTCCGCCAAAAAGCCGAGGTAACAAAAATAATAATAGCTTATCTACTACGAAAATGCACAACTAAAAAAATAACTTGCTTTGATCAGAGCCTGTTTAGCATAATCCTGTATAACTTTTAAACCAATTTATTATGCCGCAAAATATAAATTACTCACTTACGAACAGTAATAAAATATTTATTTACACTTTAATTAAACAAACTTTGAAACCGACGTCGGTTCTTAATCAAACTTAAACTTTTACACTTAATCAAGGCTATAACAATCCAAATTGCTATAAACATTGGCAGAATGATGAACACGGCTCACGCCTAGCCCGCAGGTGATGACAATTCAATATAAATTGAATAATGTTTTATTTCGCGCCAAAATGAAACATAAAACAAACTGTAAAGAGGTTGGGAGCACGGACTATCTGTCGTAAGATCTGCGATGTCTGACATACGGTTGGTGGAGATCTAGCGAGCATGCTTGTAAAACACCAAACTGCGATTGTGTCATCCCTTAACTCTGTTACTATTACTGTGGTGTCTGTTACTGTTTGTAGTTTTTTATTATGCAACTGAGTAATGAGACGAGGAAGTCATTCGCCTGATGGTAAGCGCCACGCTTGTTAAAAATAACTGCAGTGCCACCTAGAAAAATCTTAATACCTTGCAAAGTTCTGCGTAACATTGCATTGCGCTCGTCACTCAGAGACATCAGATATTAAATCTCGCATAACTATGCCCAGTAATTTCTCCTATAATGCCTTTCATACTAAAAATTACTGGGAAAATACTGGCGAAATACTACTTAGCGAAATTACTGGGCATTATGAGACTCAACAGCTAATTGTTTCAGGCTGACGAGCGCAGTGCAGCACCGCGCAGGATTTTGCAAAACAAAGTTCTGGGTGGTGCTGTTATTGTTATGGGCTGGCGTATTGCTTACCATCAGGCAAACGACCAGCTCGTCTCGTCTTGCAGTTACATAAAAAAAAGACTTGTGGCACTCGGAGACTGCCGCGGTAAAGCTATTGCATAGCATTCGGAGTGGGGGGTGCTAGGTTATTTTCGTTACAGAATTTCTGGATTCGGTCTCCACGCTCAAGGCTCGCGATAGAAGCTATGCAATAGCTTAAAAAAAATGCTGTTTCCTAAGGAACTGTTGGTTTTTTCGGAGTGAAAAGTAGGTACATATACATTCTAGCACCTACTGTACCTACATTCCAAATTTGATCAAAATCCCTTCAGGCATTTATTAGTAGAATAGGATATATTCATCCTGGCCGGTTTCGGTCGCGGCGATCAGACTTCGTTTCAATACTAAATTATGAGCCTGGATGTTTACTTCTTAAGTGGCTCGCATATAAAATTTTTGCTGTGAAGTAGGATAGGATATTAATAGGACTACACATAAGTAAGTACAGAAAGTGCGAGTGTGGTTCAGTGTAAGCACGTACGAATTTCGATCCGACGCGCCCGAGTTCGAATCCCGCTGGCCCCGCACCACTGACTTTCTTAAGCTATGTGCGGATTTAACACTCGCTCTTAAAAACGGTAAAGGAAAACATCGTGAGGAAACCGGCATATCCAAGAATTACCTACAATATAAGGACGTGTGATATCCACCAACCCGCACCGGGCCAGCGTGGTGGATTATGGCCCATAGTCTCTATGAGGAAGGCCCGAGTCCCAGCAGTGGGAACGCGATGGGCTGATGATGATGATGAAGTACAGAAATTGTAAAACTTTCTTCGTGATAATTTCCGTTACTATTTAATGCAATTTTAACATGCGTAATCTGGCTTCTGGCAGGCCTAGCGCACTCCGCACTGTAGGTACAAAGCTACAAGTACATAGCCGGACAACACCGGCGGCGGGTCGCGCGTCGTTACACGTGCTGCGTCAGAAGAGATGAAGAGGAGCTATGCGATAGAATGGGAGGCCCTCTGTAGGTTAATATGACTGGTAGGTATGCAGCGCTACGCGAGCTGAATTGAATTTTATTGCGACATAGCAAGAGTCGCTATTTGTTTAAATTTCTATGCGGAGTGATTCCTCTGTCCCTTAGTATTCTGTGCTCCTGGTTTAATTAGATTTTTGCATCTCCAAACGCTGAAGAACAGCGCAAATCAGTTGTTCATTAAACTTATTAGCCGTGTGTCAAAAAACCCAGGCGCGAAATGAAAATGACTTTTGGCGGGGCCGTAACATAAATCAGAAAGACCAGTGTAGCTCAATTAAAAGCTCCTATCTGATGCACTCCTGGTACTGAAGGTGCTATTTTTGGGTTTTTTTTTGTGAAGTTAAAGCCCTTATTCAGTGGTTGTGTATTTATGGCATAACGTACAGTAACTTAACTTAAGTCAGTCGCCGTAGCCGAAATCGGCTAGGAATGCATCATCATCATCATCATTTATGGCATAAGATGTTGAGGTTATCTACTGTGGTTTTAATGGTTGATTTGTAGTTAATTTTTTTATTTACTAAGTTTGACAACTATGCCATCATATCACAGAATATTTAGTACAAGGCCATAATCGTGAACGTGCACTATTTGAAAAACGGCACTGATTTTTTATAATGAATTTTATATTTAAAAATTGTAGCCATATAATGTAGATTAGGAATCTTAAAAAACACCATGCCTTTTATTGTAATTAACTAATTGGTTAAAAATTTTGATATTTCTGGATTTACTCTGTCCGACAAACAAATTACATATAAAAAGGTGGGATTATTTCATTCATCTACAACAAAATCCGAACTGAAATGGAAGTTTATCATCATCATTTGAGAATTTTATTAACTGATATGTGGGGAATGTGCACAGGAACTTCACGACCTAATTCCACCCTCCCCCTTCCATCACAAGACGAGCAGAAAGTCGGCCAAATATCATCCCTATATAGTAGACATTCCGCCTATTTGAACAAAGCGTTTTGGTTCTACGTTTATAGTGCGAGCTGCTAAGGAATGGAACTCCTTGCCGTCTTCTCTGTTTCCTGAAAACTATAATTTGGGCGTCTTCAAGGCTAGAGTGAATAGGTATCTTCTAAATCTATGTGCTCCTTCGGCCACAACGTCGCTTAACATCAGGCGAGATGGCGGTCAAACGTAGATTTATAACAAAAATAAAAAAGATATTACATTTCTATTAAGATAATAACCAATTCCCCATCTACACGTCCACACCCCGTGATATGCAGACATCAAATGAACTAATCTGCCAATCTCTCTGACTGACGTCTCGTTTCACGCAACTGACACAACAGTTGGCGCGAAATGACGTCGCGTCGCCGGCGCGTGGAATGGGACGTTCTAATTGGTTCGTATAAATAACAATTGATAATTAATTTTCAATTGTAATTGATTGATAGGTCAGCTTTATAAGTAATATAGTAAGTTATATAGTAGTTTTATTCTGAAAACTTACTATACGCCTACGTGTTATTATAAAAGATAAGGGTAATTAATTGTTCCAAATTTGAGTTCCAAGACACGCAAATATGCGTAACTTTATAATTATTATGAGTTGTTATGTATGAAAGATTATTGTAAAATGGATTTTGATAATTTTATTCAATGGCACGTTTACTTTATTATCTCATCTCTTGAGTTATTCCAAATAATCTAATTCCAATTTCAAATATTTATGTACATTTCACAAACACTCATGGGACCAATAGAGCGGCATACACAAATAATTCCAAGTTCAAATTATTCGAAACATTTACAAAATTGTAATTTTAAATATAGAATAAAGGGTCTTATAACTCTTCGGGGTTCCCACAGAGAGCGTTGACAGCGAATGATTTAGAATCTCATTGCTCCTTAATTAATGCGCAAGAAGAAAATCTTGTGATCTCTTTCTTTCCTATTCGTTTCTAAGGTTAAGTATGTAGCTGTCTTTTTCTAACGATTGGTAAAATTGGCTTGTTATATTGAGACATCTTCCTTTCCGTGATTTATGCGAGAGTGTCAGTGTATTTTATCGATTTGTTTACTTTAAGGATTAGTGGTAAGTAAGGCACGTTGGTTATGGTAATTCGTCGGTATCGTACTCGTAAAGAAGGCTGCCTTTTAGTCCAGTTTTGTTTATGAGCTGCGTCGGTAATGATTTCTCTCGACAGATAGGTACAGCGTCAGTAAAGTAAGATATACCTAAGTAGTGTTGAGGTAATATCATATACTTCAGTTAAGTTCTAAATCTACGTGCTCCATCTTCGGACACATCGTCGCTTAACATCAGGCGACAGGTGGTCAAACATAAATTTATCATAGGTAAAATAATAACCGGCCAAGTACGAGTTCGACTCGCGCAAGAAGGGTTCCGTACCATTATCTACAAAAACGGCAAAAAAATCATGTCTGTTGTATGGGAGCCCCCTTAAATATTTATTTTATTCTATTTTTTTGTATTTGTTGTTATAGCGGCAACAAAAATACATCATCTGTGAAAATATCAACTGTCTAACTATCACGGTTCATGAAATACAGCCTGGTAATAGACGGACAGACAAACAGACAGACGGACAGCGGAGTCTTAGTAATAGGGTCCAGTTTACCTTTTGGGCACGGAACCCTAAAAAGTAAGTTACAAAATAAATAATAAATAAAAAAATACGCTCCACGATTACATACATAGATCCTGGAACCAGTAACTATGAGGACCATGGTCCCACCTCACCCAGCCACGAAGCAAACTTGCGTTTTTCTGTCACCATCATTAGTCCCATCGCGGGAATCGAACCCGCAACCTCAGTGGTGTATGAGATTTGAGCCAATCTACTCAACCACTACACCACAGAGGCTGTTATGCGAGACTTTGGCACTCAATAGAGGTAACACCTAGTTATTTATTTCTAGATATAGAATTCAATAATTATTTTCTTCAAACGGGGTTTTCCAAAAGTAAAATTTGCATTTTTAACACCAGTTAAATAAAAAATCAACTCTACAGTTTACTTTTAATGTGATAGGTACCTATACCTACTCAAAGTTGAATCCTGACTCCTCAAGTCCAAGGCGTGAAAACGCAGTTGACGCTCGCGTGTCACGCTGCTCGTTATTGTGGCGTGATAATAATAAATAGGAAGGCGTGCTTTGTATTAACCTAGTAATGGAGAATTATCGTCTTGTGAGCAACTTTGTAAACTACGTGCTAGTTAAGACAAGTAGGTATGGAAATCTGAACTGCGCACAATTTTATAATACATTACGTGCAATGAACGGATTACGTGACACATAAATGTTGACTTCTATGGTGAATACTAAAAAGTCAAAACCCTTTAGTGTAGTATAGTGCTACTCGTAAAAAATACAAACACATAAAACAACAACGTCTTTGTCTCAGAGCCAGTAAAAAAAGTTGACGGTCATAGTAAATAGCTCGACTAGTAAAGCCCATCAAATTATTCATTAATAGCCAGTCATAATTCTAGTCTAGTAAGCTTTTTTCATAGATTTAAGAAACATAGTCTTAGTCTACAGCAATTTTTTATTTTATTTTTGTGACTGTGTGACGAGAAGAGCTGGTCGTTTATCTGATGGTAAGCAATACGCCTGCCCATAACAGTAACAGCACCACCCAGAACTTTGTTTTGCAAAATCCTGCGTGGCGATGCACTGCACTCGTCACTCTGAGACAAAAAAAAAAAAAAAAAAAAAAACATACCGTCGAATTGTAAACCTCCTCCTTTTTGAAGTCGGTTAAATTAGTTGTAAGTATAATGCCCAGTAATTTAGCTGGCTACAATGCCCTTCAAACCAAAACACAGTATTGCTTGTGCACTACTGCTTGGCGGCAGAATAACTGGTGAAGCGGTGGTACCCACCCAAATAGCCTCTCGCATATGAGAAACCTACCATCAGTGACGATTTATACAAATGAACGTTTATTATTTATTATTATTAGTATTCAGATATTTATTTAATTTCTTAGATTAAGATTTCTTAAAATGAAAACGTTAATAACTTAAATTATCATCATTATTATTAATCGTATCAAGCAAAATAACTTAGCCCTAAAGTCATTTTAAAATATTTAATTAGAGATTACAATTGTGTCACGTTTTACCAACTTTTTTGTTTCCGGCTTTAGCCCCTAGGTCTGCCCTATCAATCAAACTCATCAGTTCAAGAATCACATATCGTCTCTTGATTAAAGTTGAAAGCTGATTCTTCAAGTCTTTCTAAGCGTAAAATGCAGTTGACGTTGCGTGTCACGCTTCTCATTATAAGGGCGCGATATAATAGCAAGCCGTGTTAATAATTTCTAACGTGTTTGCTGACTGTATTAATATGGAACAAAGAATACAAAGAGTGTGTATACTCGACATTTTGACAACGGCACTGGCGTGACAGACAAAAATTGACGGTGATTATTTATCAAGACCGATATCTTAGACGATTTCTGACGTCCCCTGAACGGGCTACTCAAGCCACGAAAATCATTGGTGTGAGGCCAACGTGATTCGCAGTTTTTTTATGGAACTGAATGATGAGACAAGCAAGTCGTTCGCCTGATAGTGAGCGCCAAGCCTGCCCATAACAATTGCAGTGCTACCCAGAACTTTTAATACCATAAAAAGCACTGCGAAGCACTGCATTGCGCTCATCAAATATTAAGTCTCATAAGCCCTGTAATTTCGCTGGCTACAAGGGCCTTGAAACCGGAACACAGTAATGCTTGCGCACCACTGCTTTGCGGCAGAATAATTATTATTAATAATTACATTTTTAATTTGTATCTTATTTTATTTGATTGTAATTATACTCGTATGGACTAAGACTGAAATAAATAATTTGAATATCACTCTTCTTCCCCATTATTTAAAATCTTAAAATTTCTGGTTCAATCAATCTCTTACTCGTGGTATGTCTCTCGTACGCGGTAATACTATATTTCTACCAAAACAAACACGTCTCTCCGCTCCACAGCCCGTCATGGTATACCACATACCGTAGGGTGCCACGTGCCATATTGTAAAACGGTTAAGTCCAGGTGCTCGCCAGTCGGCAGTCGGCATTATAATTGTTTCTAGTGAATAACGAGCTGATCTGTTTTGTTTTTGGGTCATTAAGAGGTTTGGGGTTGTTTTTTGTTGGATTTTGTGTGCTATACTTTTGTTAGGAGGGAATGTAACGGGATTTAAAATTTAGAGCTATTGGCAGGCCTAGCGCACTCCGCACTGTAGGTGCGAAGCTAAAAGTACATAGCCGGACACCGACGGCGGGTCGTGCGTTACAAGTGCCGCGTCAGAAGAGATAAGAGCTACGCGATAGAAAGAGAGGCGCTCTGTAGGTTAATATGACTGGTAGGTATGTAGCGCTACGTGAGCTGAATTGAATTTTATTGCGCCATAGCAAGAGTCACTATTTGTTTAAATTTCTTTGCGGAGTGATGCTTCTGTCGCTTAGTATTCTGTGTTATTGGTAAATAATATTTTTGTTGAAAAATGTATTTTTCATGACAAGCTTTTAACAAATTCTTAATCGGAACCGCGAGCAAATCAAAAGAGAGAAAGAAAAACCATTTATTCGGCACACAAAAACGACAAACAAAAGATAAAACTTAAATCATAAATACATGTGCCGAATGGACTCAGCTCAGCATAAAATGCCGAGAGTTTGAAACTGAGCTCAGACACTAGTAGTTTACGATTATCTGTAAAGGTATGCCATTGCCCACCTTCCGTCTCCATCATCAGATCAGCTGACTGTCACCGTAATATAGCATTGTCGGACATTGACAAGTATGCATAATTTTAACTCCGTAGGACAAGAGGAAGTTGTTCTGACTCAGCTTGCAAGATTTGACCCAAACATTGCAAGCTAAATAAAAGCTTGTAAAAAACAAAAGGCTTGATACTAATTATCAAGATACACTTATCGACTATGTATATATACATGCACCTATAGGAACAAAATGGGTAAACATACTTACCTTTTTTTCAAAGTTATGTTAACATAAGTTACAATTTTTAACATATTTTCAATTTTATTAATATCATGATGTGTTTATGACCTTTAAAAGTGCACTTTTGTGCCTATAATAAATGATATTTGACTTAGACTTTGACTTTAAATAAACCGCTTCAAATATCTAATTTTTGAAAAAAAAATTTTGTTACCTGAAATGTCTTACCAGACAAACAAAAGCGATTGCGGCTCAGCAACTCGTGCAACTTTCGACCCGACGCACCGAAGCTTTATTCCCGCTATTCACTAATGACTTAGTGAGCTAGGCTAAAACGGTGGAGGAAAACATTGTTAGAAAACCGAGATGTTAAAGAATCAAGTTTAAAGATATGTAACATCCAACCAACCAACCTACGCCAGCGAGTCGGATTATGGCCCACTCTCTGTGAGAGAAGGCCCGTGTCCCAACAGTGGAAATTTTTGCCTGACGATGAACCAAAAAAAGAACGCTAAAGTTGAGTACTAAAACCATTGAGCTAAACATGTAATATATATATCAATGACTGAAACGAGTCTTACCGATTTTGACCACGGACTTGGTTTACATTGTTTATGACGCACTCAATATCCGATGAAGTCTCATATTTTTCATCCCAATATTTTTTCCTAACTGAACCGATTTCTATTCAAAGTTCAAAGTTCAAAAGTTCTTTATTCATGTTTAGCATCACAGACGCACTTATGAACGTCAGTTATTACAATGACTCTACCACCGTATCGGAAAATGTACCACTACTCAGAAGATACGGCAAGAAACTGAGGGGCATGTTTTTAGAAGTTTTGTTACAATTTTTTGTTTGTTTTTGACAATATCATTTTTCTTATATGCCAGTTGGCTACTTGGCAGAAGCGGAATGTTCCATGCATCTTTGTCTTTTATGTAATTACTAAGTGTGTAGTATGCTTTTCCATTAGAATATTTTTCACACGCAATTTGAATCTTCCGTATCAATATATATAAATTCCGTATTCAACCGACATCAATTATATATGCCAACGAAATAACTGGGCATATGAGACCTAATATCTGATGTCTCGGGGTGATGAGCGCAATACAGTACTACGAATTTATGCTTCAAATTAATACCATAAAAAGCACTACGTATGTCCAGTAATTTCGCTGACTACATTGCCCTTCAAACCGGAACACAGTAATGCTTGCACATTCCTGCTTGGTGGCAGAGTAATTGGCAAAGCTGTGGTACCTACCCAGACGGCATACGAGAGACCTACCATAAGTATAACCAGGCCTAGCGCACTCTGCACTGTAGGTACACTGTAGGCCAGAAGAGATAAGACCTATGCGATAGAAAGAGAGGCGCTCTGTAGGTTAATATGACTGGTATGCAGCGCTACGCGAGCTGCATTGAATTTTATTACGGCATAGCAAGAGTCGCTATTTGTTTAAATTTCTTTGCGGAGTGATGCTTCTGTCTCTTAGTATTCTGTGGTATAACTGAACCGATTGCGAAATTATCAAAGTGTACGTTAGTTTTGCAACAATATCAAGTCACCTTTTACCCTACTTAACGCTCATTATGAAAAAAATGTTATAGCAATAAAACTCCATAATTATTACAAGGTGGTTAATAACCACCCCGTGGTCACAACTAGCCGTTCGTGACCACTCACCATAAAGTTAGGGCAGTGAGGGTAAACTCAGCGAGTTATGTTCAAACATAGACTTAATCAGCTGTTTTTTTAACTAAAAGCTTTTCTAGGTGTTGGCGAATATTGGTGGTCTAGCCTTGGCGTTATCGTCGGCAAATGTACTTACTTCTTATATTTATATTATAATATTTAAGCAAATAAGGCGAGATTACTTTAGTTTCATAAAACAACCGGCCAAGTGCGAGTCGGACTCGCGCTCGAAGGGTTCCGTACCATTATCTATAAAAACGGCAAAAAAATCATGGAGCCCCCTTAAATATTTTTTTTTACGCTTTATAGTTTCATGTTTGGCCACTATCTCGCCTGATGTGAAGCGATGATATGGCCTAAGATGAAGCACATAGATCTAGAGAGAGACGGCAGTTGAGCGGCTGCTCAGACCCGTCTCCCCGACGTTTATTCTGTTTTCGATCCGACGCACCCGAGTTTGAATCCCGCTAGCCCACACAACTGACTTTCTTAAGTTATGTGCGGATTTAACACTGGCTCTAAAAACGATGAAGGAAAACATCGTGAGGAATCTGGAATATCCAAGAATTTATCACAAAAATTCAAGAACACGTGACATCCACCAACCCGCACTGGGCCATCGTGGAGGATGGCCCATACTCTCTCTATGAGAGAAGGCCCGTGTCCCAGCAGCGGGAACGTGATGGGCTGATGATGATACAAAATAATTCTGTAAATTTTATAATCCTACACATACATATTATACTAGCTGTTGCCCGCGACTTCGCACGCGTAGTAAAGTAATCTAACCTGCAGCGCAAGTACGGTTCTTACCATAGTTTCAATATCTGTGGTTCTTACTGATCGATATATTTGCCATTATAACGATAAAGTTTGGTTTCAATGACGTTTGGGATCGTCTATTTTGTCGAGATGTGCATAGCCAAATCCCACAAGTGGGCAGAAGAAAAAAGTTTTTTTTTTTACTGGCCCGGATATATTTCAGTGTGTATGTGGATGGATGGATGAATGGATGTTTTTTAGTCAATCACGCAAGGATTTAAATCAAATTTGTATGTAGGTACTTTAGGTCCTGGAAAAGGACATAGGCTACTTTTTATCTAGGGAAACCGCGGAGCTAGTTAAAAAAAATGTTACAATGTGCGATCTTATCGCTGCGCGCAAATTTTCACACCTTTCCTCTACAGACATAAGCTGGCGTGAAACATATTTACATAGATAACCAATTTGAATTCCAAAGAATTTTTATACTAAATCTACCAGGAGGTCTATGATTTGCAACTTATATCCATTATACGATAATATCAACGCGACTACATACTAAAAGACATAATATATGCAAACAGCGAGGACCACCTGTATTTGGCATACTTGAGCATCAGCTGGCATGGTCCTTACGGGCGTAACGGTTACATCCATACTTAAATTTTTTTTCTTCTCCCCACCGTATCGGAAAAAGAACCACTACTCAGAAGATACGGCAAGAAACTGAGAGGCATTTTTTTAGAACTTTTGTTACAATTTTATGTTTGTTTTTGACAATATTTTCATTGACCGTCACTGGATAACTGGTAGAAAATGCTTTAGCATTAAGTTTTCCTTTTGTACATTACTTGTAATAGTGCAATAAAGAATTAAATAAATAAATATTATGTTTCTTTAATTACACTACATATTTTTATTGCGTTTCAGATTTATAGAATTAGTTTTGAATTGTTGAGTTACATAATTATTTTTAGATAAAATCTATAGCGTTAAGTTAAAAAAAAAAAAAGATTGGACTTAGTACATTCTTTTCGGAAGTATATGTAATTCAATTTCACTGTGTATATTGTGTGTATTTAGCTTTGCAAGTCTTGTGCATCTGCCAATACATACTTAACTTACATATACAACGTAGGAATGAATTTGATATACAACGCGTTAATGAAATAACACAAAACCTGACACACCCCAATTGATTTTTTAATGTTGTAAAATGACAAAATAAAAATTATTTAATTACGTTAAATATTGCAAGAGATATTAGAGTTTTAGTATACCTAAGAGATTCTAAATGTTTCTTACTCTGCAAATATTAATCTCGCGATCTTTGGTTCACTGAAAGAGGCGTGCGTCTTTTGTTTTAAAGAAGTCAAATATTCAAATATTCGCTTTGTGTGCCGTTTAGACATGGCATAATGAAAAATATATTTTTTAGATAAAAATTACCTATGGAAATAAAAAATGTAACATTATATATAATTATTATGGAAATGGAAACAACGAGGACCACCTGTATTTGGCGTACTTGACCATCAGCTGGCATGGTCCCTATGGGCGTAACGGGTACGTACATACTTACATTATACATAGTGAAATTGAATTAGATATATATATTTCCGAAATCTATGTACTTAGTCCAATCTTTTATTTTTTTAAATTTAACGCTATAGATTTATTAATAAATATACACTTTAAAAACGGTTATGGAAAATATCATGAGAAAACTGGCTTGTCCAAGAATTAATTACAACGAATAACACCTCTTTCATCAAAATCGGATGAGTAGTTTAAGCGCTAAGGTAAAATATACGTTAATACATAAATACACAGACTGGTAAAAACATAACCCTTTCTTTTCGCTATGCTGTAGTCGGGTAAAAATGAAAACTATTACCTGTCATATTAGCAAATTCTTCTGCGGCTTTGTCGGCACGAATTCAGTTAGTGTATGTTCTCATTACGTACTTAATTGGACACGCGTGATCATATCGATAATAGGCATTACTGTAAGGAACCTACTTACTTTGTTTTTCAAATGGTCAACCGCACACTGATGCCGATTGAACACAATAAAACTTTTAATTGACCTATCAATTGGGGTAAATAAAAGCGAATCAATAATAATAAATACACAAATATTATACACAAACATTATAAACTGCTTAATACAATAATATTACTAGCATTAGGAAAAAAAGTGACAAATAATGAACTATTGACTTTGAAATGCTAATAATTGCGTCCTCCTCTCTTCTAATGTTGCTGTGCCCGACGGGGTTCATATAAGACTTAGTACGTTTAACAAATTACACCTTGTATCTACTACCTATGATATATGGTATATATACCTATGGTAATAATCTGAATCTGAATCAATAAGGATTTTGTCTCAAGTATGCATTTTTGAACGAGTGTAGCTCAGTGGCAGAACGAGTGACTTTCGATCCGACGCACCCGAGTCAAATCCCGCAGGTCCCGCTCCAATGACTCTCTAGTGCGGATCTAACACTCGCTCTAAAAACGGTAAAGGAAAACATCATAACGAATCTCGTCACGAAAATTCAAAGACAAGTGACATCTACCAATCCGCACTGGACAAGCGTGGCGAATTATGGCCCATACTCTCTCTAAGAGAGAGATTATGGCCCATACTCTCTGATAATGACATATTTCTACCATGCAATAACATCTAATAGGCAAAAGGTGGTAGAACGCAACGTATTTGAGAGGTAACTCACCTTTACCACCAAAATTCAAAGTTCTTTCTATTGTATCATACGCACTAAAGAACGTCAATTATTACAATGACTCTACCACCGTATCGAAAAAGAACCGATACCAGAAGATACGGCAAGAAACATAGAGGCATTTACAATATGGTTGTTTTTGACAGTATTATGTTTTTTATGTGCCAGTTGGTTACTTGGCAGAAACAAAATGTTCCATGCATCTTTATCTTCTATGTAATTACTAACGGTATATATATATAGTAAACATTTTTTATTAGAATATTTTTCACACGCAATTTTTTTGCGATCGTTATTAATAATAATAAAAACTTGTTTATTTCTCTTCACAAAGGTTCAGGTACAGTCATGGGTTATAGATAATTTCTAAATAACAGTGCTTCTTTGTGAGAGCTGCCTGATGTAGGTTTTTGTAAAACCTGTAGTCACCAGGGCCCTCCCTCGGTGTGAACAATTTTAAGAAATTAGGATCCCTGCCTTAGTATATAACACTGGATATTATTTGTACAGAAATAACAATGATTAATAATAATAGCCATGATTAATAATGAGAGGACTATATTTTTTTTTCTTTTTGTATGACTATTAGACAAACAAGCAGACGGCCCGCCCGAATGGTAAGCGGTTACCGTCGCCTATGGACACCTGCAACACTCGGGGCATTACTGGTGCGTTGCCTACCTTTAAGGACCCTTTTCACCCTTCTTTTAAAGTACCCCACAATATATAATAAAGTTATGTTAACATGCAGCAGTGACTATTAGTGCACGCAAGTGCTTGTGTGTGTTAGTGCAAGTGTGTGTGAGTGTATGTGAAATGTAGATGCATGTGTTGTTATGTGTGTTTTTGTGTATTAGGAGTTCTATTGAGGAAAAGAAAAAGAAAAAAAGGAAGAAGGGGGGTAGATTGGCGGCCGCAGTAAAAGTTTTTTTTTTATGTAACTGAATGACGAGACGAGCTGGTCGTTTGCCTGATGGTAAGCAATACGCCAGCCCATAACAATAATAGCACCACCCAGAACTTTGTTTTGCACAATCCTGCGGCGCTGCACTGCGCTCGTCACCCTGAGACAATTAGCAGTTGAGTCTCATAATGCCCAGTAATTTCACTGGCTACAATACCCCTCAAACCGGAACACAGTAATGCTTGCGCACTACTGCTTGGCGGCAGAATAACTGGCAAAGCGGTGGTACCCACCCGAACGGCCTCTCGCATACGAGAAACCTACCACCAGTTATTTTTGAGTCAAAATAAGTCTTTCATTTTTTGGGAAAAATGATAGATATTGGGATTGGGACGCGGACTTAAAGAAGAAAAGTTAGACAATTCCATAGACAAATACCGATAATTATAATAATAAATAAATTGTTTATTCAAAAAGGTTACAACATTTGTGGTACACAAGTAATTCAAAAGGTTAGCGGTGTGTTGCAGATTACGACTAAACGACGAGTCCCAAACTAGGCGAAAGCCTGTGTCTTGGGATTCTGAGATACGACTTGCTAAGTTTAGATTAGGTTAGAGATGATACCAGTTTGTGACAATATCAGAACAATAAGTCAGAGTAAGCATGAAGTTAACATTTTGATCTAATTTGTTGATTCTAAGTTAAAAATAATTATAATTCTATTTATACGGGAGTGGACACGAGGTATATTCGAGATCGAGTGAGGTGATTCTCGTATAAGAATATACATACATAATACATATATTATATGTCTGCTGTTTTTATGTATTTATATACTTAATATATATATTATGTACATGTGTTGCGTATATATTGGAATTATATAATATGTATATGTTTTATAGTATGTATAGACAATATAGATGTATTTATGTATAAATGTATCTATATATATTTGTATATGTATATATATATACATATATATATATATATATATATATATATATATATATATACATATATATATATATATATATATATACATATATATATATATATATATATATATATATATATATATATATATATATATATATATATATATATATATATATCATATTTTAACCATTTTAGTTTAAAAGCATTTTCTACTTATTATCTACTGCACACTATTCTCTTTTATGTGTTGTTTTCCTTACCCTATGGTTGTCTGGAAGAGATCGCTGCTTAGCGATAAGACCGCATATTGTGTTTATTGATTATGTGTTACCAACTGTAATTGTGTTTTCTCTTTTAAGAGCAATAAAGTGTTATCTATCTATCTATCTATGTATATGTTTATATATGTATTGTTACAAGTATATGAATTTATTATACTTATATTTAGACTTAGACTTATTTACACCGCCAACCTATCTCACTCCGTCAGTCAACTCCATCCAAAGTTTGACTGGAAGAGATCGCTCTTAGCGATAAGTCCACCCTTTGTAATTTAGTTTGTAAGTAATTTCCATGTACCTATTTATTTTTTATTTGGTGTACAATAAAGCGTTTTTGTATTGTATTGTATTGTATACATACATAATTTTTACATAAAACTAGCAGTATAAACGAAGCGAGCAACAATATCGTTTCTACAATTAGTTAACTATTTAAGGAAACAATAAATCAATGTGTTCTAAAAAAATCGCTTGAATGTTTAATTGTGGTCACTCACTCAGCAGCTCATCACGCAATGTTTACTTGGAATCATTGCGATGGTAATAGATGATTAGTTTATGGTAATTAGAGATCCGTATGGTCTTATAGACGGGTGAAGTATCGGTAGGAGGGACTAAAAGTGAAATGAAATGTAGGGTGTACGGATCGTAGGAATAGTAAAAGTACATTGTCTTAGTTTTAATACAATACAAGAACTCTTTATTGACACCAAAAAAGAAACAAGAAACAACTAAAAACTAAAAAAAATAGACACTATGGGCGCGATTAAGAGCGATCTCTTCCAGAAAAATCTTTGGTTGGACAGATATCATCTATAAAACATGGACGGTACAATGTTTGTCAACAAAATCTTGGTTTAATAGTAAAGTATTTTTATTAATTATTTCGATGCAAAATTAAAAAAAAAAAACAGATAATGATTCAATTTTAAAAATAATATTTTGCACTTTGATTGCAATTAAAAAAGATATCTCTATTATATTTTTATGAAGGCAATGAATGGCATGCCAGATATTAAAAATTTATTTAACTTTTAGCAAGAAGTTGAGAAAACGAATATAATTTAGCAATATTATTACGGTTGTGGTTTCTTCCAGACATTTGATCAGAAAGTAGTATAATACTAGCATAATTAGATTTTTAGTTGCTTTAGATTTTCTGTTTAATTGATTGATTATTATACCCGGGTCTGAGCAGCCGCTCAACTGCCGTCTCTCTCTCTCTAAATCTATGTGCTCCATCTTAGGCCACATCATCGCTTCACATCAGGCGAGATAGTGGCCAAACATAGATCTATTACCTAAGTGTAAAAAAAAAGAACCCTAGATAAAAAAAAAATACTTATACGGAACAATCCACACTCTTGTAAGATTTCCGCCTGGCGTTGCCACGTAACGGTCAAACGGTTACCATAACTGTATAATAACCATCATTTTCTTTATTTAAATGAAAGCTAACAAAAAACTAGTGTTCTATTTTATACATATTTCTTCAACGTTATTCATGATTATTCCACTTTGTACATTTTTATGTCATATGTAATACAAAAGTGAGTCATTAAAATTCGTCTCAGCAACTTTCACAATGTGTAAGTAATCTATTAACATCGTACAATGTAAAGAAAAAAAATGCAGTTGGTAAACGGAAATAAGGTGTAAAGATGTCAACCATTGAGGTCGTGTCATTCCTCAATGATGTCAACAATCTAAGTTATGATATATTTTTTTAATATGCCCGCTAGGGCAGGCTAAAGTCTCTAGGACCATACCGCCATGTCCTACGTAGTTTTTATTTCATAGTTAATTATTCCATTTATTATACTTTTGTTGAGAGTGAGTCAGCAACAAGCCGGACTCTCTTCTAGTGCTTTAATATAGTAGTGGAACTTTAATCAAGCTTTCCAGGGACTTTTTGGGAGAAAATAAAAAGCAATGTTTTCTCTATTTTGTTTCATTTGCCTACAATCGTGCACGTTTACGAACACATAATGGTTAATATTCCACCGATATTACACATGATCACTCGAAATAACACTTGTTTGGAAAATAAAACAAAATCGAACTGTATCACTTTTCAGTTCCCGCCAAAAAGTCCCTAAGTGAGTATAAGTGCTAGGAATGCCTTACTTTCTTTAATTTGGATTCGCTTGGTATGCTAAAGACCTTAATGCCAAGCCATTCGATTTCAATATTTGAAAAAAATAAAATAATCAAGCTTAATTATTTTATTTTTATATGAAACTGAGGACGAGCAACTCGTTCGCCTGATGGTGAGCGCCACGCCTGCAGAATCACTCAGAACTTTTAATACCATAAAAATGCGTACAGCTCTGCATTGTGCTCATCACCCCGAGACATCAGATATTAGGTCTCATATGCCCAGTAATTTCGCTGGCTACAATGCTCTTCAAACTGGAACACAGTAAAGCTTGCGCACTACTGCTTGGTGGCAGAATCACTGGCAAAGCTGTGGTAACTACCCAGACGGCCTCCCGGAATTAATCTGGATCTACATTTAAAAGTTCCAGCCTTGATTTTCATATACGTAGTGTCAACTATAACAATTTCAATAAGATTCTTATCAAAAAAGCATACCAACAACCTTTGTTTTTATCCATTCATAGAAAGTTCCATTCCTCATCGACACAATCTGATGAATTTTCATTTTCAATTTAGAACGAAAGAATAAAAAGCTATCGCCGTTCAGAAGCCGTAATGACGATTATAAAGAGTGATAAAACCGCGCACTCTCGATTAGTGACGTACCAAAGGACGTTATCGATGAATCGATTCGATTGCAACTCGCTATCTTGATCGAGCGCGCAAAACAATAACTTTACCTTCATTTTGTGAAATAAAATTAAAAAGTGTGAAGTGATCGCGAGGAAAAGTAGCCATAGTGTATAAATAGTAAGGAATGTGGACACATGGAATACACTGCAAGCGATGTTTGAAAAAAAAAACATTTGTTGCAACTGTTTTGAAAAACTTGCTAAGCTGTAGCTCATTTGTCATAGCTGCAACACAAACAAACTTTTAGTTTATAGTACAGTGCCTACTTTATTTTGTGAAGTAGGTACATAGTTTGCGTAGTAACTTATGTCTGTGACATAGTTTTTTTTATGTAATAAATCTACGTTTGACGTCCATCTCGCCTGATGTTAAGCGACAATATGGCTGAAGATGGAGCACGTAGATTTAGAAGATACCTATTCACTCTAGCCTTGAAGACGCCCAAATTATACTTTTCAGGAAACAGACAAGACGGCAAGGAGTTCCGTTCCTTAGCAGTACACACTGAAAACGTCGAGCCAAAACGCTTTGTTCGAATTGGCGGAATGTCTTCTATATAGGGATGATATTTGGCCGACTTTCTGCTCGTCCTGTGATGGAAAGGGGAGGTTGGAATTAGGTCGTAAAGTGCAATGTATGAAATGCAAGAAGGATGGCATTAGGCACTGTTTCTAGTTATCTATTTTTATGTAATAATATTTTTATTATTTATAATTTTTTAAATATTTTTGTATAATATATTGTTGTATATTAAGTTTCTTACAATTGAATGTACATGTGTGTTAAATAGGCTAATAAACGTTATATTTGTTTGTCTTAAATATTTGCACAGACCAGTCTTTTCAACCCAACAACTCAGTCCATCATAAATTTAAAAATATATTATGTACTTAGCAGCTTAGCACTTAAACTAGAGCTTTTACTATTATGTACTTATTTAACAATGACCTACTCTACTATCTGTATAGATTATATCAATAGTTTTACTACAAAAACGTATTTTACACGATGTTTAGGAAGAGTAGCTTAATTATGATTTTTTACTTGCCATTGTCCTTACTGTATTTATTAATGGTTACAATGACAACGATACCAACGAGACGATAGGCTCACATAATTACAATTTTTCGATCACAATCGATGTTATTTATCGATATTTGCCATTTTAATAGACCCTTTAATCGAATTATAAGTACATTAAATAAATATTTTATAATGAAATAAGAGTAATGTTTATTTTTTAATTGTAGACGAAAGGTGTGTTAAGTTTTGAAAATAAATTTGTTGAGTGTGACTATAAATAAAGAGAGTTGTAGGACTATAAATAAACTTAAGTAGTATATTGTTATATCTTCAGCTATATTACACGTAAAATTCGTCAATTGATTTCTCTAAAATAATGTAACTTCTAACAAAACTAATTTAAAAATCTCCAGTGTGTTTTTGTTTTTAAATAGACAAATGTATTTATTACGTAAAATAGTACATACTACTTACTGAAAACTAACTTAACTACTGTTTACATAATCTGCATAACTTTACATCAAAATCATCGATTAGATATAACATATATATGTTTCAGTAACAATGTTCTTTTTTTAGTAACACAAATCAACAATACTATCGACAATCGTTATTCAGCGTTATCGATACTGCCCGCGGCACCCCATCTCTACCGCCATATGGCGTCTCCCACAGCTAAGGTAATTGCCTAGCTTCGTATACCAACCATATTGTCTGTTTGCGAGGAAAAATAATAAAAATATTGTTCTGTGTATTGTTATAAAGTATTGAAAATGTTATAGCTGCAACTACCAAAGTGAAGAGGAGCGGAGCCAATTTTTTTATAGGACTGAATGATGAGACGAGCAGTTCTTTCGCCTGATGGTAAGCGTCACGTAAAAATACAACGCGGCCCATAACAATTGCAGTGCCACCCAGAACTTTTAATACCAAAAATAAAACACTGCGTAGGACTGCATTACGCCTATCATTCCGAGACATCAGATAATAAATATCATATGCCTAGTAATTTCGCTGGCTACAATGCCCTTCAAACCGGATCACAATAATCCTTGCGCACTACTGCTTGGCGGCAGAATAACTGACAAAGCAGTGGTAACTAGCCAGACGGCCTCCCGCTTACGAGAGACCTACCATAAGCGGAGCAAATCAGAACTAGAAATTTAGCAGCACAAAAATACTGGGCATCATGAGACTTATGAGCTATATTATTAGCATATTACTCTCAGAGTGACTAGGGCAGTGCTGAGTGCAGTGCCGCAGAGGATTTCGCATAATAATTTTCTGGGTTGTGCTGCAATTTTTTATTTATTTATACATTTTACAATTCTTCTTATATAACTAACACCTTTTAAACCTTAAACAGGTTTGTCTTGGGTTTTTTATAGGCGAATGACATGCTTGTCTCGTCTCAATAACATGTTATACCAAAGTTTCTGCATGAATATTCGACCAACTAGTTCTGCTAAATGTAGAATTAATAATCATTGCTCATGCTTCTGAGAAGTATGTTCTGCCAATCAGGTTTCTGGCTTTAAGCATTTATGCAAGATAGAGTTTTTACATACCAAAGATTAAAAAGTTGTATTCATTCATTCAAAGCTATGAACATTAGAATCATATTTAACCCAATTTAACATAATTAACCGACTTCGAAAAAGGATGAGGTTCTCAATTCAATTTTTTATTGTTGTTATCTCAGAACTCCGTACTTAATAAACTGTTTTAGAAAATTATTGCGTTGGATTTTGCGTTGGGTTAGGTATAGCTTCAAGGTGTTCCCATATAATTTTAATCAAAATTAGACCATGGACTTCAAATATACATCAGAACTGAAGTCGTTTTTTTGTTATATAATGAATTATTTTCATTTTATTAAGGTCCACCCGAAGATCGCCCGTGAGAAATTGCACTTATCAAAATGGTCGCTCCATTGCACATCGATCGTTTTAAGGGTTCTGTTACCAAAGGGTAAAACGGGACCCTATTACTAAGACTCCGCTGTCCGTCTGTCTGTCTGTCTGTCTGTTTGTCCGTCAGTCACCAGGCTGTATCTCATGAACCGTGATAGTTAGACAGTTGAAATTTTCGAAGACTCCGCTGTCCGTCTGTCTGTCTGTCTATCCGTCTGTCACCAGGCTTTATCTCATGAACCGTGATAGTTAGACAGTTGAAATTTTCACAGATGATGTATTTCTGTTGCCGCTATAACAACAAATACTAAAAAACAGAATGAAATAAATATTTAAGGGGGCTCCCATGCAACAGACATGATTTTTTTGATGTTTTTATAGATAATGTTACGGAACCCTTCGTGCGCGAGTCCGAATCGCACTTGGCCAGTTTTTTTTATATCATATATGTTGTTGCTATTTCTTTCTCAATAAAAAACATAAAGAACTTCTGTATTGTATTAAAATTGTATAATTTTTTCTACCCTATTAAGCCACCCTATTCCACACCCAGCATCCCTTCTCACGCGCGACGTGATTTGTCCCCGAAGCCCCGCCCACCGCTGCTCGTGCAAATACTCGCTAGTTGCGAGACATTTGCATAGCGGAGATGTTTATCGTGGATGGGGATTGATAGGGGATGTGCGAGTGAAGTGGTTTATATAAGAGATGGGTCGAATGTAATTTATTCGTAGATTTAATCGATGTCGACTTTATCAGTTTAGTAGTAATATACTGATGAAAATACGGACGATTGGCTGAGGATGAAATAGAAAATAATATAGAAAGCCTCTGTGGTTTAGTGGTTGGGTAGGTCGGCTCAAATCTCATACACCACCGAGGTTGCGGGTTCGATTCTCGCGAAAGGACAAATGCTTGTGCACAGAAAAAACAGTGCATTTGTTTCGTGTCTGGGTGTTGTGGAACCATGGTCCTCGTAGTTCTTAGTTCCCTAGATACAGGGAATCCTAGTTAGGAGCCAGGATTTATGTAGGTATGTGATCGGGGGCGTAATTAATAATAACATATTTATCTACAAGAGTTATTAACACTACTATTTCTTTCGTTTATTGAAAAGCCATAAAATTCGTGTATAACGTGGCTCCATCGTAGAATTGATTACATCGTGAAGTGCACAATCATTTCATGAAATCGTGGCATTTCATGAAATGACCAACTAGTATTGGATAGTCAAAGTTTGTCGATTTCTCCATCTACTTTTGGCCGTATCATTGACGTAGGTAGGGTGCCCATAGAAGTATTTTTTTTAACTTTTAACTGATTAATATCGTAGCGCCCTACTTTCCCGTGGTCCAACTGTGAAAAAATCAACTTCAATTCTAATGTATATTTGAAGTCCAAGGTCGATTTTATTATTATATTATATCAACCTATTGTGTCCCACTGCTGGGCAAAGGTCTCCCCCATCTCCTTCCAAACATCTCTGTCCACAGCCAGTTCTATCCATCCGGGTCGGTAGGTTTCGAGATCATCACGCCACCTTTTCCGAGGCCGGCCACGTCGTCTCCGCCCGTCTTGAGGCTCCCATTGAGTGACGATTCTTGCCTACCTCTCCGAATGCATGCGAACCACGTGCCCCGCCCAGTCCCACTTTAGTTTTGCACTTTTAAAGCCTGCGTCAGCAATGCCTGTCTTCGAACGCAGCGTTGTATTTCGGCTCTTATCGGTCCTTTTCACCCCGATTATGCTGCGCTCCATTGCTCTTTGACAAACCTCTTTGAGCAACCTCCAAGGTCGAATATAGATGAAATTTATATAGGACCACTTCGAAACTATACTGAACCCAACAAGATTTTTTAATACAGTCGAATTGAGAACCTCCTCCTTTTTTTGAAGTCGGCTAAAAAACCAGAAAAGTCGCGAAGGCATTTGATTTGGTATTTTTTTAAAGACATTTTAATGTTAGACACATGTTTCCTTTCCCGAGATAGAAGAATTCCCATTCAGCTCAGATTATTAAAATGTCAGTCCTTAAAAACATATAGGTAAACCTCATTAAAATTATGAAGGATGATAACGAAACAACTGGATGAAAACAATTCAAATTAGTAATTCGAACTAATAGGAAAATCTATATAATACATTTAAACGAGCAATTCTTTTATATACATATAAATAATCTGAATCTCGCAAACGGCTCCAACGATTTTCATGACATTTAGTATGCAGGAGGTTTCGGGGGCGATAAATCGATCTAGCTAGGTTTCATTTTAGAAAACGTGTTTAAAAAAAAACCGAGCGGTCATCCAGGTACTAGATATTCAAATGCCAAAAATTTCAACGCCCATGCACATGTTAATTTTGGAAGTGTATAGCAGTTTCGTCTGTTTAAGACTCATCAGGTGCGGTAACTGCCACACGACAGCCAGACTACTGTCTGAAGGTCTAACGACCGAGATGTGTCACTTTTGAAATACCATCATCATTTACATTTATAGTGAATGTACATACTTTTTGGCAATATTCATAAAGTTTATTATTAGCCTGTACAAGGTAATTCCCATCGCGACTTTTTGGCGGGAAGTGAAAAGTGATACAGTTCGATTTTGTTTTATTTTCCAAACAAGTGTTATTTCGAGTGATCATGTGTTATATCGGTGGAATATTAACCATTATGGCAAAAGAAACAAAATAGAGAAAACATTGCTTTTTATGTTGTCCAAAAAATCCACGGAAAGCTTGAATAAAGTTCCACCACTATATTGAAGCACTAAAACTAACTAATACGTAAGACATGGCGGTATGGTCCTAGAGACTTTAGCCTGCCCTTACGGGCGACATTAAAAAAAAACCATCGGATAAAGTTACATTTAACTTATAATAAAACCTTAAATAGTACACCGACATTAATAAGTGCATAAACCAGCTCCTACTACTTTCCAAGGGCAGGTGTTGCTAAAGTTTATATTATTGCGGTTTATCTCAGATGAACCCGGTTGAAGTAGCTTATAATGTTGTACTGACATTAATTTTAATTAGGACACAAGGTTATTTTAGACTAGCTGTTGCCTGCGACTTCGTACGCATAGTGAAGTAATCTAACCTATTCTCGACATTTTTCCATCCCACCCTAATCCCGTTCCTGCTCCCGCTCCGCTCCAAAGCAGTGCGGAAGCTCAGAAGGTTAGTTCTCAAGATAAGCAAGAACCAGTTTAAGCTGAGCCCTGTGCACTAAGGGTCTGGTATGTTCTGGGGTTCAACTTACAGTGGATATATATATTTTTTCCTAAATCGCGTCATAACTTCAATATTCCTGGACCGATTTAAATGAAACAAAGCCTATGTGTAGCGCCGGACTCCACAGAACATATTTCAAAAAATTGCATTCAAATTAGTGTCTCAGTTTCTGAGCTTATCCCGGACAGACAGATAGACAGAGACAGAGAGACAGACATTTTAAAAACTGTACTTTTGGGTTCTGTTGCTACCATATTCTCCTAAAAAATTGTTTTCATAAAATATCTTTAATGTACAGTAACCACCTTGTTACAGTTTTATTATAAGTATAGAGTATATATTAGGCTTGGGAGTATAAAATTTAAAATGCTTTTTAATACATACATTTTATTATTTTCGATTTTTATTTTATTTTTTGTAACAATATTGTTTGGGCTGGTAAAAGCGTCGTGCAGCTGTGTCTTTTCTTTTCTGAGCAAGTTTAAATTTTTTCTCTGTCTTAGGGTTTACAATTAATAAAATTAGTAAAAATATTTTTTATTTATTTAGAGGCCCTTTGCCCTGCAGTAAGACAAAACCGGCTCCTAAAAATAATAATTTATTTACTTGTTTTTCTTTTGGTTGATGCGGGGCCGACTTCGATTTCAAACTACTGATTCAAAAATTAACACGTGACCGTTTCTTCTTCTTTTCTCTTATGGATGTATGGCCAACCCTGGTGTCGGAGTTTTTAGACCGCCCGAAGGCCTCCGACATGGTCTAACGACTGTTGTCCTAAGACCAACCGGGGCGGCTTAACGTTCCCTCTGAAGCACGGTTGCGCTCAGGGCCCTAATTCACTAATGACCACTTAGAGATTCCTTGCTTCGAAATCACATCGATTCCTCAATTATAATTGGATTTGGATTTGGATTATAATTGTCTGATATTAATAAATAATTAAATTAATTAAAAAATTAATAAACGACATCTGCGATATTTGTATTTTCTATGATGCGTCATAGAGAATCATATATATGAATTATGAATGCGTCATAGAGATGTCGTTTATTATTAAGGAATCGACGTGATTTCGAAGCAAGGAATCGCTAAGTAGTCGTAGTGAATTAGAGCCGTGATGTAAATACGACACAAACAGTCACCCATCCAAGTTGTGACCACTCCAAATTTTGCTTAACCTAGAAGATATGTTACGAACGGCTAGGTGAGCTGCGCTACAAGCGCTTCATCACACTCACTATTTTACATTTTTTTTTTTTTGTTTCAGTTGTCATGCATAAGGAGAAAGAGGACATCCACGGTCACAGGAGGGAACATTCACCCTACGACCATGCGATGCCGGATGGAGAGTTATTTCTTCAGGTAAATATTATTTTATTTCAAAGTAGCTACGCCGCACGGCTTTACCCGTGCGAGAAAGCCGTCAGACTTTCCCAATATTCCGGCCAACTTTAAAAAAAAATAACCAACTTAAAAAAAATTGGTTCGCAATTCATTTATGTTTGTTACCTCAGAACTCCGTCATTTATCCAGCTTTATATAGCACTACTATACGCACTACTGCTTGGCAGCAGAATAACTAGCAAAGCTGTGATACCTACCCAGACGGTCTCTCGCATTCGAGAGACCTACCTACCACGAATTTCACCTCATCGTATAAATTACAAATTTTCAAATAATGAATAGTCCCCACCAAATCAATAGCAAAGCCGAGTTATAAACAAGAGTGGGCTGCTTACAGTACGTTACGTTTTACATTTTCGATTCAATATCGATGTTTGTTTCCATTCGCCGATACGATACGATATTTTATTTATATTTATTTATTTGGACCATCAACAGTTTAAATGCGTTGAACATGTTTAAATGCGAAAACTTTTAGACTTAAATATATAAGGTATTATACGTAGTTCTAATTATAGATCGCCTTATCGTGCTCCTTAGAAAGTGTATAAACATTTAGATTTATCATTAAACATACTCGTAAATCCGCTCAATTCACTAACATATCTACTTATTGTTTTTGTGTTCTATCACCCCATATAGGAATACACATTTTGCATTAATATTTTTATTATATAACTGAATATTGATACGAGCAAGTCGTTTGCCTTATGGTAAACGCCACGCCTGCCCATAATAACTGTAGTGCCACCCATAACTTTAATACCTTAAAAAGTACTATGTAGAAATGCAGGCTCATCACCATCAAATATTAAGTATCATATGCCCAGTAATTTCGCTGGCCACAATGCCCTTCAAACCAAAACACAGCGATGCTTGCGCACTACTGCTAGGTGGCAGAATAACTGGCAAAGCGGTGGTACCAACCCAAACGGTCACTCGCATACGAGAGACCTACCATGAGTCAAATTAAAAAAGAATAGAAAAATACATTAGAAAAAGCTCACAGGCGGTCTTATCGTTAAACTAAACTGAATATTATTTTAATTTTTGTATACCTTGTAAAACCACGAATTCAAAAATATCGCATCAACAATGGAAATACACCAATTCGGTATTCCGCCGCTCGCTGTAACTCCGTCGTACATTCCGAGAAACAGCTAAAATTGCCCGAAGTTCCGAAAAAATTGCTTTTATTGCAGTTGACGGAACAATTTGACGGTAGACGGGGACAAAATGGAAGGGGACGAGGAATCCGGGGACCAGAGAAATGGTGGAGGACATGTCAGGGAGTTTTGATTTACCAAAACAGTTTTGTTGAATTAAACTTGTTTGTCGTATAGAAATGATGGAATTGTTTTTCTTTGAATAGAAATGCTTTGAAATGAGAGAGAGGGAGTTCTACGAGTAGGTAGATGTTTTATATTTTGTCGTTGCTTCAAAGTCGATGCTAACGCGTGTTAGCAAAGTACTTACTAAGTAACTTATGCACACCTTTTTGTTTTTTTTTAATCGGGCGAATTCCTTTATTCTCGAAAACAACTCTACACTATACTGACTAAAACTAAACTAACTACATACTAACAAGGAGAATTACTATTCAATTCAATTCAATTCATTTATTCATGATTCAGACAATGTCCATATTTGTTAGTAAAAATACAAGTTCAAAAAATGTTAGTAAATAATTAATTAGCTACATTATAATTACAAAATAAAATCAATAAAATAATCAATACAAACATGTCATCTTAATCTAAACCTAAGTTTGGCTCCAGAGTGCTCAACATGCATTTTATTCCAATATTTCATTATTGGGCAGTCCAGGTCCATCCTCCAAGCGAACAACAGTAGGTAGCTGTTGGAGCTGCCCCGAACCTTCGCATCAGGGACGCAACTCGTTTCCGCAGGATCGCTGCGAAACCGTCTATCTGCACATTCGCACTATAGTTAATATGAGATTATATTTTGAAGTGGTAGAGAGAGTATGGGCCATAATCCACCGACTGGCCCAGTGCGGGTTGGTAGATGTCACAAGTCCCTGAACTTTTTTGGCAAATTCTTGGACATGCCGATTTCCTCACGATGTTTTTCCTTCACCGTTTTTAGAGCGAGTGTTCAATCCGCAAATAGTAACTTAAGAAAGTCAGTTTTGCGGGATGTGAAGGCCAGCGAAATTCGAACTCGGGTGCGACGGATCTAAAGATGCACGTGCTCCCACTAAGCCACACTCTCAAATATCAATTATATAAATAAGTGATAAAAGTTAGGTAAGAGGTAACATAAGTGATATAATTTATTATGAAAAAAACTTTTTGTTTCAGGCACAATAAAATAAAATTACTGTGTTCTGGTTTGAAGGGCATTGAAGCCAGTAAAATTACTGGGCAGTGTAGAGTGCAGTGCAGCGCCGCGCATGATTTTGCTAAACAAAGTTCTGGGTGGTGCTGTTATTGTTATGGGCTGGCGTATTACTTACCATCAGGCAAACGACTAGCTCGTCTCGTCATACAGATACATAAAAAAATAATCATAACGGAGACCCATAGAATACATACCTTACAAATTTACATACAAAAATATAACAAAAAATTAATACACCACACACACTACTTCACAGGTTTCAAAAATTTCGCTCCTTCCCTGTACCTGTATCTCCGGTATACCACCCCTACAGGCCAGGAGTCCGAATTCAGAAACAGTTCTTTATACACCGCCGGTATTGGGAGCCTATAAGACTTGAATTCAGTGGTCCTAGTCGATTCCAGGCTCAACAGTCGCATCGCTCTGTCCTTGAAATCCGTTCGTAAAACGTTTCTTTGATGTACTTCAACACTTCATCCCTGATGTTTCGGGGTTCAATCAGGAGAGGTAGATAGATACTGCAGGCTCCACAGCACGAAGTGTAGATTTTCGAAAAAAAATTTAGTTTTAAAATAATTTGTTGCATTCCAGGCCCTGAACGGTTTCCTGATGATCCTGACGTGCGAGGGCGAGGTTTTCTTCGCCACGCACAGCATCGAGAGTTACTTAGGCTTCCATCAGGTAAGTATAAATATACCACGACTGTACAATATATTTTGTTATGTAGACTTTTATAATTACAAGCTTTTATTTAACTTGCAATGTATATAACTTGCAAATCTTGTAAGTTGAATCAGAACCATTTCCTCTTATCTTAAGCAGTTGAAATTCATACTTGTTAAAGTCCGATGACAATGCAATATTATGCCAGCCAGCTGATCTAATGATGGAGCCGGAAGCTGGGCAATGAAACTCCGTGACGGATCATCGTAAACTACTAGTGTTTGGGCTCATTTTAATCTCGCGATTTCGATTACGAATATGTTAAAAGCTTGTCTTGAAAAATATATTTTTCAACAAAAATCTTGTATCATAGCGAATTTGAAGGTTTTCTTTATTTATATTTTACTGTCTAGAACCATAAGCCTTTACCTTTTAATAATATAAGTTACGTGTGCCTTGTTATATTTTCTATCATAATTTTTCATCAGTCGACATCAGTCGTGGTAGGTCTTTCGTATGCGGGAAGCCGTTTGGGTGGGTACCACAGCTTTGCCAGTTATTCTTCCACCAAGCAGTAGTATGCAAGCATTACTGTGTTCCGGTTTGAAGGGCATTGTAGCCAGCGAAATTACTGGGCATATGAGACTTAATATCAGATGTCTCGGAGTGATGAGCGCAATGCAATGCTACGCAGTGCTTTTTACGCTATTGAAAGTTCTGGGTGGCACTATAATTGTTATGGGCAGGCGTGGCGCTTACCATTGGGCGAACAACTTGTTCGTCACATCACTCAGTTCCATAAAAAAATAGTTTACTTTTTAAAACATCACCGTTATTAATATGACAAGAAAGTCGGATTTTAATTATCTAGCTATTTATGAATTTGGTTTCTTAACCGCCAAAAAAAGTCCAAAGCCAAAGCAGTAACAAACGACATAATTTCCATTAATAATTACCCTGTTTTCATTATAAAAGGCGACATTAACCTTATTAATTACTGGGATTAAATAAGATAAGCATTTTTCATATTTCTGAAATAAAAAGTTTAGTTAGGGCAATATCTACTGGGAGCTAAACTACGCGATGCTATAAATAAAAATAAAATTATTTCCTTCAGACAAACAGTCTATTGTTGTTTGGTAGGTACACGCATTTTAATAATTACGGCTAGATCAAAGTTGAAATTAAAATGTATGTTCTAATTATAATTGTATTTAATTGCACCAAATTGTAATGACATGATGTAGCATGTCGGTGTAAAGTTATTTATATATATAATTTATTACTTATTTAATTTTTCCCATTTAAATACGGGACTATTTCTTACACATAAAAACAATATTTTTATGTTAATTCCAAATAAATACTAGGTAATCATTTATAGCACTTAAGAGTTAATGTCTCAATTATTCAATTTATGGTTATTTTCATGGGTTATCAAAAAAATCTTATTTCGTTCACCCTTTTTACACCTAATATGAATTGAATGAAAACCAAATCAAAATCGGTTCACCATTTGGTAGCTTTGTTGGCACAGATAGACAAACAGATACACAGATACACAGGTACACCGATAGATACATGGTTATTTTCATGGGTTATCAAAAAATCTTATTTCGTTCACCCTTTTTACACCTAATATGAATTGAATGAAAACCAAATCAAAATCGGTTCATCCATTTGGTAGCTTCGTTGGCACAGATAGACAAACAGATACATAGATACACAGATACACAGGTACACCGATAGATACACAAATATATAGATACTCAGATACACAAATACAAAGATACACACGTTAAACTAAATGCAGCCTTCTGTTTGCGCCGGGGCTTAAAAATAAACTAACTAAGCTAAAAATAGCTTTAGCTTCGCTTCGTTTACACATTACCTTTAATGTAGAGTCAAGTAAATTATTATTCTATGGTAGAGTATAAAAATATTAATTAAAATGCGATAAGTTAAGGCTCTCGCTCTGCTGTTATAGAGTCACCCCGCGCTATCAGGGTTGATGTTTTATCGGGGTCGTTTCACTGGAAAATATAAAAGACTTTATGCGAGGCATTGTACTCTTTTGTATAGTTTTTATTCATGTCGAAATGTAGAGTATTGTAGAGTCACATTTCAGAGGGTTCTGTATATCCTAGAAATATCCTACTTCCTACTAATTTATAAATGTAAAAGTTTGTGACGATGGCTAAATGTTTGTTACTAGCTCACGCAAAAACTACGGAACGGATTTTGAAAAAAATTGATTTGGTATGTAATACTAAAGCTCAATGACTAAAATGAAAAGAAAAAAGTGTTCTTTCTGGTCATTTAAATAAAGTACCTATTGTAAAATGAAAACTCTTAGTTATTAAGTAACAAATCTCGACCTTCTACCTTCTTTTTAAAAAGACTATAAAAGCAAAGAAAACTAACTATTAATCTAAAGAAAAGCAAAACAGCTAGTAAAGATTTGAAAAAAGCTTTCTTTGTTCGCGGAATATAAGTAACTTCTCCAAAAATCCTACATAGGTTGGTAGGTACTCCTAATTTGCTGTTTAACAAAATGCCCTTCACATTACGGCTAATAAAGTTTCCAATGAAATATAGCTGTCAGAGGTAAAACCCCCAATTTTTACCTCAATCCTCCCCCCCTCCTCATTCGACCCCCGCTATAAAAGTTTCACCATACGAATATAAATTTGATCGTCCTACGCCTTTGTTTTGTTGATAGCGGGCGAAGAATGATTCGGTTACCCGAGTAACTTTGAGCTTAAATAAATCTACTAGCTGTGCTACGCGGTTACATCTGTAGTTTCGTGGGATTAAAAGCCTATGTGTTAATCCAGGGTATAAGCTATCTCCATTCCGAAATTCGCTCGTTGAGCCGTTACAGCGTGAAGAAGTAACAAACACACTTACATACAAAATGTTGCATTTATAATACTAAGAGTGGAGAACCTCAAAAGGCGCAAGTATAGTAGCCTCGATAGTGGCTACATATTTGAACCTTTTGGGGTTGAGACGCTAGGACGTGGGGAGCGGGGGCGCATAAAGTTTTCAAAGATACTGCAAAACTTCTTGTCGAAGCAACGCGTGACCAAAATGCTGGCCTATATTTTGGCCAAAGGATAAGCATTGCCATTCAACGTTGCAATGCTTATCCTTTGGCCAAAACAGCAGTTGCCTCCTGGTAGTGGTTTATTAGATTAGATTAGTTAAATTTTAATTTAATTTAATTTATTTTTATATTGTTGTAAAATTTATGATAAATGAAAAAACCACTTACCATTTAATACTAGCTGCTCCCCGCAGGTTCCCGAGATAGAAAGTAGCCTATGTGTTAATTCATTGATATAAACTATCTCCATTCCGAATTTTACTTAAATCCGTGGAGCGGTTCCGGTGTGAAGAGGGAACAAACACACTTACACACAAACACACTAACATACACACTTTGGCATTTATAATATTAGTGAGATGAGATGAGATAGTGAGATGGTATTAGTGCAATGAGATTAGATAAGATGAGACGAGATGAGATAAGTTGGATGAGATTAGATGAGAGGAGATAAGTTGAGATGAGATAAGATGAGATAAGATGAGATGAGATGTGATATCTCTATATCTTCATCACTATATCTTGATGTGGCTGAAGATGAAGCACATAGACCTAGAGGAAGACGGCAGTTGACGGACTGCTCAGACCTGTCTCCCTGATAGTTTACTAAACATCATTTCTTGCCGCAATTCAACTGTTTCTTGCCGTTTCTTCTGAGTAGTGGTTCTTTTTCCGATACGGTGGTAGAATCATTGTAATAATTAACGTTCATAAGTGCGTCTGTGACGACAAAATTGAAATAAAGAACATTTGAATTGAATTAAATTTGAATTGAACCACCCAGAAACAGACTAGCTCGCTTGACGAATGGCTTTGTTCGGTGGGTGGTTTCACAACCACGGCCTACTCCAAAGCGAGCACTGAATTATAGATGTGCTTGAATGATGGGCACAAATGGGTTATCCTTATTAATATAATTGACGACTCTGAAGTGCAGTGGTTAGGCTAATCGACTTACAATCATATATTGGTACATCATAAATTATTACATCATAATTGGTCCCTGGTCCGATTCTCGCTAAAACACATATTTTTTTTGTGTAGTAGCTGGACAGGTTGGCTTAAATCTCATACACCACCGAGGTTGCGGGTTCAATTCCCGTAACGGGACAAATGTGCACAAAAAAACGCAAGTATTTGTTTCATGTCTGGGTGTTGTGGGACCATAATCCTCGTAGTTCCTGGTTCCCTATATACAGGGAATCCTAGTTAGAGCCTAGGATCTGTGCATGTCGTTGGGCGTTGTTATTATTATTTTTAGAAAATATAATTAAAAACACGTTGGATATGTCGAGGAAGGACCTGAAAATCTTGGTGGGGTGATGATGTCCGGAATCACAATAGGGATCCATGGAAGAAAATTGGGTAGACCTACTTAGATCGGCAGTAGGATCTAGAGGCTAAAAAAAACCACATTGAATATAATATATTATTAACATACTAATATTGTGCATGTATTGCGTATGTTTTTTACCTTTTCACGTCGCAACGGCTGAGCAGATTTTGATAAATTTTGGATGGAGATATCCTATAATACGCCTAGAAATACGACCATGCGAGTGAATCTGCTCGATGGCCCAGTAGTTAAGGCGTTGGGACGGTATTCCGAAGACGCAAGCTCAATCCTTACCCGAGCTATTATTACATTTTCTTTTGTTTATTGAAAATCTTATGAATCTTACCGTTTTGAAAATCGTAGTACAGAACTACACAAATCCAGTTTAAAAATGTCTTTACTAACATAATATTTAACGTTGGCAACTCTACGATTAAATAAATCGATTTTAAAATCACTAAATCGGCACCGCTACTCGCGACTTCCTTACTGAAGGGAGGGGGAGGAATAGGCACGTGCCGCACGATCGTACGCTCTGTCGGATTTGGGTAAATATACAATCATTGACGGTTTAATTGTGTACGGGTAATTGAACTCGAAATTGCCTTGGTTTTGGAAAACAATTCGGTTTTGACTTGTCTACATGCAACACTGATGGGATATTAAAAATACGTAGGTATCAAACGATCAGTCATTTGAAGGCAACTGTAATATTCCTTGAAATCAAAACGCAATGATGTGGTGTGCATAATAATAATTATTAATTAAAAGACAAAGTAACTGACACTCCAAGTAACTATACAATCATAGAACACAACGAAGTTATAGCTGAATCAAAAGCTGGATAATTAACCGAATAAGATTACATTAGATAACTCCTTAGATAAATTGTTTCACCACCAGAAAACATGAAAACAAAAAGAAAAATAGCAAAACTTAAAAACTAAAGTGTTACAATGGGCGGTCTTATCGCTCAAAGCGATATCTTCCAGACAACCTTTGGATGGAGAGGACTTAAAGAAACTGTAAGAGACGGGGGTGTCAACATAAATGACATAATAAACAAATGTATGTACAAAGAGTACAAATTATAATAACATATAGCTACTTCCCTGGAGCGACAAAAGTGTAAAATATGTCTAATTGATGGATAATGGATGTATCTCTAGAGAAAATCAAGTTTTAAACAAGAAATTGATAAAAAATACTTAAGATAATGTATCGAAGCAAAAATATACCTTATTTAGCTTATCTATCAAACATAGCAGATATAGCTATGCCATGTGCTTTCACTAGCGTGAACAATAAAATTTTACGAGACAAAAAATACAACCACGCATTATCATACATCCACCTATCCATTTTTATCGACTGCACTTCGGGGAGTGTGCCTAGGAATTGCACAAACTGATCCTTTATTCTCTTTTCTACCTAAGGACTTCCGGGCAGGGAGAGTCGTTCTACCCGTACGTCATTATTATCCCCCCTATCTATACTAAGCGTTTCGCAGATTCCTTCATCATGCGGACTGCTAAGGAGTAGAATGCTCTACCAGCGTCTTTGCTCCCAAAAAGCTACAACTTGTGTCTCTTTAAGTCTAAAGTGAATAGGCATTTCATGGGCAAGCGTGCTCCATCTTAGGCCGCATTTTCGCTTTCCATCAGGCGAGATGTCGTCAAACGGATCCGCATATATCCTACTAATAAAAAATACCTTACAAACTTTCGCATTTTTAATACACTCGAGAGCAATGAATCCGGGTCACTTAAAGAATGTTAAAAATCTCGGAAACTAAAAATGATAGGTTAATGCAATAAATTGTATTTAATAGACAATGTAATACTCCTTAAATGAAAGTAAAAAAAATATGAGTCACCATACATTTTATTACCACAAAATTACATAAAGAAAAAAACTGCTGATCTCTCCTTACAACAAAAATAGGAAACATGAAATTTTTGAACTTTATTACGATTTTCTTGAATTTTAATACTTCGTATTGCCTCCTCGTGCTTCCATTACTGCGTTTACGCGGTTTGGCATGCTGTACACCAAGTTCCTTATACGATTTTGGGGAATATTCTCCCATTCCTCTGTGAGAGCAATTTTGAGCTCACGAAGCGTGATTGGGGGAGGGTTTCGTTGTTTTACGCATCTGCCTAGCTCGTCCCAAGCATGCTCGATCGGGTTGATATCCGGGCTGCGCGCTGGCCACTCCATACGAGTAATGTTCATCTCTTGAAGGTAGTCATTCACAATCCTACCTGTATGAGGTCGGGCATTGTCATGCATAAATATAGCATCCTCACCTAAATTGACCATAAATGGACCAACGTGATCATTGAGGATTTCTTCCACATATCTTACGCTAGTTAAAGAGCCGTTTTCTATGATCACCAGCTCTGTGCGACTTTCAGAAGAAATTCCGGCCCACACAAGTACAGACCCACCACCGTAGGCTACTTTTTCTTCGATGCATGCTTGCTTGAATCTTTCCCCTGGTCTTCGATACACTCTGTGTCTTCCATCGTGCTTGTAGAGCATAAATTTTGATTCGTCGGAGAACATAACTTTTGACCAATCTTCAATACTCCAATTTACGTGGCTCTGGGCATATCTTAGTCTCGAAATACGATGCCTACGCTCCAGTTTAGGGCCGTTTGCAGGTCTAAGGGGTCTTAAGTTAGATTCAGCAAGCCGACGTCTTACTGTCCATGCACTTGGGTTACTTCCTCCGAGGCGTCGAAACTGATTGGTGAGTTCAGTTCCTGTGAGAAAGCGATTTCGAAGCATGGTGTTCACCAAGTATCGGTCTTCTCGTGCTGTGGTACACCTGGTTCTGCCCGTTCCTGGTCTGCGTAGGTTAGAACCAGTTTCTTCGTAACGTCGGAGAACTCTTTGTACTGTTGACAGCGACACACCGACAGTCCTGGCTGTATCGCGCTGACTCCGGCCGGTTTCCAGCATTGTAAGTATTCTGGTGCATTCTTCAGGCGTAAGCGACATAATTTCAGCTTGAATAATGAATATAGAGCACTATCAACATGGTTTATGTACCCACATAAATGACAGATTACAAACAAAAGCAAAACCAAATGCTGTAATTTCGTAGTTCCATCTTCGAAAGTGGCCCTTTTTCAAATTTGATTTTTTTATGATATAACTTTACAATAACTAAGAAGTTTTAATACCTTCATTTAAGGAGTATTACATTGTCTATTAAATACAATTTATTGCATTAACCTAGCATTTTTAGTTTCCGAGATTTTTAGGATTCTTTAAGTGACCCGGATTCATTGCTCTCGAGTGTATTAGAAGGATCACTTACTCCACTTCTCCCTTGATATCTCCGTAGACAAGACAAAGCAACACTAAAACTGTGACTAATATGCCTATCTCCCTGTCCATCAGTCAGTGAAACAGGGGTGGATTGAGCCAAAGCTCACACACCAGGTGGTCGCGTATCGACCGCCGGTAATGGTCGCCGTTACTCATGAGGGGTCTGGACGTTGGGGTAGAGACTACAGAGTTAAAATTAGCAGTGTTTTAGGAATCATATGATTTGTTTAGTGCTTGCTTGCGTTTTGTAGTTCTTTATTTCACAGGGTGAAAAAACTTTACGCTATGTGAAAATCTAAAGATTTTAAATAATTAAGAAAATAAAATTATTATACTCGGGCAGGGGTTGAACCTGCGTCTTCGGAATACCTTCCCGCCGCCGACTACACTTGGCCACTGAGCTAACCGCTCGAGCTAAATTTCTTCTATCCTTCTTATATCGTCTTACGTTGTGATAATGATAGACACTGCACTAGAAAATACCCAATCATAATCACTAGACGCTGGCACTGAGCAATATACTGGCGTTATAAATTATAAAGCTTAGTTAGTAATAATTACAACAATAGGCTTGATCTACTCTCATCTTTGACTACTTTCAAGATCTAAGTAATGTTTCACTATGTTTTGCTTATGATCTCCTTATTAATATTCATCAGAAGAAATCTACATAAAAAATTGTATGTGCTAATACAAAAATGGCTGACCTGGAATAAGTAAACAAATAAAAAGAATACAAATAACATTTCTTGCATAAGTGAAAGCAATGACATTTGCTGCTTACGAAAAAGTGAATCGAAGTTTACGACCCAGAGCTATTTACGACGATTTTATTCAAACGCACTACACATAGTACGAACAAAAGTAGTCAACAACAAAACACGTAAACATTTCAATCCGCAAACAAAAGAATAAAAACAACATAAAACATCGGCACCATCAATCATCGAAAAGAAACCACGAAACGCAAGAAACTATTGCCAAAACAATGGCGTATCAACATAATATTTAGTTACGTAGCAACCCCCCAAATGTAGCAGAACAAAAACCAATTACCTAACAAATCATCTTCTGACGTCTAATGCCATCGCAATATGTTCGTTCTCTGCCATCCCTATTTAAACTTGTACACCTTTCGTATCTGTTATGATTCATTTACATGTACGAATATGAGGGGTCCCAAAACCGAACCTTGACGAACCCCATTGATTATCAATTAGTCTTATGCTTGCATTATGTTGTTGCCGCATTATCCACAGTATTTATCCGGTCTTTCATCGTAATGAAATGAATATTATTCGCGACAAGCAAAAATAAACTCTAGAGTAAAGTAAATAGCGCAGTCAAAAGCTTTAGACGTGTCGAAAATTAACACGTCCGTTTTTGTTACAGACGATCCTTTAATGATCAAGCTTGAATCAATTTTAGGGTTCGCTTTGGTTTATTGATTTACGATTTGATTATGACTTGCTCATTTTGCTTGTAAAAGCTGTTTGTGATCTTATTATCTTGTAAGACTGATTTAATTTAATGTTTAGTTAATTTTGTATTTTTAGAATAATTAAGTTGAAATGTATTCAAGAATTGCAATAAAAAGGTCAAAGTTCAAAGTTCTTTATTCAATTTGGCATCACAGACGCACTTATTTATGAACGTCAGTTATTACAATGACTCTACCAACGTATCGGAACAAGAACCACTACCCAGAAGATACGGCCAGAAACTGAGGGGCTATTTTTTAAGAACTTTTGTTACAATTTGTTTGTTTTTGACAATATTATGTTTCTTATGTTGAGTTGTCTACTTGGCAGAAGCGGAATGTCTGATGCATTTTAGTCTTCTACATTATCTTATAACAATATTTGAATGTTATTACTTTTTACACAAATTTCGCAGTCTTCGGTCAAACATTTTACACTTAAAGCATCTTAGACAATTTTGATAAAAATATAATGAATACATTTTCATTTTTGCTTGTTTCTTTTTTCAAATATGTTTCTTTCTTTTCAGTCAGACATAGTTCACCAATCAGTTTACGAGCTAGTCCACTCCGAGGACCGCGAGGAGCTGCAAAGGCAGCTGCTCTGGAACTCATTCCTTCCTCCTGAAGTGTCCCAGCTGAGTCTCCAGGATGTGCTAAGGCCGGAGCGAGCGCATCTGTTAGAACGAAGCTTTACTGTTAGGTTTAGGTGCCTTTTGGATAATACTTCAGGTTTCTTGGTAAGTCAGTTGATAAAATAATGTGTATTTATAAGTTTGATAGTTCTTCTTCTAGTTATACTCTAAAATTGATACCAGTTAATTGCTCATTTTTTGTTTTTATCAAGACAAAATATGTTTGTGCATAGAAAAAGTGGAGGTATTTGTTCCATGTCTGGATAATATGAGATCATGATCATTGTAGTTTCCTGTTTTCTAGATACAAGAAATCCTAGTTTAGGACTAGGATCTATGTATCTATTGTATGTGATATTTTATTAATTTATTGATTTAGGATTTTAGGACTTCATATTAAGGAAAGTAAATTTTCAAACTCCAATTTTCCCAATTCCAGAGGCTAGACATCCGAGGACGTATCAAGGTCCTCCACGGTCAGAACAAGAAAACTGAAGATCCTCCCTTAGCATTATTCGCTATATGCGCGCCCTTTGGACCTCCGAGCCTGTTAGAGATCCCGCAGAAGGAGGTCATGTTCAAGAGCAAGCACAAGCTTGATCTCGCTCTAGTCTCTATGGATCAACGGTGAGTAGAAATAAGAGCATGTTTCCCTTTCTTATGATTTTTTTATTATATTCTACCTACCTTTTTTAAATTATTTTTAAATTCTTATCACTTTGTTAATATATTCCATGATGAGCAGGAAGATGATAATATAAAACTAGCAACACCTAGAGAAATTGCACGTGAAATTAAATACAGTATAAACCCACGAAAAGCTCCTGGGTATGACCTAGTATCAGGAGAAATACTCCAAAATCTTCCAAGAAAAGGGATAGTAAAACTAACAACTCTTATTAATGCTGCACTAAGATTAAAATATGTACCAGACTTATGGAAAGTTGCTGAGGTAATAATGATAGCAAAGCCAGGAAAACCGCCTCATGAAACAACTTCGTACAGGCCAATCTCCTTGCTACCCATAATGTCAAAACTATTTGAAAAGATATTGCTTAAAAGACTAAAACCAATTATTGACAGCACAAACCTCATTCCAGAGCACCAATTCGGTTTTCGGGAGAAGCACTCAACCATAGATCAAGTGCACCGAATAACAAGTATTATAGAAACAACTTTAGAAAATAAGCAAGTATGCTCTACTATATTCCTAGATGTAGCACAAGCTTTTGATAAGGTGTGGCATGAAGGCCTAGTTCACAAGCTAAGAATGCACCTACCGAAAAAATTTGCTAACATTCTGGAATCTTATATTTCAAACCGATTATTTAGAGTAAAACAAGAAGATGCCTACTCAAAATTGAAAGTAATAAAAGCTGGAGTACCACAAGGAAGTGTATTAGGTCCGGTCCTGTACCTACTATACACCTGTGATATTCCTGAATTAGAAGATAACACCATCGCAACCTTTGCTGACGACACTGCTATAATGGCTGTAGCAAACACCCATAGAGAAGCAGCAGAAAAGGTTCAAAAGGCTGTTAACAAAGTTTATGACTGGACGAAAAAATGGAAAATTAAACTAAATGAATCCAAATCAATCCACATAGACTTCAGCAACAAGATACAACAATATTGCCCAGTCTACATTAACAGCAAACAAATCCCGTATGAAAATACAGCGAAGTACCTAGGAATGACACTTGATGCAAAGCTCCGCTGGAAAGCGCACGTCAAGAAGAAAAAAGAAGAATTAGATTTACGCTTTAAAAGAGTGTATTGGCTGCTTGGAAGGCACTCCACGCTGTCAACATACAACAAATTGATACTATACAAACAAGTCCTAATGCCAGTTTGGACTTATGGTATACAGCTGTGGGGCTGCACCAAACAGAGCAATATATTAATCATACAACGCTTCCAGAATAAAGTATTAAGGGAAATTGTGAACGCACCCTGGTACATTAGAAACGACGATCTCCATCGGGATCTTAAAGTAGAGTTCGTCGATAAAGTTATTAAAAAATATGCCGAAGCCCACGAACATAGGCTTCATCATCATGTGAACGTCGAGGCAATCCAGCTCCTCGACCACACGGATATAGTGAGAAGACTTAAAAGAACAAAACCGTTTGAGTTAGTGTAATGTCTAGTGATAGTGAATTAGTGTAATGTAGTACGAGTGCTACCCATACAGAACACAAGAACAAAGTGTCTTCCCCTTAATATAGAGACAATAGGAATAGTGTTAATGGACACATTCTTAGTATTAGTTTATCTATCAGTTTAAGTTAAATGTAAATTGCTTATTAGCCTAATTAATTGGCTAGATTGTAATAAAAATGGGGATCATAATGACTATGAAACCATATGAAGGAAAAAAAAAAAAAAAAAAAAAAAAACTTTGTTAATATTACCGATATATTTGTTGATGTCGTATTTAGACGATAGCCTAAAGGTTACATTAGAAAGTATGAGCTATTGCTCAATATGAATCTCTTTTTTTAAATAGGAGCCATCTAAGATTTTTTGTAGCGTTTGTTTATCAGTTATTTCTCCCTTAATTAACAATAAATCAAAACGTGTACAATGAAATCAATTTATTGCAATGTTCCAAAAAAAAACAAACTAAAAATATATTTCCAATATCATAAAGCATGCCCAGCAATGGTACTACACCCTGATATTATTACCAAAGTTGGCAATGTAAAAATATGCTATGATACCCATGTTGTTACACAGTCAAATTATTCTGATTCTCCCAATCTCCAAAAAGGCACAAAACACCGAATCAAGCGACGTGGCCCAATATTTTTCTAATAAAAACGTGCCGACTAATAAAGCTAACGATAAAGGAAATACTTGAAACCTTTAGAGCCCATATGAAATTGGTAATTGACAAATAGACAAAAAGTCAATCGGCGTGACGAAAGTTATTGTTCACAAATAGGGAATTTCACAGTGTATAGGAAAAAAATATTTGAGGACGGATTATGATTTTAAGGCTTGATGTTTGAAACCACAAAGGAAATAAAACATTTACTGTTAATAGATAGTCGAAAGAATAATATTAAGCAAGTTGTTATTCGAGAAATTCACATGACAAAGGAAATTCTCTATAGAAAAAGTTAACCTAAAATCAAATAACGATTTAGTCCTCAATTCGAATTGTTTTGTTGAAGACATATCTAGAACTGTAAAATTAACAACTTATGGTACCTACTAACCAAACATGAAAATTTCCCTAGTTCCACCTCTGGTGCAGAATCCACTAATCCGAGTTGAAGCCACGGGCCATAATCTCTGTCTCTCTTTCTCTTTAAGGAAAGGTTCCAAGCAGTAGGAACGGCTGATGATGATGATAATGAAAGTGAAATTTCTTTTCCAGGGGTAAAATGTTGCTAGGCTACACGGACGCTGAGCTTGGCAACATGGGTGGCTATGACCTGGTGCATTACGATGACTTGGCGTACGTCGCCAGCGCTCATCAAGAATGTAAGTAACCTTTGGTCGTGAGGTTCTAGATTTCATGTTGATTTACAGTTTTGGCAGGGTTTTGCAAAACAAAGTTCCGGGGGCTGCTGTTATTGTTAGGGACTGGCGTATTGCTTACCATCAGGCAAACAACCAGCTCGTCTCGTCATTCAGTTACATTACAAAAAAAAGTTCAAGCTGTATCTTCATAGTCACCCAACCCATTTTAATAATTTATTCATAACATCAATGTACAGAATTGGCTCAGTTCCATTTTTATAATAGTAATAGTAACTGATATCTATCCCTTTCTCTATTCCAGTATTAAAAACAGGTGCTTCCGGCATGATCGCATACCGCTTCCAAACGAAAGACGGGCAGTGGCAGTGGCTGCAGACGTCATCACGGCTCGTCTATAAGAACTCCAAGCCTGACTTTGTGATCAGCACGCATCGACCGTTAATGTGAGTGAAATTACTATATTTTAAAACAATTCTCATCATCCTAAATCTTATCTTTTAAATTTATTTAACGTGTATCTTATCAACCATGCTTAGGAGAGCACATTAAGCCATATGGCGCGGTGGTAAGTCGTTAGGCCATGTCGGTAGCCTTCGGGCGGTTTAGAACCTCGATACCAGGGTTAACCACAAATCCACACGAAAAAGATCTACCTAGAAAAAGCTTTTAGATTAAAAATGTTGCACAAATGCAATAGAAAACAAATACTATTTTTCTTACTAAAAAGATATAAAAAATGTTTTAATTTGCAACATAATCTTGTCTTTTAATCACATTTGTCATTACTGAACCTGTATTATTTCTTTACAGGGAAGAAGAAGGCAGAGACCTCCTCGGCAAAAGAACGATGGACTTCAAAGTCAGCTACCTCGACACCGGCCTTACCAGCTTATACTTCTCCGAATCGGAACAGCTATCGGGCTGCGAGACCACCGTCACGACACCTCCAAGAACAGCAAGGAGATACAAAACACAACTGAGAGACTTTCTGTCGACGTGTAGGAATAAAAGAAGGGCGCCAACAACGCCCGCTCCGCCTCCGGTAGACTATCTAGCAGCCGATGCAGTCGCGGCAGCATATACCAACTTGAACGGAGCTTACACAGCACCTTACGGAGAATACCCGCCAGCCCCAGCTTTGCACTACCCACCACCGCCTTTAGACGACAGATTCCTAACAGCCGACAATCTCTTCCACCAATACAAACCTTTATCTTACCATTACACTCCATATGCGCCCAACGGGTTCTTAGAGCCGGCGCCGCCAGGTTACGAAGTGGCTCCAACGTATCACAGACCACCTTCGAGAGAGTATACCTACGTTGATAGTAGTGGGAGATATATGAGTCCAGTGACGGGAGAGAGGAGATCGCCGAGCGTGGTTCCTGGGCCGAGTCCGGCTGGATCTAGCGGGTCTACTGAGCAGGAGCGGATGCAGCAGACGACGGAGATGCCGCGGCAGACAGTTCTCATGTGGGGAGCTGGTGGAACAGCCCAGGAGGTCCCCGTGGAGTACTCCCCCCCTCAGGTTTGGCGCTACCACCCATCCCATTACCACACTGCTGAAGCGACGCAGTAAGCTTTTCGTGCAATTTATGTTTAGTTGAAATGAGCTTAAGTTTTAGTCAATTTTTTAGTTTTGGATATTCAGTTTCATGTATCTTCCAGACGTTTATATTTTTATACAAAACAACAACATATCTCAAATTAAAAGATTGAAAATACTCAATTATTCACACTCACAAAAAGTTGGTTTAATAAGTTTTTGCATCAGGATGTAAAGTTTGACTTTTGAACGATCAATAAGTTTAGTGGACTCATTTCAAATTACTTTGTTACCAATATTTCTCCTAATAGATTACCTAAATCAGTGTTCGTTAGGTAAATCTTGAACGTATTATTACAAAATGGGGTTTAAAATTCAACTAGAGTTTAAATATTAATTCCATATCATAAGATTTGTAGCATCGTACAAACTTCGACACCAAATCCCAAAAGTTCAGAAAACTACTTTAATATTTCTTTTATATTTTTGGCTAAGATAAATTTGAAAAAATGTTTTTGTTTTACTGGCACTCGAAACAGATTTTGTCCAGCTCGGGAGCTGGTCAAAATCTGAAGATTAAAGAAAACTATGAACCTGTGCAAATGACCTCGTTAGAATTTGATTTAGAAACGAAATATTTACCATTATGTATTTGTTTCTTTTTTGAGTTTTTAATATGTTAGTTTATAAAAATAAACTCATATTATTTTGTATTGCATTGCAAAAATATTAAAAGAATTGATTTCATAAAGATTTTTTTATGCGCAGCTAAAACCACAATATTTAAACCAGGTTTAACTTTAAACCATGTTTTGTAAAAACACGTTATATATTATCTAGGTCTTGTTAGTCTTAAACAGGGTCCTTCCATTATCTTCTCTGTAGATAATAATTGTATAATATTAATAATTCGAGAATTCTATCCAAATATTATTAAAAGATAGTCGACTTTAGCCAGTAAATAATTGGTTTTGTATCACGCGACGCGAGTTACACATTATTAGGTAAATAATACAGTTTGTAAATAATAATTATTGAAATAGTTTGAGAGCTTTGGCTTTTTGTAGAATTTTGTATGCTTGAAGTATGAACGCTTTTTTATAATTGAGAAAAATGAATATTAGTTTAGTGTTTTTACGAATTTTATTTATAAAAATATCAAAACGATGGGAATAAACTCTGTATTGCGCGCTGTCATACTTTATATTTACATACCTATACCGTTTTTAATTATTAATAGTTTTGGACTAAACCCACGTGTCTCATAAATGAGTTTCACATAATTTATATATATATTTAACTAAGCACGCATCTTATTCACAATAAATCAGTGGTCTCTATAAATAATAATGTATATTTTTCCGATTTTCTCATTAAGTTTTTATCTACTTTTGAATTTCGAAAATGTAGTAATTTTGGTTAAGCTTTTATCATTGTCATAATTTGTTTTTGACTTAAGCAATATTTTGTTTAAAAATCAGACAGCAAACAAAAAATGTCATATAATAATATATGAAATATTAATAAATCATTATCAGTCATTAAACCTTTAATATATGAAATTTTAAAATAATTACAATTTCATATATTAAAGGTTTAATGACTCAAAATTTAATTAGTATTATTTTTCAATTGTTTTATAGAGACTCCTGTATATATAATAATAGCACAGCCTTGCCAACGCCTATTTGCAAATGTAAATACACATATCGTGCCTTTCGACATATCATAATAAAATTATACTTCCAATAAATTATTATAAATTATTCATATAATATGAATAAATAATATATTTTTCGTTGGTGCAGTGATCAGCGTTGGCAAGGCAGCACCGAGTGGCTATATGAAAAAGTATACTTCATTTAAATTTGGTAATACCTAAGGGTTTTTAAGAAATACTTAGATATCTGATTTGAATTTTATTATGGTGAATTACAGAAAATAATTTACTTATGCTCTTTTTTAAATAATCAAAATGTGACGTAGGTAAAATTAACTTTTCAATATTTTAACATGTCTTCAAGAACTATAATTAAAATTTTATTTTATATATTGTATATCAGTTGAAAAATGTATTTACTTATGTATATTTCGTATTGTGTCGAGTCAAAAATGTGTAACTTCCAATATGTTAGTCATAATAAATATTTTAGCAATAATAAATATTATCAGGATTTTTCTTGTCATTATTTTATTTATATGATATATAAATAGTAATGTGTATCTAGTAATAATGACCCAATAAATTTCATAAATTGAATAATAAAAAATAATAATAATAATAAACAGTGTGTTCAGAAGCGCAAATCATTTCGAATATAAATAAAAATACACGAAATTTTATATAATTATCGCATCAAGAAATTTGCTCTAATTTATTATATGAAATAATTGTAAATAAATAATTAGGTTCGTCGCTTAGTTATGTCTATTATTGTTTGATAATTATTTAAATGAACATATAAATAGTTAAGATAAAATATTATTCCAACAATTTCTGTATTTATTATAGCATTATGTAATTAAAAGAAAATCAAATAAATTTTTCATGCCCCTGACCAATTATTTCATTTAGCTTAGCTATATAGATTTTAGGTCATAATTTCAAACAAAAAATATATTCAAGACAGTAAGTCAGCCTCTGTGGTGTAGTGGTTGGGCAGGTTGGCACAGATCTCATACACCACACAGGTTACGGGTTCGATTCCCAAGACAAGACAAATGTTTGTGCACAGAAAAACAGCGCAAGCATTTGTTTCGTGTCTGGGTGTTGTGGCACCATGGTCCTCGAAATTCCTGGTTCCCTAGTTACAGGGAATCCTAGTTAGGGGCCAGGTAATATGTAGGAGCGAGTGTGGCTCAGTGGGAGCACGTGCGACTTTCGATCAGACGCACCTGAGTTCGAACCCCGCTGGCCCCGCACCACTGACTTTCTTAAGTTATGTGCGGAATTAGCACTCGCTCTAAAAACGGTGAAGGAAAACATCTTGAGGAAACCGGCATGTTCAAGAATTGATCACAAAAATTCAAGGACATGTGACATCCACCAACTTGCACTGGGCCAGCGTGGTGGATTATGGCCCATACTTTCTCTACGTGGGAAGGCCCGAGTCCCAGCAGTGGGAACGTAATGGGCTGATGATGATGATGAATATGTATGTGATCGTTGGTGCGTATAATTTAATCCAAAGATGTTTACCAACCTCGGCAATATTATATTATTTGTTAGGCTTAGTTACCTTGACGTAACAAACAATAAGATTTTAAATATATTTATCGAATATAAATACGATTGTATAACGATTACATTATACGATGATATCCCTTTAAATATAAATAAATACCTACAATTACAGTATCACGTCTAAAACAATTCAAAAAGCAATCACCTTAATAATAAAAAACTTTTGCAAATTGTCTGTTAACGTATTAGGTAACAAATTTTACCTTGAAGCGCCATCTAGTGAAAACTAAGTATACTAATAACTGCTCACGTTATAAAATGTTTAGTTGATCGTCTCAACTGCCTCATTAAAATTATTCAGTCGTTGTGTTCAACTGAATCATACTTCGGAGGCCTCTTTGGTTCATACAATTTGATGTAGATGGCGCATTACATTTATAATAGGTACTTAGTACATTTTAGGTTAGTTCAGTTAAAATTTAATTTAGCGTAGACTGCGTTTAAAAAGTTTTTTTTAATTCAAGTATTTAATTAATAGTATCTACCTAAAAGAGAAGAAACTTTTATGGTCTAGCGGTTGTTTAGGTTATTAAAACCACAATGAGAAGAGGCGGGCTAGATTTCTGCTGTAGAAAATATAGATACCTACCAGATCAGTAATAACTTAACAATATTTAATTATAAACTTAAAACAGGTAATCGAACTCCATAATATTTTTTTATTTGATTTAGTGATGAGACGACCAAGGCGTTCGCCTGAGGGTAAGCGCCACGCCCACCTACAACAATTGCAACCCATAAATTTCATCATATCTTATCTATATAGCGTCAATTACTGTTTTGGTAACTCAAAAGTTGCCATTGAAGCCATTCAAAAGGTGCCTGGATGAGATTGGTTTTAGGAATAAGGCTAAAGGAGGAGGTTCTCAATTCGATTGTATCTTTTTTATGTTTGGTACCTCAGAACTCCGTCATTTATAAACTGATTTGAAAATTTATTTTTGCGTTGGATTTAGAGAATGTTCATCGATATTCGACGTTAAATTACAGGTACACCAGAATTGAATATAACTTATTTTTTACCAATTAAACCGCTATTTGGTAAAAAATAAAATATCTTAGCAATTAAATATGGATTTATCCTTTCTTATTATTTTTTGTGTATATATTTGCACGCAATAAGTATTTTATTTAGAGAGCGAGTGTGGCTCAGTGGAAGCATGTGCGACTTCCGATCCGACGCACCAGAGTTCAAATCCCGCTGGCCCCGCACCAATTACTTTCTTAAGCTTCTTTATCGCTTTAAAAACGGTGAAGGAAAACATCGTCAGGAACCGGCATGTCCAAGAATTAACCACAAAAATTCAGAGACATGTGAGAACCACCAACCCGTACTGGGCCAGCGTGGTAGATTATGGCCTATACTCTCTCTATGAGCGAAAGCCCGTGTCCCCGCAGTGGGAACGTGATGGGCTGATGATGATGAAGTATTTTATTAGGGGAATCAACAGCGTTCAAAATAATAAACGTCATACATACATATAGGTACATCCAATTACAAATAAGACAATCAATAGAAAAATCCTTACATGTGAATGAAAGAGTTTTGTGAAAAATTCTATCTATTGTTGTTAATATATCTGTACATGTGTGACTAGCTAATCATTAATAAAAGAAATATGTGTTAAATTCTTTAACTGTTCTACAACTCTTTGTTATAATGTTATTGTTTATAAAGTATAGTTGCTAATAAACAAAATGGAGTGAGAGCGCCGCGACGCGTGCCGCGATTACATGAGATATCTGCTGAGCTGTTGAGTACCCCTTTTTTGTGGGTGGGATAATGCCGTCGCACTACCCTACTTGAGGCTTGAACCCACTAAAATAACAACTGTTTATAGTACTCAATAGTGAAAATATAGTTTAAAAGTACTGAAATTCGATTTAGAGTAAGACCACATAATAAATAATATCTACAAATAAACTTAAAACATAAAAATATAGGTACAGACAACAGTATATATAATATTCATAATTTCTTGGCAATGTGATAAATAAAGAAGTTCAACCTATAATTATTCATTTCGCCCGAAGTAGCTTGTCATTATTCATAATGCGCGGGCATTATGAAACATGCCCCTATTACAACATATACACAACGTTGCAAGTTAAATAAACCGTTTAAAAAGTTACTGATCTAAAAATCTTTTAATTATTTTTATCTATTAATTTATATTTTTAAAACTGTATTTGAAAGCCTTAGTACCTACGATTTGCTCAATAGTTGTAGTTCTAGATTTATAAATAATTCAGCCCTAATACCTTTTCCTTGTTCTATAAAGTCAATTCATAATTGGATGTGAGACTTAATAACAAGTTATTCTAATTATTCCAAAGATCATTGGACTTTGTAAACTCAAATTAATAAATATATTATTTTAACAATAAAGATAACATAAAGATAAATTTATTTGAATTTAAACAATCATGACATATCATTATGCATTCAGAAGTGATTGACACAAGTTTTTACTCCTGGTTGGAGAAAATTGGTACCTTAACTATAATATTCAAGGAGATATTAAAAGAGACCTGTGTTTTGGCAAACCAATACCCCCCGCCTGACATAGTTAAAATTATTTTAACATAAAATTAATATCATTCATAAAAAAAAACACAATTGCGAAACTACGAGTATATCTCAGTGCATATTTAGTGTTCACTAGACATACCTCAATAATACCTCTACCTCTAATAATTAAATATTGCGTCTGACTACGCCAAAATCACCTATACAAATATTACATTCAACACACACTGATTCTCATAAGTAAATCAACCCTCTACCACAGAATAAATAATAGTAGGTATTAGATAAAATCATTCATTAATTCTACTCCAACGAATAAAATTTCACACCGAAAAACCCAAGAACACAAAAAGACGCATTCCTAAGAATCATCAAAGGCAACAGCCGACCTAACGGGAACCATTACAAAAGGTTCCTCTACCTGCCGACCTCTACGTCCCAGACGGGATTCGTAGATTTCGGGGAAGTCATTCCTGCATCCTTAGTTTTATAAGACGAGACTTTGTGTTAAAATAAAAATCACTGTGTGTACAAAAATAAAAATATTTTAAAAATTATTTACGGAAATTACTGCGCACTATGAGACTCAACAGCTAATTGTCTCAGGGTGACGAGCGCAGTGCAGTGCCGCGCAGGATTTTGCAAAACAAAGTTCTGGGTGGTGCTGTTATTTTGTATGGGCTGGCGTATTGCTTACCATCAGGCAAACAACCAGCTCGTCTCTTCATTAAGTTACATAAAAAAAAAACTATAGTAAAACTTAAAGGTCATAACTAGCCTTGCCAACTGTCCCGGATTTTCCGGGACGTCTTGTTTATGGATATAATTTGACCCGTCTCGCCAAGTTCCTTTGTGGGACGCCTATTATCCCAGATATTATTTGAATTGAAAGTGTTCATTTTTAGGGTTCCGTACCTCAAAAGGAATAAACGCAACCCTTATAGGATCACTTTGATGTCCTGTCTGTATGTCTGTCCGTCTGTCTGTCAAGACCTTTTATCTCGGGAAGGCGTGGAGTTATCGAGTTGAAATTACCATATACTCAGGTCTACGGTCTCTTAAAGCTGTCAAAAATCAAACTTCTAAGTTAACGTAAAAAATAGATACGGATGTTTATGACGCACAAACCGTATATTTCGACACTCTCAAGGAAATCACAATTTATAGAGTACTTTGCGTTGACCTAGAACTATAAAATTTGGCAAGTAATATTGTTTTATACTACAGGAAACCAAATCTGAAAACTATATATTTGTTTCTTTGTGTAAATTATAAAATATATTGTCTTTGTACGAAACCCTCGGTGGGCGAGTCCGACTCGCACTTGTCTGTTTTTTATACCCGCGCGTAACTCTTTTTTTTTATTAAAAAATGCATCGGATAGGCATATCTCAACTTTTATTTGAAATTCCTTGGACATTAACTTCTATAACACTGCAATCATTGTGTTTATATGATGTTTAATGACCTATTTTATTTGTTTTTAAATAGAATGTTTACATTGTGTATCTCATTGTTTTCCTGATCCCAAACACTCCAGAGCAGAGTGAAGGAGAAAGTGGTATTACCATCTCTATACAGTTTCTTCACAGTCGGTTAGACGCCAGTAATCCCAGCTAGCAGACGCAGCACGCACAATCTATCCGGCTTTCGAGCGAGGAACACGTTTATCTAGAACTTAGTTATTTTGATTAGAAAATTAAATGTAAATATAGTGTTGTGAAAATGCAGTTGACGGACGCCTTGTGTTATGCACTTTTGACGGTGAGTGCACCATTTATATTTTAGGTATTTTAATTTTAATTATTATGATTATTAATGGCGCGTTTATTTTATTTTGTAATAATTAACAATGTTTAGGACATTCTTCTTCTCGAATATAAAAACTTCGTCAATAGTCACAGAATCCTACTAATATCATAAATGCGAACGTTTGTGAGAATGGATGGATGTTTGTTACTTAATCAAGCAAAAACTTGTGGTAGGTCTCTCGTATGAAATGAAATGAAATGAAATAATTCTTTATTGAAACACACACATAACATTATGAATAATAAAACAACGTAACAAAAGTGTAACAATTGGCGGTCTTATCGCTTAAAGCGATCTCTTCCAGACAACCATGTAGGGAGAGGACGCAAAAATAATGGACGGTGGTTTTCAATATCTCAGTACACTTACATAAACAAATTACATAAAATACACTCTAATAAAATAGTAAATAATCTTAATACATACAATACAATTAAAATATAATAAACATACATAAACATTAAAATAAATGTATATTAAATACATTATAATAACAGGATATAGATGATTGTAGCTATAGCGAATGGTAAAAGACTTTTACTTGGTGTTTAAAAGTATCCAGGGAGGGTGCCCGTTTAATCTTAGTTGGTAACGCGTTCCACAAACGAACAGCTTCCACAGTAAAGGAGCATGAATGCAGGAGGCCGCCTGGTTAGGGTTGAAAAGCTTTGCCAGTTATTCTGCCGCCAAGCAGTAGTGCTCAAGCATTACTGTGTTCTGGTTTGAAGGGCTTTGTAGCCAGTGAAATTACTGGGACTATGAGACTTAATATTTGATGTCTCACGGCAAGAGACAAAAGGGGCATTTTTAACTATTGTTACTGTAATTAAACATATAATTATTGTAATTAAAGATTTAGTTTAGTAGCGTGTGACATATATCTATAAATTGCAGATGTAGTCTGTAATTCGTAGATGTATCCGTGAATATATTAGATATTTTGAGCGAGTGTGGCTCAGCGGGAACTCATGCGCCTTTCGATCAGACGCACCTGGGTTCGAATCCCGACTCTGCCCTGTACCAATGACTTATAGTTAAGTGCAGATTTTGCACGCTCGCTCTAAAACGGTGAAAGAAAACATCGTGATGAAACCCGCTTACGCGCTTTGGAGTGGTAGGCTCTGGCTGTGGTTGTAATACCACCCACCGAACAAAGCCATGCCGTCAAGCGACCTAGTCGTGTTTCGGGATGATGTTCGGTGAACCATCGGGGAGACGGGTCCGAGCAGCCGCTCAACTGCCGTCTCTCTCTAGATCTATGTGCTCCATCTTAGGCCACATCATCGCTTCACATCAGGCGAGATAGTGGCCAAACATAGATCTATTAAACGTAAAAAAAAAATAGCAGACTGCAATTCAATAGATATATAATACTTAATAATTATTTTCATAATCATTTATATCATTAAGTTATTTGACAGTATTTTAGTAGTTATCCTACATCCTTCATCCTACAAATATTATAAACGTAAAGGTTGTAAGAATGGATGGATGGATGTATGTTACTCAACACGCACGAATTTTGATGAAATTTAATATGTAGGTTTTTGGGTCCTGGAATGGGACATAGGCTACTTTTATCCCGAAAAACCGGGGGTGAAACCGCGTGGCGCAGCTAGTTACTATTAAAATGCGAAAATCGTGATGTGTTTGAAACCAACAACGGTTTTTGATGGTCCTTTGGGTTTTCAAGCATAAACTCACACTTCACTGAGATTCGCTCTCCCGCACTAATTAATACCGGTGGGTACTGACCCTGACATTTATCTATTTTTGGTTCCCTATTATTTTATAATCGTACATACATTATAATAAGAACAATACAATACAATACACTTTATTGCTCACCAAATAAACAAACAATACAAAAAAGAAAGAAATAATAATGACAAAATACATAAATTTGAGGTACAATTCAATTCATTTTTTAATAATTCAGACGTAATTACCCAAATTTGTTATATAAAATAATTTAAAATCAAAGTCAATATAAATAATAATATTTATTTTGTGACTAGATGGGCTGTAGGCCCATGAATTTTTACTCAGTGTCTCATGAAATGAGAGTTAAAATTATTTGCTACAACGCTCAGGATGCTGTTGGTGCTGTCATAGAGCCGGTCCATCAGGGATGCAGTCCTTCTCCGAAAAATTGTGTGTGGGTGTATCAGCAAACATACACGATGCGCTACAGAACCGCGGCAGCCCCAGCAGCACCCTGAAACCGTTATTATATTGAATTTTCAGCGCGCTATAAGCTCTCTGCGTATATTTCACCAACAGGCTGCACGTGTAGAAGTTTTGACAGTATGCCTTGAAAAGCGTCAATTTGAACAACGGGCAGCCTTATCGCTTAGAACGATTTCTTCCAGACTTTAAGAAAGGCCTTCTAGTATATTAAGACCAGTTACTATTTCAATGAATCACATAACATCATACCAATATTATAAATACGAAAATTTTTATGTAAGTGTGTTTGTTACTTCTTCACGCTGTAACAGCTCTACGGATTAGAGTGACATTCGGAATGAAGATAGCTTGTACTCTGGATTAACACATAAGCTTCCCTGGAAACCGGCCGGTACTGCGGGGCGCAGCTAGCAAGTTAATAATCTCGCTCTAAAACGGTTAAGGAAAACATCGTGATGAAACCCGCTTACGCGCTTTGGAGTGGTAGGCTCTGGCTGTGGTTGTAATACCACCCACCGAACAAAGCCATGCCGTCAAGCGACCTAGTCGTGTTTCGGGACGATGTTCGGTGAACCATCGGGGAGACGGATCCGAGCAGCCGCTCAATTGCCGTCTCTCTCTAGATCTATGCTCCATCTTAGGCCACATCATCGCTTCACATCAGGCGACATAGTGGCCAAACATAGATCTATTAAGCGTTAAAAAAAATCTCTGGTGATCCAACTCACGCACTATTTTATAATCACTATTCAGTACCTTTTAATCCAAGCGTAATCACTATGAGAATAACGTAGCACTACAAAAAGGGAATTAAGTTCAATCTGTTTCTTTCTTTAAGAATACTTTAATAGTTATGTCTTCACATGCCTTTTGTTTAGGATCATAGTTATAACAAGTTATATATAATAGCTTAAGCTTCAGCTTATGTTGTAGAATAGAATTGAAAACACTTTATTGCACTTAGGAAGGAATTACTTTTGAACATACTTTCTTATGATAAGTACAATAGGCGGTCCTATCGCTAAACAGCGATCTCTTCCAGACAACCGTATGTTATAGAGAGACAATATTTATAGACGATAGTGTGCAGACATAAGAACGTAGGTATGTATTCTAACAACATACTTAAAGTTATATAAAATATATACAAAACAAAATTATATACTACGTATTTAATTAATAAATAATTATACATATGTAGGTATATAAATAGTAAATATATAAAACACATATGAACACATCTTTATTATATACATACATAATACATTATAATAGCAATAATATATGTATATGATATTGTTATAGGTACTAGTTGTTCTCCGCAGATTTTTTTATTTTTATGATGAAATGGGCTTACGTTTGACAACAACTCACCTGATGGTAAGCGTCGCTGCGATCTAAGGTAGAGCACGTTTGCCCATGATGTCCCTATTCACTCTTGTCTTAAAGAGCCTTCACAGATTTTTCAGAGATGCACTCGCGGTTTTCTGCTGCGCTGTTGCATTTCGGATCAGGCTAACATTGCAGAAAAATCGTTTCAAGAATGTCTTTCACGATTATATCCTAAGAATATGTCATGCAAAATCTTATTAAATAACCTTCTACTACATATGTTTCCACTAATTGCATTTTATCCGGCTTCCTCTTCTTCTTCATTCACACCAGAAGAATCTTGTGTTTGGCCAGCCCTGGCACTGGAGTTCAAAACCGTACGAAGGCCCCCGACAATAGACCGCATAAAAGTCTCCGACAGTGAACTGGTGGTAGGTTTCTTGTATGCGAAAGGTCGCCTGGGTCGCAGAATACATGGCAAAGCGGTGGTAGGTACCACCGCTTTGCCATAGTAGCAAGCAGTAGTGCGTAAGCATTAGTGTATTGCGGTTTGAAGGGCATCGTAGCTAGCGAAATTACTGGGCATTATGAGACTTAAGAGCTAATTGTCTCAGAGTGACGAGCGCAGTGCAGTACCATGCATAATTTTGCATAACAAAGCTCTGGGAGGTGCTGCAACTGTTATGGGCAGGCGTATTGCTTACCATCAGGCAAACCAAGTACTCGTCTCGTTTCATAAATAAATCTAACTACCTACTATTAAAAAAGTAGTCATTTCGTACCAAAAGAATGTCACTGGACCAATTCACGCGTTCAAAAACTATTAGTAAGGCATAATTTAATATATTATGTCTGTGTAACTGTGTATGTTTTTTGTATGTAAATGACCTCCTGATACAGTTTTTATGCAAATACTTGTTTATTTTATTGCCTTGATCACGCCAAAATTAAATATAACTTTCCCTTGGTTAAGGAAAACTTTCGCTGTTTAAAATTTTAAATTCTAATCGAATAAACTTTAATCGTATTTAGCTCGAAATGCTAATTAAAAACATGTGTAGGTATCAAAAATCAATCACACAGATTTGCGATTAAAATAAATCATAAATCTTCGTTTTAAAACAGCTACTTAACAAATGTATTTATAAGTTGGTGGCAATAGTCCGAGATCCCACTGCGTGATTTCTTCGTCCATCTGCTTTTTAATCAAAATGCAATTTTTAAATGCCAAAAATCTTACCATCTTACCACTTACATTATATTTGCGTAAGTTTGTTGTGTCTGTGTGTGCTATTTTTGTTATTACTTATACCAACTACCAGTTACCAACACAGTTAAATTTGATATATTATGTACTTCAAGTTCCTGAAATAGGTCATAAGACTATTCAGCTTGGAAAAACAAACAATCCCGAGGGAGCAACTATAAACCCAATCCTACGCGAGTAAAACTGCGTGACGCAGCTAGTAAATTAATTAATTTTCATTAAACGTACTAGCGGCTACATTTTGATAGGAAGCCCGACCAAACATATTCTTCTACAATCTAAAACTTAAATTGCATTTTGATTAAAAACAAATGGACGTAGAAACTACGCAGTGGGATCTCATACTATTAGTCTAATCAAAAATCAAAACAATTTTTTGTTAAAACAGGCTCAGATTGCTTTTAAACGTTCGATTTCACAAATTGTACAAAAGTAGATTATAATTGTTGCAAACATATCGGACATTTTATGTGAACTTATGTTGAAAAGCTTTGATTGGCAGAAATTATCAATTAGCCACGCATTGACCCATGCGTAAACAAATTCTGAACAGCTTTCTAGACAGAGAAATATATCCGTATATGTAAGTCCTTCGATACGTCTGGGAGAGAATAAGCATGTACCGGAATTCGCGTGAGGAGCCCATCAACGTGAGTTTGTCGCGGCTGGAGCAGATTAGGACCACTGACTTCAAGTCCTACGGGCTCCAGGTTCCAGCGGAACACGCGAAGATGTTCCTCGCCCCGGACTTCTGGCCTGCAGGGGTAATCTACCGCCGGTACAGGGAAAGTAGGCGAAAACAATTCCCTGTTGTAGCTAAATAAAAATAATTTTTAATATTGTAATATGTATATTAGTCTGTAAGGTATATAATACGGGTCTTAGAATTACTTTAGTCACAAATGTAACTATTGCTTCTTAAGTTACCTGAAATAAAGACGTAATAATAATAAGCGTTGCCCATAACTTATCTAAATTAAATGCTCTAAGAGGCCGTACGTTGGACTCATGTCCCCGCGCAAGCCTTCCAAAGGACCGGGTGTATAACCCGTGAGAAAGAGCGACATAATAATAATATCTCCATTTCTTGGAGGCGTACAATAGGACTGACTCGCCAAATCAAATCAAATCAATTGTTTATTTGAAAGAATACAACATTTTTTTTTTACACTTAATAGATCTATGTTTGGCCACTATCTCGCCTGATGTGAAGCGATGATGTGGCCTAAGATGGAGCACAAAGATCTAGAGAGGGACGCCAGTTGAGCGGCTGCTCAGACCCGTCTCCCCGATGGTTCACCTAACATCATCCCGAAACACGACTATATAGGTCGCTTGACGGCATGGCTTTGTTCGGTGGGTGGTATTACAACCACGGCCAGAGCCTACCACTCCAAAGCGCGTAAGCGGGTTTCATCACGATGTTTTCCTTCACCTTTTTAGAGCGAGCGTACAAAATCTGCACTTAACTATAAGTCATTGGTGCAGGGCCGACTCGGGATTCGAACTCAGGTGCGTCGGTATTTTTTTCTTTTTTTTTTATGTAACTGAGTGACGAGACGAGCTGGTCGTTTGCCTGATGGTAAGCAATACGCCAGCCCATAACAATAATAGCACCACGCAGAACTTTGTTTTGCAAAATCCTGCGTGGCGCTGCACTGCGCTCGTCACCCTGAGACAATTAGCTGTTGAGTCTCATAATGCCCAGTAATTTCGCTGGCTACCATGCCCTTCAAACCAAAACACAGTAATGCTTGCGCACTACTGCTTGGCGGCTGAATAACTGGCAAAGCTATGGTACCTGCCTCCTCTCGGCCTCTCGCATGCGAGAAACCTACCACCAGTAAATTGGCAGCTAGTCAAGAAATAAATATTCAGACCATTTGTATGCCACTGAGCAATGAGCAAATCTTTTGCCTAATGGTAAGCACCACGCTTGCTTTTAACAATTGCAGTGCCACGCAGAACTTTTAATACCATGAAAGTAAATAAATAAATACGCCCAACGATCACTGACATAGCCCCTAACTAAGATTTCCTACTGTATCTAGGGAACTAGGAACTACGAGGACCATGGTCCCACAACACTCAGACACGAAACAAATGCTTGCGCGTTTTTTTCTGTACAGAAACATATGTCCCGTCGCGGGAATCGAACCCGCAACCTCGGTGGTGTATAACTTGAGCCAACCTGCCCAACCACTACTCCACAGATGCTGTCATATGTATTTAGGTAAACTGTTTCATAATACAGCTTTCTTACAAAGTAATTTCAAAGATTTAATTCTAATTTGGCATAAATAATTATTGTCATTGTAACAAAAGCTATTTAGAGGATTTAATGTCTCCAAAAGATATTTAAACTGTATGATGACGTAACACATATATACAATGTGTATCTTAGATTAGATTAGATAATGCTTTATTGTTACACAACCACAAGAAATAAATTACAAAATAAAACTTAAAGCTAAAGTGGGCGGTCTTATCGCTTATAGCGATCTCTTCCAGACAACCTTTGGATGGAGATTTATTTATTTATTTAATTTGATTAATCAGTACGGATACACCAGTTACACCAATCAATAATACAATAAGAGCAATTGAATAAGATTGAATAACATTAATATCAAAAGAGATGACTCAAATAAACTGTTAGGGACGCTGGTGTTGTGTACAATCTAACCAGTATAAAATAATAATATCATATACAGACTACATTATCATAATAATATATAAGAATAATATAGGTAACTAGCTGTCCCGGCAAACGTTGTTATGCCATATAAAATAAAAAAAATGTTAAGGGTGAACAACCCTTATCACTTAGGGGGATGAAAAATAGATGTTGGCCGATTCTCATAGATACCGGATAAGCACAAAAAATTTCATCAAAATCGGTCAAGCCGTTTCGGAGGAGTATGGCAACGAAAACTGTGACACGAGAATTTTATATATTAGACTAGGTATCATAGAAGGTACATATCATAATGAAGCAAACATATGTATTATATATAATAAAATATATAAATAAATATATATATCCTATATTAAGTCTATAAGTGAGATAATAAACAGTTTTAAACAGATAAACAGAACTTCCGAGTAGCAGGCTGCAGTTACGTAGATAAATATAAATTCTTTAAGCAAATCTTAATATGGGTATAAACCAGGAGGGGGATAATTCTACACGACATGGCGAACCACGTTTGTTCAACGAGATTTGAAATTTCGACGATTTTCATTCATGATAAATATATTCTCGTACAGTATCCTCGGAAAATTTAAAAATATAACATGACTTTTTTTTGAGAGGGGGAAATGCCGCTGCACTGCCCTTCTGCCATAGGGGTGGGGTGTGTGGGGCTCAAACCCACTAAAAACCCCCCGTGAGCAGTCCCCTGCCGTGGTGGGGCGAGATGGGGTCGCGCTAAACATGACAACCCTACAACAACTACAGTTTAAATTGAGAATTATGACTCCAGCAGCTAGAGACGCAATAATAGCAAACTCTGATTTAATAGGGTTGCCGCAATTTTGTAAGATTTTTGTTCAGCAACTTTTGTCGTTGACCGTACTGCTTAAACTGGGCAGGCGTATTGCTTACCATTAGGTGAAAAGCCCGCTCGTCTCGTCTTGATAAAGAAAGAACAACATTAAAACGAGAACCTGTTCCACATTCTGCATAAATTCTCTCCGTATAACATTACAAATGTAATTGACCCGACTCAAGTCCAAAGTCATGGTCAGTGTGTTCCACATTTCATACTAAATCCGTGAGAAAATGGCAAAGAAAAAACTTAAAACAAGCTGAGAATTCAGACTTTAAGATGTTTTCACGAGGTAGTTTTTGTGTGATTGGGTAACAAACATCTATTCATCTACCCATCCTCACAAACATTCGCATTAATAAATTTCCGCCAAAACCACCTGAAGAGGCGCAATGTCTTTCTGTGTTAATTCAATTCAAATTATTTACTTCAGATATAGCACGGCATAGTCCATATAATTAAAATCAAATAAAATAAGATACACATTAAAAATTAAATAAATAAAAATTTGACAAATAAATTATATTGTATTTAATTTTAAGTGCAGCTGAGCTGCGTGTTTAATAATAGGGCAGTCAAGTCGGCCAGCTACAACGCGCAGAATGCTGTTGGTGCTGGCTCGGACATGGCTTAGCATCGAGGCGGCTCGTTTGCGCATTACGGCGTGGAAGTCATCTACACGAGCGTCAGCAAACATGCCCGACGCACTGCAGTACCGAGGCAGCCCCAGCAGCATCCTAAACGCGTTATCCTAAGCTCATTGGAGCTACACAATACACGAAAGCGACACCAACAAATTTGAATGTAGCCAAATGGCTGATCGCAAATGTTCCTTAGAAAAGAAAAAGTATTAGTAGCAGGAATAATGTAGTTAAATGTAACTTTAAGTAGAATCAATTAAACAAAAAAGGTACAAATACTGCAAATAATCAAATAAAATCAAATCAAAACAAAATCTCTTCAAATTATCACCGTCCACCATAGTAAGAAGAATTAATCAATCCAAAGCTAGAGCGAATGTGTCTCAGAGGGAAAACGTGCGACTTTCGATCCGACGCACCCGAGTTCAAATCGCGTTGGCCTCTGACTTTAAGTTATGTGCGGATTTAACTCGCTCTAAAAACGGTGAAGAAAAACATCGTGAGGAAACCGGCATGTCCAAGGACATGTGACGTCCACCAACCCGCGCTGGTTCAGCGTGGTATTATGGCTTACTTGCTCTGCGAGAGAAGGCCCATGTCCCTGCCCCCTTTCACGGACCGGAGATAAAACAATAAATCCTCCGCTTTGTCCACTTTCGACAAACAAAAAGTGGATAAAAACAGGGGGTAAAATGTTTGTCTCCGGTCCGTGCAAAGGGGGCAGCAGTGGGAACGTGATGGTGTGATGATAATGAATGAATCCAAAGAAGCAATTAAACAAAAGCTGAAGCGAATAATAACAAACTACAAATCAATAATTGAGTCATCACATCACAAGAATGTACGCGCAATGACTACCATGAGAAAAACGAATCCAGACAACGCCGATATTCTCACGATATCTAGAAACATTATATAATTAAATAACCCGTGTAACGTTTCTAGATATCTTGTACCGGAAGAGTTTGAGCTAAAAACTATGAGAACATGAGTTATTGAAGACTTTCTCATAGACATCGGAAAAAGTAGGTATTTTTGATTAAAAAGATCGAAATCGTGAGTAATACATTTTTTCGTAATGATGTAGCTAATGAGTGTGTTTTTATTTAATACTAGCTTTTTTCCGTGACTTCGTCCGCGTGAATGACCGAGAAGCCCATATTCGTATTTTTAACCAACTTGAAAAAGGAGGAGGTTCTCAATTCGACTGTATTTTTTATTAATTCTTTTAATTTTTTTTGTATGTTTGTTACACGATTACTCCGCCAATAACGAATGGATTTTAATTATTCTTTTTTCGTTTGATAGGTAGACTCATACATTTTTTATCAAAATTGATTCAGTACTTTTTCAAAAATAAAAATAAAAACAAAGAAATATAAGTTTAGTCTAGAAGTAATTTCTTGTTTTTTTTCTAAAAATTAATTATTCCAAGACCAACTTAGCAAGACCTCCCCAGTATAAGAGAGCGCGTAACACGAAGAAGTCAAGCTGTATCTTCGTAGTCACCCAACCGATTTTGACAAAACATACCCTATAAAATCTATGTTTGGGCTAATGCTACCAAACCCTGAAAACCGCATTTAAATCCGTTCAGTAGTTACAGAGTAAATAGATAACAAACACACAAACAAACAAAGAAACGGACAAAAACCAAAAACCGTGGATTCGTGTTCAGTACCCTATAAATAGTCGATTCCAGTTAATATAAAAAAAAATATCTTCAATGTACCTACAGAGTTAGCTCGGTTCTAATTTTATAAGATTAGCTGCGTCGCGATGTCTGAATCCCGCTTTCTCAGCTTCTTAAGTTTCTTAAGTTATTTAAGTTAATTTTTATTTTATATTTTATAACATATTAGAAAATGACGTTTTTCCTTTTGTCATAAAACAATATGTATCATTTAGGAAGGAGGTCCCCAAGATACAGGTTTACCTAGTTTGGGGACCAATGGAATATGTTTTTGTAAGCAACTATTTATTCAATAAACGTTATTTATATGCGGATTTTACACTCACTTTAAACGGCGAAGGAAAACTTCGTGAGGAAACCGACATGTCCGAGAAATTCAAGGACATATAGGTAACATTCACTAACCTGCACTAATCAGCGTGGCGGATTATGGCCCATACTCTAAGATGGTCCATGTCCCAGCAATGGGAACGTAATTTTTTTTTTTAATGAGCCTGTTTCGTGCCACTGCTGGGCAAAGGCCTCCCTTCCCTCCTTCCATGACCCTCTGTCCATTGCTCTTAAGGGCCATTCCTTGTCGTAGGCGTCTAGATCGTCGCGCCACCTACGGCGGGGCCGGCCCCGTGGTCGTGTTGCTCCGGCTGGAACCCAGTCTGTAAGGACCCTTACCCACAGCTGGTTTGGCATACGACACACGTGTCCAGCCCAGTCCCATTTCAGCTGGGCGGCATTCTGGGAACGTAATGGGCTAATAAAAAAATTGTAACACAATCTCTAAAAAAAAATGCCCCTCAGTTTCTTGCCGTATCTTCTGAGTAGTGGTTCATTTTCCGATACTGTGGTAGAGTCATTGTGATAATTTGACGTTCATAAGTGCGTCTGTGATGCCAAAATGATTAAAGAGATTTTGTATTTTTGATTTTGAATGATGATGATAAGGGATGCCGTCGGGGTTGCTAGTTATTCTGCTGGCAAGCAGCAGTGCGCAAGCATTACTGCATTCCGGTTTGAAGGGCATTGTAGCCAATGAAATTACGGGGCATATGTGAGACTTAATATCTGATGTCTCGGGGTGATGAGGCAGTGCAGTGCTACGCAGTGCTTTTTATGGTATTAAAAGTTCTGGGTGGCACTGCAGTTGTTATAGTAGGCGTGGTGCTTACCATCGGGCAAACGACTTGCTCGTCTCATCACGTAAATCCATAAAAAACCTAACTATGTAGCTCTGTCGCTAGCTACCTACTGAATCTTAGCTTTCTCATAGATTTTTGTAAAAGTATTTCGAAATCAGGTTAAAATCGTGATTAAAATCGGCGCCGGCGCTTCTTGGACTTAATGATTATTAATTGATGATTCAGTGCAAATTAATTGAAAATAGAAATTAAAAAGGAATCAACGGAAGAGATTAATTTTGACTCTCATTAGATAAAGTTTTATGTTTTTTTATGTAATTGAATTTTGAGACGAGCTGGTTGTTCTACTGATGGTTGCACTCGTAGAGTAGCTCGCCATTCGTTAGGCCGAGGCGAGCCGAGCGAGCGAAGCGAGCGTGCCACGGGAGAAGCGCCAGAAAGTAGTTTTTCCATAAAGTTTACGTTACGGCTTACGGGTACAACGGACCTACACTGCTACAATGCCCTTCAAACCGGAACACAGTACTGTTTGGTGGCAGAATAACTAGCAAAGCGTTGGTACCATGTGGTTGGCACCTACGCAGACGGCCTCTCGCATACGAGAAACCTACGACCTAGTAAAATCAGTCACGACAACGCCGACCTTTGTTATGCAGAATGTGTTTTACCTAACTGTCAATGTTTTACTATGGAACTAAGTGATGAAACCAGCAAGTCGTTCGTCTAATTGTAAGCGCCATACACCTGCCTATAACAATAGAGAATCGGACAACTTTTCAGAAATTGTTTTAAATTAACTAAAATGTATTTATATAGCCATGAAAAAAAGTATTTAAATTAAATAACGCTCGAAAAGTACCTAACACTATGTTTAAAAATTATGTTTCAAATAATGCCGCGCAAAAGTTCACCTCAAAACATGTGACGTCATATGAAGGTAGAAACTACACTCACTTCGGAATAAAACTTGTAAAGAGATTTAAATACGTTTTGTGAAGTTTGGGGACTATATTGTAGTAATGGAAAGAAAAAATTAGCAAAACTACATTTTATGAAAAGCAAAAACGTAAAATAAACACAAGCTCACTCATTTACCTCACGTCATTTACCTACAAATGACGTCATGCGCTGTGATTGTTGTTTCGTTTAAGATGAAGAACAGATTACAAATGTCAGAATTATTAGATTTTATTTATTGATATAAAAATATAAATCATGATTATTTCACAAAAATATTGATTGGATGATCTTTCTGGTTCGACAAACATTCGTCTTAACTACATTTTAGATTTTTTTTCTCTATCCGATCCCCTATTGCAGTGCCACCCAGAACTTACGATACCATAAAAAGCGTCTAATAAGCTAAAATAAATAAAGCGTCAATTAAGCTCATCACCCCGAGACACCAGATATTAAGTCTCATATGCCCAGTAATTTCGCTGGCTACAATACCTCGGAACACAATAATGCTTGCGCACTACTGCTTGGCAAAATAACTGGCAAAGCGTTGGTACCTACCCAGACGGCTTCCCGCATACAAGATACAATAAAATACAATACAATACAATACAATAATGCTTTATTGAATACCAAACACGGGAAAAACAATAGTTAACAAAGTTAATAAACAGTGGGTACAATGGGCGGCCTTATCGCTATGCGCAATTTCTTACAGGCAACCTTTGGATGGACAGGAATTTTAAAAGTAATATTGCGGTCAGTGTGGTGTACATTATAAAAAAAAACTCCAATTATACGTAAATATGATATACTACTATTAAAAAAAATGAAATAAAACAAATATAAATATATACTAAAAATAAGTAACATAAAAATTAATATACATAAATAAAATAAATAAATATATATATATATATATATATTTATATATATATATATATATATATATATATATATATATATATACATACATAAATACATAAATATAATTATACTTACAATGTCATTTAGCTGTTATTGGACAAGTAATGTTTCTTCACCATATTCTTAAAAATAGCAATGGACTTGGCATATCTAATTTCTATGGGCAATGCATTCCACAGACGGACAGATTGTATGGTGAAAGATTTGTCGTAGAAAGTTGACGAATGGACAGGAGTTTTGAGCTGAAGGGTATCTGAAGAACGAAGGGAACGAGGATTGGAAAGATGGAGAAACTCAAAACGTTCTTTGAGATAAGGAGGGGTAGATGGAATAAATAGGACACTATACAGGAGAGAGAGAACATGAGCATCCCGGCGACGGCGGATAGGTAACCATTTGAGCTTGGTGCGAAATTCTGATATGTGGTCATACTTGCGCAAGCCAAATATGAACCGTATGCAAAAGTTTTGTATGCGCTCAAGCTTATTAAGCTGCTCTTCGGTTAGATCCAGATAGCAGGCGTCGGCGTAGTCAATTATTGGGAGAAGGAGGGATTGTGCTAACGCAATCTTGGTGGCAGTTGGAAGAAAGTTGCGTAGTCTCCGAAGCGATGCCGCAGACGCAAACACCTTTCGGCTGACTTCATTTAGTTGCGGTCCCCAAGATAGCTGTTTGTCCATGAGCACACCTAAGTTTTTCACAGTTTCACTGATTGGTATCGTAGTACCATCGAAAAGAACTTGTGGGAGGCGGAACCAGTCGATCTTCGATACCAATCTAGTACTGCCAATTACAATGACTTGTCACTTTGTCACTTTGTCAGGATTAATTCGAAGACCAAACGATTTGCTCCAGTTAGATATGTGTTTCAAGTCATTATTAGTGGTTTCTATTGCAGTGGGTAAACAATCTAGTGGAGCCTGTGTATAAATTTGTAAGTCGTCTGCATAGAGATGAAAGGAAGAAGTTAACTGATGGGAGATTGAATTTATGAAAGTTGCAAATAGTAAAGGTGATAAAACGCCACCCTGAGGAACACCTGCCGTAGTACTACACCATGATGAGAAATTATCATCTATGCGAATACGCTGCCGGCGTCCAAACAGGTAACTGTGAAACCATTCAATAGCCGTTGGAGATACGTTAAGAGTGCGAAGAAGTCCGAGTAGAATATCAAAGTCGACATTGTTAAAAGCGTTACTAAAGTCCAGTAGTGATAAAACAGTCAGTTGTCCGTTACTCATCCCATACCGGATGTCATCAGTAATCTTAACTAGAGCAGAAGTAGTGCTATGACCTGGGCGAAACCCAGATTGAAAAGTGTTAAAGAGAGTATTTCGGTTGAGGAAGTAGGAGAGTTGCTGATAGACAAGACGCTCCAATATTTTTGACAAGAAAGGAAGAATTGAAATGGGACGATATTCTGAGAAGGAAGATGGATTGGGTTTTTTAGGAAGAGGGGTTATTTGGGCATCTTTCCATGAAGATGGAAAGGTGCCGCTGGATATAGAGAAGTTGAGGATGTATCGAATTACTGGAACAACTTCGTCTAGTATAGGAAGAATCATCTTACGACTGATATTATCACTACCGACTGCATTGGATGATGCAAGATACTTACCACGGATGAATGTCACTCATAATCCATAGCGTCATGGTGACTTGTGTCAGTTGTGACTTATGTCCCATTAGGTACAGTTGTTGTTAAAATACTTTCGCTCTTTAACTGTAATGTGCACCGTTTTGTTATGATGCAATACAGCATTTATTGTGTGACATGATAGCTCGTTTGTATTGATTGGTGATGTTAAACTAAGTGACAAGGTCATTGGCCGGAACACTAGAATTGCAGTGCAAACCAATGGACACTGCACCTCATTATATTAAATAACGATCTAAAAGTACCTAAAACTGTTTAAATATTATGTTTCAAATATTGCCGCGCAAAAGGTCACCTCAAAACTTGTGATGTCATATCTAGGTAGAAAACGACTAACTCTTCGAAATAAAACTTGCAAAGAGATTATAATGCGTTTTGTGAAGTTTGGGGACTATATTGTAGTAATGGAACGAAAAAATTAGCAAAAATACATTTTATGAAGAGCAAAAACGTATAATAAACACAAGCTTGACTCACGGCATTTGCCTACAAATGACGTCATGCGCTGTGATTGTTGTTTCGTTTGAGATGAAGAACAGATTAAAAATGTCAGAATTATTTATTGATTTAAAAATATAAAGCAATATTATTTCACAAAAATATTGATTAAATGATCTTTGTGGTTCGACGAACATTCATTCTAACTACATTTTAGATTTTTTCTCGATTACTGTCCCCTATTCAATATAAAAAGCCAATCAAAAGCCTCCAATATTTATCTATGTAGTAATATAGGCTGATGAAGCTTTTAAAATAATTAAGATGTGACCATATTTACCTATGTTACTTAACGCTTTAAAATAAAATAAAAACGAATATTTAAAAAAAATCTACTTACCTCCTTACGATACTACTACTGCGGATGTCAAGTTACAAGAGGAAGTAGCTTAATTGACGCCATGCGAGTTCAATGACCGCATCTGCGACCACAACTTAACCACGTGATAGTTGGCTGAGCAAGTGAAGTATCTGTGGGAGATACGGCAGTCGGCTCATTTAAATTCAATGGAAAAGGGAGCCTAGTGTGGCTTAGTGGGAGCACGTGCGACTTTTGATCCGACGCACTCGAGTTTGAATCTCGCTGGCCCTGCACCACTGACTTTCTTAAGTTATGTGCAGATTTTTAACCGACTTGAAAAACTGAACCAAACTGCGCTCCAAAACTCAAATTACAGACGTCACCCAAAAAGCTGCCAGCTTAAAGTGGGACTGGGCTGGACACGTCTGCCGCGTGCCGAACGAACTTTGGCCCAAAATAACAACTAAGTGGCATCCTAACAACGGCCGACGGCCCCGCGGCAGACCTCGACGGAGATGGCGGGACGACTTGGACTCGTATAAAGAAGACTAGAGTACAATAGCGATCAATCGTGAAATGTGGAAAAATGGAAGGAAGGCCTTTACCCTGCAGTGGGACGAGTCAGGCTCCATATAATAATAATATAATTGAAAAACTGAGGAGGTTCTCAATTCGATTGTATTTTTTTATGTTTGTAACCTCAAAACTCCGTCATTTAGAAACCGATTTGAAAAATGCGTTGGGTTCAGTATAGCTACAATGTAGTCCCATATAAATTTCTACGATATTCGACTTTGGACTTCAAACATACATCAGAATTGAAGTCGGTTTTTTTGTCATGAAATTAATTATAGCACTCGCCGTTACCACGCTGGTCAACGTTGGCCCAGTGTGAATTGGTGGATGTAACATGTCCTTGAATTTTGTGAATAATTCTTGGACGTGCCGGTTTCCTCACGATGTTTTCCTTAACCGTTTTTAAAGCAAGTGTTGAATCCCAACATAACATAAGAAAGTCAGTGGTGCGAGGCCAGCCCGATATTTATAGAAACGCAATGAACCACAAATACCTAGAGGCAATTGTTAAGCCTTCAATAAGCCCACTAATCATGGACTAGCTAACCGACAGTTAGTTAAACAGTAAGTTGAACGGTTTCACTTATTGAAAGTGTGAGTTGACAAAGAAAACAATCGATTAACATCGTTTGGGGCTTCTTATTAGTCTACTGAATAGCTACTAGATAATTATTTACTGGTGGTAGGTTTCTCGTATGCGAGAGGCCATCTGGGTGGGTACCACCGCTTTGCCAGTTACTCAGCCACCAAGCAGTAGTGCGCAAGCTTTACTGTATTCCGGTTTGAAGGGCATTGTAGCCTGTGAAATTACTGGGCATTATACGACTCAACAGCTAATTGTCTCAGGGTGACGAGCACAGTGCAGCGCCGCGCAGGTTTTTGCAATTTAAATTTCTGGGTGGTGCTGTTATTGTTATGGGCTGGCGTATTGCTTACCATCAGGCAAACGACCAGTTCATCTCGTCATTCAGTTACATAAAAAAAAGTCAAAACGCACAGGTCTTTAAATAAGTGCAACAAAATTGTATGTTACTCTTTGCATTATGTAATTTATTTTCTTATCTTTCAAAAATGTATTTAGACGTATTTAGACCAATTTAAATCAATACACATATTATTCGTTTATTTAATTTTATTATAATATTTCGCTTATGAATTTGTATATATTATGTATGTATTATATATTAATTTATAGATGTACTAGCTTTTTTCCGCGACTTCGTCCGCGTGAACGACAGAAGAAGCCCATTTTCGTATTTCTTACTAAACCATCTTAGCAAGAGCTCCCCAGTATATGAAAGCGCCTACTAAGAAGAGGTCAAGCTGTATCTTCATAGTTACCCAACCAATTTTGGTGTAACATACAAAAAAAATATTGAAAAATTACAAACAGCTGAAATCGACAAAGAGATCAACTCAATTGGATTGAAATTGAATTAATTTAATTTTTGTTTAATTATTTTTTTTTTTATTGAATTGAATTAATTCAATTGGATTGGAATTGGATTGGATTTTGTCAATTGGATTGGATACTGACATGATCGTCAGTAATACAGTGCAACGGTATTACAGTACTCAGCGTTGGAACTTCATTACTGGAATGCTAGATGGCGTTGAAGCTAGATTTGAGATTTTTTGACAAAAAAAATTTTATCTTTCGTAAAATATTTTTTTTTTTATAAAGAGTATCCTATGTTACTTCTAATACCTCCAAGAATATGTGTACAAAGTTTCATGATGATCGAATAAATAGTTTTTGCGTGAAAGCGTAACAAACAAACTTACATTCACATTTATAATATTATAGTAGGGATATGTAATCCAACCCGCACTGGGTCAACGTGGTGGATTATGGCCCATACTTCTATGATTCTTCCTTCACTGTCAAAGCTGTTCGACTATGGAACGCCTTACCTCTTTCAATTAAACGAGCTCCTTCTCTTGAAATCTTTAAAAATCGTGTTAAGCAGTTTTATCTTGCACAATAGCTGCTATCGATGCTTCGTCTACTGTTAGTGTTTATGTTTTCATTTGTAATTTTGTATATTTACTATGTTAAAGTATTTATTATGTATATTTTATTAATTATGTTATGTATTTTATGTAATGACTTTGGTTTATGTAGGTATATTATATTATATAACAAAATTATTTTAAAGTAACACCGTCCATATATATTTCTGTATACATTCCTTCACTGGTGGGTTGTCTGGAAGAGATCGCTTTGAGCGATAAGACCGCCCATTGTGACATTATTATTAAGTTAGTTGCTATTTTAGTTTTTAATTATTTCTGTATTTTGATGTTACAATAAAGAGTTATTCTATTCTATTCTATTCTATTCTCTATGCAAGAAGGCACGCTTCACAACAATGGAAAAAAAACGGGTTGTTGATGATAATGATGGAGTTTGTACTCTTTGTAAATATTATTATTATCATAGTCATTTATGTTGACACCCTCATCTCTTACAGTTTTTTTAAGTCCTCTACATCCAAAGATTGTCTGGAAGAGGTCGCTTTGAGCGATAAGACACTTTAGATTTTAAGTTTGCTTTTTTCATTTTATTGTTATGATTTCTGGTGGCATAACAATAAAGAGTTATCTAATATAATCTAATTTAATATTTGTCAGCCTCTGTGGTGTAGTGGTTGGGTAGGTTGGCCCAAATCTCATACACCATTGAGGTTGCGGGTTCGATTGCCGCGTCGGGACAAATGTTTGTGCACAGAAAAAAAACTTCAAGCATTTGTTTCATGTCTGGGTGTTGTGCGACCATGGGCCTCGGTCCTGGTTCTCTAGGTACAGGGAATCCTAGTAAGGGGCACGATCTATGTACATATGTGATCGTTTTTTTATTTATTAAACGAGTATGTCGTTTGCCTGATGGTAAGCCCCAAGCCTACCCATCATCATCATCAGCCCATCACGTTCCCACTGCTGGGACACGGGCCTTCTCTCATAGAGAGAGTATGGGCCATAATCCACCACGCTGGCCTAGTGCGGGTTGGTGGATGTCACATGTCCTTGAATTTTTGTGATAAATTCTTGGACATGCCGGTTTCCTCACGATGTTTTCCTTCACCGTTTTTAGAGCGAGTGTTAAATCCGCACATAAATTTATTAAAGACGTACGAGTTAAAATTATCTATTTAAATAAGAAGTTGCATGAAATGAGCAAGCAATAGGAACATTAATTTATTTGTTCTATTAAACACGATCTTTTTTCGAATAAAAACCTTTTTAAGAACTAAGCACCTCAACTAATAAAATTAAAAAAGAAACTATAACTCACTGGTGAGTTATAGCAAAGATTTAATAATACGTCTTTGAGTTATAGCAATGAAAAAGTCACAGTTTGATTATGGGTGTCATTCTGTGCCTAATTGCAGTGACCATAGAGCCACTTTATGAGCAAGTGTGTTGAAAATTATTATAACGTACGTACTAAGTATATCTTAATTGCATTTTTAGGGAAATGTACATCTATTATGTTACTTCATTATGTGATGCAATTACATAATAATAAACACAAAATAATACTCAATTTATTATAAAAAAACTAGCTGACCCAGCAAACGTTGTTTTGCCATATAAATTAAAAAAAAATGTTAAGGGTGAACAACCCTTATCACTTAGGGGTATGAAAAGATAGTAGCCGATTCTCAGACCTACTGAATATGGATATAAAATTTGGTAAAAATCAGTAAAGCCGTTTCGGAGGAGTAAGGTAACTAACATTGTGACACGAGAATTTTATACATAAGAAGATAAGGAGGACTTCAAAAATAAGGAGGAGGTTCTCAATCCGATAGCTTTTTTATGTATGTTACCTCAGAACTCCGTCATTTATGAACCGATTTGGGTAATTCTTTGCGTTGGGTTCAGTATAGCTACAATGTGGTCCCATATAAATTTCATCGATATTCGACTTTGGACTTCGAAGATACATAGTTTAGGAAAAAGATTGTAAATAGAAATGTGGCAAAAAAATTACTTATTAGAAATGATGCATACATATCTCGTGTACTCCTAGAAAAAACAAGTGACGAAAATGGCACGGACATCCGTGAATTTATTTATTTATTTAAAAAAAACTGAAAAAGTTCTTTATTTCAGTTTTGTCGTCACAGACGCACTTATGAACGTCAATTATTACAATTACTCTACCACCGTATCGGAAAAAGAACCACTACTCAGAAGATACGGCAAGAAACTGAGGGGCATATTTTTTAACAACTTTTGTTACAATATTTTGTTTGTTTTTGACAATATTGTTTTTCTTATGTGCCACTTGGATACTTGGCAGAATTTATTTATTTATGATAGGATCTCTAACAAAGGATACACTTACATGCTAGATTTTAATGCTAATTTAAGTTTTTACAATGTGCTCCTTCAATTACTGGAGACCACAGCTTGCTATACTGTATTGACAAAACAAACATAATTTAAATCTAAATAGAATTGAAATAAGGGACATTTTAACATGAAAATAATAAAAACAGTTAATAGAAAATTTAAATCTGAAGACTGAAAAGATTTTCGACTAAACGTTCACTCATCATCATCATCATCAGCCCATCACGTTCCCACTGCTGGGACACGGGCCTTCTCTCATAGAGAGAGAATGGGCCATAATCCACCACGCTGGCCCAGTGCGGGTTGGTGAATGTCACATGTCCGTGACTTTTTGTGAAAATTCTTGGACATGCCGGTTTCCTCACGATGTTTTCCTTCACCGTTTTAGAGCGAGTGTTAAATCCGCACATAGCTTAAGAAAGTCAGTGGTGCGGGGTCAGCGAGATTCGAACTCGGGTGCGTCGGATCGAAAGTCGCACGAGCTCCCACTGAGCCACACTCGCTCTTGTGTGTCGCTCACAACGTTCACTCGATCAGTGGTAAAACTATCAATGGTTCGTTCGATAAAATCATATTTCGTCAATCATTTGTTCAATTATTAATTATTATTATTATTATTATTAAATCATTTATTTCAGATAAAAATCCATATTAAACATGTCAAATAATTAAATTAATCTACAATAATTATATTACATTTAATAAACAAAATCAAAATTAAAAACAGTCCAATCAAATTAAATTACAAATCAAATAAAATTATAAAAATGAACCAAATTAAATTAAATCAAATTAAATTACATTAAATAAATCAAATCAAAATTAAAATTAATTCAAATAAAATGAAATGATGATGATGAATTAATATAATGATCTATCGTTTTACCGAGCTAATGTCAAACTGTCAAAACTATTTCGATCACATGTGGTAAACTTCATAAAAAGCACTGCGTAGCACTGCATTGCTTGCGCACAACTGCTTGCCGGCAAAATAACTGGCTAACCTACCCAGATGGCTTCAGGTACGCGAGACCTACCACGACTAGTTGCGAGTATATCATAACATATGGTAGCTCCATTTGCTTGTGTTTGTCACCAAATATGCATATCAAAAATGAGGTTAATGATTATTACTTATACATTCCGCTTTAAGTTTGCCACCAAACATTTAAATTCCACGTGGGCCCAGCCTACTATTGTTAAGTCTCATCTCCATAGTTTCACAACAACTTTCATAACATTATTAGTATTCCATAAACAGTTTGTAACCCCTGGAGATCAGGATTTGCATAACAGTGAAAGCATCATGCGTTTTGGTTCAGCAATGAGGGTGTACATAATAAGTGGCTTCCATTTTACTGTGCTAGCTCCATTTTGGACGTGTTCTGCGTTTCTGTGCAGCGAAAAATTAAATTTTATCGCCATGGGTCACGCAAATATCTGGTGCTCTCATCCTCGTAGATACGGACAAGGCTCCCGCTCATGCCGAGCCTGCTCCAACAGACACGGGCTTATCCGCAAATATGGTCTGAACATTTGCAGACAATGTTTTAGGGAGTACGCCAACGACATTGGCTTCAAGAAGCTGGACTAAGTGCTTTATTTATTTATTCAGATACTCGCTGTACTCACAGTTGTGACCAAAACGCACAGCATGCCACAATTTACAATAAATAGTAAATTAAACTTAGGTACCTAATCAAGAACAATCTATGTAATTGTTGCAGACAATGTTTTAGGGAGTACGCCAACGACATCGGCTTCAAGAAGCTGGACTAAGTGCTTTATTTATTTATTCAGATACTCACTGTGCTTACAGTTGTGACCAAAACGCACAGCAAGCCACATTTTACAATAAATAGTAAATTAAACTTAGGTACCTAATCAAGAACAATCTATGTAATTGTTGCAGACAATGTTTTAGGGAGTACGCCAACGACATCGGCTTCAAGAAGCTGGACTATGTGCTTTATTTATTTATTCAGATACTCACTGTGCTTACAGTTGTGACCAAAACGCACAGCAAGCCACATTTTACAATAAATAGTAAATTAAACTTAGGTACCTAATCAAGAACAATCTATGTAATTGTTGCAGACAATGTTTTAGGGAGTACGCCAACGACATCGGCTTCAAGAAGCTGGACTAAGTGCAGCACTCTAGGTTTAGGTTTTTTAGTATTCTGTAGGTATATTTTTTTCGAAACAATTTATAAATTTTATTATGATAGTAAAATAGGACTTAATCGCGCTAAAAACATTTGACAACCAATATTTTTAGCGCGAAATAAATTACAAACAAAAAAACATTTATTCAAACATTTAAAACATTTATTTCGCGCTAAAAATATTTGTTATTATTATTCACATGTAAATGTTATATTAATATAAATAACTATTATTAATTTATTTCGCGTTTAAAATATTCGTTGTCAAATGTTTTTAGCGCGATTAAGTCCTATTTTTAACCGACTTCAAAAAAGGAAGAGGAAAAAAGAGGTCTATTCAGATGTATTTTTTAATTTTTATTATCATAAAGCATCTGTTCGAATCGCGAAAGTTTAATAATGAATTTCAGTACCTAAACTAAAATTTAAACACCTCTGACACAAAAAACCTAGGTATGAAAAGTAAAAACAACCTAAAAACGAGACCGTTAGAAAACCTGCTTTCAAATAAAAATACCCGCATCCAAATTGGTTTATCTGTTTAGGAGCTACGGTGCCACAGACAGACACACATAGTGGGCAAACTTATAACACCCCTACTTTTTGCGTCGGGAGCTAAAAATTATTATATTTATTACTGGCAATAATAAAGGCACATCGAAGCATTATCATCATCATCATCATCAGCCTATTGCAGTCCACTGCTGGACATAGGCCTCTCCAATTGCACGCCATTGAGCACGATTCCCGGCTACTCTTATCCAGCTGCTGCCACCTTGCGAAGATCATAGCTCCACCTGAGGGCGTCCTACACTAAGTTTTCCAATTCGCGGTCTCCATTCTAGAACACGTCTACCCCAGCGGTTATCGGTTCTGCGGCTAATATGGCCGACCCACTGCCACTTCAGCTGACTAGTTCTGTGGGCTATGTCAACGATTTTGGTTCTGTGTCATGGATATGATCCTTCAGAGAGACTCCAAGCATAGCCTTTGCCATAGCCCGCTGAGCGACTTTAAATTGGTGAACCAGCCGAAAAACGTTATCAGCGGACCATATAATATATACCTTTTAGACTAACATACATACTTATATGTATTTCATATTAAAACTATTTTATTACGCTACTAAACTAATACACTACACAACAGGGAATTATAGTTTTTGCCTACATAACGGCGGTACCCATGTAGGCCAGAAGTCCAGAATATCTTCGTGTGTTCCGCTGAAACCTATAATGCGTAGAACTTGAATTATTGTGGTCCTGCAAGGGAATCGTCTAAATCGAACACCAATGCTCGCTTTCAAAGATATCTTGTGATCGGTATTTGTCTGTAGAATTGTGTAAATTTTGCTCCGCGTCCCAATCATCATCACAATCACAATCGTTAAGAATTATCGATATCGCAGTCTGAAAGATGCTTGTAAATTTCAAAATGAAAGCGATGGGATAGTGTTCGAGCTAGACTATTCTGCTGGTCTGCTTCAGCCGCCTAATAATACTTATTGATAGGTACACCACAATGACTTGAAACAGACAATACAAAGCATTTTGGAAATGTGTATCTTTTGATAAATCTACTTTTGAACACCATCCCGCCTGATGTTAAACGAGAATGTAGGCGAAGATGGAGCACGTAGATTTAGAAGATACTTATTTACTTTAGCCTTGAAGATACACAAATTATAGTTATCAGGAAATAGAGAAAACGGCAAGAAGTTCCATATCTTAGCAGTACGCACTATAAACGTGGAACCAAAACGCTTCGTTCGAATTGGTGGAATGTCTACTATATAAGGATGATATTTGACCGACTTTTTGCTCGTCCTGTGATAGAATGGCGATGGTGGAATTAGGTCGTGAAGATCCTGTTCACATTCCCCGAAATGTAGCCTATAGAAGATTGACAGACATGCTACCTGTGTCAAGACATTTTCGTAGCGTGTCTGGCGGGCAAGTGGATTTCGCAAGGAATGAACCACATCTGATACCGTTATATCTTTGCTGGATGTTGTACAACCCTAATGTACGAATGATCACTATATATAACTTTTCATTATCCCTATTCATAAGCCAAAAGGAATGTCATATAGACATCACTTACTTAGTTATGATATCGCTTTCATCAAAACCCATAAAAAAACTATTATCTATCGTAAATCTTAGCAATGTCGCAAAGAAAAACTGTCACAGCGTAAATCAAATTGTAAAGAACATATCAACGCGTGAAAAAACGCATCGCTAATTAAGTGACTTAATTAACACGATCTGTTGTGAAGCAACTGTACTGAAATTTATAAATATTTATTATGCGCACGTAATACCGGTCATTCGCATCTACGTAGGTTGAATAATTGAATATTTCTGAGTCATTCAACCAAACCTTCCTAACAAAGACGTTTCTTATTTTCAGATAACAATGGCAGCAGCTTGCGCACACGCAGAAAGAACAATCGACGATAAAGAAGACAGAAATCTAGACAGAATAATAACCAGAAGAACTGCTACCGTTCTTATAGACACAGCACCGGTTGAAAGAATGTTTCAAAAACCTAAGGTTTTGTACAGAAGAGTGTCAGTACAGAAGAAACGGCAAGCACCAACAAGAGCAACGTACGGCCCGCCACGACCCAAATACGGACCACCTAGGAAACCTCTAAGAAAACCTGGGAAGAAATACAAAGGCAAGATCAATCATAAACACGTAACACCTGCACATAAGAAACGATCGCCGAAACCGAGGTATAGATCGACAAAACCGACCATGAAACCTGTTTATGGACCTCCGAAGATAAGTCCTCATAAGCAGTACTACCACAGTAGTGCAGGATTTGGAGAACCACCTGCGAGTTTGAGTACCAGGCCTCGGCCAACAAAGCCAAGACCAAACTTTAATGATTTTGGACCAAAACCAAATTTCGGTAATGAATTCGCATCTAAACCTGACTTTGAAGACGACTTTTCATCAAAACCAAACGACGATTTCTCTTCACCACCAACTTTCGGAGATGACTTGTCGAACGCACATTTTGGCAACGATTTCCGTAAACCAGAATTCAGTGACTTTCCTAAACAAAGCTACGGGGAACCTCCAGTAGACTCATATGGTGCCCCTATAAAACCGAACCTTCGTGACCTAACCTTTTCCACGGCGCAATCGTCGCCAGATTCCACGAGCAATGTCGTAGACTACACATTCGGAAACGTTTTCGGGAACAATCATAGACCTTGGAAAAACTACAGAAATAAAAATCCAGACAGTAATTTTGCTAATTCTAATAAGGTTTCAGCGTTCTCTCAGCCTGACCCAAATATTTTTATCACACCGATTCCAGAAAATCACAAAGACGAAATGCATATGAATTCCTACTCCGAAATCTACAATTTTAGACAGACTAATAAAAATAAGAAGAAAAAGGCGAGCTATCATGAAAACGTCAAAATAATAAATCGGCCGTGGAAAGGCAATAAGGGTATAGAAGAATCTGACGACGAAATGATAGTAGGTGGACAATACGCCGAGCCTCCTGCCAGATACGTACCAAAATTCCAGCCCAGTGCACCAATGAAGGATAATGACGATAGCGTATTCTCTCCTCCATACGGTATTCCAGACTCAGATTCTTTATCATCAGCAGCTATTTCCAGTTATGTAAATTACAAAAACAGCAACATGGCGTTTAGTCCACAAAACCTCAACGATGCATTTAGTATAGTAGATAAATAAATTATATTAATGAATAGTGACATGAATGTATTAGTATTTTTTTAGAAACTTAAGAATTCCCTGTGGTTTCTGTGAATTTGGAGATAAAACTATGCATTTGTAAATTAATAGCCAATCGGCTTAGTTCATCCTGGAAGTCTAGCCAATTTAAATGAACTTTAGGAGCCAGAGTTTCGTTTAGACTCAACAGTTTCTATACTTCGCATTTATATTTATGTAAATATTTAACCGAATGTCTACAGAGAACGAAACTAAACAAATTTTAACTTGATAAATTAATCATCTTCTTGTGTGAATCATTCAGCGTCTCTTTTGGGTTTGGAAGACCGTTTAGAATGAGAAGCCGAGTCTCCATGAGCATTAAAATTAGTTAAGCAAAATTAATTAAGCTCATGTAGTTAAGTATTCTGAAGTCGGCTATGTCCAGTGCATAAAATAAAATTATATACCTATCTACAAATTACATGAGCGACTAAACTAGAAGTGGCTTAGTTTCAATCTCAGTCGACATTCGAAATGTTATGGCATAGTCACTGCCCTAGTGTAAGATTTGGAAATAAATAATTTAAAATAAAACTATTTTATTATTAAATAAACATGTATTACAGTTACATCACGATCTAAAACTATATTTTTAACAATCTTAAACAGATGGTTTCTCAAAAGCTTAAACGAATCTTAACATAGACTTTACAAAACTAAAGTAAATTGTGTTAATCTAAAAGTTTCGACAGTGCTTCTTTGTCCACACAAACAGAAAGATGAATATAATCAAAAGAATCGAATCAACGACTACTAGTTATAATCAAAAAATTACCTACAACGTTTTAACTATCATTTTAAAAAAAACAAACAGTTACTGTTATAGAAACAATATTTTAAACTAATGATGAAATGGTTATTATATGGAAAGCCATAATTGACCTTAAACTTTTAAACTGCCTAACAGATTTCCATATAGAGGTCAAAGAAAGTTAAGTAATAATTAACATTCTTATTGGTAGAGCACCGGACAAAGACGTCCTATTACCAGAACTGGTATTGAATAATTTTGCAAGTCAAATTTATCGGATATGTGCTATAAGCAAAATAAAGAAAAAGAACCGAAAGAATCTGGCTCAAGTAGACACAATAAATAAGATTAATGCTACGTTACAGACATTCATACATTACTTACACAAACATAGCTAACAAACTAGCATCTGATGAACTGACACGCTTCTCCAAAATCAAGCTCGTACCATGACTTACGTTCTATCTCACGCGCACTTGCTTAGGCTCTTTTTTTATTAAAGCATTCTGACTGGTTATATGTTTCTTCTTTCTCGCATTGCCGCAAGCTGCCCTGGCAGCTTCGCAAGCGCAATGGGCAGCTTGCTTAGTTGCAGCGCATTCTGCGCAAGCGCATTGCAGCTTGTGCTGCAAATGTGCTAATCTGGCTTTGGCTTCTGATAGAGAGTGGCACTTCTCCTGAAGTCCTATTTTGGTCTTTTCTAGGACGCAGTGAGCTGATTTCTCAAGCTGGGACGCGAGTTGAGTAGCTTGGGTAAGCAGCTTGAACTGTAAAAGACAATAACAAATGCGCAGATATTAGCTGTACACTTTCTTTTTGAACCGAATAGTGAGACTTGCATGTCATTCGCCTGATGGTAAGCGCCACGCCTACCCATAACAATTGCAGTGCCACCCAGAACTTTGTAGCACTGCGTAGCACTGCATTGCGCTCATCACCCCGAGACATCAGATATTAAGTCTCATTTGCCCAGTAATTTCACTGGTTGCAATGCCTTTCAAACTGGAACACAGTAATGGCAAACTGGCAAAGCTGTGGTACCTACCCAGACGGACTCCCGCATACGAGAGACCTCCCACGAGTAAACTTTGAATACTGTAAGGGTCAATTTACATTGGAAATGGCAGCGGCTGATATACTTTGGTGTTAAGTATGGTTTGTGGTCTGCGATAGTGGAAAAGTAAGTACGGGAGGGGCGTGATGACGTCACTATTTAACAAGTATCCGAATTGCAATACGGATACACAAACTATGAGACATCTCACTCGCACTTCTAGTTAATAATAGAAAAGGTAAGATAGTACAAGAACAGATTTATAATTAAAAAAAACGTTTGACATTTTATACCTCATTGTTATATTTTTATACATTAAAAGATTTGAAAACACAGACCCACAGAGTTTGTTGATGCTATCTACTATAGCGGCAGTATTTTCGAGGCACTGGTAGAGTCAGTATTTGCATTTCTTTTCCTGAACTTCAATTTGAGTGTGGAATAGACATGCAAGTTTATCTTTTTTTTTAAATTCATGTTAATTTAACTTAATTAAAAGTTGAATTTTATTATGTGTTTATAACGTGTAAAAGTGCATTTATGTGCCAATTTAATAAATAGTTTTATGACCTTTGACTTCAAATTTAATGTGTAATTAAAATTGTTTGTAATTAATTTTAGTTGAAAACATTGAAACAAGCATATTGTAACTCATTTTGTTTGTTTATTATTGTCATATCCAATTATAACAATTCAATTTGTAGATACACACTTGTACATATATATGGTAAGAGATATATAATATCGTTAGTCGTTACTACTCATCACGTCGTATCGTGTGTGGGTAGCGTGAAAAAACTGTAAGAGCGTTTTCACATTATTCGATCCGGTATCGGTGTCGGACGCCAATACGATATCGGGGCAAGTAAATGCTTGAAATACGTCTTTCATATTGTCCGGCCCGATATCGGATATCGGAGCCGACACCGATATGTTGGCAGCACCATTAAATACTCAATACTCAATACTTTATTGCAAACATATGTACACAAAAGTTCTTATTGTAGTGGTGAGATTACATATAACCCTACTAGGGTATAGCAAATTATACATTATAATGCATTATAATGGGAGCGGACCGATTTATTCTACGTCTTTGTCAATTACTTATCATTTTATCATTTCATTCTTATTTTCATTAAAAAAGTCATTTAAATTATAATAACATTTTTCTATCAGGAATTGTTTTAATTTTTTATTAAATTTTATATATTTTTCTTCTTCTTTTATTTCGTCAGGTAGATTATTATAAATTTTTACTGACATTACATTCGGACCGGAACTATGTATGTTCAGTCTTGATATGGGTAATACTAATTTATGCTTAAACCTAGTTGCAAATCGCCGTGTTTGTTCTGCATGCTTTAAGAAGAACTGCGGATATTGTCTCACAAATTTACCTACTTCTAGTATATAGATTGATGTTAGGGTCAAGATTTTATTTTTAACAAAATGTGGTTTACAACTTTCCTGTTTTTTGATGTTAGCAAGTATCCGGATACATTTTTATCGGCCCCCCGTGAGCAGGACGTGAGTCGGACGATAATGTTTTTATGTGTGCTATATACGAGTATCTAAATTGTCTGTGTGCGCAGAGTCTGATGACTGGCGGCCATTATGATTACTAGTTTGGTTGTCATCATGGTGACGCACCGTCATCATTTAAATACGATATAATTAGATTAATTGAAGTGGTCGAATCTAGGTGCGTTTTGTATCTTGCTAAAAAGAGTGTAAAATGCTCCTTCTGAATTTCACAATGGGATGTATCCAATACTGTCTGTGGACAGATCTTTTTTTGCGACTCAAATATAATAGATACCTACAGCAAATAAAGTATTCTGTTATAGTCTGCCATGATGACCTGCCCGCACTAAGCTATCGATCAAATGGCCGTATCGGATCGATTTTGTCGGAAATCAGCTTATGTGCTAGGGTTGAGTACGACAGACCCTATAATACATGCCGAGGGAGTCTCGAGCCAGATATGTTGACTTACTCCTGTTTATGACTTCAATAAATCCGTTACCTCACGGTAATGTCGATGTGCGACGCTCAAACAAACTTGCTAAATAATGAATAGGGAAATTAAGTTAAATAATAAAATAAATAATTACAATAAATTCAATAACAGGGACAGCACCAATAAGACAAAATTATAACAGTACGAGACGAATAATTTTATTCCGAAAAAAATATAAGAAAATACAACAAAATTAATATTTTATCCACCATTCTCATGAATGAAAAACTACTTCTTTTTAATAAAGCATGAAAATAATTTTGGGGAATCTAAGTTTCTGACGCAAACTGGAACACACGCCAATATAGATGCTGCACCAATGAAGGCACATAACGATAGGCAAATCATTTTCAATTCTTCAAAACCACTTCAGCAACCATCAAACGGCAAAATTTCAATCTTCAAATCCTTTGGACCCTTCAGAAAAAGAGACAGCAAAGTTTTACGAATTGATTTCAGAATCTGTTAAAGGATCTTCAACAATTACTACCAAATCGTTTATAAAATTTGAAAAAAAGTATTTTTTTGATTTTGAAAAATGGTAGTAACCGTGTAGATATCGTAAAACTTCGTGTCTTTTGATCTTGGGTAGAAATTGTTGAAGATTGAAAAAATGTTTTCTCATTGAATGATGGAATGTATGGAGTTAAAACTGTATCAATAATAAAAATAATAAATGATTATAATATTTTCCAAGTCAAATCAGAGGGACGAGAGATACATACAATCTACGCTCACTGACCACCAAATTTCGTAATTAATATGGCAATCTATGACGTAGCTCATGATGAAAATCCAAACGTGCAGAGACTGAGCTTCAGTTGAGAGCATTTATTGTCGATGATGTTGATGACGAACTCTTTCTATAAGTCTCTAAAGAATGAGAAGGCTTTTTCTATGTGTCTGTTGCAACTAATATAGAAACATTACTTGTTATTGATACATGCATCTCTTTCTTTAATATTTATATACTACTCTTATGTCTAGCGTACAAAGGAATTATATTCTTACTGCGATAACAAGCTACGAAGAAAATTGATAATAGTTATCATCAGCAATATGGTATCTTACCTCAGCCGTAGCCTGCTGTGCAGCTTGCACTGCAGCATTAACTGTGCTCTGCTGTTGGTGAACTGCAGCCGTGTTCTCAGCAACTACCCCTTCAGCTTCCTTTACCTGTTGTTGTAGCTGTTCAACTACAGCTTGTTTGCCAGCTAGAGCCGCTTCAGCTGCCTTTGCTGCTTGCAATGCTTTCTCAGCAAGCTGAGTTTTTACCTGTAAATTGACTCTTTCGTTAGATGGTCCTGAGTCATTTATATTTTACCTATAACTTGTTACAGAACTGAATAATAGTATATATTACGATTTATACTCGAAGTTGAAACGCCAACACTTGGGTAGGCATCTTAATTCATTCGACTCGTTCGTCGGAAAGTTCGAAAATGTTTACGAAGAAAGCTTTGTAATGGTAGAAAACGGATTACATGGTAGAAAATTTGATAACAAAAAATCTCAAGTAATTCTGCATTTTAATTTCAAAACGTTTCGCTTAAATTTCAATAACACATATTTCAAGTCACAGATATATACTATTTGTACCTACTCCAAACAAAACTTTGAAGTAATTTTAAAACAAAAGTGCAAAGTAGCCTCGTAAATGTCAACATCTCGCCAAACCATTGACTATAAAAAGCTATAGAGAACTTTTACCATTAAAAAAAACCAGACAAGTGCGAGTCGACTCTCCTACCGAGGGCTACGTACAAATTTGTGGGTACATATTTAACCTCGATGATTGATTATGTACTTTAAATAAAGACTATATTTTTTCCTGTACCTGTAGTATATGCCGATATTACTTGCCAAATTTCATAGTTCTAGGTCAATGGAAAGTACCCTATAAATTTTGATTCCCTTGAGTGTCAAAATATACGTTTTGTGCGGCATAAAAGGCCGTATCTTTTTTTTAAGTTAACTTAGAAGTTTGATTTTTCATAGCTTCAAGGGACTGTGTACCTAAGAATATGGTTTTCATTTCAACTCGATACCTCCACGCGTCCCCGAGATTTTTGGGTCGTGACAGACAGACGAACAACAAAGTGATCCTATAAGGGTTCCGTTTTTTTCCTTTTGAGGTACGGAAACCTAAAAAAGAACGGGTGGAATAATCACACAAAATAATACAAAATGGAATAAAATCCGGCCACCTTCTAGTACATGTACTAGAAGGTGGAATTGCATGTTTGCAATTCCACTGATGAAATCTTACACACTTCATTCATAACCACAATACACATAAACATTAAATATTCACAATTTATGTAAATAGAATACGAAAGTTGAACCGTAAATTGGTTCAGTCACTGTGACTAAAAATGGCTGACCCGGCCGAAAAGCGGAGCTACGTGACATCATCACAAAAAGTGGCCCATAAACGAAGTAACTACTCCTACCTTTTTCTTTCATGAATATATTATAATTTTTACTAGTGCAAAAGAGAGTATTTTGGTAGTTCAGTGTCGGTTTGTATAACACACAAAATGTATAGACGCATGTTATCACTCTTGTTACATACTCTATGCACCAGTTTATCAAATGTCAAATGATTATCAGCTGATCAGCAAATTACCGCGAATTTGTGATTGGTTTTGATGCGTCGCATCAGCTAGCGGTTCTGTAAAGTAATAACGCCTATTATTTCTCTCTGTTTATAGCACTATAATGTGTTCCCTCTACTCAAAAAAATGGAAACATTGTATTGTTATAATAATAACCTAAAAGTTGGTAAAAGAAAATTCCGAAATCCAAGCACCGATGACTTTCCGTTTCAATTAGAATAAACCAGCTGGTTCTTTTGCAGCTGTTGATTGTGAAGTTTTTCCGTTTCGATTTTCTACCATTACAAAGCTTTCTTCGTAAACATTTCCGTGGCGGAACTTTCCGACGAACGAGTCGAATGAATTAGAATGCCTATGCTGTATTCGTGAACGACCCCGTTTTCACTGAATGGAAGAACGAGCGAGCAATTGTTCCCCGCGTGCAGCTGATTACCACCGAACATACATAATATTCGCTCGCTAAAGCGTTTTCATTTACCACGTGACCGAACGTTTGCTCGCTCAGAACTATTCAGAACACTACGTGAAAACGCTGCGTTAGACAAGAGTTTGTCAAGTGTTGTTCATAAAGGCGAGTGTAAGCCCTGTAAATATATCGCAACCAAAAAATCAAATTAAGTCAAATTAAATTCATTTTCATTTTTCATTTTTCATTTTCATTTCATTTCAAACAAAAAGTCAAATTAAACAAAACAAGATATTCCTAGTGATTACTTAAGAGCACGTTTATAGGCGTCTTTTGCTCAATCAATTTTTTTAGGAGCGATAAAAATCTCGTTCAAGTATTTTGTCACATAACTATATAATAAAACAGCTTTTTGGTTATGCGTCGCCTCAACCAGGCGCTATGACAGACATATAAAATAATATTTATGCTAGGACTTATTTGGCTGAACGTATTGTAATTCAACGAGGCAATGCTGCAAGCATCTTGAGTACGCTGCCAACTGGTAGTGAACTGAAGCATTTAGGACATCTTTAGGCTTTTAATGGTCAAGAGTTTAAAAGTTTTTTTTTAAGTAGTTTGTAAAAATTTTATATGACACATTTCAAACTAACCATATGAGCAGCTTGAGCGCCTGCAGCATTCTGTGCTGCTTGAGCTGCTTTCGCTTCAGCGGCTGCTTTCTGAGCGATACACGACGCACTTTTAGGCTTGCAGTCTCTCGGTGTCTCCCGTACTTTATTCTCTTTTCTTTGCAGTTCCTGGTTCAACTGCGGCAAGTCCCTCGGGGCTTGCCTTTGCAGCTGCACCTTCTCCCCTCTTCTCTCCGGAAATCCCCACACTGACACGAACGTCAGAGCTAACAACACAAGCAGTCTCATTTACAAACACTTTTGTTACCCTATATATAATCACGGCAATTCAATTATTGCCAAGAAATGCTGAGTTCCTACATGAATTATACTTTTTTCATAGAATGGTGGATAAGAATTTGATTTGATTGGCAAACAAATTACGATCGTTTGTCTTCGTTTGACACTGTCAACATTCAATAAAAAGAAGACCAAGAAGAATACAGTACTACATGAAAAAGAAGGCTTTATATTCTCTTCTACTTGTCATAAAAATATTATATATATATATATAATAAAAATAATCTATGTATTTGGAATTTACGACAAGGGAGCCAAAATGAACAGAGATAACGAGCTTTAAAAAGTATGGTAACTATAGTCTCATTTGAGCCAATTGCTTAAAGTTTGTTGCGATCAAAATAAATCATAAGCTCAGCGTGGGTCCTAGGTCTGAAAAAACGTATCACTGCATTTTTTGCAGCTGCGGAGTTTTGTAAATATAATTATTTACAGTGATATTAAACTTTTTGCTTTTTGAAAGAATATCCTGTCACAAAAAAGGAAATTTAAAAGCGATTTAACAACTATCACTCAAAAGTTGGCATGCATTAAAATTTTATGTGATAAAAACAGCGAATAAATCAATTTTTCTTCGAATTATGTATACTAATATGGTATCCAGTGTTGGTGTTTATGACAAGGTTGAGGTATAAGGGATAACCTCAACATTTATGACAAGGTTGAGGTATAAGGGGTCACCTCAACATTTACTTATTTTAAGGCGAAGTAAAACATCGGCCCAATATTCTAGGGAACTATTCAGTTTCTGAAGTAAGTCTATCAAGTTTTTAATAATATGTTTAGTGTAATCGGGTAAAGTTATCTATTTAACCTCTTTCTCATTTTCTTATACCACTTAATTGTGTACTGTATCCATCGAATATTTTGTTAATTCTGAAATGGTTGCAACTGGTTGTTTTGATTTAGTCACAACGTTCAAGTTTTAGATAGATAAATACATAAACACTTTATTGTTAAAAAACATTAAATATAGGTACATGAAAAACAAGTAAATTTCATAGTAATCAGCATAACAATAGGCGGTCTTATCGCTCAAAGCGATCTCTTCCAGACAACCTTTGAACAGAAAGGACTAACATAATTTGGAAGGACGGTGGTTTTTTGAAAGAAATGCAAATTAAATTATAAATATATGTATAAATAGGTATAATATACATATATATATATTTATTTATTTATTTATTGAACGCCAACACAATGTACATTATTAAATTTAAATGTTACTTAATTCTAAGATAGTACATGCTTAATGCCATAGTAATTATAGGCGAAGACTGCTTACAAATATTATATTATATTATATTTTATATATATATATATATATATATATATATATATATATATATATATATATATATATATATAGATAATATATGACATACATATAAAAGCGTAATATAATAATAATAACACATATAAATATATATTAATATATAGTTAATATATATTTATATGTGAACGTTTTAAAATGGATTTTGCCGAACTATTGGAAGAATATATTGCAATATCAAAGATACGTCATTATTCTATTCATCTCAACTAAGAGGTTTTCCTGTTTTAACTGCATAATAAATCAAGCATTTGTGCTGCTTTACAGAGATAAAATCGACTTCCCAATTCAGCGTTTCTAAATAGCACTTTGTTATAGGTCCCTCGGTCAGCAGCGCTGGTGCTGCTTCAATAAATCAAAGTGGCTGTCTCCGCCGTTGAACCGTAAAACAATGATTTGCCTCTCCATGTGCGCCCTGATCGCCTCAGCCACGATCCTCGCGTGCATCCCAGTCTGCTACCGCCAATTTGAGGTTCACAAGATTATCAAGTGCATGAAGAAATAGGAATATGTTTATCTGTATGACCTGCTGTACTGCTATCGTGGCTGCTAGTTGCATCTCCTGCGTTCCCATCCTCCTGGACAGCTATTGGCCGTTTGATAATCGTCCGAAGGAAAAAATGCAACCAAATATTTGCAAAAGTCCGTGCTGTCCAAAACGATCAAGTATTTGTAAGAGCCGTACACCAAAGTAAGATTGATGTTGGAATAAATACTATTTTTCAATTCATGGACTTGTTTTTTGGGTCACGAGGGGAAGGTGATATAGAAATTCCCCGTGCACCCACTGCTGTCACCCACTGGCGTCCCACTACGCTTGGGATTGAATCAACATGTATATCATAATCATAATTAATGGACAGGGATTTGCCCAGCAGTGGGATACTAACAGCTACTATTATATAATATCTAATCATTAGATATTATATTATAGTAGCATTATTAAAAATACAGTTGGAGTTCGTCCAGTTTCTTTAAAAGGATGTTAATTAGAGGACCTAGTGTACAACCTACTTTAGAACTGATAAAGCGAAATTTTTAATTTGAGTTCATTTCTTTTTTTAATGAGAATATACTAGAACCTGTGATAAAACGAGCCTGTAGGTCTGTCAACGAATAGACGAGAAAAACACACTGGACGATTATCATTTGCAAGACTTATCCGAAAAAGTAGGGATTTAGTGGCGAGCAACACCAAGTTCGAGTACCTATTTACTATTATTTGCCAGTTATTCTACCACCAAGCAGTAGTGCGCATCCATTAATATGGTCTGGTTTAGCCAGTGAAATTATTGGGCATTATAAAACTTAAGAGCTACTTTCTCAGTGTGACGAGCGCAGTGCAATGCCGCGGAGGACTTTGTTAAACAAAATTCTGGGTGATTCTGTAACTGGGATTCATATTTGTCTCATAACAACGATTACCTGACAATAACTTCTCCGAACACGCTTCTTATATTCATCATTTGAATTAGATTTTAATAATAATAATAATTTACCCGAATATAAAGGTCCTATATTTCTTTACTAGCGACCCGCCCCGGCTTCGCACGGTTATTACCTAAACATATAAAGCTTCCTCTTCAATCACTCTATCTATTAAAAAAAACCGCATCAAAATCCGTTGTGTAGTTTTAAAGATTTAAGCATATATAGGGACAGAGAAAGCGACTTTGTTTTATACTATGTAGTGAGGCTTTTTGCCAGAACTTTCGCTTCGTCATCCCTCCACGTGACTTTGTGGAAATTCATCTCAAAACTAAAACTCAATTGAAATATGTAGTGTAATTCCGCTGTGTAGGATTGTGAATAACAACCACGGTTTTGGACACTATATACAGCTTTATCAATTAAATATTAGAAGCACAACTTAGAACACTGGTACGACGATCGGTACAAGCTCGCGACTACCTATAGGTATACATATATGACAGCGCTACTCACAATATTAATTAATTTTCAGAATTACTTGTGTATTTACTATAAATTTAATAATTAAGTTGATTATTATTAGTAGTTGATTTGACTCGGACTACTCAGGCGACTTGTTTACGTCTTGCTATAAAAAGGCTGCTGGCGAGTGGAAAGGGACATTCTGTGTTCAGCTTCCACTGGGCGAACACCTCTGAATTGATACTCTGATACTTTGTTAATTAGTTATTTTAATAGTTGTTGTTAAATTCTAAATGGTGTATCGGATAGACATTATCAAATTTAATGAAAGCTCTAAAAGAATGCCCCTCAGTTTCTTGCCGTGTCTTCTGAGTAGTGGTTCTTCTTCCGATACATTGGTAGATTCATTGTGACGTTCCTTAAGAGCGTCGATGATAATTAAACTAAATAAAGAGCTTTAAAAGAAGCCGGAAGTCTACTTATTGCACACGACACAGTGCGTGAATCCTGATAACTAACGGCAGCGCTAATCTCTTGACTGAGATCCAACCCCAGAAGTCTTGCTCTAACATATATACGTACGTAGGCACGGCTCACGGCACTTCGCTATCCTTAACACCTCCCCTCGAAGTCGTGAGTACGTCTGATTATCCCTTACATACATCCATCATACCAAGATTACGCATGCATTCCTGATGCTTTGTCACACTCAAACCCTTGGTCAAAACATCTGCAAGCATTTCGTTCGTACATAGGTATTTCAGATCAATAACACCTTTTTCGCACATATCTCGAACGAAGTGGTGCCTCACGTCTATGTGCTTTGTTCGTGAGTGATAGGTTCTACTTTCAGCAAGCTTAATCGCACCCTGATTATCATTGAACAATGTCACACACTCACACTCCATTCCAACATTAGTCAACACATCTCGCAAATACATGGCTTCTTTAGTAGCTTTGGAGATGGCCATGTACTCCGCTTCCGTGCTTGACAACGCAATGCTTCGTTGCTTACGTGCTTCCCAGCTGATTGGGGCACCTGCTAATATAAATGCAAAACCAGAGTAAAACTTACGGTCAATCGCACTTGAACCCCAGTCTGCATCAACCACACCAAACAACGACAAACCAGTCCTCTCATACATTAAACCGTAGTCTGACGTACCTTTCAAATATCTCAGCACTCGTTTCGCCGCTTTCCAGTGCTCAACATCGTAATTCGTATTGAATTGGCTAAGATAATTTACCACATACGCAATATCTGGTCGTGTTGTCACAGCCAGATACATCAAGGCACTTATCAAACTCTGATAAGGATACTCATTGCACTTGGAAAGACGCCCAAATTATACCTTTACCTAAAAAATTCAATCCTAAATCATTTTCTGAATATCGCCCAATCTCCATTCTACCCTTCTTATCTAAAGTCCTTGAGCGTCTAGTCCACAGGCAACTAAACTATTTCCTCTCCCGCCAAAATCTCTTTAACCCCTTCCAGTCTGGCTTCCGCCCTGGGCACAGCACGGTTACTGCGCTTGTTAAAATTACCGACGACATTCGTTTAGGTATGGAGAACGGCCAGGTAACCGTGCTAACATTATTAGACTTTAGTAATGCCTTCAATACGGTTAATTTCGAAATTCTCCTTGCATTACTTCGCTCCATCAACATATCTCCATCAGTAATCGAATGGTTTCATAGTTACCTCTACGGACGTCGTCAGCGGGTTCGCCTCGAAGAATCTTCTTCTTCATGGTGCAACTTGTTAGCCGGTGTTCCGCAAGGCGGCGTCTTATCTCCTTTGTTATTTGCAATATTTATCAATACAATCTCTCAACATCTTACTTCTTCCTACCACCTATATGCAGACGATCTTCAAATCTATTCCCAAACCTCTCTTGCTGAATTAAATACAACCATTGAAAACACAAACACTGACCTGCGCCGTATCATTGAATGGAGTAAATCTTTTGGACTGAAAGTAAATCCTACCAAGAGACAGACCATCATCATAGGTAGCTCCAGAATGATTGCGAAAATTAACTGGCTGGCACTTCCACAGATTGTTTTTGATGGAATTGCCATCCCTTACAGCGAAACTGTAAAAAACCTAGGTCTCATAATGGATCGAAATCTAAGCTGGGGACCTCATTTGGAAGCTACTAGCTGTAAAATGTATGCCGCGGCAGCCTCTCTAAAGAGACTACGCAATTTCTTACCCACTGCCACTAAAGTTGCGCTCGCACAGTCTCTCCTGCTCCCCATATTAGATTACGCTGACGCCTGCTTCCTCGATATTACGGAGGACCAGCTTAATAAGCTTGAGCGCTTACAAAACTTCTCTATTAGGTTCATATTTGGCTTGCGTAAATATGACCATATCTCCCAATTTCGTGTAAAGCTCAAGTGGCTGCCCATTCGCCTTCGTCGGAATGCTCACATCTTATCCTTACTGTTCAATATATTGTTTAATCCCTCAACCCCGCGCTATCTTAAAGAACGCTTTGAATTCTTACATATTTCCGAATCCCACTCTCTTAGGTCATCGGAAAATTTTGCACTTAAGACACCCTCGCACGGTAGCACTTTTTATGACCGCTCTTTTGCCGTCCAAGCTGTTCGCCTTTGGAACGCACTGCCCGTGCCTATCCGACGTGCGCCATCATTGCAGGTGTTCAAAGAGAAAGTGAAGAAGTTCTACCTGGAAGATTGCTGACGTTTCTTTATTTATTTTATTGCTGTGATATATTATATGTATATAGATGTATATATATATATATATATATATATATATATATTGTATATGTTATATATTATATAATTATTTATGTAGGTTTATAATATAATATAATATAATGTGTAATAATGTGTACCTAGTATATGTATGTTTATGCAGGCATTCAGCATGTTGCTGTTGTTCTGTATCTATTATTTAAGTTTATTTTATTGACATTGTTTATGTTTATGTTATTATTGTAGACCTTACATCCCCGTCTTTAAGATAATTCCTCTCCATCCAAAGGTTGCCTGGAAGAGATCGCTTTTAGCGATAAGGCCGCCCATTGTAACACTTTCTTTAATTGTTTTTATGTTATGTCTGTAATTTAATGTTTGCAATAAAGCGTTCATCTATCTATCTATCTATCTCATTCATCACATCATTCTTCACGCATTCAGGTTTTGCTAACTTCACATTCACGTCCATAGGAGTCATCACAGGCTTACACTCACTCATACCAAAGCGTTCAAGGACCTTGGCGACATATACACTTTGATTTAAGTACAATCGATCATCTTCATCACGAGTGAATTCAATGCCTAAACAATGATTTATTCTTCCCATGTCTTTCATCTCGAATGCGCTAGATAACTGCTTCTTTACATCACGCAACCATACACTGTCATTCGTCGCCAAAATCATATCATCGACGTAAATAGCGATTATCATCATTCTCTCACCTTTTCGTGCTACAAACACACATTGGTCCTACGGCGTTGGTTCAAATCCAACATTCATCAGTTTTCTCACCAGCTCCTTATGCCACTGCAACCCAGACTGTCGCAAACCATACAAACTCTTTTTTAACAGACACACACTATTATCACATTCATTCAAAATTTTGTTCCAGCGTTTAGCTGTCTCGATAATTTTCTTATCTCGAATGATATGTCTTTGTGTACCAATCTTTTGGTTTGTGAGTAATCTGTCTAGAACATCGCGTAGTTGATCCGGTACTTCCATGAATACTTCCTCATCTAGCGATCCATTCAGATAAGCAGTCACTACGTCCATCTGATGGATCTCTAGTCCAAATTCCGCTGACAGTGCAGCTATGAGTCGCATCGATGACGATCTTACGACTGGAGACGAGGTTTCATGAAAATCCTCCCCTGGCCGTTGGGAACATCCCTTCGCAACCAGCCTTACCTTCTTACCGGTAGTTTTGGTACTAAACACAAATCGGCTTCCAATAACCTTCCGATTTGGTGGTCGTGATACGATTTCCCATGTCACATTCTTTATTTGCGCCAGATATTCATCCTCTAAGGCACTTCTCCAAGTACTAACGTCGTTCGTCTTTTCGATTTCATTCCATGTCATAGGTTCAATAGTCGCTATTCCTGCATTTAGACGTTCATCCGATTTTTCATCTTCTGAGTCATTTTTCGTATCTGTAGCTATATTTTCATTTACTGTTCTATACTCTAGTTGCAGTGCCCTCACCGAACTAGTACTAACTAATCTTCCCTTCCCTCTCTTCGAAGGATCTACTAATCGTTCCCATGAAATTGTTCCGACTCTTTTTCTTTGTGGTATTACTCTATTTCTTTCTTCATTTGGTTCATATACATTTTCTAATGATCTTCTGGTTTTTACTCGTCTCTTTTTGCTCTAAGAGGAGGTTTTCGATCTTCTTCCTTTTCTTCATTATTCACTTTAGGCATATTCAGGTTCACAACTATCTCTCCATTATCTATACTTTCTTCTTCATCAAGTATTTCCTTGTATTAATGCCTGAATGCCGTCTCATTCATGAATTTTACATCACGTTTCACTACGATCTTCCTTGTCTTAGGATTATGTATTCTATAGGCTTTAGATTGTATATCATATCCCATGAATATTCCCATTTTTGAGCTCGAATCGAATTTCCCTTTCTGGGAGCCATTATCTTTGTAGTAGGTATGCTTTCGATCCAAACACGTGCATGTAAACTACGGAAGGCTTCTTTAGTTTCCATAATGTGAATGGTATCTGACCATCCAACGAAGTAGTTGGGCATCGGTTCCTTATATAATTCGCAGTATGAACTGCCTCAGCCCAAAACGCAGGGGGGCTTCCTGCCTGACGCATCATACATCGCGCCATCTCAATTAGTGTTCTATTCTTCCTTTCAGAAATTCCATTCTGCTGAGGCGTATACGGTGCCGTCAGTCTTCTTCTTATTCCTTCTTTCTTCAAAAAGTCATCAAATTCATTGTTTACGTATTCACGGCCATTGTCCGACTACAAAAACTTAATCTTTCTGCCAGTAAAATTCTCAGCATAGGCCTTATATTCTTTGAATACTTTCAGGACGTCACTTTTGTTCGTAATGAAGTAAACTTCACACCATCTGGACTTGTCGTCAATAAAAGTAACGAAATACTTTTTCCCGCCAAAAGACTGATGCCTCATAGGGCCGCATACATCAGTATGCACGATCTCAAGTAGTTCGCTCGTGCGATCAGCACTGCCCTTTGAAAAAGGCGCGCAAGTCTGCTTTTCACTTATGCAGATCTCACACTCAGACAATTTTTCATTATCTTTGAATGTCAGGCCATGCAATAGGCCACTTTTCGACATTGCCTTCAAGTCACGTTCATTAAGGTGACCGAGGCGCTCATGCCACATGTCCATAGGCTTCTTTGCCTCCTCAACATTATGTGCACTGTTTTGACTCATTCGAACATGGTATAAATTACCAACTCGGTCTGCACGCATGTGAATCTTATTTCTATCATCGATCACAATAGCATCATTCTTCTTAAAACGAACTTCGAACCCGCGATCTGTCATTTTCGCCACTGATAATAGGTTGGTTCGTAGGTCCTCCACGTAGAATACTTTCTCAATATCTATACGGCGCTCTTCGCTACCGGTATCTACTGAAATGCTGACCTTTCCCGCTCCTGTAATATTTGTGCTTTCATTATTAGCTAAATTAAGCTCGGAGTCCAGCCGCGTAAACCCCTGGATCATATGTTTTTCATTGCACATATGCCCTGTGCACCCACTGTCGATACACCAAATAGGGTTTCTCTGATCTCCAAACATCACCTCTTCGGAGGTGCTCATCAACATCGTCGTCTTCGGATCACTATCCCGTTCCAATTGTTGTGCGCTCTGCTTCTGTTTATTGACGTTCTTCACTTTGCACTCTTTCGCCAAATGCCCACGACGACCACAAGGATAACACTCTATTTTGCTTTTATAATTTTGGCCTTGATTCTCATTTATATTCTTCTTCTGGTTGGCATTTTTGTTGGTACGTTTGACGAACATAGCTCCCTGGTCAACTACTTTTGATTTTCGACCTTCAAAATCCTCGACGATCTTCACTTTCAACACTTCCGTTGATGGTAAATCATCTCGCGATTCCATTGCCGTGCGAAACATAGCAAAGGAATCTGGCAAACTATATAGTAGTAAAATGGCCAGTAGTTCATCAATCACTACCAAACCGATTTCTTTTAGCTTCTTTACAGCATCAAAGAAATCCGCGATGTGCTTTTTCAAGTCATCTTCTTCTTGCATACGCGTCAATACAAGCTTCTTCAATAATGAGGCTTTCCTGGCAGGCCCACTCGACTGATATAAAGACTGTAACTTGTCCCAAATAGCTTTGGAAGTTTCTAAGCCATCCAATGCCATCAACTCACTTGGACTAATGGCCAACAATATGTCAGATTCGGCCTTCCCATCATTTTTAATCCACTCAGCATGCTTCGAATCCGAACGCCCTGGCTGTGGCAACGTTCCTGTTACATATTCCCACAAGTCATTTTTCTTCAAAATAGCTCGCATATGTATCTTCCATGTATCATAATTATCGCCAGTTAATGGATCAATCTTGATCGAAGCGGCCATTTCGAAGTTTCTTCAACTCGAAATGCACCAAAACATCAAATAAATGCACTTTAATTCGATGTTTCTACGAAGTAAACAACGTGGGCTAGTCCATTTTGCAGCGGTAACACGGAACTAAACACTGTGTCGCACTGTGTCTCTCGAGCCCATGCAATTTCTTACACTTGTTACGTGCGATGCCTCCACGCGTATTGCATAGTTGCACTTTCCGCCCATTGACGTCAATCGCCGCGCAGCCGCTGCATCAGCATCGACCCGCCGCGGCTCGTGTTCATAGGATTAAGCGTCACTTTTGTGCCTAACTTTGGACGAAGCGAACCATTTTAGATTAGATTAATTGTAACATTTATTTTTAATTAAATTTTGTTTGAATAAATTTGATTTTTTTTGAGATCCTCGCTGCGACCATCTATTTTTGGCGCAGTCGGTAGGGTCGCTTAGGGAATTAGGGAACACGACATCGGTTTCCTGCCGGGCGATCCAGAATCTACAGATTGGTTGCGGCTGAGGAGAGTCCGGACATTGACTCGTCAAGGAAAATTATGTGAGTACCTTGAATCTTTCAAGTATTTGCCTTCCTAGTTCTTATATTTCCTTGTCCTATTTTATTTTATTATATTGTGTGTGTCTTATATTTTACGCGTTTCCATCGCGCGAACGTAGTAGATATTTTAGTGAAATAGTGTTTTAATAGTGTACAAGATTTTTCACCCTCGGGAATCTCGTAGCGGTAGTCGTAGGAGTAGTAGTAGGATAGATAGTAGGTTAGCTATTATAGACGAACATAGAGAAATAGAGTCGATAGATTCTAACGATATGTCTGACCAGGTAGATACCATCTTTAAGTCCCTCAGACTGTTACCCGAATTTGACGGGAACCCACACGTCTTGACGCGATTCATAAATCTGTGCAATCAATTGGTGTCAACGTATTATAAAGAAGGCTCTGATCACAAGCTAGGATGACGTCATTAATGCCATCAGAGAGTATGTGCACCCAAAGATTAAAACCGGCTTGCTTATTACCCCGTATGAAGCTATGTACAGAATAGTACCGATTATTCAACGAACGTTTAAAAATTCGGCTATGAACCTCATGATAGTAAAAACTGAGTTAGAGAATGTACGCGAATATCTGCGACAACAGGAAATCATTAGTAAGTACCACGACGGTAAAACTAACCATCGCGGTATTAACGAGTGTTACCTGGCACTGTCTCATAAGTATTACTGGCCGAAGATGAGAGAGCATATTACGAAGTTCATTAACGAGTGTACGATCTGTGGTCAAGCGAAGTACGACCGAAACCCAATAAAACAACAATTTCGAGTCGTACCGCTAGCCAGTAAACCATTTGAACTAGTTCACATGGATTTACTCACTATACAGGGTGAGAAGTTTTTCACCATCGTTGACGCGTTTTCAAAGTATGCTCAGGCGTATTACTTACGAGACGGAACCGCGATTAGTGTTGTACAGGCCTTCTTAACATATTGCACTCATCATGGAATGCCCTTCACTATTGTAACAGACAACGGACCCGAATTTGTTAATCAGTTGATGGCCGAATTTCTCAGACTACATAAGATTCAACATCATAGGATTGCACCTCATACACCTAACGAAAATGGCATTGTTGAAAGGTTTCACTCAACAATACTAGAACATTTACGTCTTCTCAAGCTCGAACACAAAGGTGAAGCAACTATCAACCTTATGCCTTATGCCCTTCTGGCGTATAATTATTATGTAGGTTGTTGTTAGAATAAAATAATATGTATGGGGGTAGATAGCAAATGTAAAATGATTTTTTTTTTTATCTAACCTATACTGTCCCACTGCTGGGCAAAGGTCTCCCCCATCTCTTCTCACTAAAAATTCTATTAAAATTAAAATATATAATTATGTAAAACATACCTCCGCTACTATTGATATAGTCATTTGTTGACCTGTTGACATAAGAAAGTGTTGAACCATTGACCTAGTAAGCTTGCCTTTCAGCCCCCTACCCATATGTCCCTCAAGCGCCAATCGTATATCGTGTTGAGCTCAGATTAAGGTAGAGCTTCACTACAACTAATAGGATGCGGTCTAATTATTGTAGATTCAGACAAGAATCGAATTAATCTTATTAATTTACACCTAAATATGAAAACTACAACAATGACAATGTATATGGCATCATAAAACATTGCCGGAGTGAATCTACACCCTAATCTGAGCTCAACACGATATACGGTTGGCGCTTAAGGGACATATGGGTACGGGGGCAGGTTCAATGCTGTTGCTATAAGACACTATTGATTTAGTGGTGTTGATATTATGTACTGTTGATGTGCCTTATCCGTCTCGTCCATTTGCGGGCATTGAACCTAAGTGTGCCGTCCACCTGCCCAACCACTTCACCATAGAGGCTGTCTACTTTCTCACCATGCAACCTCAACATTTCACTAGTCAAACCTCCTTACTCTTCTATCATCTACCGACGTCACAAGAAAAGTAAATTCAAATTTAGAAATTCACCATTGGACATCGTCGCCCTGTCATTTTACAAACCTTTTGATTTGAAAAATTTTTTCGTGTTTAAGTTAACAATATGAGTGTGAAATTACTGTGGAATGTCGCTAGGATAATCTTGCTCTCAGGATTGTCCTTCGGCGTCTAAGATTACCTCATGATCTTCGAAGTCGAAGTGTAATTAGGGAGCTGTGGCTGTAAGTATTCACTTTTCTGACCTATGTCTGTAACTACCAATAATTACAATTTCAAAGGCTATTCAACCTTTTCATGAAATCATTAACGGAATTGTTTATATTTCTGGGTTTTTTTATTTGATTAATTATTGTTGGTGAAGTCAGACATTAGTAGCTTTGCAAAAAGTTTCCCTAGGAGGCCTATACTAGTAACTAATGATGGTTGTCATCGTCAGCCTGGAGAAACCTAGCTAACATTAGTATTTTTTAAAACGCAATGTGTACAAACTGATCTCCGATAAATTGATTCATAAAATATGCAATGTGTGGATAAGTGTTTTAAATTTATTAACCAGAAGGAGGTAACAAAAAGATAAGCTCGTTTAATTTTACACTTTTGAAGTATTTTATCGTTTTCCCAATGTACTTCAATTTTTGTTTCAGACCCTGCGTCTAGTGGCTTTCCAATTGGCGCTGTCTACGTGCCTGGCTTGTGTGTGTCCTGTTGAACGGAATATCGAAGACAAATTGCGCCTGCTCTAAGCTTCTTCTTCTATGATTCTGGCTTTGAATAATGCCCATCGTTTCATTTTACTTTGTAATCAAATCATTTTTCTTCATTATCACTGCTTATAGCAATATCATCGCTGAGTTGATCCATCTTCTCAATTAGAACAAAAATGATTTGTCTTAATTGTTGTACTGTAATTGCAATATTGAGTATATGTTTGATCGGGCCTATAATTGCTGAGCGATATTGTTGTTGCTGTAAACAAAAAAAAAAACGGTAATATTATGTCCTGAAGTTCGATTAAATTCTGTTTGTTTCACAACATTGGTTTCATTTTTAGAATTGCTTACCAATTAAAAATAGTAAAGTTAACTAAAGAATTCACTTGCCACAATGTGTTCTGTGATATCATTATAATTCTTAGAAGAGACTGACGCTAAGTTAGATTCACTGACTTTTTTGTATTCATGTTCAGTATTTCACAAATTAAGTCTTATGTGATTTTTATCTCCTAAATCATTTGTTTCAGGTTGAAAGGCTATGGTCTGCATATCGTTAATAACGGTTTTAACGTCAACAGCTGTCGTTATCGCTATTCCTTTGTGTTTAAAGAAGTTATTCAAACCCGATTGTGCATGTAAGGCACCTAGCAAGTCCAACGAAACTTGATCGGGCTTATTTTTCTGTATTATCGTTGTTCGTCTTCCCAAAATGATTTGTATGACCATAGGGACTGCTATAGTGGCAATAGGGTGTATCGCTTGTGGTCCTGTTTTATGTGAGAAATTTTTAAAATGTATGATTAAAAGTAAAAAATAATGTGCGTGACTTAATAAACTATGTATATGAAAAACTGTCTTTTAATTCATTATTCTTACTTTAAAAGCATTTAAACTTGAGTTTTTTTTTTTACTTTGAATACGCTGTAGACAGGAGTAGATTATACGTGTTAATAACGAAAAACATTTGTCGCATTTAAAAATAATCTTAAATTATTAATTAGGTGGCATCTTTTAGACAAAAATCATGATTAGGAAAAAAAAATTAACCAAGATAGAACTGCAAGTGTCTGAAATCATATATGTACATATTAATTTGTACACAAAATACGTAATTAATCAGATCAATTAATAATGATGACTTTTTTCAATGACTTTCAGAGTTAGATATAATTAATCATAATTGTGAAGACATTATTATACCAACTACAGTAGAGCAAAAGGTACTGGCGAAATGCCTACAATAGTAATTACTTTTGACATGTCGCATTTCTTTGAGCCATTCCATTTTAATACTCTTTTATTGTTCCACTCTATTGTTACCACTTATTCCTTGTTTCAGACACACTCGAGCTCTCAAAGAGTGGATGCATGATTTGCATTTCATTTCTCAGTTTGGTGACTGCGGCGGTGGTCGTGATCTGCTGTCCCATATTGACAAAAAACCTGCTGAGCAAGAAGTGCGCCTGCCCTGCAGTACCTTTATGTGCCGATTGTGGGTTACCATATTAACTCCATCTGATACTTAACCTTAACGCCTTCCTGTTTAAGAAAGTCGTCTTTATTATGCCCTTCTTGAAAAATAAACGCATAATTTATACTCAGATTAAACTAGCAAAATATTTGTTTTCAAAAATGTACACAGACAAGCAGCATGACTTATTGATTTGGTAACGGATTCACGATTTGTTTTCTTAATCTTGGATTAAAGTATACATTTTGCGTTTATATCATGCATAAATTTATGAACTAAAATCCTGAAATTTAGATTAATAGAACCAGAGTGTAACAGAATACAAGCTCACTAAATTTGTTCCTTAGAAATATTATTTTTTGATCTAAAATAAACCCAACTTTCCTGTATTTATCAATGTTGTAATTTGAAATATCAGTGTAAATGTAAAGTCATAAATATCATTTATAAATGTAGCATTAATTTCTGGAGCTGTATTGCTTTTACATTTATTTGGTAGAGAGATGGTTTGCCTTAGTATATATACTGTTGCAGTAGCTGCTGGAGCTATAATGCTTGGTCCATTGCTCTGCGAAAAATTATTCAACTGCTTGAAAAAATCTGAAAGACGCAAAAAGTGGTGTTTTAAATAAATTCATTTTATTTTACTAATAAAACAGTTATTAAGCTACCAACATCATTGTTTTTATTATTAGAATATTCATTTTTCACTGCGTTTAAATTTATTTAGGAAATGAAACAGTTTGTTTAGAAATTAGGAAGTTCTTTATTATCTACACAACTAACATACACCGTAATATCACTTGACTGAATAACAACTAGACTAAAAACCATAATTGAGCAAATACGCGTACATTATCCTACTCACGTACTTGAGGAAATAAATAAGTTAGAGGCATGACACTTACATTTAGTTATTGACTAAGAAATTGATTTGACTACGTTTTCTCTACTACACGTGTGTATCTTTGAGGCCTTACAATCGTTACAATCTCTTTCTTTGTTCTCGTTTTCCCTAATACTGCTTCGTCTAATTTTGCTATTGTAGCTACTGGAGTAGCAAATTGCCCTACAAGTTTAGCTATCGGTGTAGGCCTTATTATTTGAACTTTTTCGTTATTAACCATAGCCATTTCTTTGTCTTCGTGTAATTTTTCCGCGCTTGATCTGTAGAATCTCTTCACTTCCGGCAGTTGGGATGTGAAATCTGGTTGAAACGTTTCTATTTGATCTTGTAAAGTTTCTTGTTTTGTGCTTAAGTCCACTATATGTTGTATTTCTTGTTTGACAATCTCTACAGATGGTGTGGTTGCTTCTACAAGTCTACTAGTGGTAGTAGGAGGAGAAGGTGTGTTAGTAGTAGAAGGTTTAGAAGTAGTGGTAGAGTTGCCGAATCTAAGTGTCATTCGTCTTCTGTGCTTTTTGTCTTGAGTCTCAGAAGAGGAGGCATTAGAGTTTTCCGCTGATGTGTTGAATTTCATATCAGCATTTAGAATGATAAATTTGATGTCAGATTCTTTAGATTCTTGTGATTTGGATTCAGTGCTTAGATTTCTTCGTGCGTTAGTTCTGTTATTAGTGTTGTTTAAGTTTCTAGCTCTGTAAACAGGGGAAGGTTCAGTGATAATTTCTACGTTCTTGTTATTTCTCTCATCTATTAGTGGTTGTGGAGTTATTATTTGTATGTGCGTAGGCGCATTGTTAGTTGGGGAATTACTGTTGTCTTGATTTTCAAGTATAGATATTGCTTCTTTGATTCCAACGACGTCCTCTGGATTTGTGGGCCGACCTAGAATTGAAAAACAAATGTCTTAGATGAAATGTAAAAGATAGAATCTTTGAATTATGCAGCGTAACAGTGCGTTACATAAAACACATGATTAGCTAGTAAATGGACTATCTTTAAGGTATTGTGAAATTAGGGCAAATGAGGTTGTGGTCGCAAAATGTTTCAAATGTCGAAAAGTAAATCTACAGTATCCATTGTGGCATCAACTTCAATCAATCAATCAATCAAAAGTTCTTTATTCATGTTTTGCATCACAGTCGCACTTATAAACGTCAATTATTACAATTACGGATATCGGAAAAAGAACCACTAATCTGAAGATACGGCAAGAAACTGACGGGCATTTTTTTAGAACTTTTGTTACATGTTTTATGTTTGTTTTTGACAATATTATGTTTCTTATGTGCCACTTGACAGAAGCGGAATGTTCCATCCATCCATCTTTGTCTTCTATATTATTACTAACTGTGTAGTATGTTTTTTCATTAGAATATTTTTCACACGCAACTTCAATCTACTTTCTGTGAGCTCCGTTATATATTTTGGAATTTTATTGTAGAACACACTGTGAATTGCCTACATACTCGTATTTCTAAAAATGCCATGAGAATGACGATTTGCCCAAAGATTATAGAATCACTACGTTTTGAATATACCTGTCGGAGTAGATGCCAATATATGTTCTATGATACTATACTAGCTTCGTAGTAGTGTCACGGGAAATTTTGTTTTACCCACTGAACTACTGGTAGTGTTATGGGTAAGAAAAATGTCTGATATAGTTTTATTGGTTGTCCTAAGCGGTTGTTTCAAGGGGGATAAACAGTTTAAAATAGGTCATACCATCTTCAATCTCTTTTTTGTACGATGAGAAGAAAGTCAACGCCTTCATAAGTTGGTAACTCTTCGAAACAGGGATGTTTGTGTCATACAGTTTCCTTGTATTCTTGCAATCGACGTAGAACCACCAGTTGCATTTGAGGATGGTCTGATCGAAGAGAGTGGACTCCGGGCAGAGGAAGGATTTCATCACGAGGCCATCGTCAGTGAGAGCGCAGACGTGGAACACCTGAAATTTCAAATTAATTAAGATTAACGCCAAATAATTACATACATAGATCATGACGCGATCCCTAGCACCTAGTGACCTAGTATTGATCGATAAATGTCCCGTAGTGGAAATCGAAACCACAACTCGAGTGAGTATAGCGATGCGTGACAGCAGCTGACTCAGCAGTTGAGTTGGCAGTTGAGTTCTGATCGTACCAGGTAGGAATGCATATGGAGTAATCATTCATTGAAGTAGTTCTTTTAATGCTTAGTTTGGTTTTATCATCATCGTCGTCAACCTACATATTTTTGTCCACTGCTTGACATAGGCGTCTCTTAGAACTATTCCCACTAAAGCACGCCACTAGCCCGATCTTCGGCTTTCCTTCTCCAGTCACTAACATCTACCCCACGTGTATCGTCGCAACATCTAATCGCAGGACGTTCTACACTACGTTTACCGATTCGTTGTCTCTAGTCTAAAGCACGTCGACTGTATCGATTATCGATTCTGCGGCAAATATGACTAACCCACTGCCACTTCAGCTTGCTTGTCCGCTCACAATATGGTTTTATCTCATCTATTTATTTACTCTATAATTATCATCGACCACCACCACAATTGCCAAATGGTGGTCTTTCAAAGGAACTGTAGTACCTGGAAAATTTACTTAGGGTAATTGTTGTTATTGAAATCAGCTGTTCCACCTACCAGTGTAACCTTACTGGTAACCAGTACTGATAAACATAATGAAGTTCTTCTTTGTAGAAAGTAATGAGATTTTGGTAAAGTATGAAAATATATATAATTAACTTACCATACACCCAAGACTTTCGTCTCCGTATAGTCCAGGGAAGTACTTCTGGTCACCGCAATGGAAGGTCGTGTCTGGCAGCTCAACCTTGGACTGGAAGTGGTCGTCGAAGTTTTTCTCGTAGCCCACTGGATAATATTCTCGTGGAGCGTTCATTACTTTGCCGGTTGTCGGTACTCTGGTGGATAGGTTGAAGAATAATTTAATGCCAAATATACAAATACTTAGATAAATTTGAATTTGAAATAAATTTTAAGTTTACCATGTCAGCTTTCAGACCAATTGGAAAATTAATATAGTCTAAGTTAAATGAGTAACGATCAACGAAAGCATACAAAATACCTTGGCTTGAGGTTCCTAGGAATCCTAAGAAGATTAGAGATATCAGACCTAGACACAATCACAAGTACTGATGCAGTATGTAACATGCTACCTAAAACTATTACGATGAAAATCTTCCCGGAAAATATCCGACCTGGTGGTAGGTTTCTCGTATGCAAGAGGTCGTCTGGGTGGGTACCACCGCTTTGCCAGTTATTCAGCCGCCAAGCAGTAGTGTGGAAGCATTACTGTGTTCCGGTTTGAAGGGCATTGTAGCCAGCGAAATTACTGGGCATTGTGAGACTCAATAACTGATTGTCTCAGCGTGATGAGCGCGGAGTAGCGCCGCGCAGGATTTTGCAAATCAAAGGTGCTGTTATTGTTATGGGCTGGCGTATTGCTTACCATCAGGCAAACGTCCAGCTCGTCTCGCCATTCAATTACATAAAAAAAAAAATCGAATCGCTTGATCGCACTTCGTGTATTGATCAGCGATGAAGAGTGAATGTGATTCAATGAAATTACAAATCACTAAGGTAAGTGCGTATTATTTATGGTCCATCGTTAATTTATTCACTGAGAACCTAAAGATTCATAGATGCTATGACATTCATCAATCAGAAACAGTAATCAAGTCTCTGTTGCGAGATGGTTGTAAGAATCTTGCAAATACTATGTCAAAACCTGCAGTCATATCTTCGCATGTATCTATAAGGACTATAAGTACGTAGTAATATTTAGTTTTTTTTTTGCTATTAGTAGGTACGCCAAATTATAATTTCTGAGAATATTTATGTGCTCGCATCAAACAGTTGATGACACTAGTATTGGTATGCCCAACTGGTGTCCAATACTTTCATATTAAATTACACAAAGTACTAAATATATCGACCAATATCATGTTTAGAAAACTCATCAATCATAAAGCGTAATCATAGTCATTATCATACTGTCAGTATCAATACCATATAAAAGATTGAAGAAGAAATACATATAAATCACATTAATCAAGGGTCTTCAAATTAACTCTTTATAAACCTAGCTTTTTATAGAAAATTGTCAATAGTGATAGGGCTCTTTTGCAAGAGTACATCTTGGGAAGGTCTGCGTTAAATATCACTCTTACAAGCGAAATTACTAGTACTGCGAGACTTTAAGTAACATTATCTCAAGGTGACGAGCGACCCATTGCCGCATAGGATTTCTCCAAACAAAGTACTGGGTGGTGCTGCAACTGTTATGGGCAGCTTACCATCAGAAGAATAAACTGCGTCACTTAATAGTAGCACAGATTTTTGTTCTGGGTTGGGGCTAAAACTGTTACGGATTTCATAAAAAATTGATAATTTTATCAAAGTGTAAAAAAATCTAATTTTATTGCGTCAGATTTATTCACAAAAGCACATAACCTACCTTTTCGATTTCTGCGTTACTGGCACCGTGACCTCCGGTTCCGTTTCCGGCTCAAAGACCACCGGCCGCGGCGGACGCGGCGTGGTCGTGGTGGTAGTCGTCGTCGTCGGCATCGGCAGGTTCGCGTATTTGTTCAGCAACTGCTGCTGTCTTAACGCAATCGCTGCTTCAACTGCTTCCATTGAAATGTTACCAGCCTTTGCTATCTCTGCTATTTTTGAGTTGATATCATCTTTGTTAAACTTGAGCGTGGTATCGTCACTATATCCAGATATAGTATTATAATCGTCGACTTTCTTAGTATTGTAGGCGTAGTTGCTGGCGATATCGTGGACCTGGTGGGGAACGGGATCTACAAAAGAAGAAGGATTGGTTTGGACGGAGTTGAATGGCTTGAAAGCGGGTGCAGGTATGATCGTCAGGCCGTGTGAGGGTGGTGCTGATATGGGCATGGGTACAAACGGGTTGGCTGTGGTGGGTATAGAGTAAATGGGTTCTACTATGATGGGGGTGGGTGTAATTCTTATTGGTGGATTGATGTAAAGCTGGCCGTATTGGTTTTGAAGCACATGTTGCTGATTTTGAGTGTACTGTGGGTTTCTTTGGCCGTAATTTTGACCGTGTTGCTGAGCAAAGTGTTGGCCATATTGCACCGCGGTCATTTGCGACACCATGTTTGATATCTGATTATGTGATTGGGGGTAAATCTCACTTTGATATGCGAGTCCTGGTCCTTTAGACTGCGGGATCTGAAGAGGCGTGTGAGTTTTCTTTGCTGTTATCGGCATTACTTTGAGCTGCTCTTCTTTTGGTGGTAAAGGTCTAAATGCTGGGATCCCCATGGGCATTGGCTTTGCCATGGTGACTGTTGGCGCAGCCCTTGGTAACGTTGTTGGGGCTTCGACCGTTGGTCCCGAGACGATGATGGGTTCCATGGTGCTGGATACTCGTCGGTGCAAGCTTGTCAGCTTGTCCATGGCAGCTTGGTTCGGGCGGACGACAGGTGGGGCTACTGGTCGCATCATAATTCGGTTTTGCTTTCCTCGTTTCTGGAATTAAAACATTTTTGAATTATTAAAATTAAAATTACGTTCATATATGTTTGGAGTCTATATCCTTAGTAGGTCGCTCTAATGTTTACAGCACGTCACGTGACCAGCGCAGAAGCCAAACCTTGCGCCATAAAGCGGCCATAAAGTTTGGTGATACCAATTTAGCGTTAGTATGACTGCGATAGTCATATAAAGGGAAACGTGAATATATTAATGACGCTGTCAAAATAGTCACGATTGTAAGTCAATTTTTATTCCGCAACCGTACCATATCAACAAGTCAAAGTCTAGTCATCAGTATTTCTCACATTATTCCATAATAGATTAACTACGATCAATGGATTGACTAACATATTACAAATGGTACCAAAGATCAAGGTCATCTCATTATTAATTTAATGCTCATACTAACAATGTTTTCGTCACATCCTCAAATTCAACAGCAAAGTTACGAAAATAGATAAAGATGCATTTATATAAGGTTAACTACTAAATAAAAGCAAAGTCTACGTTTGGGACTTTAAATGCCAGATGGTCACCGCAAAATGTGTGGACAAAATTTTAGATTAAAGTGTTCACCATTTTCGTTTTTTAACGGTTGGGCCTTGAGATGCTTTATTTTGGATTTTTATTTATGACTAGCTTCTTCCCGTGACCTCGTCCGCGTAAACGACAGAGCCCATATTCGTATATTTTTCTAGACCATCTTAGCAAGACCTTCCCAGTATATGAGAGCGCGTACGATGTAGAGGTCAAGCTGTAACTTCGTAGTTACCTAACCAATTTTGATGTAACATACTCTATAATCTAAGTTGGGATAAATGCTATCGAAGCCTGAAAATCGCATTAAAATCCGTTCAGCAGTTTCCGAGTCTATAGATAACAAACAAATAAACAAACGGACAACTATTCAATAAAATCATGGATTCATGTTCAGTACGTAGTTCAGTACTCTCTAAAATCTCTAAATAGTCGATCCCAGATGGTTAAAAAAAAAAACATTGTACATAATTGGCTCAGTTCCATTTTTATAATAGTAATAGAATAGATGATAGACTAGCAACCGCCCGCGACTTCGTTCGCGCCTATATAATAATATATAGCCTATGTTACTCAAGGATAATGTTGCTTGCTTTCTATTAGTGAAATAATTTTAAAAATGGAATCAAACCAAAGTTTACCTCCTATAAACATACCTATATAAGTATGGATTTTATATTAAAAAAAAATTCAAAATTCGTTTATTTCACTTTGTAACAACTTTGTTTGTGAGACCCTAACTAATAAACTAGGCTGTAAGGCCTGTGCCTTAATAGTTAGTTTCTTCCCATTATGTTCATCATATAGTAGGTATCCACCGGACATTAATGTAGATCAGCGGTTCCCAATTTTTTTGGCTATGGAACCCTTAATTATCTACCTTATTTTGGCGGAACCCCAACTCATATTTTTAACCGACTCCAAAGAAGGAGGTTCTCAATTGGACTGTATGTTTTTTTTATGTTTGTTACGCGATTACTCCGCCAATTATGAATTGATTATGATGATTATTTTATTGTTTGGTAGGACATAGATACTTCGGAGGTGGTCCCATATAAATTTTATCGAAATTGATTCAGCACTTTTGCGCGGGTCAGTATATCGATAAAAATGCCGGCAGCGTCGGCAATTCTCGGAACCCCAGTGACCCGTTCACGGAACCCTAGGGTTCCGCGGAACACCTATTAGAAAACGCTGGTGTAGATAATACCTAATTCTCATGGGTCATCATAAGCTAGGCATTGAAGACCACAAAAGCTTTTTTATCTAAGGTTGTGGTTTATTATTTTTAAGGTCATTTGAGTGATCCAGTTTTTCTTGCACCATCCATCAAATTGAGCAATGCTTTGCGACCTCGTTAGTGACGATTAATAATCTTAATAAGTAACGATTTGCTGATTGCCAATTTCGATGCGAGAAACTAAATTATAAGCTCAGTTTTGCTAAGAGTGACTGTCCACTTCAGCTATGCGGGCCGAAGCGAGTTATTTTGGACTAATACTGGAACCATAGATTTGTTTTTAGGGTTTAGTACCCAAAAGGTAAAACGGGACCCTATTACTAAGACTCCACTGTCCGTTTGTCTGTCTGTCTGTCTGTCTGTCTGTCGGTCTGTCTGTCTGTCTGTCTGTCGGTCCGTCTGTCACCAGGCTGTTTCTCATGAACCGTGAAAGACAGTTGACATTTTCACAGACTAAAAAACAGAATAAAATAAATATTTTAGGGGGCCCATACGACAAACGCGATTTTTTAGCCGACTTGCTTGAAGATAACTTCGCTCGCCTTTGTACATATATTTTATAAATCATCGATGTAAATATTACAATAGTGTACAATAAAGAATATAACAATGTCTTTATATCACTTTCGTCTGCTATTGTTGGATACAATAATAAACTTAATTTGTATTTAATCTATTATTTAATTAAAAATATGTTAAGATATATTTGGATTAGTGGTCGTGGTTAGCCTTATAAAAAAAATCATCTGGGCATTATGAAACTCAACAGCCAATTGTCTCAGGGTGACGCGCGCAGTGCAGCGCCGCGCAGGATTTTGCAAAACAAAGTTCTGGGTGGTGCTGTTATTGTTATGGGCTGGCGTATTGCTTAACATCAGGCAAAACGACCAGCTCGTCTCGTCATTCAGTTACATTAAAAAATAAAAATCTGATCACCTCTTGCTTCACGTTTGGTTGCCGCGTGTCAGCCACCAGATTAGGCGGCACACCACTCTTCACGCTGACTGATCTCCTCCGACTGGGGTCCAAGTTCGTGAGGGACTGCTCGAAGCCTAACTCATCTCCTAAGCTGAACCCTGGAATTGATAAAAAATATTGTTCAATCGATCAATAATTTCAATTAAGAGCGATTGTGGCAAGTGAGTCTTTTAATGCGACGCACCAAAGTTCGAATCCCGCTGGCCCCGCACCACTGACTTTCTTAAGTTATATACGGATTTAACACTCTCTCTAAAACCGGTGAAAGAAAACATCGTGAGGAAACCGGCATGTCCAAGAAAAAAACACAAACAATATTTGACATCCACCAACCCGTACTGGACCAGCGTGGTGGATTATGGCCCATACTTTTTCTATAAGAGAAGGCCCGTGTCCCAGCAGTGGGAACGTGCTGGGCTGATGATGATGATGAATCAATTATTTTCTGGGGCGTAAAGCAATACTACATTTGTTATTAACTTGTACCCGCGACTCTGTCTGTGTAGAATTTGGTTTATAGTTGTTCCTAAGGAAGTGTTCGTTTTCTGAATAAAGCCAATGTTACTATTCCAGGACCTAAAGTACCTATATACCAAATTTCATTAAAATCTGTTCAGTCGTTATGAAGCATTTTTGTATTGAACTGAGTGATGAGACGAGCAAGTTATTCGCCTGATGGTAAGCGCAATATTACTGGACATTTGATACTTAATGTCTCTGGGTGATGAGCGCAATGCAGTTCTATGCAGTGCTTTTATGGTATTAAAAGTTCTGGGTGGCACTACAATTGTTATGTGCAGGCGTGGCGCTTACTATCAGGCGAACGACTTGTTCGTCTTATCACTCAGTGCTATAAAAAACTAAGGTACCAACTCAAATATGATTGACCCTTCAACATTTACAACAACAACAACATTTAGGGCATTGTAGCCAGCGAATTTACTGGGCATTATGAGACTCAACAGCTAATTGTCTCAGGGTGACGAGCGCAGTGCAGCGCCGCGCAGGATTTTGCAAAACAAAGTTCTGGGTGGTGCTATTATTGTTATGGGCTGGCGTATTGCTTACCATCAGGCAAACGACCAGCTCGTCTCGTCGTTCAGTTACATAGACAAAAATTACACTATAGAAGCATTACTACACGATCCCATAACTCAAAGCTTTCCAAAATTTTCTCAATAACACAAAGTACCATAACAAGAACATCGAACGTCTTCCCATTGAAAATGAAATGCCTTTCACCTGTTCGATGATGAAGATACAATGGAATTACTTTCCTTTCAAAGAGGTAGTTATCTCATTAGTTAAGTTATTGACATGAATCGCGAACAGAAACATAGCATTATACTTCGGTGATTGATGCACAGTCGGACCATCAATCATTTATAAAAATTGCAAAGAGTTTAGAGCTTTGTGTGTGGCTGATCGTTCTCTGGTATTATAGAAGTGTTCTTGATGAGTTTTGTTACAAAGTCGCATTCTACGGCGTGTAAACTCTAATCTTATATAAAGAATCTAGCTGCGCCCGCAGTTTCCAGGGATAAAAATCCTTTCCCAGGGTCCTTTTCCAGGACCTCCAATTTATATTAATAACAAAAAAATTCCATACGAAAATACAGCCAAGTACCTCGGTATGACGCTTGACGTAAAGCTCCGCTAGAAAGCACATGTCAAGAAAAAAAGAGAAGAACTAGATTTACGATATAAAATAATGTATTGGCTTCTTGGAAGACACTCCACGCTGTCAACACACAACAAATTATTATTGTATAAACAAGTCCTGATGCCAGTATGGACTTATGGCATACAGCTGTGGGGCTGCACCAAACAGAGCAATATATTAATAATACAACGTTTTCAAAATAAGGTACTAAGGGAAATAGTGAACGCACCCTGGTACATAAGAAATGACGATCTTCATCGGGACCTAAAAGTAGAGTTCGTCCATAAAGTTATAAAACAATATGCCGAAGCTCACGAACATAGACTTCACCATCATGTTAACGTCGAGGCAATCCAGCTCCTCGACCACACGGATATAGTGAGAAGACTCAAAAGAACTAAACCGTTTGAGTTAGTGTAGTGCTAGTGCTAGTGAATTAGTGTAATGTAGCAATTGTTACCCAGAAAGAACACATGAACAAAGTGTATTCGCATTAATAAAGACAATAAGATAAGTGTTAAGGGACACATTCTTAGTATTAAGCTATGTATCAGTTTAAGTTCAATTTAAATTACTTATTAGCCTTATTATAAGGCTAGATTGTAATAAAAATAGGAAGCAGCGTATGATGCTACCTAGAATAAAGAAAAAAAAATACCAAATTTCATCAAAATCCGTTCAGTAGTTTATGCGTGATTAAGAAACAAATATCCATCCATCTTCACAAACTTTCGCATTATAATATAATAAGTAGGATAGCAGGATGACATACCTAGTTTGGACGACTCACAAACTCAGCACCAAGAATTGTGAACATTCACACACACAACAAAAAAACAAAGTGATTTAGTTTTTAATCTGGCTTAACCTAGTGGAAAATAGTCTTTATTTAGGTACAGAAATAAAACGCGAGCGCACAGGGGTGCGAAAATTGTCTCGTGGTGAAGAAAGAAAGAAAGAAGAAATAAGTTTATTATGAGACCATCTTATACTAAAAACACAGGTAAAAGGTATAAGTTGGTGATTTTTTTATACTACGAGTAAATAAATATTACGAACCTCTCTGTAAAGTAAATTATTGCTCCTGCTGTGGGAACATAAATGAGCAGAAGCTTCTGATGATTACAATGCTTTCTCAAAGTTATACAATACTTAGGTCTGCTGCGACAATATTTTTATTAATGTTCTCATGCGATGGGTGTTCAAAAGTTCTTTATTCAATTTTTGCATCACAGATGCACTTATGAACGTCAATTATTACAATGACTCTACCACCGTATCGGAAAAAGACACGCTACTCAGAAGATACGGCAAGAAACTGAGGGGCATTTTTTAGAACTTTTTTTTACAGTTGTTTTTGTTTGTTTTTGACAATGTTACGTTTCTTATGTGCCAGTTGGCTACTTGGCAAAAGCGGAATGTTCCATGCATCTTTGTCTTCCATGTAATTACTAACTATATAGTATGCTTTTTTCATTAGAATACTAGCTGCGCCCCGCGGTTCCACTCGCGGTTTCCCGGGATAAAATGTAGCCTATGTGCTATTCCAAGTCCTAAAGTACCTTTCATTAAAATCAGCTCAGAAGTTTTTGCGTGAAAGAGTAACAAAGATCCATCCATACATACAAACTTTCGCGTTTATAATATTAGTAAGGATTTTTCACACGCTATGTGAATCTACTTTCTGTAAGATCCGTTATATATTTTGGAATTTTATTGTAAAACGTACGCAACTGCCCATGAAGGACTTATTCGTTTTACTCAGTCTAAACCTAGATACTGCAATTCCATCCATATTTCTAGTGTTTATGTTGTTATGGTCACTATTCACCTTGAATTTATGCAGGGTTTTACGAACATACATTATATTTTCATAAATTTATAGGGAAGGTAAAGTTAATACATTAATTTGTTTAAAGACTTCTTAATGATTCGCGAGGACCCAACTCATAAATAGCGCGAGCCGCCCGCTTTTGTATAATAAAAAGAAACTTCTATATCCGCAGAAGATACCACAGCAAAATGCCTTTGTCGCATTGCGCAGATTGCACACCATTGTCAAGGTAAAATGTAACACTTATTACTACGTAAAACTTATTTATAGATTTTTGCCACCAGCATGTAATATATTTTAAGATTTGATTGATTGGTTGATTAAAAAAAGGCTCTGAACGTTTTTCTAACAAAACGGAAGCGTAGCCTAACTGCTTGGTTAAACACAACAGGCCTAGCGCACTCCGCACTGTAGGTAGGAAGCTACAAGTACATAGCCGGACACCGACGGCGGGTCGCGCGTCGTTACACGTGCCGCGTCAGAAGAGATAAGAGCTATGCGATAGAAAGAGTGGCGGTCTGTAGGTTAAGATGTCTGGTAGGTATGCAGCGCTACGCGAGCTGAATTGAATTTTATTGCGTCAGAGCAAGAGTTGCTATTTGTTTAAATTTCTTTGCGGAGTGATGCTTCTTTCCCTTAGTGTTCTGTAGTTAAATAAAACACGCGCACATGTTACATCGACGTCTGACACTAATGTTTGGAAATGGCTCACCAATACTAGCATGCGCTTTAACTCCTCCAAGATTCCGCACCCTGAACAGGCCGGACTTTTTGAACGCGCAGTTTATTTTGAACCCGAAGTCTGACTCCAGCACGCATATTGGCTGAACGATTTCTGAAACAAGAGAGTTACCATTTTAATGACTGTCATACTTATAAACATAAATAAATAATAAATAAGCCCAACGATCACATAGATAGATATATAGATGAATGCTTTATTGCAAACATTTATTTATTTAGTTGCCCACTACACTTACAGTTATGACCAAAGCGTGTAGCGGGCATTGAGCTATTATTACTATAAGCAAAGAAAATTAAATACTATAAGAGTTGTAGTGGGCTACTAAATTAAACTTCCAAAATGGCCAAAATATAAATTACCCACTAAAATGTGGAAACATTAAATTAAAGAAATTATACATCGATCTCTTCCAGGCAGTCTTTGGATGGAGAGGAATTATCATAATATTAAAAACGGGGATGTAAGATCTTAAATAATAATAAAAACATAAACAATGACAATTAAATAAACTACAATGCTAAAGATACAAAGCAGTAGCAATATTCTGAATGCCTACATAAACATACATTACTAGTTACACATTATACATAGATCCAGGCCCATAACTAGAATTCCTGCATCTAGGGAACCAGGAACTACGAGGATTATGGTCCCACAATACCCAGACATGAAACAAATTATTACTTTTTTCTGTGCACAATCATTGTTCCGTCGCGGGAATCGAGCCCGCATCCTCGAGGCTAACTGACTTAAGGTGGGGTATGTCCCAAAATCAATGAAAAGTCGAATCTTAAAACGTCAATAATGATCGTGTGAAACAACATCGCATGACCTTAAAAATACGGTGGATAGACAATGATACAAAGTAAGACAATAGGTATCTAAATAGAAATTGCAAAAGTCTTACAGCATCTTAAGAAAAAAACACGAAATACCTTATGAAAATAATATGCGTAAAATCGCAGTCCTCAATATTTACAGCGGTATACATTTTTACGGGAAATAAATGGCCGTAATAATACACCTATTAAGTAATAGCAAAGAAAACTAAATATGTAATAGTTCGTTTTCTTTGCACCTACTAAGAAAGCAACTAAATCCATATTTGATTATCTGTTACATTATTTTAAATACCAAATACCAATCAAAATTAACTAGTTTCATATTTTTATAAGCGATATCAAATCTTATTTATGACACAGAATACGAGTACCATGTTTATGACTTATGTAAGTAGTTACGGTAAAATATACGATTTAGGCGTATTAGGGCTAGTTCTCATTATGGCAACTGACCCGCTAATAGACTACTTTTCATTATGGCCACTTCTCGTTTTGGCTACTTCTCACTTTGGCTACCTCTCACTTGGGCTACTTCTCATTAGGGCTAATTTTCAATAGGGCAAATTCTCATTAGGGCTACTTCTCATTAGGGCTACTTCTCATTAGGGCTACTTCTCATTAGGGCTACTTCTCATTAGGGCAACTTCTGATTAGGGCTACTTCTCAAAATTTGGGAATGTTTATTGAAATAAGTACCTACTGTTTATTGAAATGTATACCTAATATAATAAAATTATTAAGGTTGCACGCCCAGGACAGACAATAAACTCATTTATATATTAACAATACCCATACATGCTAAAATTAGTGACAATAAATATTCCATTTAAAAAAAAGTGCAATACGCTTGTATAATCTAGCGCTTACAAAATATGGAACCTGCACCTTAAATTACTTTTGTCAGTTCGTTATATAGTAAATAAAGAACTTTTGAATTGAATTGAATTGAATTGAGTTACTTGAGACTTATTTACTTGATACTTGTCTACTTGAGACTTGTCTACTTGAGACGTGTCTACTTGAAACTTATCTTGTTGTAGAACGCTTTTTATCCAATTAAAATGGATTGTAATCTTTTGCAGACATCAATCAAACTACATAAATAAATCTGTAATTAAAAGTATTAAAAACAGGTTTTCTGGCAGCTTCAAGCTCTATTTATAAATTAAAAATGAATGTGATCTTATTTTAGGTTATTTACGACCTATGGCAATTTCAAAACATGAATCGGTTTGTGTGTTTTATAACTTTCGTGGTCATTAACGTTAAATGTACCTTTGAAACCGGATATATAAATTAGTATTTTTAATTTATTTGACTTAATGTATCCGCCATCACCAATAAAAACTAACTATTTTGGTCAGTAGTTAAAATAGCATTTTTATATATTTTTAACAAATTATTAAATCGTTTATTTCGGGCAACAAGTCACAAAAGTACATAGGCTCATATAAATACCTTACAGACTTTATTTTTATTATGTAAATAAAACTTATTTTTACTTAAGTGGTTTACAAAATAAATACAAACTTAATATGATATACAATGGAATGTATGTTTAAGTATGCAGGTATTTATTATTGTAATTTAATTGCACACCGTCCACTCCTTCTTTCGATACTGTCCATCCAAAGGTTGTCTGGAAGAGATCGCTTTAAGCGATAAGACCGCCCTACTGTACTACCATTACTGTGTACTACCATTGTAGGGAATTTTATGGTACTATTATTTTTATTGTTTTGTAACTGATATGCAAGAAAGAGTTTTGTAATTTATAATTTGATATACCTTACAGATTAACTTACATATAATATAAAATACATTTCATTAAAATATCATAGCGTGGTGTCACGTGCCAGCCTTCCGTAGAATCTTTGGAACTTGACACTCTTCGGCCATAACTCCTCACTCAAAATAAAAAAAATAAAAAAGGTAACAAAAGGTTAAAGGTTACTTTATACTAACATTATAAAGAGGTAAAGTTGTAAGTATGTATGTTTGTAGAGGGTAATCTTTGAAACTACTATACCGATTTTGAAAATTCTTCACTGATAGCATGGACCAAATATACAGATAGTAAGCTGCACTATCCCTGAGTAACACAGGCTATATTTTATCATGACAAGGCGAACGAAGGTGCAGGTGGTTGCTAGTATTCTATATAAATGCTGTTGGTTGGTAAGCGCATCACTGAACAGAACGGCTGGGCCGATTTGGCAATCGTTTTTTCATATTATTATGTTCGCGGGGCGCAGCTGTCACCATAATATTGTATGACTTTCTTTAGTTATATGCGGATTTAAAATTCGCTGTAAAAACGGTGAAACATTGTGAGAAAACCGGCATATCCAAGAATTCATCTCCATCACAAAAATTCAATAGCATGTGACATACACCAACCCGCACTGGGCCAGCGTGGTGGATTAGGGCCCATACTCTCTCTATGCTAATGTCCGAGTCCTAGCAGTAGGAACGTGATTTGTGTATATGTATAGAAAGTTTTATTTGTACCGAATTTTGTAATCAACAACTAAAAATAATCAAAATTCATAAACCTTTGATTACAACCGGCGGTTTCCTTTTCTTATCCTTATTTATACGAAATTGCGTTAAATGTTATCATAAAGCATAAACACGATGTGAAGGTAAACGTTTGCATGTCTTAATAAACCTATTAGGTTTTATGATTAAGAGCGGTTTCAGACCAGCGATTAATACGCGCGTATAAGGTCGTTTTTAGAAGCGCATGTGGCGCGTATAGGCGCTCCTATTGCCACACGCGCGACTCGTACGAGCGTTGACGCGCTTATAAGCTCGTATAGCGCGAGCCGCGAGAGACACTTCCCATGTTGATACTGACTCACTATTACCGATTCGAGTGAACATGCCGGAACAAGTACACGTACACGGGACGTGAGTCCGCTTTTCTGAAGCGCGAAATGTAGCGCGCGTGTAAGCGCGTATGCCGAAACGACCGTATACGCGCAAAAAAAAAACGCTCGTCTGAAGCCGCTCTGACGCCGTAAAAGGAAACTAGGCGAACCCGTAATGCCGTTTTTCTCTGAGGAACTGTTCGTTTTCCAGGATGAAAATGGAATGAATGAATTTCCAGGAAGTAACTATATATACTATACATACATCAAAATAGGTTAAACCGTTACTAAGATAAGTAGCAACAAACACATACACCCTCACACACCAACACAGAAACACACAGATTCACCCTCACACACACCCTATAATTATTTATGGAAGACCAAATAAAATAGTCAACATCCTACTTAATATTATAAACGCAAAAGTTACCTTTGTTACTCTTTCACGCAAAAACTACTGAATGGATTTTGATGAAATTTGGTATGAAGATAGCTTATACCCTGGATTAACACATAGGCTACTTTTATCCCGGGAAACCGCGGGTGAAACCGCAGGGCGCAGCTAGTAATCACTAAACAAGTACAATGGGTGTTATTATTATCTTATATATAAAATTCTCGTGTCACAATGATAGTAATCTTACTCCTCCGCTTTACTGATTTTTACCAAATTTTATATGCATATTCAGTAGGTCTGAGAATCGGCTACTATCTATTTTTCATACCCCTAAGTGATATGGGTTGTTCACCCTTAACATTTTTTTTTATTTATATGGCAAAACAACGTTGGCCGGGTCAGCTAGTATATATATATATGTATATATATATTATACTCGTATTCTTGTGTGCAATTTTTAACATATTTTTATAACATACAAAGACCTGCAATTCTATCACAAGGGTAATAAGGGTCATTATTGACTGTCAAAATAATTGGAAGCACATTATTCTTTATTAAGTAAGATCGAGGTTGGAACCTCAAGGTGTAAAGGTTTCCATTCTCTTTAGGAAGTTCAATGCTCCACCACTTCCTCTGTTAATTATATTTATTTATATAGCAAATACATAATGAGTATTATTATTTAAATAATAAATAATTTAAATAGACATGGATTTTACACACAGTCTAAAATAGTAATGAAAAATATAAGAAACAGGTTACACAGGTTTGCAGCGCCACCAAGTTATAGGCTCAGTGGAAGCACGTGCGGCTTTCAATCCGGTGCACTTGAGTTTGAATCCCGCTGGTCTTGCACCACTGACTTTCTTAAGTTATGTGCGGATTAACATTCGCTCTAAAACGGCGAAGGAAAACATCGTGACGAAACCGCCGTGTCCAAGAATTAATAACAAAAATTCATATGTGACATCCATCAACCCGCACTGGGCCAGCGTGGTTGATTATGGCCCATACTCTATGAGAGACCCGTGTCCCAGTAGTTGGAACGTGATGGGCTGATGATGGTGATGACAACAATGAATAAAAAAGAAAGTTATAACAGATTTAAAAGAGATAATTACTTTAATAACACCTCCAAAATAATCATAAAATTCCATACAATCAACTATAGAATCAGTTTTATTGCAGCTATGATTGATTTATGCCAAAACGATATGTGCCAATTTAGGAATGATACCTACAATTTATTTTGTGAGCAGAAATGACTCATCAAAGCACAATGTATATATATATATATATATATATATATATATATATATATATATATATATATATATATATTCTCTATATATATATATATATATATATATATATTCTCTATATATATATATATATATATATATGTATGTACATCCAAAGGTTGCCTTTAAGAAATTGCGCATAGCGATAAGGCCGCCTATTGTTCTACCACTATATATTTGTAACTGTAAAATTCTGTTTCCTGTTTTGGTGATCAATAAAGTGTTATTGTATTGTATTGTATTGTATTGATGTATATTTGAAGCTATATGCAATACTTCATTCACATTTTTTCCTAGTTTTACTAGTTTATGCTGACCCAGTGCTAGGCAAAGATAGGATTTTAAATGTGTAGGTGCTAGTAGGTACCTACACAGTACCTAATTAGTTTTCGCAGATGATTTCTAAACATTTTTATAAATCTATAAGACAAATAGACACTTTATTCACCCTAAAAACATAACATGTACAAGTTTAATGTACGATGTTGTAACATTGGATAATAGACAGATTTATCGCTTAAACCGATCTTTTCCAGACGACCTGAGATAAGAGAATTTAAAAAGATTTGAAGACATTGTTGCCAGTGAAATTACTGGGCAAATGAGACTTAATATCTGATGTCGCAATGCAGTGATATGTTATGTTATTAAAAGTTTGCAAGCTCGTCTCACTACTCAGTCTGACAAAAAACAAAAAAAAAAAACCATACCAAAATCTCCTTATTGTATACCAATAACATAAACACTATTGAAGATAAACCTTATAACTACGGTAGTACAATCGGCGGTCTTAGAGCGATCCCTTCCAGGCAACCTTTGGGTGGACAGTATCGGAAGAAATGGAGTAGACGGTGGTGTACAATAATTTATAAATAAATATTACTATTAAACCATTAGCTACTTATATAAATATACACGATAAGATAACAGCAACAGGCTCGTCGGAGGAGCTCTCGAGTAGGAGTGTGGCAACAGGTGAGATAGCGGTCAAACGCAAGCCTATAAATAAAAAAAATAAAGTATTATTATTATAACTTTAAACTAATATTTATTCATAATAAGCATAAATAAAGACAGTTCTATGATAGCATACACCTAAATCAACATCGCAGACGGCTTAGTTGACTCACCTTGCAACTATAGTACTAGGTGAAATCTGGGTCGGATCCGCATGCTGATATCCTTTCGATCGGTCGTTACGTGCTGCCGGAAAGTACACTAATCAGTTGAGTAATTGTGCAGATCCGCTTATGGAGGCGGCGTATCTTTGTTTTTTGTTCTAAGGTAGGTATCACCTGACGCAATAGGCAAAGACAACAAGTCTTCTACTCTTGTGTGGGAGTGTGGCGCCCCGGCGGTCTACTCGGAGTTGCTTTCGTTCATACTTTCGTGCGAACTAAATTAAATTACATTAATACTTAACTTAGCTAATGAAATAGCTAATGAAGGGTAACCTTCCAATGAGACTAAAGCGGAAACTCATGGACATGTGCATTCTCCCCGTTTTGACCTATGGTGCCCAGACGTGGTCATTGACAAATATTCAGAAGTCCAAGCTCAAGGTTGCCAAAGGGCAATGGAGCGCAGCATTTTAGGTGTTAAATTAACGGATCGCGTTCGAAACACTGAGCTGCGCTCCAAGACTCAAATTGCCGACGTAGCAAATAAAGCCGCAAAACTGAAATGGCACTGGGCTGGTCACGTCTGCCAGAAGAGCTATGGGCCAAAATCACCACCAAGCAGGGTTGGCCACACGACAGAATAAGAAGAATTTAAAGCAAGAAAGTGACAGATAGAAAAATAATCTAAGAAGTATACATTTTTTCAAAAAAAGTAACCGACTTCAATGTATCTTCGAAGTCCAAGGTCAACTATCGATGATATTTATATGGGACCACTTCGTGGCTATACTGAACCCAACACAAAATGAATTTTCCAATCCAATCGGTTCATAAATGACGGAGTTCTGAGGTAACAAACACAAAAAAAAATACAATCGAACAGAAAAACTTCTCCTTTTTTGAAGTCGGTTAAAAAATAATATAAAAACCACGTTTTAATACACTGTCATCGAGTTGTGAGCTACCCTGAAAGTTTCAGCCGGATAGCTAATAGGGAAGTGCTCAAAATGTTAGTTGCACCGGAACGACATATACTCGTAGACAAACAAGAAAGTGATTTATTATAAACGTGGTAAAAATGTATAAGATAATTATGTCCTCAAAAAAAGCGAGTTAAGTTCTGATACAGAAAAATGTCTAATAATCGGCAAGCGTAGGACGCCCACCGGCCAGATGGAGTGACGACCTGCAAAAGGTGGCCGGAAGAAACTGGATGAGAAGAGCCGAAGACCGGGCTCAATGGCGTTCATTAGGAGAGGCCTATCTCCAGCAGTGGACGACTACGGGCTGATGATGATGATGACAGAAATATGTCAAATATCGGTACTTACTTAGGTAGGTACACGAAATAAGTAAGACATTATAGCCTTTCCAAGTTAAGCCATAAACATCTTATTTTGTCTTATCATAAATCGTAATGGCTGGTCTCTCTAGATGTTTTATGATCTCGGAGATCGGCATCCAAAGTACTGCTATCTTGATTTGCCCTTAATTCTTACTTTCTCTCGTAAGCTGGACATTATTTATCAACAAGTATACATTTTATCGAAAAAAAACAACTTTAATGTATCTTCGAAGTCCAAGGTCACATATCGATGAAATTTATATGGGACCACTTCGTAGGTATATTGAACTGAACGCAAAAATAAATATAAATGACGGAGTTCTGATGTAAAAACAAAAAAAAAAACAGATAATATCAAACTGAGAACCTCCTCGTATTTCTTTAAAGTCGGTTAAAAATGAATGACGTCATCATTGCGGTGAACGAAAACGGTGAAGGAAAACATCGTGAGGAACCCGGAATGTCCAAGAATTAATCACAAAAAAACAAGGCCGTGTGACATTCTCCAACCCGCACTGGGCCAGGGTGGTGGATTATGGTCCATACTCTCTCTATGAGAGAAGGCCCGTGTCCCAGCAGCGGGAACGTGATGGGCTGATGATGATGATAATTTAGGGGTTAAAGTAGGATTTATAACGAACTGGCTGATGTTGTACTGGGATCACAATAATTCAATATATCAAATGTTTTTGCACCGAAACAAAAAGAGCAAGCATTTGTTTCGTGCCTGGGAGATGTGGGACCATGGTCCTCCATAGTCCCTGGTCCATTATATCTAAGGAATTCCTTATATCAGAGAATCTTACTTAGGGGCCAGGATCTATGTATGTGATCGTTGGGCGTATTTTTAGGGTTCCGTATCCAAAGGGTAAAACGAGACCCTATTACTAAGACTCCGCTATCTGTCCGTCTATCTGTCTGTCTGTCCGTCTGTCAGCAGGCTGTATCTCATGAACCGGGATAGTTAGACAGTTGAAATTTTGACATACCTATGATGTATTTCTGTTGCCGCTATAACAACAAATACTAAAAAACAGAATAAAACAAATATTTAACGGAGCTCCCATACAACAAACGTGATTTTTTGCCGTTTTTATAGATAATGGTACGAAACGAGTCCGACTCGCACTTGGCCGGTTATTTACTTTTTAATAATATGCTAAATTTTAAAAGCTCAAAATCTTTCAAAAATTGAACATATTACTAAATATTTGAACAACAAATAAAGTAAACAAGACACTTTATTAATCATGATTAGCCATATTCCTCAAGCCTTTCTCTCCAAGACTCTTAACCACATGATTCCTTATCAGAGGTGATGACGTCATAATGCGGTAACGGTATGAATCAGTTGGTGACCAGCCGGATGTTTTGGAGAAAGGCTACTTAGTGGGCTAGTTAGAAGTTGATAAAACTAGCTGTACCCCGCGGTTTCACCCGCAGTTTCCCGGGATAAAAGTAGCCTATGTTTTTTTCAGGACCAGTACGTATTAAACAGGACAGTATTAAATTTCATTTAAAACTGTTTATTCGTTTTTCCGTGCAGCTGTTCGACTGGGAAGAGACCGCGCAACACCGAGACCTGTGGCGTCTTTTGTTGTTGGTGGCCAAGACCCACTTTGGGGTCACCGCGCCATCTTAGTAAGGAGTAAGTAAGTTTTTCCGTGATTGAGTAACAAACATCCATCCATTCTTACAAACTGTCGCATTTATAATATTAGTAAGACTTGTTTCATCATCAGCCCATCACGTTCCCGCTGCTGGGACACGGGCCTTCTCTCATAGAGAGAGAGTAGGCCATAATCCACCACGCTGGCCCAGTGCGGGTTGGTGGATGTCACATGTCCTTGACTTTTTGTGAAAAATTCTTGGACATGCCGGTTTCCTCACGATGTTATCCTTCACCGTTTTTAGAGCGAGTGTTAAATCCGCACATAACTTAAGAAAGTCAGTGGTGCGGGGCCAGCGGGATTCAAACTCGGGTGCGTCGGATCGAAAGTCGCACGAGCTCCCACTGAGCCACACTCGCTCTTGACTCAAGACTTGTTTAAGTTAAAGGTAATGCTTTAGTTCCCTAATCGAAGTTAATTCCTTTATCGTAGCTTAAGTGTTTATAAATTATATATGTATATGCTAGTCTGTAAGCTATAATTATATTTTATGGGCCTCTGGTACTTTTAATTTGTTAACTGTATTATTGCCTGAAATGAATAAAAAAAAATTATTTAGTCTTTAGACAAGTAAGCGATTAAAAATGCTATTTAATTTTAAAGGTAGACTAGCAACCCGTAACATCTAAATATAGTATCACAAATTTCAATGTCAAATTCAATTTATTTATTAATTAATTTCAATCCAAGAATGTAAAACAATAAAATTATATCTTGCAAATTAATTAAATTATTTTTGTGTGAATTGTATTGCACACCCTTAAATAGAGTAAATACCTAGATTACCTACCTATATTCTAGCAATAAAAGTTTATGATTTATGATTTATGAACACATTATAACATTGTACGTTATATTAGGCATTTCACTATTATACAAATTTCATTAATTAATTATTATCTACTTCGCAACGACGTTTGCTTTTTTTTTTTTTCTTAAACGGCTTCGCATGGATGCAATTTACTATAATATGGTGTAATTTTTTGACGACTTGATTGAATTTTATCTACTATAGAAAAATTTGTTAGAATGTTTGTACATATTAACTTTCCGTAAAAAAAACATTTGCGGAGTATATCACATAATTTTATATTTTAGGAATACCTACATAGTTTTCTTTTGAAATTATGTGATTTGAATTTCGATCAAACGTTTATTATATGGAATGTATAGTAGTCACAATGACTGGTATATCATACGTTTGTATTTATTTCTAAATATAATTTTTTTAAATGTCATATATTACTTACGCCTTCTATATAGTACAGAAAATGTACAACAACAAAACATAGTTTAAATCCAAAACGTTCTAAGAGGCAGGCGGTCTAATCGCTAAAAGAAATCTTTAGTGGTAAGAGATGCAAAAGATCATGCACCTAATGTCAAAAGCCGCGCCTGACTATAACGTTGCAGTAAGTGATGTCACAACAATCTCGGCTTTGCAGTCCGACCCGGATGCATGTGCTACTTAAGCGGTTGGCATACGGACTGTCTGTTTATAAATGGTAACGCTTAAACAGCCTTTGTTGAGCTGCTGGCATTTGCATAGCTGTTTGTTGAAATCATTCACAACATTCACAGGTTGCGGAAGGCGCGTCTTTTTTGACAAAGGATGTGCAGTACTTTAAGCACTAGGTAATAAAAGTATTGGCTAACACTATGTACATTAAGACTCTGTGATTAAGGTCCATTAAAGTTAGAAGTTTAAAACTACTACCCATTATAATATATTTTTTTATAGAACTGAGTAATTTATATTATTTATTTATTTAATCTTTATTTCAGGCAACATTAAAATAAGTTACAGATGTTATTTTCTTATTCTACGGCTCATATAAATATATACCTTAGAACTAACATACGTACCTATATAATTTATATTAAAATATTTATGTGACACGTTTTGTCGGCGACGTGTGACGCAACTGCGCGGTGTCAGCTTACTGTGTCAGCAGTAACGCTTGCAGCTGTCCTTTGAATCGTCGAAACACGAGACACTGGTCAGAATTCCTCACACATGTAAGTCGACAGATGTTCAGTGGAAACTCGCACCACAAATAAATTAGAAATCACGTTGTGGCGCGACTTCAACCGCACGACCCTCAGAGGAGCAAACAGTAATGAGACTAGCAAATCGTTCGCCTGATGGTACTGATAGTACGCCACGCCTGCCCATAACAATATATTTATGGAGGTTGCGTTAGTAAAAGCGTTGGTATACAATGTTTTTATTTCAAGTAAAATTTCATACTCTATTAAATAAACTTTAAAAATATGACACATAAGCACATTAAATTTACCTACAGCAAATTAGATACACAGTGTTACAACCCCGTGGTCCTACTTATAGAAGTTGTGGCAGGGGGACATAAGTATTGCCTTTTGTACAACCAGTATAAAAGATGAAGGACCGAAAATCGTATTTGCCCATGGTGCAATCCGTTGGACATTTTAGTTGGATCACGGTGAAACACAATACAATACAAATAATCGCTAAAAACGATCTCTTTCAGTTAACCTTTGGATGGGAAGAACTAACGGAGTGAGAAAGGTCGGCGGTGCAAATAAATCAAAATAGAAATAGCTAAAAAAAAGATATTTATTTATTTTGTTACCGCCATATTTGCATTCGATGCAACTTCAATATGATAGGTTTTCCCTTTCTTACATGGTAATTAGGTGATTTGCTTTTCTTGACCCTCACCTATCCACATCCCGCCACGCATCTTGTCACCGCAGTAGTAGCAAAAATATCTTATCCGCGACCAGTCATAAATCTGGGTAGTTAGACAAATCTTCCAGAGTGCAATCACAGTGAAGTGCATGTGAGCCATCTGCAGTGCCTTACGTGAGTGCCTACCGCGATCTCTGCCTGAAGGCAAGATTCAGGACTTCAGAATCAACGGGACGTCCCACAGGAGCGACACAAGAGAAAGAAAGTGCGTGGTGTCCAATTTCTATACCTAAGCAGATCTGCCGAAATACCATGTACATAGGTAACTAGTGTACCTAACGATTTTCAAATACAGTCCACTAAAATAATTATATATTTAATTGACGCCATAAGCCTTAGGGCGCATACCGCATCCCGCAGCGGACATATAAAAAGCCACTTCATATTACTTATTTATTTATTCAAATTCAAATTACAACTATCATCACAGGAATTTCCCAATTCAATATTAATCTTAATGATTATATTACATGTATTAATACTACATACAATCACGCAAAAACTACTACAGCGATTTTGTTTAAAACTTTTTTTTTTTAAATGTATCTGAATGTCGAGACGAGCTGGTCGTTTGCCTGATGGTAAGCAATACGCCAGCCCATAACAATAACAGCACCACCCAGAACTTTGTTTTTCAAAATCCTGCGCGGCGCCGTACTGCGCTCGTCACTCTGAGACAATTAGCTGTTGAGTCTCATAATGCCCAGTAATTTCGCTGCTACAATGCCCTTCAAGCCGGAACACAGTTATGCTTGCGCACTACCGCTTGGCGGCTGAATAATTGGCAAAGCGGTGGTACCCACCCAGACGGCCTCTCGCATACGAGAAACTTACCACCAGTAAAACTTAGTATGTAGGTACTTTAGTTCATGGAAAAGGACAGTATACTTTTTATTTCAGAAAACCGCGGGCGAAACCAGGGAACAACTAGTTTCTGAATATTTTATTCGTTACAACTTTCGGCCAAGAAAAGTCGTTTCAATCACTACATTTATTTCCTTCTTCATTTTTCGCCTGTTTAAAGTAAAACGTGGTAAAACGCTCATTTATGTACAAGCTAGACTATGTAATATACGTGTTTCATAAAAGTCAGGTTTAATATTCTTGTTTTATAATTGGATATCATAATGCCTTCGATAGAAAAGTGAAAACAGTCGTTAGCGAGATCAGCGAAGCGTGGACGGAAAACACAGATGGGCGCTTGTTAAATATTTGACGACTTCGCGGAGAGTGGACTTGGATGAATAAATGAATGAATGAAGAACTTATAATTATCTTTACTGAAACACTACAAATAAAAAAAAAAACAAATAAAGACAAGTAAGCTAAGCTAAGCTACATAGTTTTTAGGGTTCCATACCCAAAGGGTAAAACGGAACCCTATTACTAAGACTCCGCTGTCCGTCCGTCCGTCTGTCAGTCTGTCTGTATGTCTGTCTCTCTGTCCGTCTGTCACCAGGCTGTATCTCATGAACCGTGATAGTTAGACAGTTGAAATTTTCACAGATGATGTATTTATGTTGTACAACAAATACTAAAAAACAGAATAAAATAAATATTTAAGAGGGCTCCCATACAACAGACAGCATGTATAATTTTTTTGTCGTTTTTATATATATTGGTACGGAACCCTTCGTGAACGAGTCGCACTTGGCTGGTTATTTTTTTATGTAACTGATTGACGAGATGAGGAGGTTGTTCGCCTGATGGTAAGCAATACGCCTGCCCATAACAGAGGCAGCACCGCCCAAAACTTTGTTTTGTAAAATCTAAATGGATCGCAATAGAGAGAAATAGGAAAAGAGATAAAATACTAAAGATTGAGATCCTCTTCATTTTATTAAATCACTTTCTTGTTTGACTTTTATTAGCATGCAATGCAGACCTAACCTCAAAAGGCGCATAAAACGTGATGTTGAGTTTTTTTTTAAATCTGTCACTTTATTTATAAATTATCACAGAGTATATTGCTATTATCTTATCTTAAAATTCTCGTGTCACAATGTTAGTTACCTTACATCTTCGAAACGGCTTTACTGATTTTTACCAAATTTTATATGCATATTCAGTAGGTCTGAGAATCGGCTACTATCTATTTTTCATACACCTAAGTGATAAGGGTTGTTCACCCTTAACTTTCTTTTTTATATGGCATAACAACGTTTGCCGGGTCAGCTAGTAAAGTTATAAACTCGATTTGACGTAATTAATTTGTTTATTTTTACGTAGACAATGACTTAAGTTAATAATAACAATTGACATAACAGAGCAGTATAAATTGACCAGTTCCCCAATAAAAGTAGTCGCAATATAACGAGGATAAGTGGAAGTTATCGCGCTCAAATCAGCGTAAAATCGTACGATCGTACGCTATGTAATGCAATTGAAGATATCATTTGTATTGTGACAAGACGTTATTTGTATCTATCGTACAGATCGTACTTAGTATTGTTTACTTACGTATGGAGTTGACAGAGAAAGTGTTGTATTGTATTTGTTATTGGTATGATGTGTAGCAATTGAGAATTGAGTGAGTGTGGCTCAGTGGGAGCACGTGCGGCTTTGGAGCCGACGCACCCGAGCTCGAATCTCCGCATCACTAACTTTCTTAAGTTATGTCGGATTTAATGCTTAAAATCGGTGAAGGAAAACATCGTGAGGAAACCGGCATGTCTAAGAATTAATCACAAACATTTAAAGACATGTGACATCCCGCACTGGGCCAGCGTGGCGGATTATGCCATACTCTCTCTGTGAGAGAGTGTCCCAGCAGTGGGAACGTGATGGGCTGATGATGATGTTTAGCTGATACCCGCGTTGAATTATTTTTATACTTAGCTCAGGAAACTTCATTTTTCCTGGGATGAAGAGTACCTTGTCCTATCCTGTTGCAGGATGTTAAGTAACTATAGGTACCAAATTTTATCAAAATCCGTTAAGTCGTTATGGAGTTAAGTGGTAGGCACACACACAGGCCGACTTTCGCTTAGTAGGAATTAGTAGGACTAGTAGGAATTAGAATAGAATAGGATATTATTAAACAACACAACAATAGAAAGCGTGGAATCAATCTTCTAAAAAAATTAAAACTATATCTAATTAACAAATGTTATTATAATTTGGACGAGTCTTGCAACATGTAACGAAAAATTTATTAATTATTTTTAGTATGAAAGTTTTCGTGAGTTTGATTCATTATTCGTACTGTCCAGAGAGCAGTTCTTCGTACCTCGAAAAGTGCGTGAGGCTATAGAGATCTCTCGATGTCCTAACTTCAACCGGGACCGTGGATGGTTGTTGTCTGCAGCGTGGAAACCACTTCTTAATGCTACCTCGACACAGAATGTGGTAGGTAGTCTAGAGTGTGACATAGTCAGCACAGTGAGTGACGGAACTTTCGGCGACGACTCTGTCAGCGATGATAAAGAACTCGTGCCGACATTAGTGCGGTCGTCGTCGGCAACACGACAGCGCGCGAGAGGCGCGTGGCGCTCCCCGCAGGCGCCGCCGACGCCACCTCCCACCTCCCCCCTCGCGTCGTGCGGAGCGGGCGGCCGCCCGCGCATCTCGCCTCGACACCGCCAGTGGTCGCCGCGATCTCGCAGCGTAAACTCGCCCCTGATGAAGAGCATCGGACATGCTCGAAACCTAGGTCGACTAATTCGACAAACTACGTGAGTCCTAGCCGTTTTATTAAATATTTATAATTATTTTTATATGAATAATAATAATGTAATATGTTTTTTTATTTAATTAATTGGTCCGCTCGCTATAGCTTCTACTGCCATACCCTGTAATCATCATCATCATCATCATGGGGGCCTTTTGTTGATCCATTCTAGGATATAGGCCTCTTCCCTCCGTCTCCATTCCCGGCGGTCTTGAGCCCGGCATCCAGTCCTGGCCTGCGTGTCTCCTGATATCGTCCACCCAGCGCTGCGGTGGTCTCTGGAGTCCGATCATGTCTCCACTCAACCTTACCCTCCTACCATACTCTGCCATACCCTGTCATATATGTTAACTAATCCTTTTCAAAGTAACCAAAGTGGTCATGCGTTTCCGCGGTTCTAAATCACCTATTTGCAAACGTATTTTGTAGAAAACGAGAGTTGTTTGTTTTATGGTCGGTTGTAATAATAACCCGTTGTAGCTGATTGTAGCAATTACGGTTAGGATTTGTTTTGTTATTGAGGTAATAATTAGTTACTGAAACGCAACATTATGTAGATTGTTGTCAGAATAATAAATTATGTAGATTGTTGTCAGAAAAATATAATATGTAAATAATAATATAATATATATATATATATATATATATATATATATATATATATATATATATATATAAGTAATCCCTCCGCATTTGTATATAATAATAAATATGGTAATAAGTTTGAAATAATAAATAATGTTAAATAGAGAAAGCCCTAAGAAAGAGTCTCTCGTTCCAGCGTTCGGCGAGTCGAACCTGATGATGCCTCGTGCAGACGGAGAAACATGTGTCGTACAAGGAGGGTTGTTGTTAGGGTTTTCTTTATTCAACATTATTTATTATTTACTAAATTAATACATTAATATTGTATATAAGAAAAGGTAAATAAACTCATTACCATATTTATTAATAAATATACATATAAATAAAAAAATTCGGAGGGATTACTTATTTATATATTTTAATTATAATTCATTTTACATTTACTATCAACGCCCATACATATTATTTTATTCTAACAACAACCTACATAATATTCAGCGGGATTACACTACACATTTCCATTGCGTTTCAGTTTTGAGATGAATTTCCGTAACGTCACGCCTGATTCCATTGCATAGAGTAATGTATACGAGTTGTAATACGATTGGCTTAAGAATTGTTGATTTATGCTTAAATGAATAAAAATAGGCGGAATAACAATTCATCAATCTCGCTACGCAACAAATGAAGTATGGCAAGGGCGGTGGAGTTATGTTTGTTTGAGTGGATTTAGAGCCGATGTCAAGTCGATGTGACGGGCCGGGCGGGTGTATGTGACGTTGAATAGTGCATTTTTTGTGCCTATTTAATAAATATCTTTTGATTTTTGACTTTAATTCCTAGACAAAATTTCATCAAAAGCCGTCGTTATGAAGTTCAGTGGTAAACACACACACACTTTTGCATTCATAATAATATTAGTAGGTTTAAGTACTTGATAAAGCCAAAACAGGAATCCCAAAGGCCACTTTCCATTACCCTCGAAAGCGAAAGCGGCCAAATGTCGCCGGCCTCGGCGTGTAATGTCGATTACCATAGATTACCGTGGTCACCGTCATTTTCATGGTATTTAAGGTGGGAAAATATAATTTATGTAATGTAAACGCAATGATTAGTAGGTAATAGGCCTCTTCCACAAGACGCCGCCTAGGGAAGTATAGCACACTACTTCAAGCACTTGACAATACTCTTTATTTATTTTTATATACCTATGTATATTATTGGAGAAGAAGTAAAACAAAAGAGAACTCGCATGGTCGCGGTCATCTTGACAGTCAATCAGAGCGCGGCTTGTTTCAAAACGGTGTCCGATAGGGACGCTGTAAGCAACAAAGAGCGCGCGCGACGGAGGAGCGGCACTTTTTGCTTGGGACTTGGTGCTGAACGGTTAAGGCTTTGTAGATCTTTGTAGTATATTTTTATTTTGTAATTTTGTGTATTTTTGTGAAATTGTAATCATTTTGTTTTTGATAATTTAATTAAAATTGCGTCTAGGTTAAGTTGTTTTCTTTTTACGAATATCTATGAGGGTAGATAAAAATATGATATATCTACGTTTGACCACCATCTCGTCCGATGTTAAGCGACGATGTGGACGAAGATGGAGCAGGTAGCACGCTTCTTAGAAAACACAAAGAAGTCAGTTTTCTGGAGGTTGCGGGTTCGATTCCCGTGATGGGACCAAAATTTGTGTACAGAAAAAAGCACTAGTAGGAATTTGTTTCATGTCTGGGTGTTGTGCAGCCATTGTTTTAGTTCCTGGTTCCCAAGATTCAGGGAATCCTAGTTAGGGCCCAGGATCTATGTATGAGATCGTTGGGCGTTATTCTACTGCCAAGCAGTGCAAGGATTACAGTGTTCCGGTGTGAAGGACATTGTAGCCAGCGAAATGACGGCATTAAGACTTTATATCTGAAGTCTCGGTGTGACGAGCGTACTTTCATGGTATTAAAGGTACAGTCTTCAAGCTGGATGAGAGTAGCCGGGGTTCGTGCTCAATGGCGTGCAGTTGGAGAGGCCTATGTCAAGCAGTGGACTGCGATAGGCTGATGATGATGATGAAAGATACAGTACTATTATAGGCAAGCAAGGCGCGTACCATCAGGCGAACGACCTGCTCGTCTCGTTGCTCAGACCCATAAAAAAGATGAATAGGACAAGCTTTCTACATCACGTAAGCAAGTGTATTCACAAACACCATAATTATAATAGACATGTTCCCATAACGACAGCCTTGCAAATAGCGTGACAATCGCCATTACATGGGTCTCAAGAGGAGTGACATTGTTAAATCAGCAGCAGTGATAAATATACATTATAGTACCGTGTTCGTAAGAGCGAGTGTAGCTCAGTGGGAGCACGTGCGACTTTCGATCCGACGCACCCGAGTTCGAATCCCGCTGGCCCCGCACCACTGACTTTCTTAAGTTATGTGCGGATTAACACTCGCTTTAAAAACAGTGAAGGAAAGCGTGAGGAAAACGATATGTCCAAGAATTTATCACGGATATGTGACATCCGTCAACCAGCACTGGGCCAGCGTGGTGGATTATGGCCCATGACTCTCTCTACGAGGGAAGGCCCGAGTCCCAGCAGTGGGAACGTAATGGGCTGATGATGATAGTACCGTGTCACAATCACTAGTTTGATTTTTTGCTCATCTCAAATACCTTATTACTGAATTTTTTATTGCGACGTAGCGCTAAGAACTTTATGTACGTGACTCTGTCTACTTCGAAAAATGTGTTTTGAACCCATTGAGCTATTATTACTACGTATTTGAACCGTGAAATGTTGATGCTATAGATATGCAAGCCCCTAGCTAACATGGTTATAGGTAACTTCGTACAACAAACAAACTTTCGTACAACAAATACAGGCTGCCGGCTCACTTCTGACAATTGGTCACCGATTTTTTAGTCGGTGAAAATGAAACATACGGAGTTTCATATTCACACAGAAATATATAGAGATAGTGTGTGGCAGAAAGGGCTGATGGTCCGATACTCAGTCACTGGACGATGATGCCAGTTAGGGCTTCAAATGGTAATGATGAAACAAAAAAAAAATTTGATATCCATTGATTGGATTGTTACTTATTATAATTACTGAATATTTAATTTTATTACCATTTATTGAATGATTTTATTTACATTATTATTTTGTTAATTGTGAATCAAATTATGTATTGAATTAATTAATTATGATTATTTAACTGACATTATTAAATATAAAACCTTTTAAGAGAAAGTCAAACAAAATGGATGATATTAATCCGAAAATTATTTAGGTGATTTTTCCATAAAAAATAATGGTTAAATATTTTCATATGTACATAATTATTATCGATCATAAAAGGATAAATATTAAGATATGAAGTCAAAAAAGCAAATCAAACCACCAAAATAATTCATATTATTATGAATAGTCATTTAAACACGTGATTATTTTTATAAAACAATACAAAAGGTTGAGCAAAAATGGAATATCAATTTGTTAAATCGATTAAAACTTATTCATAAATAAAGTCAATTGTTTTCAGAAATCGAATCAGTAATGCAATTAGGAAATCACTAATCGAGCTGTCAAAAATTAAATAAATGGTTGGACGGAGTATAAGTATAAAAATTATATAGCAAAATTGTTAAATTAATAAAAATAATTGCGATTATTTCAAAAGTCTTAAGATTAATTTTATTTTCATATAGGATTTTTATTATTTGTATTGTCCCATGAAAGTTTATCTCAACTTGTAGTTGTCGTGTTTTGGTGAATGAATGAAATAATAAAGCAGTAAAGCTTTACCTTAATTTGAGCTTAACACGATATACGATATGCGCTTGAGGGACAGTACGCCAGCAGGAGGAAGACGGGTCGGGACCGAACTGAGTGGAAGAAATGGAGGGAGGCCTTTGCCCAACAGTGTGATGGTGACTAATATAATAATAAAAATAAATCTTTATTAATGCGTGATTATCTTTGTTTTCTATTGCGAATGCTTTGATACTATACAATGGAGTTAATTTTACGCTTAGTTAAATATAATTACATTCATCATGCCCCAGACAAGCTTACTAATGCTAATATTGCATTAGAAACAGTGTATATGTAGAAACAGTAGCTCATCTTAATACAAATCAAGATTCGAGCTTCAAATGTCAGTTTTTTTTTAATTGTTATAAGCTTGCCTTTGACCGCTATCTCACTGTTGTTAAGTGACGATGCGGTCGAAGTCGAATTTATAAATGCGAAAGTTTGTGTAATTGATATAAAACGGCTAAGACTCACTGTAAATGTCGAAAATTACTCCGACCAGGTTTCGGACATTTTAGAAGTCCTTCTTCTGGGAGTTATGAGATCAAGCCGCGGCGTAGGTCGCGAGCGCTCGCACGTAACTGAGTAATAGTAACGGAGTAATTTTCGACATTTACAGTGAGTCTTAGCCGTTTTATATCAATTATGAATAATAACACTCACGAAACTTTTCAAAATCTGAAAGTTTGTGTGTTAGTCTTCACACCCGCCGCAACGACTGAACGGATATTGATGAAATTTGATATAGTGGATACCCTAATTCCTGGAACAAAACATAGGGTGCTTTACATCCGTGAGTGAAACCGCGGGAAGCAGCTAGTACCTAGTCAACAATTATTGCCTATGTAAAAGCGATCAGGTACACAGAAAAATAATTTTCCAGCAGTTATATTGTACTTATATGTATGTATTAGCTTATGGAACGTGTGACCTTTAAATTACAAAAATGACAGGAAATAAAGTAGGTATTATGTAAGTTTTCATTTCATGTTATGCAATTATGCGTAAGGTTACACAGTCAAGGTTAAGTCAGGTTAAAATATGTGTTAATATTCTCGCAGCGGCACACGCTTTCAGCGGTGATAGGGCGGGATCTCTCTCTGCTGAGCGTGGTGAACGCCATGCTCGGCAGCGAGAGATTGTGAAGATGAGATCGTGTGTCAGGCGGTGGTCTCCTTCTGCGAAGCGATTATGGCGCAGACGAAGGCAGACGAAAGGGGGCAAGGAGGAGGTGGTTCGACCGCCTCCTCCCTCCGTAGTGCGGTCACTGGTGGAGAGTCGGGGGACTCTGCCGGCTTGCACAGCCCCACTCGTCTGGGGGCGGCCTTGGTGAGCAAGGTCACCCCTCCACAGGCATCGTGGTCCGTTTCACACCCGGGCCTACTGCTGGGGCCTAATGCTAGCATGACCCATCTCGTCTCGCCACGGCAGAGGACCGCTCATGGCTTTTAGTGGGTTCGAGCCCCACACCCCGCCTCTCCTATCCTCATGGCAGAAAGGCAGTGCAGCGGTATTGCCCCCCCCCTCAAAAAAAAGTGTTATTATTAAAAAATGGGAATAATGTAAATAAAATAATTATCTAAAACCCACGTTTTTATACGCCTTATAAAGAATAAATGGATTTAAAATACATTGCCATCGAGTTGTGATCTTAAAGCCGGATAGCTATTCGGGAAGTGCTCGAAATTTGAGTTGCAAGACTCCACCCAGAACGACAGACAGACAGACAAGAAAATGACTTAATAAAAACGTGGTAATATAAATTATGTCATCTGAGCCACACTCCCTCAAATAAATATAATAAATATACCTAATATTACTACAATTAAAGCACATCTGACATCCACCAACCCGCACTGGGCCAGCGTGATGGATTGGGGAAGCCCACACTGTCTCTATGAGAGGAGGCCCGTATCCCAGCTGTGGGAACGTGATGGGCTGATGATGATGATGATATATTTATTCATTTCTCAATTAAACATCCTGTCAGTACGGGCTGTGATCATTGAACGTCGCTAATGTGCCAAGAACTCGTCTCCCAAATAACACATTTTACTACAGAATCTAATGACGGCTATTTCTTATGCACTTGACCCGGTGGTGTATTGCGCAACTCGCCGTCGCATCATTAGCGATCATTACTAGCAGGTCGGTTGTCCCGGTGATCTAATGACCGTAATGATATCTGACAGATACAATTTGTTAAAGACAAAAACTTTGTTGTGCTGTTGATGTCTATTGCTTTATTTGTTTCCGTCAACCAAGATTGCATGTGAGACTTGGTAGCAATTTTTAACCCTAAACTACCCACAACCAGCTTCCGTAGGAAATTAAAATTGTGGTTACTAGAAAAAATGATCTATTTAGTATCAGAATTATTAAATTGATCGAATATTAATTTTATTTATATTCATCATCATCAGGCCATTACGTTCCCACTGCTGGGACTCGGGCCTTCCCTCGTAGAGAGAGTATGGGACATAATCTACCACGCTGGCCCAGTGCGGGTTGGTGGATGTCACATGTAATTGAATTTTTGTGATAAATTCTTATATATGCCGGTTTTCTCACGATGTTTTCCTTCACCGTTTTTAGAGCGAGTGTTAATTCTTCACATAACTTAAGAAAGTCAGTGGTGCGGAGCCAGCGCGATTCGAACTCGGGTGCGTCGGATCGACACTCGCTCTCCAATGCAATTTTATGTAAATTGACATAGATATAATTATAAGTTGACTTTTATTTTGGATTATAATACATATATGACATGACTTTATTATCTAAAATCAATTATATAAATGTTTGTATTTTCACGCTGCATTGCGGCAAAATGTGCCTGGCGCTATATCGTAATACTCATAATTAGGATATTTTATGATTCCGACATTTTATGCAAAGAAATGAAAATAATAATAAAAAATTAAATAAAATTAAAAAAAAAATAAGAAATAATTCTGATTTTAAAGAAAAATTACCGACATCAAAAAGGATTGTTCAATTCGATTGTTTTTTATGTTTGATACTTCAGAACTCCGTCATTAGTCACCGATTTGGAAAATTCTTTTTGCATACAGATTCAAAATGGTGGATATAAATTTCATCGATACCTTAGACCTTGACCTTTGACGAAGATACACCAGAAATGAAGTCGATTTTTTGTATACTTGTCTTCTTTATTTCATAGCTTGTGTTTCTAAAAGCTCAGTGCTATAATATGCATAGCTTGTCCTAAATAGCACATAGCTTTGTGCTGTTATGAGCTCAGCTATAAGCTATTTATATGATGTAGACTGAAGATGAATAAAAAGTTATTATCAATAAGGAGAAAACGATAAAAAAGTAAGAATTGAAAGTTTTATCAATATTTACATAAGCTGTCGAAAGACGAGAGCGATAACAAGATTAGCAAATAAACAAATCTTAAGAGGGTGTTAACTGAAAAGTTTGACAAAATTATGAACACTTACTTAAAAAACTGTTCATTGGCTTTTAGAATCATCACAATGTTGATAAATTTTCTGCAATTTTACGAAGATTGGGAAATTAGTAAATACCTAGACGAGGACCTTAGACGTTTGACAAAAATATTAGCACTTACTTTTTTTTAAGTTCGCCCGTTAGTGCAGGCTAAAGTCTCTAGAACCATACCGCCATGTCTTACGTAGTTTTATTTGATAGTTTAATATTCAATTTCTTATACTTTTGTTGAGAATGAGGGTCAACAGCAACAAGCCGGACCCTCTCCTAGTGCTTCAATAAAGTGGTGGAACTTTATTCAAGCTTTCCATGGAATTTTTGCTTCGAGTAGACAGTCTAATATTATCTGAGACTTTTTGGGAGAACATAAAAAGCAATGTTTTCTCTATTTTGTTTCATTTGCCTACACTCGTGCACGTTTACGAACACATAATGGTTAATATTCCACCGATATTACACATGATCACTCGAAATAACACTTGTTTGAAAAATAAAACAAAATCGAATTGTATCACTTTTCACTTCCCGCCAAAAAGTCTATTAGCACTTACTTACAAAGTTGTTCACTGGCTGGTTTGTCAATACTTAGGTCTTACCTCAGGCCTAACAAAAGAGATTGCATCGTAAATATACAAAACTATTCGTTAGTATACTATAAGAGTTTATCAGCTAAATAAACAGACCTCAATGCCTTCTTAATCTTTAACCTTTTCTTAATGATATTTGAGAATAATCACAATGCTGATAAATGTTTTGCAATTTGACGACGATTGAGAAATTAGAAAATACCTAGGCGAAGACCTAACTCAGACGTTTGACCAAAATATTAGCACTAACTTACAAAGCTTTTCACTGGCTGGTTTGTCAATACTTAGGTCTGACCTAAGGCCTAACAAAAGAGATTGCATAGTAGGTATACACAACTTTACGTTAGAGTTTATCAGCTAAATAAACAGACCTCAATGCCTTCTTAATATATAAGCTTAACTTAATCATATTTGAGAATCATCACAATGCTGATAAATGTTTTGCAATTTGACGACGATTGAGAAATTGGAAAATACCTAGGCGAAGACCTAACTCAGACGTTTGTCAAAAATATTAGCACTAACTCACAAAGTTGTTCAAAGGCTAGTTTGTCCATACTTAGCTTAGTAATAGTAAGTATTCTTTGCTTTGGTCTTACCTCAGGCCTAACCAAAGAGATTGCGTAGTAGATATATATGTAGGTACAAAACTTTACGTTAGTACACTATAAGAATTCATCACCTGAATAAACAGAACTTAATGCCTTCCTAATATTTCACCTTACCTTAATTAATATTATAAATGCGAAATTGTTGTCGTCCTTTTAACCGACTTTAAGAAAAGGAGGAGGTTCGCAATTCGTTTTTTTTATGCAGAATCGATGTCAGCTTTTTTATGTTGTTAAATGATTTTTTATTTATTTAACTGTGTGAGTAAACGATTAATTCGTTCGCCTGATGGTAACCGCCACGCCTGCCCATAGCAATTGCAGTGCCACCCAGACATTTTAATGCCTAAAGCACTGCGTTGTACTGCATTGCGCTCTAGCTGCGCTATATCATAGCACTGCATATCACCCGGAGACATCAAATATTAAGTCTCATATGCCCAGTAACTTCGCTGGCTACAATGCCCTTCAAACCAGAACACAGTCATGCTTGCGCACTAGTGCTAGACGGCAGAAGAACTAGCAAAGCTTTGGTACCTACCCAGATAACTTACGAGAGACCGCCTACTAGTTTGGTATAAGGACATAAGATACTTCCTTTTCCAGAATATTTTGCTCGCGAGTGTAGACGACCACGAGATAAAGCTAGTTGTAAGCCGATATTTGTCAAACGTATTACTACTTTCGAAGTTTGAACGAGGTTAAACTATGCAGGTTTTAATACTAAGCACCTCTCGCAGTTTGACTTTCCGTAATATTTGAGCATTGTGTCCATGTCAGAGGTTGGAAAGGTGCTAACATTGTTTACTGCTGGAATTGCGTACCGACTTGTGTTTAACAGGTTTTGAAATAGGTAAGTTACAAATAAAGTTTAATGCTGATTGTTTTAGCAGTTACGTATTCATTGTAGTAAACTTTCCTTTCTTCTCCGTTTTGAGGAATGAGAAAAGTTACGTCAAATAATATGTTTTTAAACACACTTGCTCATAAAGTGGCTCTATCATTGAGGAATGACACTAGACCTCAATGGGCTCTATGGTCACCGCAATTAGGCACAGAATGACATCCATAATCAAACTGTGACTTTTTCATTGCTATAACTCACTAGTGAGTTATAGTTTTTTTTTTTTTATTAGATGAGGTGCTTCGTTCTTAAAATAGTTTTTATTCAAAAAAAGATCGTGTTTAATAGAACAAATAAATTAAAGTTCCTATTGCTTGCTCATTTCATGCAACTTCTTATTTAAATAGATAATTTTAACTCGTACGTGTTTAATAAATAAAACTTTCACTCAAATATAAATTTTATTTTCTCTGTAATAAGAGAAAACTTTAAATTCCCCATTTTGTACGTGGCAGAATAGGCGCAAACTCTATGCGCGGAAAATAAAAAAAACCTCATCCCTTTAGTCTGACTGATCGCAATGCGCGTGTATAGGAAAACTGATTAATTTTTCGCGCCATAGCGAATCATTTTTCACAACTCGTTTTCACTGTTGAAAATGAGTTTTTATTGTTATTTTATTCACAAGTGTGTTAAAAAACGTCGTATGATACACGTGTGTATTGATGATAACTGTCCTCGGCTCTCTTAAGACCCTCACCTAACGGCTCGGGTCTCAATGGCGCCTCAGCGGTAATCACCAACATTACACACTAGTACCATAAGTTACTACAAGTATTGTTCCGTTTTCGTAACTTTTCATAACTAGGTACGAAAATGGAATATTTTTGCTATTTTAGAAACACTCTGTATATTACAAAAATGTTAATTTCATGTACTTAATCATCATCATCATCCCATCACGTTCCCACTGCTGGGACACGGGCCTCTCATAGAGAGAGTATGGGCCATTATCCACCAGGATGGCCCAGTACAGGTTAGTGACATGTTTTTGAATTTTTGTGTTTAATTTAGACATGCCGGGTTTCTCACGATGTTTTCCGTCACATAAGCGAGATCCGAATTCGGGTGCGTCAGATCGAAAGTCGCACGTGCTCTCACTGAACCACACTCGCTCAATTATCATTAATACAAATACCAGTATTTTTTTATAGATTGTAATGTAATTTTTTTTTTACGCTTAATAGATCTATGTTTGGCCACTATCTCGCCTGATGTGAAGCGATGATGTGGCCTAAGATGGAGCACATAGATCTAGAGAGAAACGGCAGTTGAGCGGCTGCTCAGACCCGTCTCCTCGATGGTTCACCGAACATCATCCCGAAACACGACTAGGTCGCTTAACGGCATGGCTTTGTTCTGTGGGTGGTATTACAACCACGGCCAGAGCCTACCACTCCAAAGCGCGGAAGCGGGTGTCATCACGATGTTTTCCTTCACCGTTTTAGAGCGAGCGTGCAAAATCTGCACTTAACTATAAGTCATTGGCGCAGGGCCAAGTCGGGATTCGAACCCAGGTGCGTCTGATCGAAAGACGCGTGAGTTCCCGCTGAGCCACAATCGCTCCAAAATTAAAGTTAAAACTAAAAGTAAATATTATATTATTATATCAGCTGCGCTCTGTTTCCCGTGATAAAAAATATATCTATCAAAATTAAATAAAAAAAATAAATAAATTAAATTAATTAATTAAATTATTATTATCATTATACCAAAGTTACTTTTGTTATTATGGTTTCATTGCCTACGCTGATAAATATAACTGGTTATTATAGGTTATCTACCTTTCATAACATTTTTGAAGTACCCCATAATTGTATTTCAAAATGTTTTGACGACATTTCATTCAGCACACGTTTATTGCCCAACACTAACATTGTGCTGAGATTTAATAGCGCATCTTTGTCCCTTTATTAATGTACCTTTAACCATAGAATACTAAGGGACAGAAGCATCACTCCGCAAAGAAATTTAAACAAATAGCGACTCTTGCTATAACGCAATAAAATTCAATTCAGCTCGCGTAGCGCTGCATACCTACCAGTCATATTAACCTACAGAGCGCCTCTCTTTCTATCGCATAGCTCTTATCTCTTCTGACGCGGCACGTGTAACGACGCGCGACCCGCCGTCGGTGTCCGGCTATGTACTTGTAGCTTTGTACCTACAGTGCGGAGTGCGCTAGCCAGCTTTAACACACTTATATTATAAATGCGAAAGTTTATATGTAAGTGAGTAAGTGTATTTGTTACTAATTATTTTTTTAAATTAGATGTAAAGGTTGCCACATCAAAATGGCAACAGAAGATAAATTATTAAAATGACTAGTATTAAGTTGCGATTCTGTTAATTATCATTTTTAATTAGAAACAGCAAATAATAAATGTATAATTTATCACTACTATTCCAAACAAGGTCATGTAAACATTCCAATAATTATCGAAAGGTATCGATTACTTGTGATCTCAAGTTACTTAGCTTTGATAAAATATGTCGCAAAATAGAAGTGACATGGAAATAAACTTAAAAAAATATGTCTGCGGCAAATAAGAATAATGTCTTCAAAATCTCGAAAGAAGATCTCGGGATCATAATTTTCTCATGCAGTAACGAGTGTTCGAGCGTTCGAGTATTCGATATTCGATCAAACGGCAATCGATCCCGCAACCTCAGTGGTGTATAAGATTTGAGCCAACTTGCCCAACTACACTACAAAGGCTTTACATTGTATCTAGAAACCGCGACTCAACGCGAATTGAAAACTTGGATCCCTCGAGAACCTAGAAACATAGTGACATATTTTGCCACAAAGTAATTTTGTGAAGAATGGAAGTTGTCAAGACACTAAATGTAAGCTTTGTTTAATTTATTACCCTCTACAAAGTTTACTGCCGTTGCGAAATATAATTGTAGTGTTGCTGTTAGATATGTTAATATATATAACCTAACAAGTTCAATTTTCAACAAGTTCAAAATATTTTCGAAGCACTGGTAGAGTCAGTTTTCGCATATCTTTTCAGCACCCAGACTTCAATTTGAGTATAGGAAAGAAATGGGAAACAAACTTACCTTTTTTCAGTCATGTTAACATAAGTTACAATTTAATGAGCATAATGAGTCCTATTTATTGACAACAGATGTGTAAAACATTATGGAACGCAATAAATGATTGAAATTGAAATTTTTAACATATTTTATTTGTATCAGGTTATAGGTATATTTGTTCAGGTTGTATTGCCTTTAAAAGTGCACTTTTGTGCCTATTTAATAAATGATATTTGACTTTGACAATGTTATACCAAAAAGCCTCTGTGGCGTAGTGGTTGGGCAGGTTGGCTCAAATCTCATACACCACTAGTTGTGTGTTAGATTCTCGCAACGAAACAAATGTACAGAAAAGCGCTTGTTTCATGACTGGGTGCTGTTGTGGGTCCATAGCCTTCATAGTTCCTAGTACCTTAGATACAAGAAGTCCTAGTCACGGCCCGGGATCTATATATGTGATTGTTGGGTGTATGTACTAGTTAAAAAAAAACAAAAAAAATACTATACATTCTATGGACAGATAACTTCCATATGTGAATACAATTTAAGTCCGTAATTTTCCATTCCGTAATTTTAGCTATGATTTTGGATATCACTGTTCGTTTTCAAAGAATAAACAATTAAATAAATAAAATAATAACTTTTCTCTAAAAACGAAGTATAACTATGTTAGTGTGTCTTAGAAGTATATATATAATCATATAAAACTGTTTTTATGATCAATGAACATTGTCAAGAATCTATTTATTAGCCTCGATAAAGTTTATTGTCCATTGCGAAAGTTAATTGTTGTATCGCGTGTTGACCCGTTGTTGGACATTAATGAATACGTATTTATACAGAAGAGTGTCTGGTGTGAGTTGAGGTATTTAGCTAGTATTGCTATACTATTAATAGGGGTACTATTAATATATATATATATATATATATATATATCGAAAGTCGCATGTGTTCCCACTGAGCCACATTCGCTTATAAAGTAATATTATTATTATACATGCAAATAAAGTACGAATATCCTATTTCTCACTAACAAGCGGTAAACTTAATCGCTACTGGTTATCCCCGGCCAATGCCACTCGATACGTAACAAGATCTGATTGGTATGTGATTAATAAACCCTATGTGTTGTAGGCGTTACTTATTTTAATTAAAACACCGAATTTTAAATTAGAAAATATTATTTAAATAAGTAAATCATATTACCATAATACGCTATATTTGTTTATTAATATATATTATTTAATACATTGTATATATGTATTGTTGTCGCTCAGCGGGCTATGGAAAAGGCTGTGCTTGGAGTTTCTCTGAAGGATCGTATCCGGAACGAAGTAATTCGACAGAGAACCAAAGTTACCGACATAGCTCACAGGATTAGTCAGCTGAAGTGGCAGTGGGCCGGCCATATTAGCCGTAGAACCGATAACCATTGGGGTAGACGCGTTCTTTTTTTTATTATTTACTAGGCAAACTATTGACCGCTGTCTCACCTGATGGAAAGTGATGACGCGGTCGACGATGGATCATGCTTGCCTAGAAGTTCTAGAGTGGAGACCACGAATTGGCAAACGTAGTGTAGGACGCCCTCAGGCTAGGTGGAGCGACGATCTTCGCAGGGTGGCTGGTAGCAGCTGGATGAGAGTAGCCGGGGATCGTGCTCAATAGGCCTCTCTAAATGCATGGCGCATTTGGAGAGGCCTATGTCCAATAGTGAACTGCGATAGACTGATGATGATGATGATGATGTATTGTATTATGATTTTGAACATTGACATAGGTATATTTATTCAATAATAATTTAACTGTAACTTCTAAAAGACCCTATTTATAAAGATACTAAACTATAAACTATATAAAACTAAAAGTTAGACATTATTTTAATTTTTACTTATTACTACTTTAACTTGCTAAGTTGTAATTATGGGTTTACAATTGCCTGGATTAAAGACATTTTATTTTATTTATGTATATATTAAAAATGTATGACTCGAAAACCACTGCCTACTTATTTTTCTTCAATCACAATTGTAGGTGGGCTAGGCATTTAATTATTTCAAAATTTATTTCATCTAGCGAAGTCGTAACCACAGTTTGTCACACCGCTAGATGACTGGTGGTTTCAAAATATACCTCTTTATAAGTACCAGTAATTGACCTCCATACTTATGAACATTTTATTAACCGCCTTTAAAAAAATGAAAAGGTTCTTCTATTGTATTTTTTTTTTATTTGTTATTTCAGAACTCCGTCATTCATAAACCGATTCGGAAATTTCTACGAAGTGGTCCCATATAAGTTTCATCGATATTTGATCTTGGACTTCGAAGATACATTGAAGTCGGTTTTTTGTTTGATAAAACGTATACTTGTATCATATTGAGAGCGAGTGGCTCAGTGGGAGCACGTGCGAGCTTCGATCCGACGCATCCGAGTTTGAATTCCGCCGTCCCCGCATCACTGACAATTTTAAGTTATGTGCTGATATAACACTCGCTCTAAAAACAGTGTAGGAAAACATCGAGAGGAAACTGACAAGTCCAAGAATGATCACGAAAATTCAAAGACATGTGACATTTTTACATGCATATGCAAAACTCTTTTTCGCTTTCAGTGTACAAAGTAGGTTAGGTACCTACATAGGCTTCTTTCCTACCAGATTAAAGATGTGCAGATGTTTTAAAACGCCAAAACAAACTTTCAAAACAAATGCATATGATTATGTCTTAGAAACCACACGTGTCACACATTCCGAATAGCTTTTTTCTTCCTTTCGACAATTTTGTAGATGATCTCTCATAATAACATGAGTTTTAGAAACTGTGCATTATATACCAACTCGTTATTTGTTTCGCAACCATAGGAGGCCGAAGCCTGGCCTTGCACGTCCGTCGAAATTATTATAATTCGTTTTCACTTCCGACTCTTTTACGGCACGCCATGCATTGTAAAGAATTAGTTCAAAGTCGGGTAGGTACTTAAATGTGCATGTATAATTAATAATAATTATTATTCATCATCATGAGCCCATCACGTTTCCATTGCTGGGACACGGGCCTTCTCTCATAGAGACAGTATGGACCATAATCCGCCACGCTGGCCAGCGCGGATTGGTGGATGTTGCGTGGTAGATTATGGCCGATACTCTTTGTATGAGGGAAGGCCCGAGTCCTGGCAGTGGGAACGTGGTGGTGATGATGATGAACACAATTAATAGTAAGTACTATTTGAATTCAATGCAAAAGACATCAACGCGTGATACTTGCTCTGGATGGATCTGCTATACGCTGATACATCGTGGCGATTTTGATGAAATTTGGAATGTAGATAGTTTAGTTTATGGAACACATAGGCTTATTTTTGAAAATCAACCCCTAACTGGGTTAAACAGAGTAGTAAAGTTTCTATTGAATTTTTTATTCATCATAGAAACTTTACCACCCTTAACAACCTACCCTTGGTTCGATTCACTCAAAACTCGATACAAATAAACTTATAATAAGTAATAGAACATGTACTTTTTTATTTTTAAAAACGACTTCTTTGCAAGGGAGTTCTACAATTTATATGATTTTTTATTTTAGTTCGTTTCCGTTACTTTTGACGTCATGCTGATACGAAAAATCTCCACTGAATCCTAATTTACATCACGTTTTTGTTGAGACATTCAAGGACACATCCGCATTCACCCATTACCTTACTCGTACATTCCATTAACTCTCTTGCACGTACTCTTATCTATTCTGTGATCGTGGCGTCTGATCTCATTCGTGGCTCACGATTTCGACGGACAGACAGACGGACAGACCTTTTTGTACGTGCATAGGGTATCGACATACTGATCTACTAGCTTCAATGATGACTTGTTGACCATTAGCAATGTAAGCCAGTATAAATATTTTACTGAGTAGCAGTATAAGTCAGTAACTCAAGTTTATACATGCTCAAGTTTTTACTCGTGATAGATTTCTCGTATGAGGGAGGCCTTCTGGGTTATGTCACAGCTATGGGTAGGCCACAGCTTTCCCAGTTATTCAGCCGCCATCCGGAAGAAATTTTCCTGATATCACCCACTGTTCTAAAATTGTGATATTAGTTTTTTTTCAGACTGTGGCCGAAGACTGGGGGATATCATGAATAACCCAATACCGATTTTACGTTGTTCTTTTCTCAAAATATCTTATTTTCAAAAAGTTCGTTTTTAAAAATGTATATTTCTCAAAATTTCCTATTATTGTCGCCGCGATCTCGCAGCGTAAACTCGCCCTGATGAGGTGCAACGGATATGCTCGAAACCTAGGTCGACTAATTCGACAAACTACGTGAGTCCTAGCCGTTTTATAATTTTTTATCTTTTTGCGGGTTTGTGCTTAACATTTTCTAAATTTGCATTTAGTTAACTTACTGTTTGCAAATTCTATTGAATGTACGCTTCTGATAGATGTTTTGTAATGTAGCCTAGATTATTACTTTTTGTTTATGTTGGACTTGAAATATGAAATGGACGGATTTAACAAGTACAAGTGGAGAAGGCGGACTCAATTAGTGTTTGTTTATATCAATGTTGACGCGTAAGTTTTGGTTTTAAATAATATATTAATTAGCAAACAATTGCCCAGATTTAGAAGTAGCAGAGATTTTATTTTTGTAATTGAATGACGAGACGAGCTGATCGTTTGCCTGATGGTAAGCAATACGCCTGCCCATAATAGTTGCAGCACCACCCAGAACTTTGTGAACGGTACTGCACTGCGCTCGTCACCCTGAGCCAATTAGTTTTTAAGTCTCATAATGCCCAGTAATTTCGCTGCCTAAAGTTATAAACGCTTAAAATTATTAATTTAAAAGCTTGTTTTATTCTGGCATTTTATGGGTTTAATGTAGGTGAATTACCAGTTATTATATGAGGTTATAGTTATAGGAGCGAAGGATTCAATGATTCAATATACACCGCCCAATAAAAATCTATTTTTCATGTATTCTAATAGGTAGAGGGTATTAGAAAAAGAACTAAAAGGACTTAGTTTATTGGTTTACGCGAGATTGTTTTAGTTTAGGTTTTATCAAAACACTTGAAACTGGCAATTTCAAAGTATAACATTCAAAAGTTTTTTATTCAAGTTTGGCATCACAGGCGCACTTATGAACGTCAATAATTACAATGAGTACCACCTTATCGGAAAAAGAACCACTACTCAGAAGATGCGGCAAGAAATTGACGGGCATTTTTTATGTTTGTTTTTGACAATATTATGTCTACTTAGCAGAAGCGGAATGTTTCATGCATCTTTGTCTTCTATGTAATTACTAACGGTAAAGTAATTTTTTTCATTAGAATAGTTTTCACACGCAATTTGAATTTCTTTTTATCCGACTTTAAAAAAAGGAGGAGGTTCTCTGTTCGATTGTATTTTTTATTTTATTTTTATTTTTTATGTTTGTTACCTCAGAACTCCGTCATTTATGAACCGATTTGAAAAATTCTTTTTGCGTCGGGTTCAGTATAGCTACGAAGTGGTCCCATATAAATTTCATCGATATGTGACCTTGGACTTTGAAGATACATTGAAGTCGGTTTTTGTTTTTTTCTAAAAATTAATTATTTGTTATACGTTTCGGAATTTTATTATAAAAACGTACGCAATTGCCCATGAAGGACTTACTCGTTTGTTACAAGCTTTTATTTACAAGCATTTATTTAAATTGCAATGTTTGTATATTTTTTGAGTCAAATTTTAAATCTTGCAAGTTGAATGAGAACCTCTTATCCTACCGAGTTGAAATTTTGCATTCTTGTCAAAGTTCAATGACAATGCAATATTATGGTGACAGCCAGCTGATCTGATGATAGAGATGGAAGGTGGGCAATGGAACTCCTTGACGGATAATCGTAAACTAATAGTGTTTCAGCTCATTTTAATCTGCTCGCGGTTCCGACAACGAATTTGTTAAAAGCTTGTCTTGAAAAATATATTTTTCAACCAAAAACTTTGTTACTGCACAAGTGCACAGCATCTATTGACAGAACTAACTTAACAATTCTCAGTAAGTTTAAAGGCAGTTCGCTTCACCTGAGCCGCCCACGAAGTAGGCGGGCAGCCCAGGGACGACCTGTGCCCTTCAAAAACAGATTCGCCCAGATAGGACATTGCCAAGAGTTACCAAGGCCCAATAATTTCCTTACTCAATAGATTGAGGCACGAATTCATTAAACATTAAATGTGACTCAGAACGAGGTATAGAATGAAACGCTTGCGCGTTTTAAGAGTTGACAACGCCATCTAGTTTATTTTTGTGGAACTAATTCTATTGTGTCTGGGTCACAGAATAAGTTGCAGTTAGTACTAAGTCTGAAAAAATATTTTTCCAGACTTAGATGTCAGTTAATGAAACTAGACATTTATGCTCAGCCAAAACCCCATTTGACATTGACACCACTATTATCAACTTTTTTTTGCTTATTAATATAATATGTACCTATCTGTTAACTATTTTCCTTGTTTGTTATTTTTCTTTACTATGATTGTTCTATACCTTATTCATAATTGTTTTTTATTTATTTATTTATTTACTGTAAATAAATACATAGTAGGAAGGACAAAACGAGCAGGTCTTTCGCCTGATGGTAAGCAACACGCTCGTCCATAACGGTTGTTGCTCTACCCATATTTGTTATGCAAAATCTCTGCAACACTGCAATACGCTCGTCACCTAACTCTACATGATTTGATCTCGGGTGCGTCGGATCGAAAGTCGCACGAGCTTCTACTCAGCCACGCTCTCACGAGACTCTATAGAACTTTACTTAACTCTTCAGCACCTATTTAAACAAAGCAAAGATAAATTATTTCACATAAATACTGGCCCCAGAAGTAACAATCATCGATTTGTATGCATCATCAAACATTAACCTCTTTTGCAGGCTTATCAAAATATGCCTTATAACAATCGATATAAGACTTAATGTAGAGTACAGATTCTAAATAATGTTGAAGTCTGCGCGTGAGTTTGTTTAGAGAAAGTGATTGACTACCTAAATCATATAAAAAAGACGTTATTTGCACTAATGAGAATAAAATAACATGTGTTGCCTTTTTTACTAAAAATACTACGTATTACTTACTAAAACCACAGAATAATATAAACAAATAGCGACTCTTGCTATGACGCAATAAAATTCAATTCAGCTCGCGTAGCGCTGCATACCTACCAGTCATATTAACCTACAGAGCGCCTCTCTTTCTATCGCATAGCTCTTATCTCTTCTGACGCGGCACGTGTAACGACGCGCGACCCGCTGTCGGTGTCCGGCTATGTACTTGTAGCTTCGTACCTACAGTGCGGAGTGCGCTAGGCCTGCTACTATATAAAGAGTTAATTAGAATGTATCTTCCGTAAAAATCCTCTATCCTCGTGGTTTAGAAGAAGTAACCGGAGAAATAGAAATGAGATCGTGGATAGCGATATAATTTTATTTTTTTAAATTTTGAACCAAATTCAAATTTTAATTCAATTCAATTTTATTGTTCCGACAAACTTAGTATCGTGAAAATGTTGAACCGTAACCATTATTTATAATGATCATTGCGTGAACGTACAATAGTTACACTTATTACAACTAGTAATAATGCAGTCATAATTGTTTAACCTTACAACATTTGCAGTTATAAAATAATCGTTCATTCAAACCAGATTACTCTTTTTATGGGACTTGGTGATGAGACGAGCGTTTCGTTCTCCTGATGGTAAGCGCCACGCCTGCCCATAACAATTGTTAACTGGTTGACTTGTCCTTCTGCACTTGTATATGTATGTGTTATTTTATTGTCATTTTTTATGTTTACACTTATGTTTTATGTTTACATCCCCGTCTTTAACATATTGACAATTCCTCTCCATCCAAAAGTTGCCTGGAAGAGATCGCTTTTAGCGATAAGGCTACCAATTGTAACACTTTCTTTAATTGTTTTTTATGTAATGTCTGTAATTTAATGTTTGTAATAAAGCGTTCATCGATCTATCTGTCTATCTTTGTATCTTGTTTTCTGAAAATTGTTTCTTTCATTCTTTCTAATTGCAGTGCCACCCAGAACTTTTAATACCATAGAAAGATTAAAAAGCACTGCGTTGCACTGCATTTCGCTCATCACCCCAGTACATTAGATATTAAGTCCCATATGTGCCCATTAATTTTGGCTACAATGTCTTTCAAACTGGTACACAGTAATGCTTGCGCACTACTGCTTGCGCTATTTTTTACAGTTGCTATTTATTTATGGTTTTTGCTAAGTAGGCTTATTCTTTGAAATACATTTTTTTTATGACTAGCTGCGCTTCGCGGTTCTACCCGCGGTTTCCCGGGACAAAAGTAGCCTATGTGTTTATCCAGGGTATAAGCTATCTCCATTCCGAATTTCACTCAAATTCAGCCGTTGTAGCGTGAGAAGGAAACACACTACCACACAAGCATTACTGTGTTCTGGTTTGAAGGGCATTGTGGCCAGCGAAATTACTGGGCATATGAGACTTGATATCTGACGTCTCGGGGTGAATAGCGTAATGCAGTCCTACGCAGTGCTTTTTATGGTATTAAAAGTTCTGGGTGGCACTGCAATTGTTATGGGCAGGCGTGGCGCTTACCATCAGGCGAACGACATGCTCGTATCAGCACTCAGTTCCATAAAAAAAAACACAATTAAAAACAAACTTTCCCATTTATACTACTAGTGTTATCAGTGTCATTATGAAATAGTCATTAAATATATTATTTTATATTAATTCTCACCAAACGCAACACTAGAAGCACAGACATTGACCATTCGGTCAAGGCTCAACAATCTAGTTGAATAACCGCCGTACCCACTGGTCTCAATCACCAATCGTACTCGTATATCGTGTTGAGCTCAGATTAAGGTATTATTATAGATATAGATTCATTGCGACAATGTCTTATGACGTCATACATTGTCCCATGAAAGTTTATTCAACTTGTAGTAATCATATTTTGGTGTAAACAATTTTTTTTTATATGACTAATAGGCAAACAAGCAGACGGCCCGCCTGGATGGTAAGCGGTTAAACTGGTGCGTTGCCTACCTTTAAGGACCCTTTTCACCCTTCTTTTAAAGTACCCCATGTTATAGCTCTGCGGAAAAACCTCGGGCGGTAGCCCATTCCATATTTATTAATGAGATTAAGTCAATTTATTGCCGGATTCGACCATAATTAGACCATGTCATGACTTATAGTTAAGTGCAGATTTTGCACGCACGCTCTAAAACGGCGAAGGAAAACATCGTGATGAAACCCGCTTACGCGCTTTGGAGTGGTAGACTCTGGCCGTGGTTGTAATACCACCCACCGAACAAAGTCATGCCGTCCAGCGACCTAGTCGTGTTTCGGGATGATGTTCGGTGAACCATCAGGGAGACGGGTCTGAGCAGCCGCTCAACTGCCGTCTCTCTCTAGATCTATGTGCTCCATCTTAGGCCACATCATCGCTTCACATCAGGTGAAATAGTGGCCAAACATAGAACTATTAAGCGTAAAAAAAGGTCTAGTTATCGCAGTGAATCTATACCTTAATGTTAGCTAGAAGATTTAATATTTATTTTATTCTGTTTTTTAGTATTTGTTGTTATAGCGGCAACAGAAATACATCATCTGTGAAAATTTCAACTATCTAACTATAACGGTTCATGAGATACAGCCTAGTGACAGACGGACAGACAGACAGACAGTCAGACGGACGGACGGATAGTGGAGCCTTAGTCATCATCATCATTATCATCATCAGCCCATCACGTTCCCACTGCTGGGACATGGGTCTTCTCTCATAGAGAGAGAATGGGCCATAATCCACCACGCTGGCCCAGTGCTGGTTGGTGGATGTCACATGTCCTTAACTTTTTGTGAAAAATTCTTGGATATGCCGGTTTCCTCACAATGTTTTCCTTCACCGTTTTTAGAGCGAGTGTTAAATCCGCACATAACTTAAGAAAGTCAGTGGTGCGGGGCCAGCGGGATTCGAACTCGGGTGCGTCGGATCGAAAGTCGCACGAGCTCCCACTGAGCCACACTCGCTCTTTCGTCCTTTTTTACCCTTTTGGTACGGAACCGTAAAAAACGTCTAAGACTCGCGGTAAACGTCGAAATTACTCCGATCAGGTTTCGGACATTTTTTGTTGTCCAATCATTATTTTAACTTGTAAGTAGATAAGTTAGTGGTGCATAGTAGTTTTGTTAATAAAGGAACTCGCCCAATTGCTGTACTTCAAATTCAACATTAAAAAATTAAATAAAACAACTATGTAAGTGCAACCTTGCCAGCATTTCAAAACCATATTAAATCCGCTTTAGCCCACGTATAATAAGTCTGTCGATCGGCAAAAGTTTCATCATAAACGTACGAGCAAGATCTTGCAAAACGAATTCATGCTTAATATTGGTGTTTCCTACTGCTTTTGTATGTGTATTATAAATTTTAGTGCGATATAGATGCAAAATCCTAAACATACCTAATCCTCCACGCTGGCCCAGTGCGGGTTGGTGGATAACGTGTCCTTGAATTTTTGTAATTAATCGTCGAACGTAGTTAATCGGTTTCGTCCCGATGTTTCCGTCACCGGTTTTAGAGCGAATGTTAATTCCGCATATAACTTAAGAAAGTCAGTGGTGACGGGCCAGTGGGATTTGAACTAGTATGCGTCAGATCAAAAGTCACACGTGCTCTCACTCACACACGCAGGTGGAATAATCAGCAGGTATTTACAAAAGCATTTTTAATAAATTTATTTTAAATCTGTAACGCAATGAAAATGTCTAGTGTAAGTCCGCCGAATATTATAACAATAATAACAATAAATTCATTTATTTCAGGCAATAATACAGTTAACTAAATAAAAGTACCAGAGGCCCATAAAATATATACCTTACAGACTAGCATATATACACATTATAAAACACTATACACTAGGATACGGGGCATTTCGGTGTAGCCTCTCTGTAGGGCCGGAACACTATTCTTGTAAGTTCCTCGAGCCAAAACTCGGGACCCAGGAACATTTCCTTATATTTTGCAGGAAACCGGAGCACATGTAGTGACATGTGAGTATGTAGGTACATAACATATTGTAGGTATTTAACATTATTTACTAAAACATTTTTTATATATTTTATACCTTATGTATTATATACTTTCAATATTAAACTCATTATCATATATATTATAATAGTAAATTATGGTACTAGTGTGTAATGTTGGTGATTACCGCTGAGGCGCCATTGAGACCCGAGCCGTTAGGTGAGGGTCTTAAGATAGCCGAGGACAGTAATCATCAATACACACGTGTATCATTCAACGTTTTTTAACACACTTGTGAATAAAATAACAATAAAAACTCATTTTCAACAGTGAAAACGAGTTGTGAAAAATGATTCGCTATGGCGCGAAAAATTAATCAGTTTTCCTATGCACGCGCATTGCGATCAGCCAGACTAAAGGGATGAGGTTTTTTTTTTATTTTCCGCGCATAGGGTTTGCGCCTATTCTGCCACGTACAAAATGGGGAATTTAAAGTTTTCTTTTATTACAGAGAAAACAAAATTTATATTTGAGTGAAAGTTTTATTTATTAAACTCGTACGAGTGTAAAATTATCTATTTAAATAAAAAAGTTACATGAAATGTGCAAGCAATAGGAACATTAATTTATTTGTTCTATTAAACACGATCTTTTTTTTAATAAAAACTTTTTTAAGAACATAGCACCTCAACCAATAAAATTAAAAAAAAAACTATAACTCACTAGTGAGTTATAGCAATGAAAAATTCACCGTTTGATTATGGGTGTCATTCTGTGCCTAATTGCGGTGACCATAGAGCCACTTTATGAGCAAGTGTGTTGAAAAAAACATAACGAGGGAATTTTATTTATATATATATTGTTTTTGTGAATTTTATGTATATTATGTTAGTGTGTAAGGTATTTATAATTTATAAGCCTCTGACGCGTTTACTTCTATGTACTCTGTTATTATTGCCTCAATTATAATTTTTTTAATTCATTTTATATTTACCTACTATCTACCCCCGAACACTTCATATTATTCAACAACAACCAACATAATATTCAGCGGAATTACACTACATATTTTCATTTCGTTTCAGATTTGAGGTGAATTTCCGCAACGTCACGCCTGATTCCATTAGACAATCATCTTATTTTGCGACACCTTCGGTAGCCAAACAACACTTGTTACAAAATGTACATCTGTGTTTATTACCACTGCAATATTTGCAGATTTAGAAACATGTTATAAAGTGTTCTGAAGACATATTAATTGCTATACAAACAGTATGTAATTTTCTATATGGTCATACTTCACATTTACATTCGATGTGCAAAGACACTCATATAGTCGTACGGTAGTCGTTTGGGCAACAGTTGGGAAATGTCAAGATCAAGAATTCGTCAAATATGTCAAAGGTTCTAAGAATGCTAATTACTTATTGGCTAACTAAGTACAATGCATACGCCCTTGACTTGAAAACTGCGATATGAGATGTTAAGCTATAAGAGAATTCCAAAGGTTTCATAACATGAGAAGACTGTTTGATAATAATTATTATAAATGGAAATATAATAGAATTATTATTAACATTTCATAACATGAGAAGACAGTTTGATAATAATTATAATAAATGGAAATATAATAGAATTATTATTAACATTTCATAACATGAGAAGACAGTTTGATAATAATTATAATAAATGGAAATATAGTAGAATTATTATTAACATTTCATACCATGAGAAGACTGTTTGATAATAATTATTATAAATGGAAATATAATAGAATTATTATTAACATTTCATAACACGAGAATACAGTTTGATAATAATTATAATAAATGGAAATATAATAGAATTATTATTAACATTTCATAACATGAGAAGGCAGTTTGATAATAATTATAATAAATGGAAATATAATAAAATTATTATTAACATTATTTATTTTCATTCTTATAACCTACCACCAGTAGTTTTTTATTTTAGGTATTCAACATTTCTCTTGTCCGAAATGCCGCCAAACATGCCAATACTGAGAACATGCATCAGAAGCGTGTAAACAACGGTATAACAATAAGAGAATTCGTATACAGTAAAACAGGTTGGTATAATTTTCTGTTCTTAACTTATTTTTATTATTTAATTTGTGACTTTTGACGTATAAATAGAATTTCTTTACTCTTTTTTTATTTTTGATATTAAATTTGCACTACACATTGTATACTATTGTATGTATTGTATATATTTGACATTTAATTGAACGTTGTCTAATTAATTTTGTAAAACTAGTATTCCAATATTTATGACAATTGATAAAATTAAATGACAGACATTATTATTTAACAACAATTATGTACTCAGTCAATGTAGTTATTTTATTTTATTATGTATTTTGATGTTACTATTAATAATCAAAACTGTGTAATAAACGTAATTGGTCTCTTTTACTAAGTGGCTTTCTTGTTTGTCTGTCTGTAGTTCCGGTTAGAATCATGCATCTCAAATTTCGAGCACTTCCCGATTAGCTATCCGACTGAAACTTTCAGGGTAGCGAGCAACTCGATGACAATGCTTTAAAACGTAGTTTTATATTATTTTGATGAAGATGATGATGACAATAATATTACAATTTAAGAATTAATAAAATTAATTTAAAATAATAGAACGCATGTATTTAGGTTCAGGTAAGTGATTAGATAAATGTCGTACCAATTCAACTAATAGACTTTTTTTTTAACTAGCCTATGCTGTCCCACTGCTGGGCAAAGTTCTCCCCCAATTCTTTCCACCTGTCTCGCTCCTGCGCCACCACATACCAATTTTCTTGGTTTATTATTATAAACCAACAGACACACAGAGACAGACAGTTTATTATTATAACCAGACATAGTAACAGGAATTATTTCCTATGTTTTGAGAGTAGTTAGATAGCAGTGTTTAGAAACACCTGATGTTGCTTGAAACTGAGCTACTGTTGTACGTTCCGCACTCTCACTGCGACTCTCTATTTATAAATATTGACTATTGTAAAAGGGGAAACGGTGAAAACTCCGTTTCACACACAATGCCAAAAACAATGGCGGAGAAATTATGTGTTTTATGCACAAGTATGTGGTTGTAGGCGTTTCGTTGAAATGCTTTTAATTGTATGAAAAACAATTATTTATATTTTGTTTTAGTTCTCATACAGATATCTTAATTTTGTAGGTAAGTGTATCATGGCTGAAGCTTCACTTTCTGTAAGATACCAACCGTAAGATAGTGTTTCGTGTGTGAATGGGATCTAAAGACTTGAGAGTTAAGTTTGAGGTTTATTTTCCATACTGATTGTCCCATTCTTTTAGACATTTTTTTTTTCGCCAAACTTGCCAAAAAATGGTAAAATTCTTTTCTGTTTGGTAGGTCATACTTCAGAGGTGGTCCCATATAAATTTTATCGAAATTGATTCAGCACTTTTGCGCGGGTCGGTTATCGATAAAAATGACGGCCAGCGTCGGCTATTCTCGGAACCCCAGTGAACCGTTCACGGAACCCTAGGGTTCCGCGGAACACCTATTAGGAACCGCTGGTCTACTACAACCACAGAATACATTATAGTACCAACAACATGTGAGCGTGTTTCAAATTGACAGACTGACAGGCGATAATGCATTTATATATTATATCTTTGAATATAACGTAGCCACAAAGTTGGTGCCTTTTGTAGATTTAATTTAAAAAGAGATTGTGCACATTAGCAATATATTAGGCATCTGTGTTGAAAGCAATTCATAGGTCAATTGTTAGGTCACTTTGAATTTAATGCTGTGAACGGCATTGCAAATGCAGTGAGCCAACGAAGCATCAAGCCTAAGAACTGCTGCCTGGTATTTGTGCAATAAATCTTTGGTTCCCACCTGAAAAATGTCAAACCTTTGCTGATATATATAACTAATATTGTGATTGCAAAAGCGTGTGTTGTGAGGGTGTGTATGTGTATGGGTGTGTGTGTGTGTGAGGGTGTGTCTTGAATCTTGATTGATTGATAACGCTTTATTGTACACCAAAAAACATAACAAAAAAAAGACGGAGTTCTGAAGTAACATAAAAAACAATCGAATAGAGAACCTTCTCCTTTTTTGAAGTCGGTTAAAAACTGTATCGAAATCGGTTCAGCTAATCCGGAGATACTGGAACCACAGATTATCCATGATGATAACAGTCACACATCTCCAACGCATATCCCGTATCTGATAAGTGACTAAATTAAAAAGACTAAATTAAGTTTCTTTGGAGTGGTAGGCTCTGGCCGTGGTTGTAATACCACCCAACGAACAAAGCCATGCCGTCAAGCGACCTATGCGGAAGGCTGTCTGGGTAGGTGCTAGTTATTTTGCCGCCGAGCAGTAGTGCGCAAGCAATACTGTGTTCCGGTTTGAAAGGCATTCTAGCCAGCAAAATTAATGGGCATATGAGCCTTAATATCTGATGTCTCGGGGTGATGAGCGTAATGCAGTGTTACGCCGCGCTTTTTATGGTATTAAAAGTTTGGGTGGCACTGCAATTGCTATGAGCAGGCGTGGCGCTTACCATCAGGCTAGTCTCATTATTCAGTTCCATAAAAAAACGTTCGTGAAATCTCGACGTCATGTTCAAAGTTCAAAAGTTTTTTATTCAGTTTTCACATCACAGACGCACTTACGAACGTCAATTCGCAGCGAATTCGCCGTGTACACGCGCGTGTTATGACACTGATAAAGCTCTGTCTCGCACATTATTATTACCCTAAATCTTAACAATAGAACACGTGATAACCATCGCACCTTTATAATGACATGTAATAACACCCGGCGAGTTGTAAGTACATTTAATTCAATTATACTGCCATTACGTGAAATTATTTTAATTTATTTTTATGTTGTGGTCTCTTGTTCTAGTTAGAGTAAGGCCACATTTTTTATTGAACGATACAGGGGGAGGTCTACAAGTACTTTATTGCGAAGCTTGCTTTGTGTGATGGTTGTACTTGTAGTGTATAATGAGCTTGGTAACGGTATTAATAATCTAAATTTTACTTAAATTATGCCATTTAATTGTTTTCTCTAGCACTTGAAATGACTCAACAATATTTTTTTAAAGATCGGTGTAAAAATATTTTTTTCTATGCAAGACCGATTCGTCTGGTAACGTCACTCTGGAAAAGGTAGTTAATATAAAGCTACCACTACACTACTCGCAAAATTGCTTCGACGAACTACAGGTCGAAGTTGACCGAAGTCCGAAGTACTTCACTGTACACTCGTGCAACCTCGCGAAGAGCTCAGTCGCCCACCACCCGCACGCTATGCATCATAGATATGGATAACTTACAAGCGGCATTATATGGCGGTATTATAACTACGTGCGTATTCTTACTTAACGAAAATTAAAAAAAATGAAAAAGAAGATGGTGGATGATCGCAATCTGAAGTGAGCCGAGTAGTAAGACGCTTCGTATTCGAACTTCGAATCCTTTGACTCGGGCGCAAAAACCGACAACAATCGGAAGTCGCACGAGGCGAGCCAAGGCTGCACGAAGTGAACCGAAGTGCCCCTCCACACTCTCGTATTCGCTTAACTTCGATCAACTTTGCGAGTAGTGTAGTGGTAGCTTTATATGTCATTTTTACCTTGGTTTTTAAAACTTACAATTGTCTGTGCTCTTCTGATAGAAATCGGAAGCGCATTCCAGAGACGCACAGCTTGAACTGTATATGACTTGTCATAGAAAGAAGTACTATGTACGGGCGTATAAGGTTTATCCGTAATAGTTTTTAATGTTATTGATTAACAGTAAAGAGTTCTTGTGTTGTATTGTATTGTATTGTATTGAATTTATAATAACTAACGTAATTTTATGGTGTATAAATGCGTTTTTATACGATCGTTACATATTTTTAGATGGATTATGGGCAAAAAGGAAACGATAATATAAATTAATTTGGATTTATTTCGTGAACACGATAATACAATACAACACAGGTGAACACCGGCGGGCGGCCATAGATCGCAAGAACACAGAGCATAGATAATAGTGGAGTGTGAACGTCATCTGTCACACGAGACAATTAGACATTGACAGTGACATCTACTTATTTATTGCATTAGGTTACATTACAACATTTTTCAGTCATAAAAATTGTAATACTAATACTATGACGTGGCGAACTAACATAATAAAAAATAATTAAGCTGTTACCTAATATTGTGCATTGCATACATTATCTTACTTCCGAAAATAATTATACATGATAATGAGCTTTTTAGAAAGTCTTTTACATATATCTTTTATATTTTTATTATTGACCAAATTTTAAGTAAATTGTTATATCTTACGTAGTGCTTACCCTGCCTGTTACTAGTATTCTGTGCTATTACATTAAATTATGTGTTGGACTATTATTTGTTTTACCGTGAAGACGTGCTAACAGAATCAGGAGATTTGCAACATTTAAGAAATAAGTCATCATCATTATCGTCAGCCTATTACGTTCCCACTGCTGGGATACGGGCCTTCTCTAATAGAGAGAGTATGGGCCATAATCCGTCGCGCTGGCCCAGTGCGGGTTGGTGGATGTCACATGTCCTTGAATTTTTGTGATCAATCAAAAATTGATAACGATATTGATTGATATTGTTTTATTTAACGTACCGCTTTCCCTTTAATTGTTTTCCTTTACCGTTTTTAGACCAAGTGTTAAATTCGGACAAAGCTTATAAAAAATCAGTGGTGCGTGGCTAGCAGGATTCGAACTCGTATGCGTCAGATCGAAAGTCGCACTGAGCCACACCCGCTCTTCCAAACACACAGGAAAAACTATAGTTAACAAAGTTAATAAACAGTGGGTACAATGGGCGGCCTTATCGCTATGCGCAATTTCTTACAGGCAACCTTTGCATGGACAGGAATTTTAAAAGAAATATTGCGGTCAATGTGCTGTACATTATAAAACTCTAATTATACGTAAATATGATATACTACTATTAAAAAATAAAACATATTAAACTAATGCCCTAAACCTAAACCTACATGTGATCCTATCACTTTATAATTATATATATATATATATATATATATATATATATATATATATATATATATATATATATATATATATATATATATATATATTGTTATATTATATAATTATATTTATTTTGATGTCATTTATTTAGTATATCTCAACGTACTTCTGCTCAAAACGTAGCTGCCACTATATTTCTTTCACGACCTGGAAGACTGGTAGATAATGCTAAATAGCATTAAGTCATTCCTTGTACCATTTTTGTGCAAAACTAATAATAATATTAGTAGGGAATATTATTAAGTCGTAGGAAGTAGGATTATAATACCTATATATTTGCAGCTGAGAATTTTTGGCAAGGTTCTTACTTCAAGCGGTGTTTATGAACTTCCTCGTAAAAACATATCTTGGAAATGTAGAAAATGCTTTGCATCCACTACGTATTACAAATTGCTATCGTAATAAGACCGGTGCAACAAGTCGTATGAGCGAGTTCATCATAACACTCTGTTTTATTACATTGCGTCCACAATGTCCATATTGCACGAAGGTTCACTTCACTTCAAAGATCTATGTTAAGTCAGGCCTAGCGCACTCCGCACTGTAGGTACGCAGCTACAAGTACATAGCCGGACACCGACGGCGGGTCGCGCGTCGTTACACGTGCCGCGTCAGAAGAGATAAGAGCTATGCGATAGAAAGAGAGGCGCTCTGTAGGTTAATATGACTGGTAGGTATGCAGCGCTACGCGAGCTGAATTGAATTTTATTGCGTCACAGCAAGAGTCGCTATTTGTTTCAATTTCTTTGCGGAGTGATGCTTCTGTCCCTTAGTATTCTGTGGTTTAATTCAAGTTGGTAGGTAAAGTTTTACTCATATCTATTCTCATTCTCTCATTTGGTCTTTTAACTGTCGTCTCGACTCTACTTTCAATCTTCTTCTCTCTTCTCTCGTGTGGGTGTACATTATCATGTACATCTGAGTGCTACCGTGTTTCTGAGGACACGTTAAACCGTCGGTCCTTTTTTTTACGCTTTATAGATCCATGTTTGGCCACTATCTCGCCTGATGTGAAGCGATGATGTGGCCTAAGATGGAGCACATAGATCTAGAGAGAGACGGCAGTTGAGCGGCTGCTCAGACCCGGCGGTTCACCGAACATCATCCCGAAACACGACTAGATCGTTTGACGGCATGGCTTTGTTCGGTGGGTGGTATTACAACCACGGCCAGAGCCTACCACTCCAAAGCGCATAAGCGGGTTTCATCACGATGTTTTCTTGGTTGTTGTCTTAGGACAACCAGTCGTTAAACTATGTCGGAGGCCTTCGGGTGGTCTAAAAACTCCGACACCAGGTTTATCCACACAAGAAAGAGAACTATGGCACTAAAGAAATGTATAAATTTATTTTTAAAAATTACACAAATCTCTCTGTACAATTAAATAGCATATAGATTTACACATTCACTGATTTCATGTTAGATAAATTATATTATAATATTATTAAATTATATTATTATTATACTATTAATTATATTGTATTATTATTATACTATTAATTATATTATATTATTAACTATAAATAATAAATTATATTATAGGCCCCAAACTATGTTAGGACCCATTTCGATTTGACATAAAGAAATAGCGCTTATAATTGTAAACTTATAATTGCTGCTGTCTTATTGTTTATGCCCCTGAAGTTTTGTCACGCGAGTAATCATGTAATTATTTCGCCTAGAGTTGACGTGATATTGGAATTAGTGGAATTATGTTACGTATGAAAATATGTATGTCAAATTGACTTGCATAACAAACTGTTATAAAGATATAAATAAATAAATTAAGTATTTTCAAAATGAGGGATTAATTTTTTAGATTTGTATACCTTATCAAAGTAAACCGCACTGTCAGACACAAAAAAACTGTTTCGCTAAAATTTCATAAAGCCAAAAACACATTTTCTAATCATCGGTCTCAACAATAAATTCAAATTTGGTATCTATAAGCAGCTTAACTTAATAGCTTTAATGGCCCACTTAAGTCACCTTATAAATTAATTAATGACTTTGATACGACGGATTCGCTAATAGCAGTATGCAACAATTTTAACGAATAGTTTGGAATTTTGAAAATGTGACTCTTGTATTAGTTTTGGTTTCTCTTTTGCCTTTTTCGTCTTTTGCATGTGGGTAGATGGTAATATTCTTACGGAATATGAAATATAGTAATGAACGAGTTTGGCTCAGTGTGAACACGTGAGACTTTCGATCCAAAGCACCCGAGTTCGAATTCCGCTGGCATCACTGACTTTTTAAGTTATGTGCAAATTTAACACTCGCTCTAAAAACGGTGAAGGAATACGGAGTGAGAAAACCGGCATGTCTAAAAATTAATCACAAAAATTCAAGGACATGTGACATTCACCCGCACTGGGCCAGCGTGGCGGATTATGGCCCATACCTACTCTCTCTTCGAGAGAAGGCCCGTGTCCCAGTAGTGGGAACGTAACGGGCTGATGATGATGATGATTATACTGATAGATGAATAAAAAACCAATGCGAGAAGAATAAGCTCGTCCTCACAGTCTGCACTGCTGGAAAATATCTTGACGCTCATTGAATCACTTTCATTCATAAATCTATTCATCTTACGCAAGCAAGCGCATGAAGGATTTAATAAATTATAAATGCCAAACATACTAAGGCCAAAGTCTGTGGCAGTGTGGTATGGCAAAGTGTACCTATGCGACTATGCTTGTGTCAGCTTCTAAACAACAAAACAGATGTTGATAAAATTTGGTATATAGATAATTGACTTAATCCCTTGATGATCGCAAACATCAAACATGATTTTTTACTTATCATAAACTAGCTGCGCCTCGCGGTTTCACCCGCGGTGTTCCGGGATAAGAAGTAGCATATGTTCTTGACCTAAAGATCTACATACCAAATTTAATGAAAATCCGTTCAGTAGTTTTTGCGTGATTCAGTAACAAACATCTATCCATCCTCACAAACTTTCACCAATATAATATTAGTAAGATAACGCGTTTAAGGTTAAGCACCATCTTCAAACATTATAAAACCTTTTTCTTTAAAAAGCGAACGACACAGTTATACTTTCAAAAGTGCATATAAAACTGTAGGTGTGTTCTTATTAGTATGCTGATAATGAAAGTCCAGTGCGACCTATTAATTCTGCACCTTTCACTCACTCCGCCGAGAGAAAGTGCTATAGTTATTGACAAAAGTCAAGAGTCCACGGTTTTTTCTATATTTATTTCCATATACTAAGCTAGGTACCTATATTGAAAGCCTCTGTGGTGTAGTGGTTGGGCAGGTTGGCTCGTCTCATACACCACTGTGGTTGCGGGTTCGATTCGCGAGAGGGGACAATGATGTCCACAGAAACAAAATGCGTAAGCACTTGTTTCGTGTTTGGGTGTTGTGGGACCATGGTCCTCATAGTTCCTTGTTCTCTAGGTACAGGGAATCCTAGTTAGGGGCCAGGATCTATTTATTTCGTTGGGTGTATTTTTTTTACATACAATGTAAAATAAAATAGCGCGAATACACTTAGAAGTGTCGTTAGTAACCGTACTAGGGTACCCTGTGTTACAGCTACTACGATTCCTCTTAGAAGTGTCGTTAGTAGCCGTACTAGGGTACCCTGTGTTACAGCTACTATGATTCCTCTTAGAAGTGTCGTTAGTAGCCGTACTAGGGTACCCTGTGTTACAACTACTACGATTCCTCTTAGTAGTGTAGTTAGTAGCCGTACAAGGGTACACTGTGTTACAGCTACTACGATTTCTCTTAGAAGTGTCGTTAGTAACCGTACTAGGGTACCCTGTGTTACAGCTACTACGATTCCTCTTAGAAGTGTCGTTAGTAGCCGTACAAGGGTACACTGTGTTACAGCTACTACGATTTCTCTTAGAAGTGTCGTTAGTAGCCGTACAAGGGTATACTGTGTTACAGCTACTACGATTCCTCTTAGAAGTGTTGTTAGTAGCCGTACTAGGGTACCCTGTGTTACAACCACTACGATTCCTCTTAGTAGTGTCGTTAGTAGCCGTACAAGGGTACCCTGTGTTACAGCTACTACGATTCCTCTTAGAAGTGTTGTTAGTAGCCGTACTAGGGTACCCTGTGTTACAGCTACTACGATTCCTCTTAGAAGTGTTGTTAGTAGCCGTACTAGGGTACCCTGTGTTACAACCACTACGATTCCTCTTAGTAGTGTCGTTAGTAGCCGTACAAGGGTACACTGTGTTACAGCTACTACGATTCCTCTTAGAAGTGTCGTTAGTAGCCTTACAAGGGTACACTGTGTTACAGTTACTACGATTCCTCTTAGAAGTGTCGTTAGTAGCCTTACAAGGGTACACTGTGTTACAGTTACTACGATTCCTTCTAGACTGCTGGGAAAATAATAAAAATCTTGCGCATGATACCGCTTGCACGCTCTTTAATAATATACGAAATTGACCTGCCTTTATTACTTACACTGACCTTGATCTTAATGGAAATAATTACAGGTTTCAGAGAAAGGGGGTACATTTAGAGTTGAGTCCATTTTGAATTAATGGTGATTTTTACTGTTGCTAATGGTTGCAAAGTCGAGCACGAGTAATGGATTACATCAAAAATTTATGTTAGTCTTGCATGAATTTTACAAAACAAGTTTTTTTAATGAGAAAATCTGTGTTACATATGCATATTTTTATTGTCTGATGTCTTTTGTTGTCGGCATCTTATCTGTAAGTGATCTAGAAGTACAAGTTAATACAATCTAATAATTTAACACAAACAATACAAGTACGTTTTAGAAGAAGCTGTGTACCTGTTGTTTGTTGTTGCAATAAAGAATGTTTTATCTTAAGTTTGTTACAAAGATAAGATTTATAATTTTTTTTTAATTTATTACATGGCCAATATTACTGCCATTATAATTATAATAGCACTAAGCCCAGAGTCAATTTCAATGAATTTATATTTTATAGTAATAATGTACATTGTGTTGGCGTTCAATAAATAAACGTTATTATTTATAAACGTTATTATTTGTAAACGTTATTATTTATATATATATATTTATATTAATTAGTTCATTTATTTATTAAAAAATATATTTAGTTTATGATATTAAAATATTGTTTGTGTTCGAATCGCGAAAGTTTAAAAATTACTAGAAAAAATATATTTTTCAAGACAAGCTCGTCGCTCGACAAATTCGTAATCGGAACCGCAAGCAGATTAAAATGAGCCCAAACACTAGTAGTTTACGATTATTCGTCAAGGAGTTCCATTGCTCACCTTCTGTCTCCATCATCAGATCAGCTGGCTGTCACCATAATATTGCATTGTCATCGGACTTTGACAAGTATGCAAAATTTCAACACCGTAGCATAAAAGGAAAAAAGTAATAAGCATAAAAGCACCGTAGCATAAAAGGAAAGGAAGTGGTTCTGATTCAGCTTGCAAGATTTGACCCAAACAAACAAACATTGCAAGTTAATTAAAATCTTGTAATAAAATAGTAAAGTGAGACAAAAATGGATTTTATTGCAAAACTATACAAACTAAGCCATGATACATATTCTATATACATTATGTGAAGGCTAGGCTTCCTAAGAAGGCCTGTTTCATCTACATAACATGTTTTCCCAAAATGTAGTCTACAGTGATGTAAACATTACAAAATACAAGTTCTCATGATTTCACACCCTGACGTCATAATCCTAGAATACATTATTGATCGAGACACATCCAAAAAAAAAATACAACGCCTAACGATGACATACATAGATCCTGGCCCTTAACTAAGATTCCCTGTATCTTCTACCACCAGAACCAGGAACTACGGTCCCACAACACCCAGACACGAAACAAATGCTTGTGCGGAACAATAACTGGCAAAGCTGTAAAGAAAAATCTTTACAGCTTTGCCAGTTATTGTTCCGATAAGAACAACTGTGTTCCGGTTTGAAGGGCATTGTAGTCAGCGAAATTACTGGGCATATGAAACTTAATATCTAATGTCTCGGGGTGATGAGCGCAATGCAGTACTCCGCAATGCTTTTTATGGTATTTAAAGTTCTAGGTGGCAATTGTTAAGTATAGGCGTGGTGCTTACCATCAGGTGAACGACTTGCACGTCACATCAATCAATCAATTCCATAAAAAAGAAACTTGAATCTCAACAAGCCATAGTAACCCAACTTTATATAATTGCTTTGCATATTTATTGCATTGGAACCAATGACAGTTTCAAACAGAGGTCAACATTGGAACTTGGAGTTCATAGCTTAATCTAAGTACCAGTCGAACGACAGATAAAACATCTGAAGATCTTTTAACTTTCGTTCGTTTTCTATCTGATTGAACTCAGATAAAGTATCCTACTCGAAGTGATTGAATGGCATATGTGAAGTTAAAAACTCCTAAAGAAACATAATTCACAAAGAAAACAAAATGCGCAAAAACTGTGTCTACTGTCTACCCGTGACCCCTATGGTAATGTATTGCTCACGGTCGATATATTCACATGACTATGCAGTGTAAAGCTGGAGATTAACCTGAGCGTTCGATTGTAATGTAACATTCGGAGCGAGCTGGCACCTGCTAAAATTGCTACTAACACACACACTAATATACAACGTGTAACATAAATGTGTAGTAATAATTAAACCACGCATATAGAAGCTTTTTAATAATTCAAGTCCAAGTGCAAATCACCAGAAACTTTTTAAAATCACAAGATATGATAATTTAAACATTTCTGGTAATCAAGTTCATTTCAACCCTAACAATCAGCTGATAAAGAGCAATGAACTTGTGTCAAAGAATATTAGTGCGCCGCGTGTACAGATCTGACAAACAAATTTTATCTTCAGTTAGCAAAGTCCTACCAACCTTACTTTACAACTAACTTTCAAGCAAACTGCTTTTTACGCGACTCCCCAAAAAAGGAATGTAATGTTTTCGGGGTTAATGTATGTGCGTTTTTTTATTACACAATAAATGCCTCAACAGATTTGGATGTATGGGGTATCCTCGGAATCCTTAAATCATCCCAAGTGACATAGGCTATAATGTTTTTGGCAGGGTATTTTTTTTATTTTTATTAATGCTTACTTATTAATTACAGCATTAAACATCATCGCTCCAATTAACATTCAGGAATAAGGATCTAATCAGTGTAAACGCCTAATAAGAGCGAGCATGGCTGATGTTCTTAAAAAATACGTGAGGTCACCAACCACCGTAGGAATAGGATTTAAAAAACATCATGCATGAATTTCAACAGTAGGAATGTAATAGGCTGATAATGATGGTTAAGACATTTCCAACATTTGATTTCATTGCATAGTAAAATAGTGTTCGTAAGTCAGTAATCAATAAAGCGTCTTTACTTAGTCAGTTTTCAGAAATAAACCTGTTTAATCTTTGACAAAACGCGGCAAACACTAAAGCTATCAAACATTCGCCGCCGCTTCATGATTCGCTAGCCTTGTTTCGTATTGCACCAATCATAAAGATGTAATCCTAATAAATAATAGCCGCTGCTCCTCATTGGTCGAGCGGCACAAACAAAGTTACCTTCTAACGCCGCCCTATAAAACTCCACCGAAAAGGACCGTTTTCGTTTCGGAAATTCTTTTTAGGTTATTTTTGAACATGAATTCTAAGACGTCAAGTTGGATAAAAAGTTGAAACTGATCAAGGCAAGGCTAAGTCGGGTACGTTCGCGGAGATTTTTTTGTATACCGGTTCCGGAACATGCAAAAAAAACTATGGTAAAAAAAACTTAAACCTATGTTTTTATTATGGTTTTAATGCATTCAAATCTGTCCAGGCAATAAGAAGTAATAGTGGAATAAATAAATACATACATACGTAAACTCTGAAATACTCCTTTTTGGGCAGTCGTGTAAAAATGTGGAAATACCCTTTTTTACGAGTGGGTTCCGGAACGGAACCGACCGAGTTCGAAGATCCATTCAGTATGAAATTCCGGTATTTGAGACTCGAAATCAAGCCCTTGTAAAATGTTCGGCGTTTTCAAAGACAGAGCGCCTAGGCCACAAAACAGATAAATACAGAAGTTAATCTCATGTATGTACTTTTCATACATTTCATACCGGACAGCGCAGGAAGTTTTTGGGAGGAAAATTGATTGATTTAAAAAAAATAACTGTACACGATATCGACATAATTTTTTCGCAGTTACTATTATAACTGAATAAAGTTTTTTTGAAGACAAAACAAATGCGATTAGTTTACATTAACATCTTCCTCATTAGATTATTGAACACAAGGCTAACACAGCTTATACTACAATAAATATCTAATTTTAAATTGTAAAAATATGACAAGGCCACAAAGTCATGTTCGCTTGTTCGGCGCAGGGCCGGGGGCTGGGGCGCTTACCTACCTACCTAACTATTTTGTGTTACGTGAAAACGAACCATCAAAATACAAGCAAATACCTACTTACCTCTCTGAAACAACTGGTAGCTTAAAAAACGACAATTCACCGTTTAATGTTGAATTTAAACAACCGTCCACCAAACAGTTATAATAACCTATTTTTCGTTGCTCCATTTTTGCACAAAAAAGTCCACAGACGCGTGTCTCAAGCGGATGGCACTCGCGCTCGCATCCCAACTGTGCCCAGATATCGTGTCTGTGAGCGGTGTCTATGTGTGCGTTGCTCGAGCGCACTTTGTATGTAGATTTCTGTACTAATCAGTTTTGTGCCTAGGCACAAAGTAGCTCGGTCAATGACCCGTACTACCGCGACTAGGCCACAGCTTGTTAGGATTGTCCAAAATAATTCAAATAAATAATTTTTAAACTTTGTATGGAAAATATAATAGTGTTTTTTTGGTTGTATATTCTGCCCGATGATTCATGACTAGATACCCATACACACCTTTCAGTATTACTACACATTAATGTTATTCCCTGTATATGGGTGACATGGTCACTATGTGACAAAACCCCCTTCTAAATTAATAGACTAAAAATTATACTAATATTATAACTGCGAAAGTTTGTGAGTGTGCAAGTATCTTCTTTCTTCACGCTGTAACAGTTTAATGGATTGAAATTCGAAATGGAGGTAGCTTAAACCCTGAATTAAGACTGGTACTTTTTATCCCCGAAAACCGCGGGTGAAACCGTGGGACTCAGCTAATAACATAAGTTTTTTTTTTTTTATGTAACTTTATGACGAGACGAGCTGGTCGTTTGCCTGATGGTAAGCAATACGCCAGCCCATAACAATAACAGCACCACCCAGAACTTTGTTTTGCAAAATCCTGCGCAGCACTGTACTGCGCTCGTCACTCTGAGACAATTAGCTGTTGAGTCTCATAATGCCCAGTAAGTTTGTGTGTATCAAAAACGTACCACGTAACAGTAATATTCATACATGCAGCCGAGTCAAGACGCGTTTAATGATGGAACGCCATTTTCTCGAACGGCCGGCACAACGAGCACAAGAAGAAATGTAACGCTAGCGCTGATTCGTCAGATGTCGATTTTTGCGCGAACACAAAAGCGCTCGCAGTGCTCGCACACTATTCGCGTTACATTACGCATGATACGCAAAGCTCGATTTGTATGCTCAAGTCAGCCTCCCTCTTAAGGCCTCTGCACATAGCGAGTGTGACGTGACCGTTGCGCGGCGGCGGCGTCAGCGTTTTTTTGCACACAAAGAGAGGCTGAGTGCGAGGTGTGCAGAGGCCTTTAATCGGTAGATTGTAGATTGTTCAAATGTGGCACGCATCTCAACGTGAGAGAAATGGTAAAGTGCGGGATGTGGGTGAAGAGGTGACCGCCGTGATTCTATTATTGTCTGGCCTCACGTACATACACAGAGGCATAGTGGTTGAGCAAGTCGTCTGTTTGTCTGTCTGTCTGTCGTTCCGAATGGAATCTTGCAACTGAAATTTTGAGCACATCCCGATTAGCTATCCGGCTGAAACTTTTAGGGTACCGTTTTTAGCATGCAATGCCGACCTAACCTCAAAAGTCGCATAAAAAAGTGGTTTTGCAATTAATTATTTAATAATATCTGTCACTTTTTGTTATTTTTACTATTCCAACAATTTTTTAAAAAAATAGCCATCATCTATGTGCAGATAGTTATTATATTGTTTATGTTTATTATATTATAATTGAATAATAATAAAAATCTATATTTTATTTAAATTTCATAATTGTACTCTATAAAGATTGAAACGAAAGTAAATCGTGCAAGCCAAAGCAATATTTAAATTTCCCGGATATGTTAACACGAAATATCCAAATATCAGTTCAGTTCTGGCAGCTTTCTTTGAATAAATTATTTCATTATTGGAAAGCTTTCTCTTTAGAATGACTTACAGTATTAGAATCACATCATTAATAATAATAGTACTATTAAAGTAGTTAACTACACTTCATCGGTAATTGTGAAACATTAATACAATTCATTGAAATGATAATCAATCACACAAATATTATGTGTATAAATGGGAAAGTTTGTACATAAGTGTGTAAGTGTGTTTGTAACTTCTTCACGCTGTAAAGGCTCAACGGATTTGAGTGAAATCGAAATGCAGATAGCTTTTACCCTGGATAAACACATAGACTACTTTTTATCCCCGGAAACTGTTGGTGAAACCGCGGGCACAGCTAGTAAAAATATAGTAAAAATATATGTATAAATTGTCGAGTGGTTTGACAGTCTCTGTTAGGTTGGGTCAAATCTCATACACCACTGTGGTTGCGGGTACGATTCCCGCGACGGGACAAATGTTTGTGCATAGAAAAAAAAGCGCAAGGATTTGTTTTGAGCCTGGGTGACGTGGGACCATGTTCCTCTTACTACCTGGTTTCCCAGATACAGGAAGTAAGGGACCAGGATCTATACTCTATACATATGTGATCGTTGGGCGTATTTTTTATTTATTATTTTATAGAGTTCAATCGGTATCTCTCTCGAATAACACTGAAAAATATATATATCAAATCAAAACAAATAAATTTATTATTTTTCTTTCTTTCTTGTTTCTTTTCGTCTCTTACGCAGTCCGTGTGTCGCGCAGCTACTGTAACGCAATGCAGACGGACTGCAAACAGACTGCATACGGACGTCTTTCATAGAGTTCTATACTTTACTGGTCCTCACAAACTGCGTCTGCGCCGGACCATACGCGAGATATATGTATATACTATAGCCGGACCAGATTGTAACCGGATTTGGTGTGCTCCAGCCTTAAATGTATTCTGTCTAAATACAGTTGTAAGTATATTATAGCCAAATAGTACACAATCATAATTATTATATCTTCAACATTTTATGACGGAGACAGGTAAAGTGTAATAACGTACTCGTAACTAAAAATCACTTTTGTAAGTGAATAACCTTAATTTGGTGCAACTGGCTCTTGGCCACAGAATAGATCATAGTCTTGCTCTGACAACAATTTGTTTTCGTTGACCTCTACAAATATGTAGACTGACCTGCAAGCTGACCTTCTTATACATAACAAATCACTGTCAAGCTTCCACCTTTCTCGACTACATTTTGAACCCATTTATATGTCTTTGACATTTTCCGCTAAGCATCACAATCAGAACAATTTGCGACAAATTAAGTTTTTTAGATAACATACGTCACGTAAACATTTCCACATACATTTTTTTACAGATTTTTTTTCAATAACACTTTATACACCAATAACATAACAAAACCCATTAAAAAAAGAAATTAAAAATTTTAATAGTACAATGGGCCGTCTCATCGCTAATAAGCGATCTCTTATACTATAATTACTACTTGATATGTTACTTGTTATATATTTATAATATGTCGCAAATAAATGTTTCTCATTCATTCTTTCTCTCTCGTTCTCATTCTCATTCATTCATTCATTCATTCTCATTCATAACCACCAAGCTATAATCATGGGGAAACGCGGGTAGTTGACAGGTTATTGGAGCGGCCAAGTTCAAGCCTTCTATCTTCATGTATTGTACCTAGGCATCATTAGTCTATTACGGTTCCAGGACTAGGAAGATAGGCATTTTCTCAAAAAGAGAGTGAAAGAGATACTGCTATGACGATGATGAAGATGATGATTTTCATGCAGTTTCAGAACAGCTGGATATGTTACGGCTAATAGCCGAAGTGCGGCTATACTTAGTTTAAGCCGGCTACATTTAACTTAGATGTATCCTACTTATCGTCGGTTAGAACTCAGTTTAGCCTCCATCATAGCGGTTAGAACAAGGTGCAGCCGCACACCAATCAAACGTATAAGGGGCAGCTCTCGGTAGATTACGGTGCGGCGGGGGTGGCCCTTGGGCCACTCCAATTCCAGATAGATTATAATCTACCGAAAAATAATGCGACGGTTCACAATCTTTCGACAGTTTACAATCTCGCGTAGGATCATAATTTAAGTTTAAACGTAATTTTAGACCTGTAGTATAAGAAATATGACATTTTTTATCTCGAAAACGATTCCATCCGTGTAGTTAGGTTTATAGCCGTTTCTTAATAGAGTCGCGCGGGAATCGGCTAGTGTTTTTATAACGTCCGATTTGTATTTGTTATAAATAAAATATTTAGTGAATTAAGGCTGGTGCCATCAAAACCGATAGTGAATAACGTAAAACTGGTGTTTTTTCAGCCCGACTGCAACCGCTCGTTGTCAGTGTTTTCCATTGTAAACCTAAAAGTGGTGGTTCTTCAGCCCTACTGCAACCGCTCATTGTCAGTGTTTTCGATCATATCTAAGACCACCTACATATTACCACAGCATAATTATTATTAATAGTCTGTATACTATGGTATTACTAAGCCCATCTATTCCGCGACCCACAGCTCGTACTACTATTTATACTGTGCACATCTATAATTACGGCGAAACGCGGGTAGTCGACAACTGCCGAAGTTATTGGAGCAGGCGAGTTAAATTGCGCGGCAAACGGCTTATCGACACGGTGACAATGGCCTGCCTGTATCAGGGTATTGTCAGGGGTATTGGGTATATTGGCCGACACGACGTCGTGAACTCGTAACTATTGACACAGTGTATAATATAGTAAGTACTAGGTATAGGCACCTGATGTCTAGTCGACCGCAGCCGTATTGCTATTGTCATGGGTGAGACGTTTTTGTAAGCCTTTGTTGTTAAACTTCACAAGCTTAGAGGTTCACTACTGAAGTCCAAGATGCCGACATATTGACCCCATTAGTCGTATATATAAGTTTGACATATTTCACTTTTCTTTGTAAGACTTACCTCAATAAATGGTTGCAATATAGTCATCGAGAACCGTATGTCTAGACAAACCTAATCTAGGTTTTAAGACATTACTAACCATACACGTTAAAATAAATGTTTGTTTTGATAAATTAATAAAGAAATAAAAAATATTTAAGTCTTACATTGTTAGCGTTTTAGCGTACGTAACATGTACAAGATCGCAACTGTAGACTTTGAATAAATAAATATATAAAAAAAACTTGGCTCCTAAGATCGCTGTGTGTTTTGTATAGGTGCAACTGAGCCAGACGAGCAGGTCTTGCACTTGACGCCATAATAGTGCACCGTGCATATTCTGGGGGCACGGTAATGACGGCAGCTTCCGCCAAATCGAACAGAAATAATTATATTTCTCAATACTACATGGGTTGCAGCTGTTTGCCTCCGTTTACTTAAACTCATTGGCAATGCTTGCAAGGTAAAAACCGTAAAGCGCAGGAAGGTGCTAACTGTTAACAAATTCAAGCATGAATAGCACGCTTGTTAGTTGTGCTAAGACAACGAGACAGAGTGAGAGGTGTCATCGTTGTAATGCCGTCCTTGTCTCGTTCACATGTTAATACTATTCACGAGTCTTCACGGATTCACGCCATATGTGCGATTTTTTCAACTTTCACAAGTGGTCACAGTTAGTATTATTGCAGTAGGATATTTTGAAAATTTGTAGCGTACAGCGTTTTTTGAAGTAGCCTAGAGTTTGTTTTGTGACCGATAGTCACAAAACGCAGTATTCTTACGCATTTATGATTTTATGATGTTGAGTCTGCCATCCCAAATGATTCCAGGATATGGTGCCAAATCAATGTAACGTACCTGAAACAACAACATGTAATTGTTAGAATGGTTCATAATATTTCTAGCTGTTATAATCTATGTAGATATATCCTTGAAATTCCCAAATATAACGAACAAGAAATCTCGACGAACAAAGTTTAATTTCTACACAGTGTCACCAAAATTAAGTTAAACTAAACTTATACAACTTTTCTCTTTAGACAATCATCATGGACTTTGATTACTATAATATTGACTCAACTTAGTCAAGCGCGAGTTAAACCTAGAAAGCATATGTACAATCTATTTTATTGTCGTTAAAAGCTACTTTTTATGTATTTCAACTAACAATTAAATCAAATTTTTAATCTCAGCGAGAACAAACAAGTTTCACTACTGCATGTTTCTACACTGTGACACAAATAGTAGGTTAAACAAATAGATCAATTGGTGTCCACTTCGGGCAATCAACCTGACGTTGACTGCCAATTGTTCAATATTGACCCAACTAATTAGCACAAGTGAAGATGCGTATGCAATATTTGTTCAGAGACGATGACAACTAACTAAGATAGCGCAAATGACCCAAAGTGAGTCTTGGCCTCCGATAATAAGAGTCTCCACTTGGATCTGTCTTGCGCCACCTCCTTCCATTCCTCGACGTGGAGTTCGCGCAAGTCCCTTTCGCCTCATCCTTTCAGCTATAACTAAGACGACTGGTCGTCGACCAGTCGGCCGTCCCAAGTATGCTCGCTTAACAGTTTGATCTTCCCCCATTCTTTCAAGGTGGCTAAAGGTGGCTTAAGATGCTAGTTTTTGTTTATTCAAATGTAAGAACAGGGATAACAAAATAATTCATAAGCTATGCTGATTCAGCATCAACCTACATCAGACCTTAGCTCTCCCAAAGCGCGTTACTAAGCCCCATCTTCCGCTTACCCCCAGTCGCTGCCAGCTACCCTGCGTATATCGTCACTCCATCTAGTCGCAGGGCATCCTAAACTATGTATGTCGATTCGCGGTATCTAGTCTCGAACTCGACTACCCCAACGCTTATCGGTTCAGCGGCTAAATATGACCAGTCCACAACTCTCGAAAATTCTTTACGAAGCTTAAAAATGTCAACGGCTATGCAATTCTTGTAAAAGATTACAATCAAAGAGTTCGTCTTTAAGCAAATATAAATAACTTCACGCTTTTATAAGTTCAATCTTGATAGTATCGTTAAGATGACAATCAATTTTATTCAAAAAGTAAGTTGTTAACCTTTAGACTTCGATGACCCCATGATGCCCCATCACCCATACTCAAACATCTCTTTATTAGGACGAGTCTAGCTCAGCAGAAAATTGTGTGCCTTTCGATCCGACGCACCGGAGTTCAAATCCCGCTAGCCTCGGTGATGATGATGATAATATCTTTTCCATACAGCTTTAAATCTAAATGCAAGCGGATAAAGTTGCGGTCAATCAGTCCCGTATGACCCAACCAAAAGTTCATTCATTGGGTCCATCTATGAATCTAATCAGTTTTTCATAAGCTTTCGTCAGAGTTTCTTCACAAGTTGGCCAACACGAATGATCAATAGCTTAGCATATAATGTGTCAACCGTTGGAAGTTGGTGTTGCAATAACCTTGGTTTACTTGATAGGACTATTTATTTGATTAGAGATTTTAAGAAGAAGTACTTTCGATCCGAGTCACCCGAGTTCGAATCCGCTGCTGGCCTAGCACAACTGATTTTCTTAAGTTATGTGCGGATTTAACAAACACTTCATAAAAAGTTGAAGAAAAACAAAGTGAAGAAACCGGCATGTCCAAGAATGAATCACAAAAATTCAAGGACATGTGACATCCACCAACCCGCACTGGGTCAGAGTGGTGGATAGTCTTTCTATGAGAGAAGGCCGGTGTCCCAGCAGTGGGAACGTGATGAGCTGATTCTGATGATGAATTATGCATATAAATGCACTACTAGGCATGTAGTGTAGATCCCGTGCACGTGGTGGATCATATTCTCTGACCATGAGAGAATACCAGTGTCCCAGCACTGACATGTATGGAATGCACGGGTCTTTACGATTATACATACCAGAGAAACAGTAGGTGGTACTGCCCTGTGTACTGTAACTGGTATTACACTAGTTGTAAATAGTTATATAGTCTAATTCTAATGCAATTAACCCCGTTAAGAAACCACATAAAACTCGCTAAATTTACCTATCCAAGGCTGACCTAATGTGACAAGTCCCATAGGTCAGTTTTGCAACATCGTGTCCATAATCTTATGTTATTGTCATCTATTGGGCGGCTATGTAAATTAATGATAATCTAAAGCGGCCTAATGGTTCGTTCGTTTTTAACCGACTTAAAAATAGGAGAAGGTTCTATATTCCATTGATTTTTTAAATGTTTGTTACCTCAGAACTCCGTCATTCATTAATCGATTTGGAAAATTCTTTTTGCGTTTGGTTCAGTAAAGCTACGATGTCGTCCCATATAAATTTCATCGATATTTAACCTTGGACTTCGAAGATACATTGAAGTCGGTTTTTTTGTTTGATAAAACGTATACTTGTGTGGAAAGTTGGACAGCCAATTAATGGAATGGTTGGACAATATTGGACATTTTTGGTCAATGGTCTGTGACGATGTAGACAGGACATCGTTTGCTTAAAAAAATCTTTTGACAGCCTCTGTAGTGTTGAGCAGGTTAGTTCAAATCTCATACACCACTGAGGTTGCGGGTTCGATTCCTGCGACGGGTTGAATTTTTGTGCACAGAAAATAAAGAGCACATGCATTTTTTTCGTGTCTGGGTGTTGTGGGACCACGGTCCTCATAGTTCCTGGTTCCCTAGATACAGAGAATCCTAGTTAGGGACAAGGGTCAATGTATCTGATCGTTGGGCGTATTTTTTTTACCTATAGGTACTATTCATTCATTCTAGGCTTAACTTATTGTGTAGTTGCAGTCAAATGGGCTTCTTCTCATGTTTGTTATTGTTATGTTATTCTGCCGCTAAGCAGTAGTGCGCAAGCATTACTGTTTTCTGATTTGAAGTGCATTGTAGCGAGACGAGAAACGTCGTACTTATTAGAATTTGATTTAGAACGGGATATTTGCCATGTATTTGTTTTGTTTGGAGAAATATCCATAAATATATTTGAAAATATCCCGTATCTATATCAAATTCAAGTGTCAGTGACCCCGTTAGTTTAAAAAGGTGTGTCGTACTTATTGTTTTTTTTATATAATCGACTGACGAGACGAGCAGTTCGTTCACCTGTCCATAGCAGTTGCAGCACCACCCAGAATATTGGTCTGCAAAATCCTGCGCGGCACTGCACTTTGCTTGTCATCCTGAGCTCGTAATGGCCAGTAATTTCACTGGTTACAATGCCCTTCAAATTGGAACAGTCTTGTTTGCGCACTACTGCTTGGCAGCAGAATAACTGAATCGTAGAAGTATCTCAATAGGACGATATTTTGTCAGTAGTTGTGGCGTTTATCATATGGCAGATATGCATCTTTTCGCTGAAGTTGCCAAAAGGTCTCCCACTTGTGTGGGAAATACTTAATGACATACCCTTGAAAAACGACTTATAATATTTAATTATAAGTAAGAACTACCTGACAATAAGTGGCCTTTGAGTTGGCAGTCATGGTCATGGCCAAATATGACTAAATGAACTCATTATGTGAGCCTTTACAATTTTACTTTAATTTATTTTATTAGATGATCTACAGTTGATACACAAATATAAGTTAGAAGCGTATGTTACCATAATATAGGCCAATGACAGATTTTACTAATTATTACAATTTTGTCTTCAGTGCTCTTTAGCAAAGGATTCAAGTATGTTTTTTTATGAAACTGTATGACGAGACGAGCTGGTTGTTTGCCTGATGGTAAGCAATACGCCAGCCCATAACAATAATAGCACCACCCAGAACTCTGTTTTTCAAAATCCTGCGCGGCACTGCACTGCGCTCGTCACCCTGAGACAATTAGCTGTTGAGTCTCATAATGCCCAGTAATTTCGCTGGCTACAGTGCCCGTAAAATGTTAATGTATAAAGGGTGTGTGTGAGGGTGTGTGTGTGATGGTGAGGGTGTGTGTGTGCATATAAAGTTGACTGTATGTAGATTATAATACTACAAGATTATATTTTTTTCCATAAATTTACTGAATGTAGTACGCACTACTTACTGAAACAAGGTGAAGCAATTGGAAACCTATAAGCACTTAACTACAGGGTCTATTATCTACGTTCCCACTGCTGGGACACGGCTTTCTCTCATGGAAAGAGTATCATGGGCCTTAATCCACCACTGACCCAGGAAAGATTGGTGGATGTAGGTACATGTTCTTGAATGTTTGTGAATAATTCTTGGACATGCTGGCTTTCTCACGATGATTTCCTTCTTTGCTTTTTTAACCGAGGGTTAAATCCCCACATAACCACAGACATAACTTAAGAACGGCGGTGGTGCGAGGCCAGCGTTCGAACTCAGGTGCGTCGGATCGAAAATCGCACGTGTTCCACTGGGCCACACTCGCTCAAAACAGATCCTACTATAAATGCAAAAGTCTAAATTTATAGAAAACCTTTATCTAAGTCTCCAAACCAATTCTAAGGCCTTATTACACCCACTTGCTATTACACAGCTCTACAGTAGAGAAACCTAAGCAAGACTACTAAAATTAAACCAAACCTTGTACCAAGTACTCTGAGACCAGTAGCCAGCGGCAATAGCCTACGCAATTTAGTGAGTGTTGCCTCTATATCCTATGTTTTTAAAACCTTGTTATTATTTTAACTTGCAACAAAATGGTATTAAATTATTCTATACCTACAATGAAATGAAATAACTCTTTATTGAAACATACACAGATAATTAAAAAACTAACAATAAAAGCTTATTAGTAGTGTAACTATTGGCGGTCTTATCGCTAGAAGCGATCTCTTCCAGACAACCGTGCAGGGAGAGGAATATCGAAAAAATAAATGGACGGTGGTTTTCAATATCTTTATACACTTACATAAACCAATTACATAAAATACACACTAATTAAATAGTAAATAATCTTAATACATGTAATACTTTTAAATATAATAAACATACATACGTAAACATTAAAATAAATAAATATTATATACATTACATAATTAAATAAGAGTCACCAAATGCCTTTGCGCTATGGAAAAAGAGCAAAGCAGCTGCGAATCTGTCAAGCATGCAAACATTGCGTAATATAAATTATAAAAAGACAGAAAAGAGAAAATAATTTAAGACGCACAAAAGTATAAAAAGTTTTTATAATTACTTTAGTCTAGCGGGTGTATTTCCGAAGCACTGGTAGAGTCAGTTATCGCATTTATTTTCTTGTCCCGGACTTCAATTTAAGTGTGGGAAAGAAACGGGTAGATCTATGAGTGAGCTGAATGAGTTTATGTTGATGCGACTGACAGAATCCTCATTTTTATATGAGGATGAAAAAATGTGCCAAAATTTACTAATTTATACTGACAGTAGTCAGGTGGAACTAATTCAATATGAACCTTGCCTAAAGGGACTTCTTTTAATAATATATTTTAGTATTATATTTTTTAAGATTTTAGTTTTAGTGTCATAATATAAAATTGTAAATATAATATTAATATTGAAAAGAATATTCAATATTAATATAAAATAAATAAATAATTCTGGGTGACATATTTCATAAAAAATTAAGTCATAAATTACTAATAATTATATCTATTATTCTGGGTGACATATTTCATAAAAAATTAAGTTATAAATTACTTATAATTATATCTATTATTCTGGGTGACATATTTCATAAAAAATTAAGTTATAAATTACTAATAATTATATCTATTATTCTGGGTGACATATTTCATAAAAAAATAAGTTATAAATTACTAATAATTATATCTATTATTCTGGGTGACATATTTCATAAAAAATTAAGTTATAAATTACTAATAATTATATCTATTATTCTGGGTGACATATTTCATAAAAAATTAAGTTATAAATTACTAATAATTATATCTATTATTCTGGGTGACATATTTCATAAAAAAATAAGTTATAATTATATCTATTAATTACTAATAATATGAAATGAAATTTAAATTGTAACTTTATTTTTATTATAATTATTATGACTTGCCTTGTATAACGGACTTAGTTATATGGCCAATAAAGAATTCTATTCTATTCTATTTTCAAAGTCACGTCAAGTTACTTACAGTTTTAACGTATTTTTAATTTGATTTATATAATGTGTTTGTAGTTTAAATTTTGTGCCTATTTAATAAATTATTGTTGATTATAACTTTGACTTCAGTACTTTTAAACAATTTGACGGATTTTGATGTGGTTCTTATTTCTCAAGAAATTCCTACGAAAATTATAAATGCAAAAATCTGTGAGGATGGATGGATGTTCGTTATTTATTTCTGAACAGGTTACTTTTTAGTAGATACGAGGTAGGTAACTAGGTATTTATTATCACATACATACATACTGGCCATAGCATTCTAGAATTCCCTGTACCTAGGGAACCAGGAACTATGAAGACCATGGTCCCACAACACCCGGACACGAAACAAATGTGTTTTTTGTTCTGTGCACAAACATATGTCCCGTCGCGGGAATTGAATCCGCATCTTCAGTGGCGTATGAGATTTGAGCCAACCTATTCAACTACTACACCACAGAGGCTGTCAAAGGATTATTTTCAAATAAACAATGACGTCCTGTCGCATATCTACATCGGCACAGACCATTGACTAAAAAATTACCAATATTGTCCAAGTTTTTAATTAATTGGCTGTCTATCTTTCACAAAAACTCAACCATGGTCTCACAACACCCAGACACGAAACAAATTGCGATTTTTTTTTTCTGCGTTTAAACATATATATATATATCCCATAGCGGGAATATAACCCACAATCTCCGAGATACAAGAGATTTGAGCAGAACTGTCCAAACTCTTCGCTGTCACTGTATAACATTTATGTATATCAATTCAAATATAAACCAACAAGAGGCGCTTTAAACCATCCGTAAAAGAAAGTAGGTATTCATACATGACATTCGAAATTGAATACCTGCATACTTATCGTCTATCGAAAATAGTAAATACCACCTATTACCACAAGAATGGAAAAAGCAGTGAAATTGTAAACAAATGTCCTTAATCGTGCAATTCGCATATTTGAAAGGAGAAAGTGATATGTCAACGTTGTTTTGGAAAAGAAAGATGGCGGATGACAAATGGCGCGAACGAATAAAAGTTGGGTGCGGTTGAATGCCAGCAAGTTTAAATATTTCTCAAGGTTGCACTTACGTGGTCATACGTATCTTACATACTAAGCGAGTTGAATGAAAAATTGTAAGAATGTTTGAAGGCTGATCTCAGGGTGACAAGTACAGTGTCGCGTAAGACATCTTATGGTGGCACTGATTTTTTCGTGGGCAGGTGCAAAGCTTTACACTAAGCGCATCTTTATATTTCGTCAATAGGTAATATAATAAACCGTTTGAGTTAGTGTTGTGTCTAGTGATAGTGAATTAGTGTAATGTAGGACGAGTGCTACCCATACAGAACACAAGAACAAAGTGTCTTCGCCTTAATAGAGACCATAAGAAAAGTGATAATGGACACATTCTTAATATTAGCTTACTTCTATCAGTTTAAGTTAAATGTGAATTACTTATTAGCCTCATCAATTGGCTAGATTGTAATAAAAATGGGGATCATAATGACTATGAAACCATACGAAGGAAAAAAAAAGGTAATACTATGTAGAAATGTTACGGGGCACAGGTATTACTTACGGGAAAAAATATAATGACCATCAGAATACTCTTTGAAAACCCATACATTTCTATCCAAAAATTGTATCGGCAGATCAAATTTAGTAAATTACAACCAAATCTAATTGCCGCATCTCACTCTTCCGTGGTCCAACTCGCTCTTACCCCTAGAGTGTATATAAGAAGCGCGGAGAATGAAGGGACCTTCTGATTCACCGAGTCAGTCACTAACCCAAAGGCTACGTAATATCAACTAAATAATCAAATTAAAATAAGTACTCTTCTTCTCGGGCACTCTTGTCAGAGTGGGCACTCTTGTCAGAGTGGGCACTCTTGTCAGAGTGGTCGTGGTGTAATAGATGGTTTATGCGGTGAGTTTTCAGCGTCGTGGTTCTCCTTAGCGAGGGTTACTGCTATCGCAATGCTTCTGAATTTCTGGCGGTTGGTAGCATTGCGAGTACACTGGAGTATGGTGGATTTAGTTGCTGTCTTAATAAGATCTGGGCCCCAATTCACTATGACAACTTGGCGATTCCTTGCTTCGAAATCACATCGATTCCTTTATTAATAAACGACATCTCTATGACGCATTTATATATTCGTATATATGTTGCGTCATAGAGAATACAAATTTTGCAGATGTCGTTTATTAATGAAGGAATCGACGTGATTTCGAAGCAAAGAATCGTCAAGTTGTCATAGTGAATTAGGGCCCTGTCCAACGCGTAAGTGATCGGCCGCGTCCTCTTTTTTCCTGCCACCTGACCCTGGACCACAAGTCTGTCCATCGAATCTTCGTTTCTGGATATGTGACCAAAGACAAGTATACGTTTTATCAAACAAAAAAACCGACTTCAATGTATCTTCGAAGTCTGAGGTCAAATATCGATGAGATTTACATATATGGGACCACTTCATAGCTTTATTGAACCCAACGTAAAAATAATTTTCCAAATCGGTTCATAAATGACGGAGTTCTGAGGTAACAAACATAAAAAAAAATACAATCGAATAGAGAACCTTCTCCTATTTGAACTTGGTTAGAATAAGTATAAGCCATGCTTAATGATCACTGCAATAACTAGTTAGTTTGTCAACTATTGTGTGCTCAATGCAATTAGACAATTCATTAATAATGATGATTAATGAATAGTCAAAAAGAAAGTTTCTTAATTGTTCACTTGAAATAGCTAGCATTGTATCGCATACACCTGGGACTAGTAGAAAGCTTTAGATAATAGTAAGGTTTTTGGAACGGTAAGTTATGCGTCACGAAGGGAAATCAACAAGACTTACTTGTTATATGCTTCGTTGTCACAAATTATTGACCAAGAGAAGCGAGGTCTCCGAGACAAATCGACTTTTGTAAGTTTGTATGTTTGTTCGACGATAACTTGCGTATCGTTGATTCAATCTGCATACAATTTTGTAAACAGGCAGTTTATTAAGGGAAAATATAATGACCATCAAAGTAATCTTTGAGATCCCATACACTTCTATCCAAAAATTGTATCGGCAGATCAAATTTAGTAAATGACCACCAAATATATTACCCGAATTGCCGCACCTTACTCTTCCGTGGTCCAACACGCTCTTGCCCCTAGAGTGAATATAAAAAGCGCGGAGCCAGAAGCTCGCGAAGGAGGTTCTGAATGAAGCGAGCCTACGAGGCTGAGTGGAGCGAAGGGGGAGGTGACGAGCAAAGCGAGCCAGTGACTTCCGCAGCGAAGCGAAGGTCAAGTAGGATAGCGACATGAATGGGTGACGAGCTAGACTCCTAGTGGAGCCTACTTAGGTGATCATTTACTATTTTTGGTGATCATTTTCAATTTTTTGGTGATTATATTGTTTTTATTTGGTGATAATTTTTGGTAATCAGTTTACTATTTTTGGCAATATAAAGTATTTTTTTGCTGTTACATTTTACTAGATCTGGTGGTTAGTTAAACATAAACCGTTTATTAATCTCGTGACCACTTGTCTTTTCAAACAAGTCACTTGACATCAATCACCTGCCATTACCCACATGATGAAACTCTTTGTCTGCAGCATTTGTAGTTATTACATTTCGTTTCGTCAACAACCATGGCCGGACCAACAAGCCGAGACGAATTCTGAACACTATAACGTACTGCATTACTTATCGGGTTATCTAAGTAGGTGAGTTTTGATCTTTAATAGGTTATAAGTGGTTTGATTAAATACATCATTTTAATGTACAGTACCTGGATGACAGAGCTTTACTCGGCATTTTTTCTTTTTAATATTTTTTAAAATTAAATCTAGCTAGTTTGATTTATCGCCCCCAAAACCATCTGCATACTAAATTTCATGAAAATCGCTGGAGCCGTTTCCGAGATACAGACTATATATATAGAAGAATTGCTCGTTTAAAAGAATTAGATAACTTTTTATATGGCACTGAATGATGAGACGAACAAGTCGTTCGCCTGATGGTAAGCGCCATGCTTGCCCATAACAACTGCAGTGACACCCAGAACTTTCATAGGTAGATAACATAAAAAGCACTGCGTAGCACTGCAATGCGCTCATCACCCGGAGACATCAGATATTAAGTCTCATATGCCCAGTAATTTTGTTGGCTACAATGCCCTTCAAACCGGAACACAGTGATGCTTGCGCACTACTGCTTGGCGGCAGAATAATTAAGGTTTTTTAATTAAGAAGTACAAATATTTAAAAATTAATCATAGCTGATTTTACGTCTTCCGCATACCTTCTAAGTAGAAACCCAATTAGTAGGTACTCGTTTCTATCATAGCATTGAAGGTTGCAAATTCTGTTTTTTTTGCATACAAATTTTCGCAAATTCTAAACGAGCAGGGTCACCGGTCCGGTTGTTGCGTGCGTTTGCGCCGTGTCTAGTGAAGCGACGCAATCGAACGAGGAGCGTGCACTGATCGGACCAGAAACAAGAACGGTAGTTGAACATAGACCAGCCCAAGAAAGTAAATTCACATTACGCGTAATAAATTTATTTTTAGAAAAAAAAAACAAAAACCGTCTTCAAGTTATCTTTCAAGTGCAAGGTCAAATATCGATGAAATTTATATGGGACCACTTCGTAGCTATACTGAACCCAACGCAAAAAGAATTTTCCAAATCGGTTCATAAATGTCGGTGTTCTGAGGTAACAAACATAAAAAAAAACAATCGAATAGAGAACCTTCTCCTTTTTTAAAGTCGGTTAATACTACTCTAATGGCGAAAGCATACTATACTGTTCGTAATTACATAGAAGACAAAGATGCTTGGAAAGAAAATTCCACTACTGCAAAGTAGCCAACTGGTACATTGACAGAATGCCTATCGATGAGTGGACTGTATTAATTCTGGATTGAGGCTTGAGACAGGTGGAGTCAATGAAACGGCAGATTGGGCTGGTGGACGTCTGTATTGCTCGAGTGTCGGAGAGAAAGAGACATAATTGAAGTTCTTACTTGCTAACGGTGGCACTATATCGCTAATGATGCTAAACAAAACTATTACCGTACAAACTTTTAGTCGATATTAGTGTTGGGATTCCAACATACATAAGAATCATAACATTGTAGAAAACCAAAAAAGTGTATCAAAATCCATAAAAAAATTGCCCCTCAGAGTCTTGCCGTATCTTCTGAGTAGTGGTTCTTTTTCCGATGCGGTGGTAGAGTCATGGTGATAATTTGACGTTCATAAGTGCGTTTTTGATGCCAAGACTGAATAAGGAGAATTTGATTTGAAGTCAAATAAGTCATATCAGGGCACCGACCAGTATTGGTTGTTCGTAGATCAGCCCAATAATAACAGTAAGCTAAGTATACACTATACAGAAATTTGAGAAAGGACATGGAGGTCAGCTACAATTATTTTTTTTACTCTTAATAGATTTATGTTTGGCCACTATCTCGCCTGATGTGAAGCGATGATGTGGCCTAAGATGGAGCACATATATCTAGAGAGAGACGGCAGTTGAGCGGCTGCTCAGACCCGTCTCCCCGATGGTTCACCGAACATCATCCCGAAACACGACTAGGTCGCTTGACAGCATGGCTTTGTTCAGTGGGTGGTATTACAACCACGGCCAGAGCCTACCACTCCAAAGCGCGTAAGCGGGTTTCATCACGATGTTTCCTTCACCGTTTTAGAGCGAGCGTGCAAAATCTGCACTTAACTATAAGTCACTACATAAATCCTTTTAGCTACAAGAAATCGGTCTATCAACAATTTTTGACTATAAGTGGATTAATATTAGTGGAGATTTTACACTATCCCTTGTTTAATGACTGGTAGTCAAGCATTTGACCACAGTGATTTTTGGAGTGTTTGACCACTGCATTCACAGATTTAGAAAATATATACCATGGTCAGCAAAAAAATCAGTAAGTCAAACATTTCCTTTTTATGTCAATCGATCCAGTTTTTGATAACGATCAAATCTTAAAAAAACTCTAAAGGTTGAGGTACAAGAAAAGTCATAAATAGCAAAAAAAAAAAACATGGTAGAAGGTGTAAAAAAGTTAGACTGGTGGTTTTGCAGACACAAATAAAAACCCTAAAACAAAACATCATCAATAAAACAAACATTATCCAAGATTCTGATCAACCCAACATTGTTGCCCCTCTCAGTGCACGATTACCTCAAAATTACCAACAAGAAGATTGTTTGCGTGTCAGCCACATGATATGCCAACAGGTGGGTTTTCTACTTCTCACTTTCAATACCTAATAACTGCGTTCAGTGTTTATTTTTATTCAGTGAAAATACCTATGTAGTGTAATCCCGCTGAATATTATAGTCAAGTTCGCTGTTCAATGCGTTGTGCTCATCACCCCGGGTTAAAGCTCTCAAGTCACATAGCCCCCAGTAATATCGCTGGCTACAATGCCCTTCAAAACTGAACAGAGTAATGCTTGCGCACAACTGCTTGGCGGCAGAATAACTGGCAAAGCGGTAGTACCCACCCAGATGGCTTATCGCGTACGAGAAACCTACCCAGTAAACCAAATGTCAAAACAAGCGATTTTCAGTAAATTAAAATGTATATAACCCCGACGCAAAAAACCTAATTAAATAAAAGCTGAACCGATTTCGAGCGTTTAAGAGCTACGGTGCAACCGTGCAACCGACAGACACACATAGCGGTCAAACTTATTATAACACCTGTCCTTTTTGCGTCGGGGGTTAACAACGCCCCCAAATGTGTTCATGCAGCCGCTTGGGGCATTATAGATGGGTATTTTTTTTTGTATTTAAATAGGACACAAGAAACTGATCATCTGCGCAAGTTTAGAGGAAAAGCGCTTACGTGGCAGACCCCCAATGGTCAGACCAGCTAAAGGAGGCGTCCAAGTTTGAGACTGCAGTCCAAATGGTTATGGACAGGAACCGATGGGGAGGTGCAAGTTGCACCCCGTGCAACACACTACTGGATTTGACATGGTCTGGTACTGGCGGACATCAAGATCTGCAGTCATTAAGGATGGATTGGAGAGAGAGAGAGGACAGAAAGATAAGGGAGAAGGAAGATAGGAAATAGATATTTGTAATCCCGGAAAAACGAACACATCCTTAGGGGATAATTAGAAACCGAATTTTACACGAACGAAGTCTCTGGTATCAGTTAGTATTATAATAAATAATTAATTATACCAAATCTCTGAGAAAAGAAAACAATGAAGGTTATTCGCGAAACTGTTGAGAAATCAATTTCCGTTCAGATGTATACGTACCAACTTGTAAAATAATTAGCAACTAACTAAATGCCTTAATTCCTTATATCCTCTTTCAAATTTGCTTCGTACTATAATTATTTTATCGTAGATCTATAGTTGTTTATCTTCACACACGTACGTAAAACGTACTTAATTTTAAAACGCTGCAATATCAAGGCTTTCTTAAAATCTTTATGTGTAAAAAATTCTAGCGGCGCACCGTGGTTTCACCCGCGGTTTCCCGAGATTAATAGTAGCCTATGTCCTTTTCCAGGACTTAAAGTACCTACATACCAAATTTAATCAAAATCTATTTAGCCGTTATAGAATTATGTGGTAACAAACACACTCACACACACACATTTTTTTTTATGTAACTTAATGTTGAGACGAGCTGGTCGTTTGCCTGATGGTAAGCAATAAGCCAGCCCAAAGCAATAACAGCAAAACCCAGAACTTTGTATTGCAATATCCTGCACGCTGCACTGCGCTCGTCACCCTGAGATAATCAGCTGTTGAGTCTCATAATGCCCAGTAATTTCGCTGGCTACAATTCCCTTCAAACCGGAAAACAGTAATGCTTGCGCACTACTGCTTGGCGGCTGAATGACTGATAACATACACAGACATTCACATTTGAAATATAAATAGGAATAGTGTATAAGTATAGATTGTAGATTCAAGGGGCGAAGGTTTAAGAACGTTGTGCTTAATTATTTAGTATCAAATAGTCCAACTCCCAAGTCCAACTACCTTACGTAATACAGACGCGTGCGCCTAAACGAAACCAGTGACCAGTCCCAGGCAAGGTTACGCAGTTCTAGTGACAGACGCTATGGAAACTAACTGGTTTATGTTTATGTTGGGTATGAGTAATAAAGTTATCAGTGTTTGCACAACTTGTGGAGAAAATAGTTGAAATGTTCCAACGGCTGAGGCGGTTGGTTTTGCTTCACTGAATCCATTTATAAGTAACTTTTATCCAATTTCGATCTGTCTTCCCGTAAATGATTAAAATTTTATGAAATTTGATTTGACTGGTATTAAACACAGCATTAACTAATTATAGATAGAGTTAATATAGGGTAGAGGCTTTAATTGGACTCAAATGGAGTAGGGCGGGTAACCTGGTGAGGCGTAGTGACGACCAGTGGAGTATGGAAGATATTAACTGTATCGTGGCCAAGACAGGCCAAGCGTACCGTTGGACGTCCGGAAGCAAGATGGGTCGACGATATAGCAAAAAATGCTATTTGTGAAGGCATTTATATTAATTTGTTTAATTATTTTGTAACAACAGCTGCAAGCTCCCAAAAAAAAACGCGGATCGAACCAGAACACGAATGGCACAGAGCCGAGGCGATTAGCAGCAGTGGGATATGAAATACAGTGGGTGATGAGCAGTTTTAAACATCTGTGTTCCGGTTTGAAGGGCATTGTAGCCAGCGAAATTACTGGGCATTATGAGACTCAACAGCTAATTGTCTCAGGGTGACGAGCGCAGTGCAGCGCGGCGCGGACTTTGCATAACAAAGTTATGGGTGGTGCTATTATTGTTATGGGCTGGCGTATTGCTTACCATCAGGCAAACGACCACCTCGTCTCGTCATTCAATAATATATAAAAAAATCATTTGTTGCAACCATGGATATAGGTGTCGCCAACTGCATTTTCTATATTTTTTATATATCTATCTCATTTTGTCGTCTTATGGTGTATTGATTGGGCAGTTTCCTCAAAGATGTTGCTAGTTCGATCAAAAAATTGCGAGCCAAGACGACCCGGTATAACCTTGGTCTGGTTTGTAAATATCGGCTAACGGTTCAGATCCCAAGCTCTTCTGAATTCCGAACCGCATACCTGGCGTGGGCACCTTGCAACCGGGTCAGGTGGATCAGGTCAGATCAGGTACCGTTAGAAGCCTTATCTTGTATCGTCTGGGAGATAAAGACAAAAAACTTGATTCGCTAATAAATTGATTAGCTGCGCGTATAAATACTATGCATCCACAACACATGAATATACCATTTTTTTACAAGGCTTTATTACTGAACAATTTAACATAATGACTTTGACAATTTCCTATAGTCTGCAGAGCACGGTTTAAATGTCATCTAGATTTAATGGAACCACTCCACAAAATGATTCTTTTCCAATAAAAGTACCACATCAGAAAATCGTTTTACAAGAAACATTAAGAATTTACAATTTACCTTTATATAAGTTTTTATTATAAAATTAATAGTAATAAATAAATAACGCCCAACGATCACATTCATAGATCCTGACCCCTAACTAGGATTCCAAGTATTTAGGGAATCGGGAACTATGAGAGCCATGGTCCCACACACCCAGACACGAAACAAATGCTTGCGCTTTTTTTCTGTGCACAAATATTTGTCCCGTCGCGTGCAAGTCGAACACCTGATGGTAAGCAACACGTCTGCTCATAACAATAGCAGCACCACCAAGAACTTTGTTATGCTAAATCTTGATATTTCTGCGTAGTATTGATAGTATTTCTATTTTCATATTTTATAGCTAGCACTAAGGCGACGACAAAACGGTGTCAGGTCAAAAGGTGCCTACCGTTACCAGCATTGGGTCAATGGTAACAAATGGCAGGTAATGGTCAGGTGGTCTGTAAAGCAGTAATTTATGGTAAACTGTACAGCTACAGTCAGTCAATGTGTATGCTTACCTGAATTTAGTTCCGTGTCACATTAATGATTTCAATAACAAGGTATAATTTGAAAATGGCAAAATTTCAAACTTGATTATGACATGGTACTAAATTAGTAAACGTATTAAATGTAGACTACATTGGCCAAGAATGGTGAAAGATGTTATTGATTAAGGCCTGAGTTGGGACTTCGATTGCTAGATTTTAGACTTGCCTAAGGCGTGGATTCGCTTCTTTGGCCTTCGTATAATAAAATAGATGCTTAGAAGTAACATTTGGAAAGCTTTCAGACTTGTCAGTACTTAACCGGGGAAACATAAATATGAAATTTAAAATATATACGTCATTCATAACACATAAGTTAGGTACCTAATGAGAAATTTAATTACTCTAGTTAATTCCTCAATCTCCTGTCCATAATCGGACAACAAACCGTACAGAAACTTGGCATCTGTTTATGATTGATATTCCTCCTGCCAGAACAAAGCGTTTCGCTTCAACTTTCATAATGCAAACAGGGCCCCAATTCACTATGACAACTTGGCAAAATCACGTCGATTCCTTGCTTCAAAATCACGTCGATTCCTTCATTAATAAACGACAACTCTATGACGCATTCATATATTCATATATAATGACGCGTCATAGAGAATACAAATTTCGCAGATGTTGTTTATTAATGAAGGAATCGACGATTCCTTGAAGCAAGGAATCGCTAAGTTGTCATAGTGAAATAGGGCCCAGGTAAGGAATGAAACACCTTCCCAGCGTCTCTAGTTCCCGATTCTAATAATCTAGGTGTTTTAAAGTTCAGGGTGAATCAGTATCTTCTGGGCAAGCATGATCGATCGTCAACCGCGGCATCACTTTCAATCAGGTGGTGGAGACTGTGGTCAAATGCTTGCTTAGCAGGACATCGGGTAATAAGAAGAAAAACTCTTTCGAAACGGACGAAATTTTTACAACTCGTTCTTCATCATTCTTCGTCTAGTTCATGCTAAAGACTATTCAATAGAATAGATTTAATATCGTCAGGTTGTCCTTACCGGCTTACCGTTAGCTTCACTTTAATTAGAGCATTGGTAACAAACTGCAGGAAATGGTCAGCAGAGCTTCGATTGTAAGGTCGACAACTTTATGGCAAACAAGCCAGGTGGGTTACCCTGGGTTGAATACCTAAGTTCAAAACGTTTAAAATAAGTCTAGTAACCGAAGTTATGTTATGTTTTAGTTTCCATTATAATCATCATCATCGGCTAATTATGTCCCCCCACAGCTGGGATACGGGACATCTCTCATAGAGAGAGTATGGGCTATAATCCACCACGCAGGCCCAACTTATTAAAAATTGTTGCTAATAGAATAAATAACCTCTCGGCAAGCGGTTTTCTGTTGTCTATCAGACAATAAGCCTGGTGCTGTTCCTAAAGATCATAAATACATTTTTATAATCAACAGACAGCCATTTTGATATTTTTTCTTAATCTAACGTTATACCTAGGTACTTACTCTATCAAATTTTTCTCAACCAGCAAAATTATTGGGCATATGAATTTAAAATTCAATATCTGATGTCTATGGATGACGAACGCAATGCCTATTTAACTACGCAGTACTTACTTCGAATGATATTAAAATTTCTACAATTGTCATAGGCAAGCGAGACGCTTACCAGCAAGCAAACGGCTTGCTCGTCTCATTACTCAGTTACATTAAACAACTTAATTAATAAATACATCCAACGATCACATAATACTACATATATACAGATCCTGACCGCTAACTAGGATTTCCTGTATCCAGGGAACCAGGCACTACGAGGACCATGGTCCCACAACACACAGACACGTAACAAATGTTTGCGCTTTTTTTTCTGTTCACAACCATTTGTCCCGTCGCGGGAATTGAACCCGCAACCTCAGTGACGTATGTGATTTGAGCCAACCTGCTCAACCACTACACCATAGAGGCTGTCAACGTGCTAGACACAGAATATTATTAGAATAACTAACACTTTTAAAAAATATGCCTACCGCTTTTCTCTCAAATCTAAGTGCCTTAATAATATCCAAGTTTGGCTTCCAAAAGTATGCGTTCAGTGGCTTGTCAAGCGTAATTGCGTTGGTTTTTCTACCATTGCGTAATTTTCGCCAAAAAAACAGTGTGTAAGGCCGTCAGTTCTTTGCCTTGTTGTGTTTACTTTGTACGGCACGTTGTATTGAAACATATTTATTTTAATGTTTCTGTGAGAAATTGCGCATAGCAATAAGGCCTCAAATTGTATTATGTTGTCAATTATATAATGACACTAAACATTTGTGTTGAGCCAAAATGCTATTTGGCACTACTATTCCATCTTTGTTTTTGTTTATTACTATAATATTGTTATCCAAATTATTTTCTTTCTTAAATTTAAGATTTTTACAGTATTTCTCTAAAAAGTATATACAAAAATATTATAAAAAACCTAAACCTAGAGTGCCGCCGGCAGCGGGGCAGGGCCCAAACTACCGGTGGTTAGGACTGCAGAGTGAGGAACCTCCTGACAATACGTGCCGTGTCAAGGAGTACTGCCGCATGCATCTGACCCTTAATCCAACCGATAATCCAATTAAACCCTTAATCCAATCCATATTTTTATTATTATTATTATTAAACTCTTTATTTCAGGCAATATTAAAGTACAACAAAGTAAAATTAACAGAGGCCTATAAAATACATACCTTACAGACTAACATACTTACAAAAACATAACATCACATTAAATAAACCACACACTACTTCACAGGGTTTAAAAATTTCGCTACTACCCTGTATCTCCGGAAGGAGTCAGAATTATTATAAAATGGATACTGTTGGCTCCACAGCACGTAGTATAGACGTGTGTGTACTATGTTTGTTCTATATTTGTGTGGATTTCATCATCATCTTCAGCCTGTAGTCGTCCACTGCTGGACATAGGCCTCTCCCAATGAACGCCAGTGAGCCCGGTCTTCGGCTCTTCTCATCCTGTTTCTTTCGGGCGCATTTCGCAGGTCGTCGCTCCATCTACCCAGTGGGCGTCCTACACTGCGCTTGCCGTGGTTGTCAAATAATTCTATCTTCTATATTAATACAGTCAATTGGTTCGAAAAATAGTGGTTACCTGGAAAGTTTTCCGGGAGTTTTGAAAATTGGTGTTTTTATAGATTTTGATGTGCTCTTTCTGAATTTCAAATTTTCCACCTCGTATTTTGTCGCTCGCGCCGCTATATTGGAAAAATGACGCCTAAAAGCAGTTTTTTTGGCAATGCCTCCTCTCCAACTTATTTTACAATAAAAAGTTATATACAAAATGAAACTAGAGACAATTACCTACAATTTATGTATCCACCTTTTTTCATAAAGTCAATAGTTTTGGCGTAAAAAATACGAGGTGGCAAAGTTGAAATTCGGAAAGAGCACATCAAAATCTATAAAATTACCAATTTTCAAAACTACCAAATGACTGGACTATATTAATTGTGTAGAATATTATTTATTTATTATTTCTAGTACACACTTTAAATACATTTGAGTAATTAAATATTAATATACACGTACAAAGGCGATTTAACTGTATATTTCTTGTGTGTTTAATATTCAATAAATAAATATTAACAGGTATTGGTAAAGTTAGGTAGGTTATCTATCAGTAATGCGTAGGTATTAAAAACTTTATCAATTAGATTTAAGTATTATGAATCACATTTACGTTAGTGTACTTAATACAATTTCAAGGAAAACTAATTTTAAAGCTATTAAACTAACAGCTTATTAAAGTAGAGTCGGTAGAGCCTTTTGAGTAGCCATATCAAAGTATTTGGAACAACGTATTTTGGAAAATATCTATACTTCCCTTATTAATCCTTATAGATTTTTGGTTTATTACTTTAAATCCTATCCTACTAATATTATAAATGCGAAAGTTTATGAGGATGGATGGATGTTTGTTGGTGTGGAATGATCGGATTTGATGACATTTTTAAGTAGGTAGAAGAAAATTTGTGTACGCGGGAAGAATTTTTATATATATTTTGTATGGGAACTCTCAGGCACGATAACAATATATTGCTGCAGTCTAAAATAAGAACATATCTATTGTAAATACTAGTTAAGCAATTTTAAGTAACCCAATTTAGTTAAAAACATAACTCTCTTGGATATTGTACTCTATGGTTATTTATTTCTCTCCTCCATTATTGCTTCTTGTTGAATATGTAGAACTGATGATGATGCATTCCTACCCGATTTCGGCTACGGCGACTGACTTAAGTTAAGTTACTGTACGTGTTTGGTGCATCCTCACATGACTGACGCATCCAATTTTAGCTGTAAACGTACGATTACATGTGCTACATGTGAGGACACCGTTCACGTAATTATAAACTGTGTTTGAAGGAGGTTTACTTTACCTCATGCGGAGACAGCTGCGGTGGAGTGGACACATTTCCCGGATGCCTGAAAGTAGAGTCGCTAAGCGCATGTAGAACTACCAGTTTAATAAATGTCTTAAAAGCTTCTTGCATGTTTCTTTTTTTAATATTCTGCTCTATATATTCATAGTATTTTAGCTTACCCTATGACTGATAAAAGCCCTAGTACTATATAAATTAGCGAATTCAGCTTTAAGGCGTTGATTATATTTTGTTTTTACAGGGCGGTGTGGTCGTACAGCACAAAGCCCTTCAAATAAATTTTTAAAAAATCTGCTAATTACCGACTCACCCGAATAGTAAAATTTTATTTTATTTATTTTATTTTACTTTATTTGGGGGACTTCAGCTATCAATTACAAAAACATGAGTACAAGTAGCTAACAAAGAGCCAATTACAAGTCTCCACAGATAGTAATAAAGTAAGTTAAAAAAGATAACATACAAAATAGTGTCTTAATAGTAAATTTCTAGTCATTAACATGCATAGCCACTACAACTCGTAGGCGGTGGTATACTTTTTGAACATTATTGCATTTGCTGACGCTATACTACTAGTAAACAGATCTATGCTGGAGAGTTCAGACTTCAAGATGCTGTTAAAAGCTATAGATGATCGAATAATATAAGAATGTTGACGGTAAATAGTGCGTGCAAATGGAACATGGAGCAGGTGTCGAACACGACAACGCCTTGGAGGTACGTTTAAGGACAATTTGGAAACTAATTCTGGACAATCAACTTTAGATTGTGCTATTTTCATCAAGTAACGTAATTCAGAGATATTGCGACGGGTTTCGAGAGGTAGTAAATGGAAACGTGAGCAACGTTTTCCATAGCTTAATTTGGGGATTTTGAATTTATAACCTAGATATCTTGTAAACTTCTTTTGAATTCTTTCTAATCTCAATGAGTGCGATGCGAAATGGGGGTTCCACACTTGGCTTGCGTATTCAAAAATGTGTATAATACAAAAATAATAAGATTTATAATCACTAAGTACGTAAAAGTACGTCTTATGAGGCGTCGTCAACCTCACGAGGGGAAAACGCCGGAGACCGGATTCGGCGATTTATTTATCGACCTGACATTGGACGAGTCCACTTTCACTTCGCGAAAGCATCGGCTAGTTATGTGAACATTTTAATTTTACGACTTGATGAATGAGCATGGCTTGCTTGGACGTGAATGGTCTATCGTAAAATATTATGGGCAGCGTTGTTTTGGCAACAGAACAATTTAACTGCCGGGTCTGTTGCCCCATTGTTATAGGCTAGTATGGCGCTTACCGTTAGGCGAACGATGTGGTTGTCTCGTTATCAGTTCCATAAAAATATCAATTGTTTTTATAATAGAAATAATAAACTTTTTTTTTATTATAATAAACTTTTATTTTTGTATAGATTAATTTTTAGAAGGGTCTAGAATTATTAATCCCTGTTCTTATGAATTTAACTTTAACTGGAAGCAAAAGTTCAATATCATAAGTTCTTTCCCGTATGCATCACAGACACACTTATAACGTCAATTATTACAATGACTCTACCACCGTATCGGGAAAAGAACCACTACCCAGAAGATACAGCAAATAACTAAGGGGCATTCTTTTTATAACTTTTGTTACAATAATGTTTGTTTTTGACAATATTATGTATCAGTTCCAGTTGGCTTCTTAGCAGGAGCGGAATGTTCCATGCACATATGTATTCTATGCAATTAATATCAGTACAGCATTATTTCTTCTTTAGAATAGTTTTCACACGCAATTTGAATTTACTTAGAAACACAAGTTTCTCTATCAACGGCTTCAAAACTTTTGACTGCGAGTAGGTAAAAATACCACGAATAGTGTTTAAGTAGGTAAGTGCACAAAAACACTATTTGCGGTATTTTTTCCGTACCACAAATAGTGATTAAATAGGTAGTTTTTACTCGCAATTTGAATTTACAGAAAAAGATAAGTTTCTCTATTAACGGCTTAGTAACTTTTGACTGCGAGTAGGTAAAGATACCACGAATAGTGTTTAAGTAGGTAAGTGCACAAAAGCACTATTCGCGATATTTTTTCCGTACCACGAATAGTGTTTAAATAGATGTACATAAACACTATTGCTACTACTAAAACTATTCGTGGCATATTATACCACGAAGTGTTTAAACACTATTCACACGAAAAAAACACCATGAATAGTTTTAGTAACAGTAGTCTGCTACTACTAAAACTATTCATGGCATTTTTTTCTAAGCATACTAATAACTACTGGAATGAATAAATTCGTCCAAAACATTGTAGGTTTATAAAATCAGCTACTTCGTAATATTGCAGTGGAATGCACCCAATTCATGGCCACTCGATATTGAAACATAATTGTAACTGTATCTCATAAACAAAAACACCAATAACGAAATAAATAATTGATAAATCATGTGCTTAGCCGATGTAGGTTCTACAAAATATAGAACGTAGTGAATAATTTATCAATGTTAAAATTTGAAAATCCTACAGACAATGATAGGATATTTTTTTCTTGCAGCTTTTATATTTTGTATTTTTATGGCATTGCACAGGTTGTGCATTTAGCCTACTGGCTAAATACTTCAAGTAGGTAACCGATTAAAAAATAACAAATTTCAGAATATTCCTTGTTTTCTTTTTAATTATTATTCTAAAGTAATTCTTATTAATTTATTCATATTATTCCTTCTTTGTTTTCATTAATTTTACTTACCAATATAAGCGACCAGCAATAAAATGCATCCGCCGAACCACCGTGACAGCAACATTTTAAAATTTTCGCAAATCCTTACACTTTCACTTCTATAAATACACTGTTTCACTGCATTACTATCCTTACAAGCACTTCAAAACACTAAACATTTTATATTGATTAATCACAAGAGTAAACATCCATTGCCGAATGAAAAAAAATTAAAAAGTTTCGCTCGATTTGCCGCCAATTTTTGACAGGTCTAGATTTTCACGCGCATCGGGCGTGCTCGAAAGTCAAGCGCGAACTGCGGGCGTACTGGCCAGCGAGACAGGTGTGGCGTGAGGTAACGAAGCGTGGATAAGCCCGGCGAATTGAAAGGTAAATTAATTAATACTGCCGCTCTTTACTTCTGTTGCGAGTCGAATGCATCGGTTAGGGGTTTTGCTGTCTTCTGGAAACAGAAACAAAAGAGGTACTTATGAGGCATTATACCAGAAACCAGTGAAATAATTAAAACTAGAGTACAGAATTGTACATTATGTTTGAGGAGAGAATTTATAACAGTTGAAACACTCTTTAAAACGTAAGGATTTTTTATAGTTTGGATTTTGAATAATTTTTAGTAGGTACTAATTCAAGCTAAATTAAACGAGCCACGTGCTTCAAGTTCAAAGTTCAAAAGTTCTTTATTAGTTTTTTGCATCACAGACGACTTATGAGCTTGCTTAAGTAAAGAACAAAATAGGTACATAAAATATACTTAAGTATATATTTTATGGGTTTTATCAAAGTTTATGAATAAAAACTGTAATAAGAACAACGAAACATCAAGTTTCAGGCTGTAAGTATTAAAAACACAGTAAAAAAGTCCCTATACTTTTAAGTTTTTACTGTGTATATTTTTATTAATATACGTCCTACAGCGTCATCACAGGCGATTTGCGAGCGTTTTTACACGGTGAACTCGCGGCGAGCACGTGTTTTCCTTCAAATTATTGTAAACTCGCATTCAACCGCCGCTAGCAAGGCCTGGCATTCCATTGATTGGTGGATATATCATTCCGTATTCTGTTAGTGTAGGTATATCCAAAAGACGCCGCGAATTCGCGACGTTGTCGCCGCGAGTGCGCGATATGTTCGCCCCGAGTGCGCAGTCAATTTTCAAACAAAAAATCAACTTTACACACAACTTCGATTTCACATTGGCACACGTGCTACTTAGTATTTAGGATTACTATAATCCTACCTTTTTTTGTGGAGGGAGAATGCCATCACACTGCACATAGCATACACACCGCACAGACACCCCCTTCTGCGACGCGGGTGGCTGAACCACTAAAAACTCCCCCGTGAGCAGTCCTCTGCCGAGGTGGGGCGAGATGGGGTCGCGCTAGGATTCGCCATCGCCCCGGCAGTAGGCCCGGCGGTTAAACCGCGCCTGTGGAGGGGTGATATTGCTCACCAACACCAAGGCCACCCTCCAGACGTGTGGGACCGTGCAAGAGAGAGTCCCCGACTCTCCACTAGTGACCCCAGCTATAATCCTACCTACGTTGTGCGTACCTAAGAAAGGAAAATAGAATCTCGCTACGCTTGTATTGTCTATATGACGTTTAAAAGCGCACTTTTGTGTCTATTTAATAAATGATATTTGACTTTGACTTTGCTACCGCCTGCTTCGGTGCGCTCCGACAGGCACCCTTAATTTTATTCAGTGTACACGGGTGAAGCAAGTGAACTAGTAGGTATAGTACCAGTTTCCAGTAGGTACCTAAGTATAAGTACCTACTGAACAGTTTTGTGACAGTCAGCGACATAATTAGCTGACAATCTTACACCAAAAATATACAAATAACATGCAAAATTTGTAATTTCCCTATTCGCACATTATATTAACAGACTTTTAAACGCAACATTCAGAGATATAAGACAAAATGATATTGAAGGTGTAGGCAATCAAAGATTCACAGCATTCATCAGATGTTCCTACCCATTCAAATACTTACACGTAAATTTACATATGTAACGCGGGCTTTTTCAAACCTACTCCGTAATACGCGATTCGTTTGCACCCGTATCCCGCGCACCTCTCTTCCCTTCCCCGCCCCGCACGCCGGACGCTCCCCGCGCCGCGCGCGCCGTGCGAGAGAAAGAGAGTTCGAGATCTCAGATAGCGACAGCCAGTCGAAAGTTGCACCTCGCATTCCCGACGATCCTCGTTAGTTGTTTACCTAAACTTTGATTTGTGAACTTTATAATTGATTTACTTGCTAAAACTGTTTCTGTGTACACGTGTGTTTGTTTTAATGCTGCAATAAACGATTTACGAAAACTATTGAGTGTTAAACATATATTTTGTTAGTAAGTAGAGTATCTAATCCAGAGTGTCTCCTAGACTATATACAGTAAGTCGTAAACGTCTCACAAAAAGCGGTTTTACTCCACAACCAACTACCTACATCTCTACTCTTAAAAAATTTATATATAGGTACCTAACGCCGTCTACAGCAACACTCGGCAATACGATAACTAAACTCATCAATTAACTAACAATAATTCTGCTGTATCAAATGTGGTTAAATGCAGCCATTCATAAATTAATCAATGTGAGTAGGTACTAATAATTATCTTCTAGTGTTTTAAAAACACAAAAAGATTAAACAGCGGCTTGAAGGAGTAATGACAGCTAATAATTAAATTATCACTAAGTTAGAACATAAAAGGTTTGATAGATAGTCAGCTAATTAAATGTCTTTATTTATTATAGTTAATATGATCAGAATAATGAATAGTACTACCTCTCCCTATATTATTGAGTACTACGTAACCACAGAATACCTAATAGTACTCCAACGTAACTGCTCGAAAAGTCGATTCTGTAGGAAAGTGACATCTGCCAGCATATGAATGAAATATGTCCTATAGATTTAGATTACATACTAGATGACGCATTTCTAAATTAGGTTCAATCTGAAAAAAGTCCATAGATGGCGCTATTTAAACTTTTCTGTACACCAACTAGATGGCGCCATAATAAATTGAATTTAGTAGAGTAAACGAGAATTTCACCCGAAACAAAACATATTTTTTTTAAATTCCGTACACCGTTTTAGGCCAATGAAATCAAAATATACTTTCAAAATATGATCGTTATTCAGAAATCGATTTGAAATCGTTGCAGATCAGCTGCTAAGATTCAGATAGAAAGTTGAAATGCAGTTTTCTTGATATAATAATATTTTTTTATAAATGTCCAGACTCCAGCGTTCGATGACGCCATCGATAAAATTCTGTAGACGTTCGCCGAAGGTTGTTCGCCAGTTTCTACGTCGTCGTTGGCAGTGAACGGAACGAAGTGTCGTCGTATAGATCGCTCGCTGGCTGGCTGAAAATAGTGAATCAAAGTATGAGTTTTCAAAATATGTTCGAATAAAAAGTGTTTAGTGAGTGACTGTCATCTAGCAAGATGGTTGATGACGTGAAAGATATTACCGAAACCGCTGAAAGTAAAGGTATATGTGCAATTATATTTGAAAATGTGTTGTTCTAGTGTTAAAAATGTAATTGAAGAATTGTCTAACCCTAAACCGTGTCGTGGCCCCCACGTCGGTGATTCGTGCACGGCTTTTGAGAACGTCCGCAGTGTTACCGCTGTCACAATCCTGTGTTTTGTTTTTTTAACTATATTTGGATGTCTTTTTCGCGTCGTGGTATGTTCTATTTATAGCAAAACGCCCGCCAGACGGCAATATATGCCCGAGAATGTGTCCAAAAATGTAAGACAATGTTATGCGATAGAACTGTCATTCGTCAGATGATACGACAATTTTCTCTGAATTACGTATCTATTTGGCGTTATTTAATGCTTGTAGACACTTTAGAAGAATAGAAGTGTATAAGTTTCCATTTGGTGACGTAAATAACATGATTTGTTAACCATATGTGTTTAGTTCACTTGAGTCATGTTCCTGAATGATTATCAGTCTGACGCTGACGTATTTCTATGTCGTATTTTACACACTATAAGCACTTAGCTTTCTAGCCTAATATCTTATCGTAGCTATCTGCGCGTTGCGTGCAAATGCAGTATGTTTTATAAAAAATATAATCAGTATAACCCCTAATCTATTGCTGATAATGATAAAACCTGGCTTGGTGTGCCGCCAGTAAACATAATGTTGATAAGTATACAGAACCTTCTAGGTAGAACAGGAAATGTAAACAATAGAAACATATAAAACCCCTGACACAAAATGAAAAAAAATGTACATACTTATGTAGTTTCCCAAGTCTCCAACTATATTAGCTACCTGCTTACTATGTTCCGAGTACTTGGTTATGGCCCATGAGACGTTGTCATGAGATTATAACTTATCTTCTGCAATGTCAACTTTTGAGCTTAATAAAAACCTAAATCTCCCGAGACACATTTGATTTTCATATACTACTTCCATTGATTGCATTAGTTTAATCAATCTTGTAAACCTTCATGACTTCCTTCCACTCTAAACCGAACATTGACAAGTCGTCACATGTAAGTTATTAATTTAATTTCATCTCATTAAAAATTCAGTGTAGGAGTTGAATATCACATGTCCAAATTAGTGACTTTGTTATTGAAATATCATATTATTATTCATTGAACAAATATTCAGTCATATTAATATCTCTTCGCCTGTGACTTTGTTTACTACGACACAAAATATAGCTTATTATGTCACTCGAGGATAGTGTACCTTTCTATCAACAAAAATATTTTCAGAAACATCAAAATTTTTCAGATATTACCACCTACAAACATCTACTTCTTTATAATATTGGTATAAAGATAAAGATGAATGAATGAGTATGGGAGTTATTACTCTTGCATATCTTTATGTATTGTATTGTGTATTTCCATTACTTCTATAACAAAACAGCTTTAGTTGCCATTTTGACTGGCAAATTTTAACATCTGGCTTTTGTTTGTAATGAACATTCTCTTCAAGCACATTTTTGCTTACGTTTGAAACAACCCTGGCTTTGCTTGGGCATGATTTACATTAAATATTAATATACGGTTAACCTTCTTCAATAAAATCTCTAATTTATAGAGTAAACTGCAACTAGTTGTAATAGATGTACGGAGCAAATCAATACACAGTGAGCAACTTTGTTTTATACTATTTCGATCAGAGAATATTTCACGTCTACACAGAGTAACATATGTTCCACACTCCACGTGTCTTGTAGTTTTAAAAACTCTCCAAAATTAAAATCAAAATCAAAATATCTTTAATCATTTTGGCATCACAGACGCACTTATGAACGTCAAATTATCACAATAACTCTACCACCGTATCGGAAAAAAACCACTACTCAGATGATGATACTTCGGACAACATACACAAACTTAAAATTAGCTCTCAAAATGCAGGAATGTTGAAACACAAACACCTAACTAATGAGATAGTGTGAAACATGAATGTATTTTGCTTTAATTTAAAGATAAGATTTGTACAGTAATTATTACATCAAATGCTGATGCTGTATACTTCCCAAACAGTAGGAAAATTCTGGAAGGAGGTGATCAGCATCAGCAGCCTCGCACAGACTTACTATCCTTTAAGGATAATACATGGACGAAATGGGAGTATTAGTAAAAAAAAACTACACAATATAAAAATATAACTTGATTTTGGTTTGATGAACCATGCCATTTGCCAATTCACGATTAGCCCCAAAGTATGATCATGCACAGTGCAATTTTACCTGGCTTGACCAATGCCCTACCCCCTCTGGCCAATGTAAGAAAAATGAAAAAGACCTGTACTTAATAGAATATTTTTTTGTCAAGAAGTTGCTTAGAAAACTATCAACTAAAGAGACTTGCAGAGTTCAGCATATTAACATCTTATTATGCATAATTATATCTGAATCATTTGTTTTCATACTGTTTAGATATTGGATATTAAGGACCATTTGTTGAAACAACTTGAAATAATAATGGTCAAAGTTCAAAGTTCAATAGTTTTTTCACAGACGCACTTATGAACGTCAATTATTACAATGACTCTACCACTGTATCGGAAAAAGAACCACTACTCAGAAGATATGGCAAGAAACTGAGGGGCATTTTTTAGAACTTTTGTTAACTAACATACTAATTCTATAGTAGTCTGAAATAGTGTTTTTTAGGGTTCCATACACAAAGGGTAAACCGGGACCCTATTACTAAAACTCCGCAGCAGCTCTTTCAGCAGCGAGCGTGGTGCAGTGCCACAGGATTTTGAAAATCAAAGTTCTGGGTGGTGCTGCAATGGTTATGGTCAGGCGTGTTACTTACCATCAGTCAAACAACAGATTTGTCTCATCATTAAGTTACATAAAAAATGTCACATGTTGTTGTCTAAAGTATAGGTGAAAAGATAGATAGTAGAGAAAAAAGGTAAAAATAGTTGAATGATTTGACTTCTTACCATCTGAATTACTTACCTACCTACTTAAATGTACTACTTGTAATTATTGTATCTACTCAACACTCAATAGCACTTGACATGTTCCTATCTTCCTACTTACATTATTAAGAAAGATTCAAATAATTGCTCTCTAGAAACAAAGTGCACTTGTTTTGTTGGAAATTGACTAGGTTTTTGTAAAAATTTGTACTTACTATTAATTCGTGATAAAAGTTCAGTTCGGCTTTTCCACCTATTGTAATAATACAAGTTTAAGACCAAATAATTATATATAACAAAATGTCCAGATGGGACTAAGAGTAAGCTCCGTTAACAAACTAATGAAAAAGGGTTTCGGGCGCCGTGGATGCTTACCTATATAACAAACCAATTCCTCGGATAGGGTCCATTGAACTATTAATCTCAAGGCGGGAGATATAAAAGACAATTCTGCGTTACAATCTTTTATTTATTTTTCCAGAGGATGCGATACAAACTCTACAACCAAATGTGGTATATCCCAAACTAATTCATCATTACTGCATCATTTTAATAATTTAAAGAATGTACCTCAATGGGCAGTCTAACAAAACTACAATGTAACCAATCCGGGGCTTCTGTCCTTGATCTTCGACGCAGGTCAGAAGGCTTCCAGGGGAAATTGAGTTAATAAATGTAGGTGCCAGAAGGGCCAAATATCAAAATTCAGATAATGTAAATTATGCTCTTCAAAAGGAAAACCTCTAATTGCTATCCAAAAGTTGCCTTAGCAAAAAGTTATGAAAACATCAATACAATAAAAAGAAAAAGAAAAAAAAAAAGGGAACGCCGATAGGCAAATCCCCTTTTTCACAACAAACTAACCAACAGATCATTTTGTCAATTCGTTTCAGCAACGGAAGTTCAGGAAATCCTGAATATATCCCAGAACTGATTGCGGGAACACATAGCCCGTCTTAAATCGTGCAGCTTATCATCACTTTATAAAAAGACCGCATCGTCTAAACTATTAGATGCACAAGGATTAAATTTCTTCCTCCCATCCTTCCAAAAAGTTCGTCGTAAAGTGAAAAATACGAGCGAAACCTCTGACAGTTGTACAAAATGTCAAAAACGTCAAAACTAATTCAACTGTCAGGATCATCTCCAACCGATAAGTACTACAAGCGAGAATTACGGTCGAGACTTCTAACAAAATATTTAAGAAAATCAAAAACATGTGACGAGTTCAAACAACGATGTTACATTACATCCCCTCCAAAATAAATAAAAGAAAGGTACTTTCTTTTATGCACAAAAATTGCGCAGCAAAAAACTTATTTAGCCAAAGCTGGACTAATTAAACTCAAAACAAAATTAAGTCATTCCTGACTAAGACAAAATCAAAGGATATCAAATTCTTCAAACAAAAAGATTTAAATGAGAGAAAAGCTCTACACTTTAAAATCCAAAACAATTAAACACGAAAAAATGTGTAACATGCAAAATAATAAAGCTCTACCTTGGAACTCTACAAAAAAACTCTATAAGATTTAAAAATATCCATCAAACAATCTCTACCAAGAGACTTTACAAAAACTCTATAGCTACAGTTAGGCACCTTCGCCACTGACTCTATTTCATCAAAAACTAAAGTACGGTAAGGCTCAGTCGCCACCAACTTCTTAACCAAATGTAATTCTTAACAATTAAAAAAAATGTTAAATACAACAAAACAAAATTCCATCGAAAATTCATCAATCTCAGAGATTAAGCACAACTCAAACCACGCTGTCTCTATAAATCATCAACTCAAAAAATACTTAAAGGGTGGTTAGCCGCTTTCGACACCAACTCTCTTTATCCAACAAACCATTATTAGAAATTCAGTAAAGCATAGAGGCTAAAAACTGACTTTTCAAACAAATATCTAAATCAATTCGGTTAAGCTTTCGCCGCCGATTTCAAATTTTACACTTTAAACGGTGTAAAAATGTAAATGTGTTGTGATCGGTACAACTCCACCGACTTTCCGAGCACAAACAACATTTTCAACTAAGGAATGAATATTGTGATCAGCTCACCAACACTGACTTACTGGGCACAATAACACTAAACAAAATTATGACTATTGTGATCAGCATAACTCCACCGACTTTCTGGGCACAACAGCATAAAACGATAATTATTGGCGGAAGGGCACAATAACATCAAACAAAATATGACAATTGCGATCGGCTCATCCCCACCAACTTTCCGGGCGCAAAAGCATACAAGATAACAAAACCAAGGAGAAGTCCAAGATTCGTTATATGTGGTTGAGAATTTTACACAAGGCGGTAAATTACTCCAAACAAAAGGTCAAACAAAAGGTTGAGAATGATTACACAAGGTGTGGTAGCATTACTCCATACAAAATCAAAGGGTTTTTATGAGTACTCAAGATGCGTCAAATCCAGTTGTCATATCCGAGAAACTTAAGTTTAAATGTGTTGAACACAACGTGTGTTGTCACCTTTAAATCTATCAAACCAAACATTAAAGTTAAATAAAAATAAAACAGTTATTCTGAACTTCAGCAAATTCAGATAATGTTTATAAACAAATAAAATGTACAAAACAGGAGGAAATCCCATCATTAACAAATGTACAAAATATACAAAATAGGAGAATATTTATATCCTATTGAACCAACCAACAATATACATAAGATCTTTCGATGATGAAAAAGTTTATGTGAAAAAAATAGAAAAATAACCCAAATTTACCTAAGTTACCTTTAGACTTTAAGTATTAAAAATTAATGAATCGATGTGAAGTTACCTAACATACATCATCAAACAAATTGTGCTAAGATCGGTTCAGACATCAAATCTTCATTCATCATCTAACAAAAGCACGCTTCAAACAAAACATCAAAATCCAAAACCAAAGATAGAAATTCCAAACGAACGATTTAATATTTAATAATATCTTTAACATGATAACGACCAGAACTACCTTTATTTAAATCTTTCAAAATATAAACATTAGGAGAAATCTTTTTAATTATTTCGCATTTAACAAACTTAGGGGCTAGTTTAGCCGAAAAATATGCAGGTGCACTAGATTGTACAAAACTTCTTCTCCACACAACATCACCAACATCCAAAGAAATGACTTTACGACCAACGTTATAATAACGGGCGTTTCGTTTATAAGCTTTCAACAAATAAGTTTGCACTTTAACAAAAATATCACTAAGTGATTTAAGAGAAAAAGCATACGAGTTTCTTTTACCAACATCAAGTTGATTCAAGTCATCTAAAGAAGTACTGAAGCGATGTAAAGAAGCATCAAAGATGAGTTCTCTACCAAACATCAAGTAATTAGGAGTGAAATCTGTAGCTAGATTTACACTGTTATTCAAAGCTAATTGAACGTGAGGCAAAAATTTCGACCAAGTTCTTTGATCATCTTTAACAAAACACGATAAACAAGTTTCAGCAGTTTTGTTATATCTCTCGACAGGGTTATTCTGAGGAGTGTACAATGTGTTGTAAAATATTTTAGTTATATTAAAGCTTTTGAGAAAATCCACAAATTGTTTTGCTGTAAATTGAGATCCATTGTCACACACAAATATACTAGGAGTACCATATCTAAGAAATATTTCTCTTTCAAGTAATTTACAAATCACTTTAGTGGTAGCATTTATCATAGGAAATAACCAGCAATATTTAGTAAAAACATCTACAACTGAAAGTATGTATTTATGTCCAGAATAAGTTTTAGGAAGAATTCCTATTATATCAATAGAAAGCATTAGCATAGGTCGATCAACTTTTTTAGGATTAACCATAATACCATGAGGAGCTGACGTAGAAGACTTATAAGCTTTACAAGTTTCACAAGATAAAATGTATTTTCGAACATCATTAAACATGCCTTTCCAAAAGTAATGTTGTTTTAATTTATTTACAGTTTTATAAATGCCTAAATGTCCTGAGTTTATATCATCATGATTTGAACGAATTGTATCTATAATATGTTCTTTAGGTATAACAATTTTCCAGTTCAAACGACTAATAGGGTCAAATTTATTTTTACAAAACTTATAAAGGGTATTACGTTCAACTTTGAAGTTTTTATGTTTACTAGGATACTTCTGACAACCAACAAATATTTTTCTATACCAAGGGTCTTCAATTTCTTCATCGGGTTGAATTATGACATCAATGGCAGCAACATCAATCCGAGACAAAAAATCTGGTACTAAGTGTAAAGAGCCTTTTCTATAAACAATATCAAAAGTGAATTGAGATATTCTAGCAGCCCAACGTGCTAAACGTCCACTAGGATTACTAAGTTTTAATAACCATTTTAAACTAGCATGATCTGTAATAACAGTAAATTTCATTCCTTCGACATAAGGTCTAAAATGTTCAATGGAATCTAAAATTGATAACAATTCGCGTTCTGTAGTACTATAATTTCGTTCGCATTTATTAAGAGACCTAGAGTAATAAGCAACTGGATGTTGTTCCCCATCCTTATCTTCTTGGCTTAGAACACTACCAATTCCGACAGAACTAGCATCACAATGTAAAAAGAAGGGTCTTTCAAAATCTGGGCAATGCAACACAGGTGCAGAAGTTAAAGCTTGTTTTAAACTTCCAAACGCAAGTTTAGTTTCATCATTCCATACAAGAGATTTTTTAGAGTTTTTACTTCCCGCTGTTAATTTAGTCAAAGGAGAAGCTATATCAGCAAATTTACAAATGAATCTACGATAATAAGAGCACAAACCAAGGAAACTTCTAAGTTGTTTTACTGTTTCCGGTAGTGGAAAGTTTTCAATTGATTCTAATTTTTCAGGATCAGTATGTAAGCCATTACTATCCACAATATAACCAAGATATCGAAGTTTATCTTTACAAAATTCACACTTTTTTAAGTTAACAGTCAACCCAGCAGTTTTAAGAATATTATAGATTTTATGTAGATATTCTATATGAGTTTTAAAATCGGAATTAACCAAAATTAAATCATCTAAATAACAAAACAGTGCTACGCTGTCAAATTCAGGTCCAAAGAGTTTATCAACAAGTCTTTGTAGCTCAGCTGGAGCATTTGTAAGTCCAAACGGCATACGAACAAATTCATATAGTCCTTTTCCAGGTACAACAAAAGCAGTCTTCTCTCGAGAAGATTCATGTAGAGCTATCTGAAGAAAAGCTTTAGAAAGATCTATAGTCGTTATAAATTTAGCTCCCCGAAGGTTATCTAATATCCTAGAAGGATAAGGCAAAGGATAAGAATCTTTAACAGTAACAGAATTCAAACGTCTTGAATCTAAACATAATCTAGTACCACCATCCCGTTTCTCAACAGCTAACACTGGAGAACACCAAGGAGATCTGGAAGGTTGTATAATATTTTCCTTTAATAGAACTTCCACTTCATCGTAAAGTTCTTTTTGTTTTGCAGGACTAAGTGGCCAATATCTTTGTTTAAACGGTTCACCAGTAACATTTATTTTATGTTGAACTAAGTGAGTAAGACCTAAACCTTTCTTTTCATAAGAAATGTTTTCAAAAAGAGAAATAGTTTCATTCAATTGTCGTTTCTCAGAAGGAGAAAGTTGAGTTGCAGACATAACCGCAGAACATTGAGTTTCATTATTTGGAACAAGGGTAATATCTTTCCATAATTCTTTAGCAAGGCCAAATTTCAACCAAAAGTCAAATCCCAAAATAACTGAAGGTTCAAAAGAAGGAATTATCAAAAATTGAATATTTTTAGTTAAACTATCACAAGTGACTGGTAATTCAATGGTTCCTACCACTTTCTGTGAAGTACCATCAGCAGTATAAGCAGAACTAGCAATAGGTTTGATTTTATAACCTAAATGCAGAAATTGTAAGTGACTATTAGAACCTAACACAGAACTATTTGAGCCGCTGTCCAACAAACCAGAAAAAGTAAGGTTACTTACCTTAAATTTCAAGAAGGGTCTAGTATCATTATTTTTAACAAACAAAATAGGTGCTGATTTGTAAATTTTAAAGAATACTTCCAAATAATCTAACCATTCATTAAATTCTTTTCTATTCGTGACGTCATCAGGTGCGTTAGTTTTCTTTAACATCGAGGCACTTTCAGTTTTCTCAGAAACTAGTGCTCGATGGGGCCTAATCCGTTTTTTGACTCGGTAGAATTTTTCTTGTCCGAGTTGCAAACATCGCAATTCCGTGTGATGACACCAACTTTGTGACATCTAAAACAAATTACACCGGGTACTGTGGAGCAATCTTTATAAGTGTGTCCCGGAGACTTACACTTCAAACAAATCAAACTATCGGTTTTGACCGCGTTAAATCGAACTAAAGGTTTTTCAACTTTAATAGGTTTATTATCTTTCAAAGGTTTTCTACTAACAAAGACTTCAAGTTCCTTACCAAGATTAAGAAATTGATCAATTGAGGTTATGTTTTTTCCAAACACATAAGGTGTGTAAATAGGTAACATATTGTGTTTTATAATATTGATAACAATAGAATCCAAAATAGGTATGCATAAGCGAGAGGCCATATCCATAATATCAGTAATAAAATCTGGAAGAGATTCAGAAAGTTTTTGTTTTCGAGTACGAAGGTCATGTTCCAAAAAAAAATCATATTCGATCCCATCAAAACGTTTCAGCAATGCAATCTTCAATTGTTGCCAAGATGCAATTCGTATACGAACACTACGAAACCATTTGGTAGCTGTACCAGAAAGTAAATCCGAAAAAGATCCAACCAAAACATTTTCATCAAAATTTTTGAACAAAAAATACTCCTCAACCTGAGTTATAAATTCCCTCACACAAGTCTTTCCATCAAAAACAATCCTACTCCGTTTCAAGTCAGGTAGTTTAGTAGTAGAAGGTAAATTTTTCTTAATATGATCATTTAACATAACATTCACTGTATTAAATGAAGGTAAAACAGTTGAAGAACCACAGGCAATTCCATCATTCTGTAAGAATGGATCGTTCACTTCAGTCAAATTAACCATCTCATGAACACCTATTTGCGGCTTTGGTTGTTCATGAGTAGATGTACCAACAGAAACATGATTGTTCTCCCCATCAGGAGAAGGAGGAACTTGTATTCCTTTATCCATGATGAATAATAGAATATAACCAATGAGTATATACCAAGAGCAACAAGACATGCACTTAAAATCCAACTAGAATCCAATTTTCAAGTTTCAAAAATGCAATTGAAATTTCAAAACAAAAGCTAAGTTTAAAGACAACAGCTAATTTCCCAAAAAGTAAGTTTCACTATACTTAACAAGTTCAAGTCAAGATTAAGTTTAATTGAAAGCATTAAGTTTCAAATTGTATTATTAGATGCAATAACGATTCACAATAACTTAGTTTATCACTATAATACTTTTACTTTTATACTAATATATGCTATGAAGTTATTTTTATAAGTTACAAGTTTACTTTGTAAAGGTTAACACTTTGTATATTTAATTTCAACACTAAGCACTTCTTTATGTCTTAAGAGACAAACATCACAATAGATACCTGTATGTAGATTTGTTTTGCTAAAGTAACAAACAATAACAAGTTAATAAGAACTTGTACAAACAAAATACATATTGACAAAGGTCAATAGCATGTAGAAACCATTTTTTCAACAAAAACATATTTTAAACATAACCAAGTTAACAAATGCAACATATTGCTAGCTACAAGATGCAGTAATGATAAAAAATTATTTTTCAAAAAAAACTAAACCGACTTCAAAACCACAAATGGCACTCAAAAGTAAAAAATAAATTAATATAATTATCATAAGCGCTACCCACTCATATATTTGAAGTCGGTGCCAGCCAAGTGTAATAGGTAGCAGATAAATACTATGTATATAGTAAGTACTACTTGTAGGTAGTATCTATCTACTACCTTATATTATTAAATACTATGTATATAGTAAGTACTACTTGTAGGTAGTATCTATTTACTACCTTTTAGACTTGGCTGGCACCGACTTCAAATATATGAGTGGGTAGCGCTTATGATAATTATATTAATTTATTTTTTACTTTTGAGTGCCATTTGTGGTTTTGAAGTCGGTTTAGTTTTTTTTGAAAAATAATTTATTTTACCCTTTTTAGTGAAAAACAAGTTTTAATTAAATTAATTCCAAAAGTTTTTAAAGACAAGCTTTTATGATCTAGAAGCCACATCATGACAAAGTTTAAAATGGGCTATCACAATTAAATGCATGTACAAAAAAATTTCATGTCTGTCCTATTCTCTGTTGAGGAGTTCCCTCGCCAGAAGTCAATCCTGGGTGTATCTGCCATATCATGATGGAATTTAGAACAGGCTATTATGTTTTAATCTATTTACGAAATGTTGTGTCTGTACTATTCACCGTTGAGGAGTTCCCTCACCGGAAGTCAACCCTGGGTGAAGCAGGTGAAGCAGTCGAATACAAAACCTCCACCTTAAGAAAGTTTGGTTACGAAAAAAACAAGAACCGACTTGAAGATTAAACTTATATTTTTTGTTTTTGCTATTTTTTTTAAAAACTACTGAATGAATTTCGATAAAATTTATATGGGACCACCTTTGAAGTATTACCTACCAATCAAAAAAAGAATCATCGAAATCAATGCATAATTGACGGAGTAATCGCGTAACAAACACACAAAAAAAAAATAAAAAAAAAAAAAAAAAAAAACATACCGTCGAATTGTAAACCTCCTCCTTTTTGAAGTCGGTTAAAAATGAACAATTTAATAACAAACACATCCAATTTCAGTCCCTGAGAGGTGTGCGCCAATTTTGTAATAATACAAGTTTAAGACCAAATAATTATATATAACAAAATGTCCAGATGGGACTAAGAGTAAGCTCCGTTAACAAACTAATGAAAAAGGGTTTCGGGCGCCGTGGATGCTTACCTATATAACAAACCAATTCCTCGGATAGGGTCCATTGAACTATTAATCTCAAGGCGGGAGATATAAAAGACAATTCTGCGTTACAATCTTTTATTTATTTTTCCAGAGGATGCGATACAAACTCTACAACCAAATGTGGTATATCCCAAACTAATTCATCATTACTGCATCATTTTAATAATTTAAAGAATGTACCTCAATGGGCAGTCTAACAAAACTACAATGTAACCAATCCGGGGCTTCTGTCCTTGATCTTCGACGCAGGTCAGAAGGCTTCCAGGGGAAATTGAGTTAATAAATGTAGGTGCCAGAAGGGCCAAATATCAAAATTCAGATAATGTAAATTATGCTCTTCAAAAGGAAAACCTCTAATTGCTATCCAAAAGTTGCCTTAGCAAAAAGTTATGAAAACATCAATACAATAAAAAGAAAAAGAAAAAAAAAAAGGGAACGCCGATAGGCAAATCCCCTTTTTCACAACAAACTAACCAACAGATCATTTTGTCAATTCGTTTCAGCAACGGAAGTTCAGGAAATCCTGAATATATCCCAGAACTGATTGCGGGAACACATAGCCCGTCTTAAATCGTGCAGCTTATCATCACTTTATAAAAAGACCGCATCGTCTAAACTATTAGATGCACAAGGATTAAATTTCTTCCTCCCATCCTTCCAAAAAGTTCGTCGTAAAGTGAAAAATACGAGCGAAACCTCTGACAGTTGTACAAAATGTCAAAAACGTCAAAACTAATTCAACTGTCAGGATCATCTCCAACCGATAAGTACTACAAGCGAGAATTACGGTCGAGACTTCTAACAAAATATTTAAGAAAATCAAAAACATGTGACGAGTTCAAACAACGATGTTACACTATGCCTACCAGAGTATCCGTACTGGTAAGTAAATGTTTTATTTTTGTACTTTTCTCTACTTGTAGTTGTGGAAATTCATTCAAGGGCTTTTTTTTGCCCCATCCCTTTGCATAATTTTTAGTTTATGAAGACTTTAAGACTATGTTTATAAATCAACACAAGATTAGTAGGTACCAATGGGGCTATCATGGTCGTCTCGACCAAAAGTCCCTAAAAAATTGAAGAAATAAAAAGAAAAGATTAGACTATTTTTGTAAAACCACACAAAATACTAGATAGCCACAATGGCATCAGAATCTCTATAAAAAATTGCCTTAACATGTTAATTTGATACCCTCTTGGCAATACAGTCTCCACTATGTCTCAGTTCTACTTCTACCTACAAGTTTTTCTGAAGACTTTTTCTAAGAAAGATGTTTTAGATATAAGTTTTTTGCTACACCCTAATCTACAGGGTCCAGGTCGATAGTTATGTAACTATCGTACACTGTATTGCATTATTAAATAAATAAATAAATAAATAAATATCGTCAACAAAACACCACAAAAACAAACTAGTTAGGTACTTAGCCATGAATCATTATCAAATGGCCTTGTCGTTCAATCAACTTGACCTCTTCAAATCACAAAATGAATAATACCTACCTACAATTTATACCTTAGGACTAATACCCACGCACAATCAAATTCAAGCTAATATAGACCTTACGCATTGTCATTAAGGACTAGAAAAGCGTAGGTGTAGATTAGGTAATAATTATGGAATTTTGGATGTAACCTTATGTTTGCAGATGAAAGATGCTTGGAATAATCTCGCCCACAGACCCCACAATATAGATTTCAACAGTATCAAGTGATATTTCAAATCTGACGCCTACTGATATTTAAAATGCAGTTTTTGATGATTTAAGCAAGGATGTGAAATGAGGAAAGCTATGTTTAAAGTAGACGAAGTATAATAAGGGTAGCAAATAACAAACCAATGCACTCACTTTACCTACCTGAGTTATGTAGGTACGAGGAGTGTTCAAAATTCAAGGTCCGAAGACGGTCTTAGCATTTTCGTCACCAAAAGTCTCCTAAAAGATAAATGTATGTTGAGAATATTATTTAAAAAATTGTCCAATCATGGAATTCCGGAAATAATGAGGTAATGTATGTCTTCCAAGAGCCTCAAACGTTTTTCTCCACTTGTCTTAGTTTTACAATGTCTGAATCTGAGAAAGGGTGCTCAGGACCAGAGTGGTTCTTGAGAAGAGACTCATGTTTATTTGAATAGACCATGGCACTTACAAACTTTAATCATGGCAAGAGCCTACTTAACACAATCATATCTCTCTAAAATGGTTTAAAGCAACTGGGTACGATTTCAAGTCGATAAACGGTCATACTGATCCGTGAACAATTAATTAATGACAGATGACTTTCCTACAAATCGTAATTAATTTGATTCATCTAATGAAATAATGATCATTTATCATATTAACGACACTCATCGTGATCTATCAACTATCAACGTAGTTGGTGCTTGCGTGACACATCCACCGTATGCCAGCAGATTCAGAGCAATCGTAGAGATGCAGACAGTAGCTAAAGTTCCGATATCTAGAGATAATACGCTTCACCTAATAGAAGCGATAAAACCGATTCTGACGATGATAATAAACCCACGTGCGATATAATATGTCAGGATGGTAAGGGCAACAAGAACACACTCATGAATATAGAAAATCTGCCCAGCCCATTAGGTGATACATAATATTCGCCAAAAACTTTACAACGCAAAATAAACAATCTAGAATGCCGAAGTCAAAGACCACCATAGTATGAAATTAAAATCTCTGACCTCTTCAATAATCCAGAGATCCAGGAACGAGATCTAGATTTATGGCAAACGCGACGCAACAAAATCCATAAATCTGTCTAAAGCTTCTCCCCAAGCTATTAGAGGCTGATGACCTTCCGACGCATGTCCTCTAGTATGAAGTCCGATCACTGTTTTTCCTTCGATATCTGATAAGCGGACCATCGCCAATGCTCATATTGTTTGTGTAAACATTATCGGCAAAAACCGCTTCGGTTCTGACGTAAGCGCATTACATTCCTTTGAATATCTTGCTTATCTGTAATAGATCTTGTTACAGCGATATCAGTTGCAGAATCAAACAAGTGCGTAGTTTTCTCTTTCTGTAGGTACACTATTTTCTGCGTGATAAAAGAATTGAGGCACCTCGTTTATACAATGTTTTAAATCCTAAATCATTTGGAAACGTTTGCTTTTGTTCAAAATTCGCAATTCCTTTGTACCTTTTACGTATATTTTCCCTGTTTCGTTACGGATCTTTTATCCACCCTTTCTTTTATTATATTTGTACAAAAAGGGACTAAAATAATGAATTATTTGTACCAAAAATACAGAACTTCTGCGTTCTGTAAATTGACGATTTGTAAACGTTAGGTTACAAATCGTCAATTTACAAACAGTATAATTCTAGTATATGAACTGTACCTATTCTCTTTCTCATTATCATTCTCCTCATATACCACAGTCTTCAATTTTGTGTTAATGTGTTATTGTAAACTGGTACACTATAAAAAATAATCTCTTTAAATATTGATAAATTCTTAATTCTTTCTTTTAATTGCAATGTGCAAACCAGACGTCAGCTTTTCCAAGTTCAAATGCCTGTTCTAATAATACCCGATGGCTAAAGCTCGAAACAGCTCGACCTTGAGAACTGCACAGTAACTTTTTACCGACGCCAGTGAATAATTTTGTATCTGGTTTATTTAGACTGGCTAGACACTGGACAGCTTGCGATGGACGTTTTGATTGATCTTTTGTTGTCGTATGATATTCGAAAGTATGAAGAAGTTCGAAAGTTTGTTGAACTTTGATGCTTTACCTGCTGTGCATCTTCACCTATGACACCATCTGTTTTATAACATCGATTACTAGGCTTATTAGCCTGTATAGTTGTATATATCAGGCTCATGATGAGCCTCATTGACCCCAGACTTTCTTCTCTCTTCTCAGCCAATTGGTCTTTAGTCCGTCATTCTGTAGTGAATATCGTGATCGATGATGCTTAACAGAGTAGAGTTAACATAATGATAATATGTTATAAATGTAAATATTTTTTTATCGCTTGTTGATCTATGTTTGGCCGCGATCTCGCCTGATGTTAAACGACGATGAGGCTGAAGTTCGAGCACATAGATCTAGAGAGGATGACTACGTGACGGTTCACCTAACATCCCTAAATACGACTATATCGCTTGCATGGCTTTGTTCAGTATTAAAACGGTGACAGGAGCTTACCACTACAAAATAAAATTCTAAACCTTGCCTATAAGTAAACAATTTATTATCTGTACAGTTTGTTGCAATGCTTTTGTATTGCATTGTTTATATATTCATCAACCCTTGCCACGAATCTAAGGACGCCTAATACATAGTGATTCATAAAGTGTCTTGTTTCGGTTACGCCTGGCCCAGCGCACTCCGCACTGTAGGTACGAAGCTACAAGTACATAGCCGGACAGAAGAGATAAGAGCTATGCGATAGAAATGGAGGCGCACTGTAGGTCAATATGACTGGTAGGTATGCAGCGCTACGCGAGCTGAATTGAATTTTATTGCGTCATTGCAAGAGTCGCTATTTGTTTAAATTTCTTTGCGAAGTGAGGGTTCTGTCCCTTAGTATTCTGTGGTTACGCTATAAGTGTAGGCATTGAACATGACAAGTCAAATGCCATACAGAAAAACAGCGCAAGCATATTTTGTTTTGTGTCTGGGTGTTGTGGGAGTTGTGGGATCATGGTCCTCATAGTTCCTAGGTCCCTAAGGTACAGGGAATCTTAGCTAAGATCTATGTATGTGATTGATGGACGTATTTATTTATTTAAACTCTTGAGTCTTAATCTAAACATACCACTGACTCAGTGTGTGCATTTCGCTAATACTCCTACACAGAAAGGCCATATTAGTGAAGTAGCTAATATTAAATGACATATCGATATTTATTAGCCCAATGACATGGGAATGAATGAGTCTTTATCCTCGTCGTATCGAGTTTGTTTCATTTGAAGTAACTGGTGCTAATAAGATTTAACTAATCAAGCGAAGAACCGTTCTACCTTATACCTTGCGGTTCTTTGCGTTTGAACTCCTTTAGTCTGATAATTTCTCTCTGTTCCATTTCTAAGATATCTATATCTACATCAGCATTGGTTTATAAATTGCACAAGTCAAATTCAATCTATCGCTAATTCCTCCAAACCACTTCAATTATGTTTAATATCACCCTCACCCCAAAGGTCAGGTCTGGCGTACGTTTGACCTTGCATTAAAATCGATATTTTGTCACACTGTCTGTACGGGGTGAACAACCTCCGCACAATGATGGAACATCTCGCGAAGGTGATTCTGTCCTTATTTTGAGACTCGATATTCGAGACCGCTCATTTGACACTTGCTTTGTCATAATTATGTTCTATTTGGGCACTGGTTTTTGTCATCTCTAATATCGAATTCAAGGACTGTCTTCTCTGGTAGAGTTAGGATAGTTTCTTAAAACGATCGTATGATTAGTATATATATCAACATATCGTAGTTGTATCAACGTTATGAACTTTAAAACAATAGATGAATAAATTATAATAAGGCAAACTTCAAAATCTTTGAAACTTTCTTCTGGCTAACATAATTTGTTTAAAGATATAAATAACCGAAGTTACATACCACTAAAAGCTACATACGTTATTGATTGGATTTTGAGAGATTTTGAAATAATTTTGGTATGGCTTCATCCATAAGAAATTTAAATTAGAAAGAAGATAGGTAATGAAAATAAGTAGTAATGAACTAAAGAAATAAAGAGAGAAATCTACCGCTACGACTGTCTACGATTGAAAGTTTTTTGCTGCAACCTCGACTCGTTTGAAATCTAGTATTACTTTAGACAACCGATGACAAAAACTGTTATTGTGATGCAGGAAAAGTGGATCGAATGTGCTGGAGAAACCTTGTGCTCTAGTGATTTTCATATAATATTGCCAGTAGTTTTATTATAATTGACCATCACGCTACAAAATGACATTAAGACGAACACAACAAAAAAATATATACGTAGAATAAACTGCGGTTTACTATTTTCCTTCTAATTGGAGAATCTGTAATCCAGATCTTTAATCAGATTCTAATGTATTCATCATTTTTCTGTGTGATAAATAAACCATGAGGTTGAGAAATTCACTTACAAGATATTTCTCGAGTGTTCATGTTTTGTTAAGCGAGTTCACCTTCATCAGTCATCGATCTAATATTCATCGGGTTCTCAGGTTCTCACCAGTCCCTAATTAATATTAGCCCCTGGGATGTTCTACCACCAATCTATTTTCAGAGTTCACAGCGAGGAAGTTACTTGTATAGCTTTGTAAATCGAGAGACATCCATCAGCGGCTTGGTTAGGTAGTTCATTTTTTATCTGAGCGACAAAATGCCTAACGGTGAACCTACTAGTGCAGTTACACTGATCATTTCGGATTGGTCTGTACAGCATCGCTTTCGTTACGGTAAGATGTGAAGATGTCTAGTCTAATGACCTTGTTGACTATAGTTTTTTTGGGATGGTCCCTTCTGTATACTGTAATGCTAGTTTTGCTCATGTTGATCATGTTATCATCACCGCTCGTGTCGATCCATTGTTTGGATCGATACGAGCTTATTCTTTGGCTTATTCTTTGATCCCTCACTAGGTGAACCCGTTTCGACGGTTGCAACTCTTTTAGTTCGTTGTAGGTCCATAATGTTATTACGCTTCTTACTGACATGAAATGTCGGTACCTATATTGCTGCATCGATGTATTTCGACACATACGCAGGTAAACCCTCGAAAAATATTTGGTATTATAAAAAATCGTATTAATCGAGTTCATTGCCTGCAAAGTTTTCCAATAAAGATACATTTCTTATAGCTCTTAGACGGAACACGTTTACCGATGTTTTTGTATCATTTATACGAGTCTCGTCTGTTCTGACTCATTCACTATACACTGTATTACAGAATTCAAGTTTCGATGTTCTAGTGTTGCGAAAAAATAAGTTTAAAACGTAACCCAATCAACTGCAAGTGGTATAGTGACATTCCATTCTTATGACGATGCAGTATTTAGCAACTACACCTATTGATCTTGTTCATTGAAATGTTTGGCCCATTCAGTGGCTGATATGTCCGTTGATGATATGAATAAAGATGCGGCGCCGACCTTCGCCGAGTGGCGTACGAGAACTAAGTCAACTGAGCGCAGTTTTACTACTGACAGCTTTGCAATTAACTTCATCTCTTACTCATTTCCTTGTATTGCAAAAATTAACAATAACAAAATAAGCTGATTTATCACCTAAGCCGATTTATTTAAATGCAAAGCATTTTTTTATTGTACTTAGTTCAGTAACGTTACTACAGTTGTATAATCGAGTAATACAATTTTTCGAGCGTCCTACATTGAAATACCACGCGTCTTGTTATTTCCAATGGTGGCTAAGGTTATTGATCAGAGTAAGGCCGGTTGCGTGACGGAGCACGTGGTCGGTACGTGCCTGGCATTAATTGGGTCATAGGTTGGTAAGGGTTCGTGGGGTTTGGGAGTGTCTTATCGTGGACTTTATAGCCTAGAACTTTCCACGTTGGAAGAATTATTTCGTCGGGACTGCCGTCTATGGGCACTTTATTGTCGTCAAACGTCAAATAATGAAGGCTGATCCTAACAGGTCATTCACCCGAAGCTCCTCGTCTGGCTAAAACAATTGCAAAGCTATTTTGAATTGCAAAGCCACGTGCTAAAGGCCCTGCACATATTACTTCCATGGCTAGTCTTATATTATAAGAGACGCACCTTTCGAAAAATTATACCAGACATTGCAAGAATTCTGATACGATCAAAGTTCTGGGCTCCTGGGTGGCACTCAAACTGTTATGAAAAGACGTGGATTTTATTATCAGACTTACGACCTAAATACAGGGAATACTAGTTCAGTCTATGTATGTGATCGCTGAGCGTCACTAATGGCTGACTATATTCTTACGTCATTCTTGCTTTGCGTCTTACACCTCTCGTCGAATCCCCAGCATTCAAGTTGCACCATTACAAAACATCTCTATTAAAACGAAAACAACAATAAAACCGTGAACATACTTTCACTCATGTCGGACGTCAATAAACTGCGTTTCGTTTAAGCTGCGTTTCGTTCATTAGTTTATGGACTATAAATCGGGTATTCTGAACTGGACCGGGGATAATGGCATATTACATTGCAGTTATGTGTTTGGAGAAAGGTCTAGGGTATCAAGTTTAATTACTGTTCTATTGAATATGTGCAGTCACTCGACTGTTCGATAATTGACATAATATATCATTTAGGCCTAGCGCACTCCGCACTGTAGCGTCAGAAGGGATAAGAGATATGCGATAGAAAGATAGGCGCTCTGTAGGTTAATATGACTGGTAAGTATGCAGCGCTACACGAGCTGAATTGAATTTTATTGTGTCATAGCAAGATTCGCTATTTGTTTAAATTTCTTTGCGGAGTGATGCTTCTGTCTCTTAGTATTCTGTGCTTCAACTATGTTCTTAAACTTAGTCCTTTTCGAATCAGTCGGCGAAGTTATAAACAAACGACGTGTTCATATAGGCAGAGTTCGATCTCGTTAACCTGGACCTATTGAGATAAAGTGGTCTAGTTAATACGTAAAATTAATGAAACTGTCGTCCTTAACCATATATTCAATTTGCCTTTGAGGCGGTTATACAAAGAAAAAGATAATGAAACCATGATTGTGGTAACAGTGTATCAATTAAGAACGTTCTCCTTAGCTGTTTGATTGCACTTGTTATGGGAAAGCGTGGCTTTTACCATCAAGCAAGTGATTTGCTTGTCTCTTTGCTCAGTGCCATAAAAAATGCTTTCAATAAATTCCCAAACATTGAAATATTTAATGGCTGCAGTCTTCGTTGTTTGCCGTTAGTATACAGCAATAGCATTGGCTGCGGTAGAAGATAGTACTCGTAATAATTTGTTTGAGGTTAGAGACGCCCCTGTCAAAACAAATGACGAATTGTCATATTTGGCCACTGCATGATGATACGTTCAACTTTTCAGACCCTTTTACGTATAATGCCTTAATTTTAACCTGTTATATCTACCTGCCCTCTGAGTATTCTAATTCTACAATTTCCTTGCAGCGTCGCAAGAAGTACTAGACAGAGCTCGACTAGCACGCGAAAGACGCGAGGCGGAGCAGCGCAAGCGACTCGACGAGCTTCGCGCTCACGCGGCGGCTGCGCAAGCGCAGCGCGAAAAACGCGACGAGGACCGAAGGAAACGGCAGGCCGAACAGCGATCCCGAGACGACGATAGACGGCTACAGGTGACCAATGCACATGTATAACCATATTTTTTTATTTTATATTTGGTTGTTTGTGTTGTCCGTATTTTGGTTTTGTTTTTATTGAGCTGAAATCTTGCTAAATGTTCAGATTAAGCGTTTGCTCTAATATAATCAAAGTTCGGTGCATGGTTGACACGTTAAAGAAAAACACCTGGTTCTTTATGAAAGCTTCGTTCGTTCAGTTGTTGTTCTCAAAACGTGCGAACGAGCAAACGCTCGCTCAGAAAAGTTCTGTACATCCGGTGGGAATGCGGCTTAGTTATTTATTATTTTCTCTTTGGTTTTCGTATGACAGTGTGCAGCTTTTATGACAACTGTATTTAATTAACTTATTTCTGCTACCTATCGTTTTAATAGTGTTGCAACTGTTATTTTACTACCACATCTGTGCTCCTAGTTTGGTCAGACAACATTTCTGATCGGTCCAAATGGACATTATGTTCGTGTAGTTGCACCTTCGTCTATCTGTCTCTTGATATAAACCTATATACCTACCTATTTTAGCCAGCAGTGTTTCGTCTTGCATTGCGGCTTGGCTGTGGTATGTTCAATATGTTATGCGTTTAATTCTACCTACCAATCTAATACCTACCTAGATTCAGGGAATCCTAGTTAGGGGCCAAGATCTATGTATGTGATCGTTGGGAAATAATAATAATAATAAATATATATATAATAAATTATATGTTAAAATAGGAGCGCTATTCTTACAGAGCAAATTACCCTATTGTCTCTTTCTTGCAGCATAACTAACATTTTTTTAGGGTTCCGTACCAAAAGGGGATAACGGGACCCTATTACTAAGACTCCGCTGTCCGTCTGTCACCAGGCTATATCTCATGAACCGTGATAGTTAGACAGTGGAAATTTTCACAGATGATGTATTTCTGTTGCCGCTATAACAACAAAAACTAAAAAACAACAAAATAAATAGTTGAGGGGGCTCCCATACAACAGACATGATTTTTATGTTGTTTTTATAGATAATGGTCCGGAACCCTTAGTGCGCGAGTCCGACTCGCACTTGTCGGGTTATTTGATGTTTCCGGTCTACCATCATCAACCCAAATGAACTTAAAGCCAATCTGATTGACCATTCACATCAACGTCACATCGTATGGCAAGTCGTGACTGATGTAGTAACCCAGCAGTGGCTAGCTCAGTTTTAATATGCGCATTGCAAGCACAGCACACCACCGATGAGTCAGCAACAGGTAAACGCTGATAATAATCGGTATTAGTATTATAGGATAAGTGCTGAGTTAACGTTTGAAAGTGCTGTATTAACATTATTAACCCAGCAGTGGTTAGCTCAGTTTTAATATGCGCATTGCAAGCACAGCACACAACCGATGAGTCAGCAAAAGGTAAGCGCTGATAATAATCAGTATTAGTATTATAGGGTAAGCGCTGAGTTAACGTTTGAAAGTGCTGTATTAACATTATTAACCCAGCAGTGGTTAGCTCAGTTTTAATATGCGCATTGCAAGCACAGTACACCACCGATGAGTCAGAAATAGGTATACGCTGATAATAATCAATATTAGTATTATAGGGTAAGCGCTGAGTTAACGTTTAAAAATGCCCTTATATGTATGTATGTGTATTGTGTATTTATTGGTCGCATGATTATTTTTAAGTTGGTAAGTCTGCGTTTCTATTCTCATAAGTCGGTCTCTCTAAAACTTGTAAACTCACTTCATATACAAAGTGCTTTGACGTAGTGGTGTACCCGTTTGCAGCTCAGTGTTGAAATGTCGAGTGAGTTATTAATCAATTTGTTGCATCGACTTGAACATGAACATCGTTCTGATCAGCAGCTCAAATAATGTACGTGGTTACTTTCTAACCCATATTATTACACAAAAGATTTTTCAGATTTTCAGCTATCATTCCTTCTCAAGTATTATGTATTTTTGCAGCTCAAATAGTTTTTCTAGCTCAGTGGCTCATGTCTAGTCGTGGCGTTCATAAACATTCTCAATAGGTACTTCCACGGCACGTTACTTTTGCAAATCACCAGGGAAGTAATTGTTCTCGACGGCTGTTCCACATGTAGTCACACACGACGCATAGTGTCACGTATCTTCGTATGTGCTATGCGTATCGTAGCTTCATACGCACTAGGTAAAAGCCACGATGCAAAATCTGTACTCGGAGCTTTAAAATCTAGATTTACGGATACAGTTTAAAAAATGAAATGAAATTGTTTATTATTCCAGACTTTAAAATCCTTCCATCATCATCATCAGCCCATTACGTTCCCATTGCTGGAACTCAGGCCTTCCCTCGTAGAGATAGTATGGGCCGGTACACGGTGGCCGGTAAATCCATCCATCAATTAAATTAAAATTATAATACGCGAAAATAATATCTTTTATCCACATCGGATGTTTTTTACCTTCATTCCATGCAACAGAATAATTACTAAGGTTTTTACTTATTAGTAAATGCTTTCATGTAATATGACTTATCGGGCTACACTCATTTTGCAATTCACTGTCTGCAACCCTAAATGCGCTGACACACGGTGCGGGGTACCTTCCGCTTCCGCTTTATATAGCATGAGCATTGCGTATCGACCGCGTATTAATACTACTACGCCTTTACGTCTACTGTTGACAATGGAAGCTATTTTCAGAAAATTGTTGCACTGCTTCGTACTAAACGGAATTTTAGAATTAGGTGTAGAAACGGGATATTTCTGTATTTTAAAACGAGGAAATTTATAAACTTGTTCATAATGGCGCTGAACTATCGAGAACTAAAAACATATTACCCTTCTGTAGCATACTGTTACAGACCGCATTTATAAAGCAAAATATTTTGTTAATAGTTCCGCATCATTTGTGTCACAAAATACGCGATACGATTAAAAGCAAGCGAATTCCAATGATACGCATTGCAACGCGTGTGTTAACCGCGCGTGTAATTCTAACTCATTACGTGTTTTGGCACCGAGTCCGCAATTCACTGTCCCGAACTGTACGTTGAAGTGACGTTGTGGTGTAATGGTCAACGCCTCTACTAGATGAAATTCTGATTGTATGACGTGTCAAACACTGTGTTCACTAGGTCAGAATAACCCTCGATTAGCTCCAACCTGCAACCTATGAGCGAGTGTGGCTCAGTGGGAGCACGTGCGACTTTTGATCCGACGCACCGGAGTTCAAATCCCGCTGGCACCGCACCATTAACTTTCTTAAGTCATGTGCGGAATTAACATTCGCTCTAAAAACGGTGAAGGAAAACATCGCGAGGAAACCGGCATGTTAAAGAATTTATCACAAAAATTCAAAGACATATGACATCCACCAATAACACTCGGTCAGCTTGGTGGATTACGACCCATACTCTCTCTACGAGGGAAGAAGGCCTGAGCCCCAGCAGTGGGAACGTAATGGGCCGATGATGATGATGAACTCCAACCTGCGACACGAACTGCGATATTTTTTGGTCTACATTTTAGTGCAGTGTTGTCAGTAATGTTAGCGAACTGTGTTGGTTTCCGACACCCTCGGCAACGTCGCACGAACTTGCATGAACATTCGCCCAGTGAGGCGAGGCTTTATATTCGTGAAACAAATGCCTTTTTGGTGCAATTTGCCGTGATGTAGATAAATAGTTTATTAACGATTTCGAAAGATATGTGTCATACTTGAATGACCTACGGCAAACCGAAGCTGAAATTTAGTTGATATTGATCCGTTTCCAATTACTATCCTGCTCTAGAAACGGTCTCAGGAATAATGTTCTCCGATAGTTAGAATATTTATGGCGGAAATGAATAGGAGTGAAACACCGTAAGATTCTAAACGCAATTTCAGTTTATACGATACTATCTACATATGACATATATTATATACATCGTAGTCACTAAAGACAGAGAATATGTGCACTTCTTGCAATATCTTCTTCTTGCATTCAGATCGGTTCTGTACCACAGAATACCAAGGGACAGAAGCATCACTCCGCAAAGAAATTTAAACAAATAGCGACTCTCGTTATGACGCAATAAAATTCAATTCAGCTCGCATAGCGCTGCATACCTACCAGTCATATTTACCTACAGAGCGCCTCTCTTTCTATCGCATAGCTTTTATCTCTTCTGACGCCGCATATATAACGCCGCGCGACCCGCCGTCGCTGTCCGGCTATGTACTTGTAGCTTCGTATCGATTACAGGCAGGCCTAGTGCGGAGTGTAATAGGCCTGCCTGTACTTAAAGATACCGTTTTTGGTAAATCTACGATACAGTTTTGGTCCTATAAAAAGAAATACCGTCTAGAACGACTAAGAATTATACGAATAATAATCCTATCGACTAGGCGTGACTGAGGAAATTCATTCCATTATGACATGTTTCGGTAGAATTACACAAAATATGTCCATTTCCAACATATCGTATACAGATTAATTAATTAATTAGTGACGTTAGATACGGAATCTCTGAACCAGGGATCGATGTCATCGATATAAGTTTATAAATAATACAAGGTGTAACTTAATATGTACATAGACCCAAAAGACAGCTATTCTGATCGAGCATGCGGATAACTTGACGTGTACAAAATTTGGATATAGCGCATTTTAAATTACCATTGTAAAATAATTTTTATCTTAGAAGTTTTGACAACCCTAACAAGTTAACAACCCTAACTTAAATCAGTGTTTATTAGTATTGCGTCTTCAGTTGCATCTCCAACTGTAGTATTGTTGTAGGGTTGTCATGTTGTTTGTTTTACATTTTACGCAGGAAACTTTACAAGAACTTTTCATCAATGAAAATCTTCGAAACTTCAAAACTTGTTGACAAAGTTTTTTCGCCATGACATGCAGATGCAGAATAAGCCACCTTCGGGCTTATATATATATTATGATACACGTAGTATAAGGTGCATCACTCAAAATACGAAACTAAAGTAATTTCGCAAACCTCGATACGGGTCGTGTATCACCACCGTTCGAGTACTCGTCGCATCAGTCGAGTCCGTCGGCTTCACTTTCTCCGTTCGAGTAAAATAATAGTTACGGTAATACACAGCGGACGGTGAAAATTAGAAATTACTGCGAAACAAAACTAGATATGTTTTTAATTGTATAAATGACTGGGGAATGAGATATCGACCACTGTCTCAACTGGGGAGTAGGAGCTAACAATTATAGTATCTCATATAACTGCAAGATAATTCATTTTGTCGCTTATTTCATTGGTTTCTGCTAATTTATTACTGTGAATGAAAGGCACAATAACCCAAAATATCTTGGTGTCTGATATAAAAAAGATGCTTCTTCCTTTACGCATAAACTTTTCGGTTTAGTTCGTAGGTGTCAATAGGTCACAATACATAATAATTCATATAATATAAGGTAAATAATATAAGTAGGTGACAAGTCATATAATATAAGTAGGTGACAATTTAAAAAATAAATAGTATACTCTACGGGATATTTTTTTTTTATCGTCCTACGGTGTATTTAACTGGCTAGGTGTCTTCGCGTTGATAGTTATAATCGTTTAATAGACAATTTTATTGTTTTCTATCTTTAACTATTACGCTTGCCATAAGATCTGATAAGTTTAATGCTATTGTACATTAAAAAAGTTACGACGCGATCAAAGATGGAGCTATAAAATTCGCTCTTGGTGATGGCACATATCGTAGAACTGAAGATAGTGAATTTAAGCAAAGAATTTTTGAATTTATGGAGGGCATGGTCAATCGAAGTAGTAATGTTGGGAGTTCATAAGGTACTGAGAGCTAAAGGCTTAAAGGAAATTACAAACGCTGCTTACGAAGGTTCCTACCATTTCTGAAGATAATGAATCCGCATCATCAGCCCATTACGTTCCTATTGCTGGGACTCAGGCCTTTTCTTAGAGAGAGTATGTGCCATATTCCATCACGATGACCCAGTGCGGGTTGGTGGATGTCACATGTTTTAGAATTTTGATTTTTGGACATGCCGTTTTGACAGTTGCCGTTTTTGGATTGCCGTTTTTTGTTTTGTTAATAAAAACACTGACTGATCCGTAACAATTTCTAATATGGAAAGTGACTTTGTCACATAAATGTAAAAAATTTCGTGAGTTCTGTGGTTGATACAGGTTTTCATAATATTCTAGATATCGAGTACCTACAATATCTTCAATATGCCGATATTCTCAGACTTGGAGACGGTTGTATCTACATAGGGAAGCACTAAACCTTACCTGCTCCTAATGTACATGGAAGTGAAAACCGTTTCGTGTATTGCAGCTGGAATATTTTAGGCTACGTCTTCTCTTCACGTCTTAAAAATGTTTGTTCGTTATATCTTCATGGTAATTGCTTGTGTATCCGCAACTAAATAAATGCATGGAATCTTATAAAGTCAGAGTAGGTCATTTAAGTGACAGTAATTTTTTTTCAAATTTACAAAAAGCTGTATTGTATTGTTTACTAACTTCTTTTAAATAATGTATCCTTTGAAATTTAGATCAGTAGCTTGAACGAATATAAAAGGCGTACATAATCTCGCTAAGCAACAACTGAAGCATAGCAATCTCTTTGGATGTGACGGCCGATCGGGATAATATAATGAAATTGTATGCGTAAGGCTTGTGTCTTACGTAGTATTGGATTATCTTTGACTTGTGTGTACGAGTGGACCAGTGTATCTTGGGTGCTTCACTACTGAATTTGGCAAAGAGTCTGCCTTCTTTCTTCGTTCAAGAACAGTAGTACAACTGACAGTGCGCTCAATGTCTCGCTGGCGACGTTTCTACAAAAGCCTGTACTATTAATTACTCTGTTTCAAAATTGACGACCTAGTAATCTATCGCCGAACTCCAAAGCTATCACTGATGTTATAATTGTGTTTGTAATATTTTCAAGTCTTAGTCTTTAAACACATGTGCGAACGAGCAATCACTTCAGAAGTAAGAACTATTTAAGTAAGAACTATTTTGAACATCTGTGGAGAACGTGGCTTAAATGTAAAACAATTTCGAGTTCTTATACAGTCTCAGAATCAGTTCAAGGTTCATTCGCTCTACCGATTGTACAGCTGAACGTAATAGAGCTATTGTCGGTCAATTTTGTATTGACCGCGACGGATTTTGGAACTAGCTGAATATATCCATTTATTTCAGAGAATTAGACGTTTATAAATAACTAGCAACCGCTTGCGCCTTAGTTTGCTTGCTATGTCAGTGCGTCGGATAAAATATAGCCTGTCACTCGGGTACGGTGAAGCTGTCTAACTGTGAAAGAATTGTCAGACTCCGATTCAGGAAGATCAGAATAGATCAGCAGGGGAATCTTGCAACTTGAAAACCGATCTCGATCGCTTTCAATTTCAATTTTGAATGCGTTAGCATCTTTCAAAGTGCAATATCGCTAATTTTTAGCGGTCGTGATTGGGATAGGGATTGAAACGCGGACTTTGAGTAGAAAAGTTCGAAAATTTGAGTGACGAATACCGATCACAAAACATGTTTGAAAACGATCAGGATCGGTTTTTTTTTATCTTTTTAAATCTATGTTTCACCCCCATCTCGCCTAATGTTAAGCAACGATGTGGCCGAAGATGGAGGACCTAGATCTAGAAGATACTTATTCACTCAGGCCTTGAAGATACTCAGATTATAGTTATCAGGAAACAGAGAAGACAGCAAGGAGTTCCATTCCTTAGCAGTACGCACTATAAACGTGGAACCTAAACGTTTTGTACGAATTGGCGATCGATTGGTGTTCGAGTTCGACGATTCCCTTGCAGAAGATTCAGTTGACAAAACAGTCCTTTTTAAAGACACGGAGAATCTGACTTCGAAAAAAAAGAAGGAACACAGAAGAAACACAGTGGCTCGTTGTGTATTTACCAACACAAAATTATATTTTGTTCTTATAACATCCGCAATTCTGAAGCTTCCGTCAGACTCGTATTTAGCCGTTAATTGTGAACCGCGATCGTTAGGTGCTCGGCCGAACGGAGTTCCGGATCGAGTCTCACTCGATGTAGTTCTTTTTTAAACATTTTAGGGTTCCGCATCAAAAAAGTTCAAACAAAGCCTTATTTAATATTATTCGAACGTATTTGTCCCCATATTCCTTACAGGGTCGAGAACACATTGCAATGAGATTTTTATTTGGCGGGTTACCTTTCTGTTTGCTGCCTACTTTAACATAATAAAAAGCCCCTAAAAATGAGCCTATTCGTGTAAGATAGGATTCTGATTTCTTTGAGAAAAGTATCAACTAAAACTTTGGAAAGTTCACTGAACTCTGAAAGCGCGGGATGTCAACTCTAGCATGGCCGGTTTTTTCCTCATTTTCTTTTTTACAACGGCCGGCAGATGTCGCAGTGCGGATTCATAATTTTACTCAAATCGGCTGTGAATTGTTTAAAGTAGGTACTTTCACATTCTGTATGGAGATGACGTCAGAACAGATGTTACTGCTTTGACGCTCTTAGGTTATGCATGACGCGGTTACATGACTGTATGAAATTTTGGTCTATTCTTTAAATTTACTGTTTGTGGTTTATTTACATTTCATACAAACACATAGATCACAAACAGAATATTAAATATCATCAGCTCATTACATTTCCACTTGAGGCGTCTCAGGTTATCTCATCAAGTTTTTCCTCGCTGATTTTAATATACGAGCACCCGCTAGACGAACAACCTCATCTTTAGGTAGTGCATAAAGGAAAATAAATAATTGTATCAAATTACCTAGTTACTGATATAACTGTGATAGTATCTGATACAAGGGCTGCAAGGAGTGGCAAGGACCGGATACATTGGCAAGCCCCACTTTCGTTCCACCCGCCGTAATATTGGCTACATAACAGTCTTCCAAGTTAATTAGTACTTCTCGATTAGCAATTAGCATGTCTTACTCGCCTTGTATTACAATTGCTTGATTAGTAAGTTTTACATGAGCTTGTCTGCGTGTTATTTTAAAATCAACCTTACGCCCTTATGTTTTAGGTACAGACTCCTCCCGCTCAATTGTTGTTTTGTCTTATCAGCCTTTGTGGTGTACTGGTTGTGCGGATAGCTCAAATCCTTTTCACCGTCGAGGTTGCGGGTTCGATTCCCGCGACGGGACAAAAGTTTGTGTACAGAAATAAGCGCAAGCATTTGTTTTGTGTCTGGGTGTTGTGGGACGATAGTCCTTATAGTTCCTGGTTCCCTAGATACAGTGAATCCTAGTTAGGGGCCAGGATCTAAGTATGTGATCGATCGGCGTATTTATTTATTTGTCTGTATGTGTGTCACAGACCTTTAGCAGCCGAACATTTCAAGCTGGGAAGTCTTAAATTTTCACGATTTCTATGACCGAAATAAAAACAAATACGACAAACATTGGATACGATGTGAAAAACAGACCCGAATGCGCGAGGTCTGACCCACACTCCATTTTTACTTGAGTTTGAACTCCTACGATAAAGTTTTCTGCCTCAGGGTAATTAAAGCTACTACCGCTTTGCCAGTTATTCAGCCGCAGCGAGCAGTAGTGCGCAAGCGTTACTGTATTCCGGTTTGAAGGGCATTGTAGCCAGTGAAATTATTGGGCATTATGAGACTCAACAGCTAATTGTCTCAGGATGACGAGCGCAGTGCAGCGCCGCGCGGGATTTTGCAAAACAAAGTTCTAGGTGACACTGTTATTGTTATAGGCTGGCGTATTGCTTACCATCAGTTAAACGACCAGCTCGTCTCGTCATTCAGTTACATAAAAAAAAAACTAGATTGTACTGAAATTGGTGCAATGCAACCGTGAAAATGAAACTAAACTTTCCTATCCACGTATTAGTTTATTCAAAGATCGTCTGCAGCGTGTTTCGCTATCTAAAACATGATCTAGGCTCGCAGCTGTTATGTAGGTAGCTGATTAATATACGCCGCTTCTAGTTTGAAGGGCGTTGTTGCATTCCTTACTCGATAAAGTTCATAAGATTTGTATGTGTTATTTTCTTTGTATTTATTTTATAACTAGCAACCGCCCGTGACTTCATTCGCGTCGACTTGATAAAATATAGCCTATGTTACTCGGGGACAGTGTAGCTTTCTATCAGTGAAAGAATTTTCAAAATAGGATCAGTATTTCTAGAGATTACTCCCTACAGACATACAATTTCACCTCGTTATAATCTTAGTACTACTAGAGCGAGTGTGGCTCAGTGGGAGCACTTGCGAATTTCGATACGACGCACCCGAGTTCGAATCCCGCTGGCCCCGCACCACTGACTTTCTTAAGTTATGTGCGGATTTAACACTCGCTCTAAAAACGGTGAAGGAAAATATCGTGAGAAAACCGGCATATCCAAGAACTTTTCACAAAAAGTCAAGGACATGTGACATCCACCAATCCGCACTGGGCCAGCATTGTGGGTTATGGTCCATTCTCTCTCTATGAGAGAAGGCCCGTGTCCCAGCAGTGGGAACGTGATAGGCTGATGATGTTGATGATGATGATGAGAATCTTAGTATAGATGTGTATTTTTTCATGTGTTCTTTCTCCTTTATCAATATCAGGTATTTCACTGTTGGTTTCAGCTTAGGGTATTGGAGTGAATCCAACTGATATTACCTTTTACGAAGTTTAAGTTACTTTGCAACTCCCATGCTTCCATTTTGTATTGACATATTCTTATCCATTTACACAATTATATGATTTAATAAGAACAACACGAAGTTAAGGTCAAGGTTAAACAAGTAACTACGTACTTGTCTAACCTTATTATTAGGTACTTGTTTAACCTTAATCGTCTTGCCCTTTGTCCTTTCGAGTCCTTTGTAGATTATCTCGATATGCTGTCCTTTTTTGCTTAGGTATTCATTTCGAAATAAATTTACTTGCCCTGAAGGTATCAAATATTTCTCGAAATGAAATTCCATTTTCCAAGCAAAATTATTTTCATTATTTCCAACACATTTCCAATGGCTATTTGAATGACGTCGTTGGTTTTACATAACTCGTCCTTGTCGGCATGATGTCATGCTTGGACATTCCGATTTTATATTGTTCTTCTTGACAACACATTCATCATTTACCTGTTTTTTAAATAAATTTTGGCTAATCTTGTCAATATTTGATTGTCCAGTATGAGCATAGTTTAGCAACTGCTTATTCTAGATTCTGGACTGTGTCCATAGGGTCCGGTTTCACTCACGATTTCCCGGCACATGTCCTATTCCAGCACATATTTACAAACAAAATATCATCAAAATACGTTCAGTAGTTTTTGCGTGATTGAGCAACAGACATCCATCCATTTATAATATTAGTAGGATTGTCATCATCAACTATGAAAATGACCAATTAAGAATAGTGTGCCGATGTCTGTGATTCATTTACCTATGTATTTTTATGATTGTGTCTGCGAAATCTATTTATAAATATAAAGTCATCATTATCTGCATATCTACGACAGATTCAGGAAATGAAGCCTATCTTTCTATATACCTATATTACTGTATACCTACTATTACCTACGCTGCATTCTAGCTAATCGGTTGAATCGATATATCTATGTGTATGGTTAACGAAGTTTGTTGTGTGCGCGTATCACGTTGAGCTTTTATCCAAATTAGGTCCAAATTATTTTGTTGACTCATCCTTGTGTTCACACCTCGACCCCAGAATGCTTACTAATTCCCTTTCATCGCCATTATCACCAACATAGAGATGAAGAGATACGTAGAACCTTGAATTACATGAAAAGCAAGTACATTTCACAGTAAACAACGTAACAATATTCGATTTTTCTTCTTCCTAATTAATTTAAATTTTAAGATTTTCGCCTATAACGCGCTAATGCATTTAATATCAAAATATTCGATCTTATCGCTCAAAGCGATTTAGAGATTTTCCAGACAACCTATAGAAAGGAGTATTATAATTACTCCAAAATATATACATGTAAGTCCATACAAGATTTAGGAAGCTTGTTTATCAACCAAAAATTAAAGACCGTGTACATATTTCCAATTCCAATTCCAATTCCAAAATATTTATTCGCTTTAAACATGGTACATTAAATTACACAGGTCTTAAATGTTTAGTAGTTACACATGTTTTATTGCTTTATCAGCGTGCAAATGTTTATAATATTGATATTTCTGAAGTTATACATGAGTCTACCTATACAGGCATCGCTTACCCAACAGAATCTCTACAAAGACTTTCGCTCGATTTAACCTTAGGGCGACCTACGTCTTCTCTGCTTACTTTTTTTTCTTCTCTTCGTTTTTACATTTCAGCATCTACATATATTAATCTTAGGTGAGCACTTTCGACAGTCCGTAGGGTAAACGTTTCGATAATACAAAGATAAATAACTAGCTGCGCCCCGCGATTCCACCCGGGATTTCCCGGGGTAAAAGTAGCCTATGTGCTATTCCAAGTCCTAAAGTACCTACATACTAAATTTCATCACAATCCATTCAGTAAGTAGTTTTTGCGTGAAAGAGTAATAAACATATCCATACATCCATACATTCTTACAAACTTTCGCGTTTATACATTAGTAGGATTATGGTCACTTCCTTCCCTCCAATATGGTTGATCTTGATCACACAAGTCATACTCGTGAACGGGTGCTGCTTGCGGGGACTGGTCTGGTCTGGTCACTCCTACTGCGACTGTCATACCTACTTATATTTTATTTACTCTTTTATTTTACTGATACTATGACTATGGGACACCTCACTCGCACTTCTTGTTTGACATTCTTTATACCTAATTGTTCATTGTTATATTTCGAGACATTTCAAAAGAGCTGAAAAAAAGACATCCCCGCAGTTTCTTGGTGTTATCTTCTCTAGCGGGCGTATTTCCGAAGCACTGGTAGAGTCAGTTTTCGCATTTTTTTCTGCATCCAGACTTCAATTTGAGTATAGGAAAGAAATGGGTAAACATACTTACCTTTTTTCAAAGTCATGTTAACATAAGTTACAATTTTTAACATATTTTATTTGTATCATGTATTTATGACCTTTAAAAGTGCACTTTTGTGCCTATTTTATAAATGATATTTGACATTGACTTTGACTTTGACTATGACGTTTTAAGATATGGGACTCTTGTCACAAGTAACAGAATAATTAATCGCCAACATAGGAATGCCGTATCTTGGAACTTAGTTATTCTATCTTTTCAATTTACACGATTACGTTCTCGCGAATGGTTCGTGTTCACGCCCCTGGTCCTTTAATTCCCTTTTAAGTATACATTATGGTTGTTCAAATCACCTAAAAATCTCTCACTACATCAACAATGGTCATAGCAATTGACAAAGCCCAAATCGCACATCAGATGAACACAATAGCCAGGTTACCAGGTCAGTAGTTACATAACTCCACTGAGCATTAGTATAATGCAGTACTCAATCTCACTACATTTTAACTTAATGAACGATTTGAAAGAAGCCCTGGAACTTTATTCAAAGAGCAAACTTGCGATTCCTACTAATATCATAAAATATGCGAAAGTTTGTAAGGATGGATGTATAAATGTTGGTTAGATAATCACGCAGAAAGTTTTCAGTTGTCGTCAACTGTGACAGCGTAAAAAATATCACCGTTAATTTGACACTGGTTGGCAGTTGTGGATATGTTCAATAGTCGAGATTGTTGTACCTGGTCGATACTTCAGTCAGATGTTCGTTTGAGAGACAGAGGCCTTTGTAAATGTGCGTCGTCGCTTAGCCTCATTTATGGTAATAAGTGCTTGTCAGCTTCTATTTCCTTGTTAGCGCGTCGCCGCCCGCCGCGCCGTTGTGTTTGCATAGAATTTGACCACTGTTTTCCATTGTACATCCATCCTCTATTGTAGAATATGAGGTCATGCGATATGGTCCTTGACGTGCGTAAGCGCAGGCGTGTGCGTTTTATTATAGGAAGTGCCGTCTTGTACATTCGCGAATATGTCTCATTACGTTTTATATTTATGATGCCTTAAATATATGACCAATGATGGTTAGAAGATGATTTAATAGTGAAACGCTTGACCAGTTTTACTACTAAGTTTATGAGCTGTAACCGAAGGTCGGAAACCTTGTCAAGGACGGCAGGGGAATCGTCTTAATTCGAACACCGATCGCGATCGCTTTCAAACATGCCTTGTGATCGGTATTTGTCTGTGGAACTGTCGAACTTTTCTACTCAAAATCCGTGTTCCAATCCCTATTCCAATCACGATTGCTAAAAATGATCGATATTGTAGTTTGAAAGATGGTAACGCCTTCCAAATTTGAAATTGAAAGCGTTCGGGATCGGTGTTCGATTTACACGATTCCCTTGAGTCTACTGCCGGTGATGTGTTGTGAGAAAGATAACAATATAATGAGCAAGGTCATGAGCCATATGGTTAACGATCCTCCATAATCATGGTACGAGGGCGAACAAAAGGCGCTGTAATTTATCATGGTAGGTGTTAGACAATGGTACTAGAGCAAATGATCCAGTGCCACGCCGACAGATGCAGTGTGGTAGCACTGCAACTGTCGGTTCTTACTGGAATGACTGAATTTACTAGAGGAGCCCTAAGCTCAACACATAAAAGATTATCATATTTACGAAGGACATATTGATAACTTTGTTTTGATATTGCCACTAGCACACATCACACGTCAATGCCTCAAATATCTATTCAGATACATCAATCGAACGAGTAACGATGATAATATGACAATAGGATTTACTTGCTCTTCCAACCGAGGTGATTAGATTAGGTATCTAATATGTTTCCTGTGTTAAGTATATAAATATATATGTTAATAATGTTACTGATATGCACATGATTTAATGGTATACTTGTAACAAAGTTCAAAAATGGTGTAGATATAAATCGGCGAAGTTACAAAAAAGTATTATATCGTGTCGAACCTAATACCGTTCGTTCATGTTGGGCCACAGATGTGCGCTTCTATCTCTGCACATAATATCAGACCTACCTATAAACTTCCACCGTTCTCGTTGGCGAATCCTTCCACCTGACGTACCAAACGGTATTTTTGAAACTACATAAGAAAATTATATTTATCAAGTTGACAAAGACCTTATTAATGCAGCACATTTTCCAAATCCTAATATCTCTTAGCTCCTTACCTTCTGGAGACGTCACAGTAAATAAAAGTCACAGAAGGAAGATTTTATGCCATGTCAATGTCAATATGTTTTATGTCAATGTCATAAAAGTTTGAAACGACTTGCGTATCTCCATCTCAAGCTAAAGGTGAAGCAGGAACCACGGTAGATTAAATCTAGAACACTAATATTAATCTAATAGACATTCTTTGATGTTCTCCGCATTACGCCACGGCTATGACGTCAGTTAGGCCGAGAAAGAGGAATTGTGCTTGGAATGTGTGAGATTACTCACAGCGCTATTACTATTTTATTATACTAGCTAATGTCCGTGAATTCCACAGCGTCATGTCTTAAACCTGAGAAATCTAAGAAAATAAGGTAATCACTGTTCTGTATACCTCTTATCATAACTGCTGTTTTTGTTTTTTGAGAACGTATTATTGTCTTAAAATCACCGACATGCCCAAGTGCCACTAAATTCAAAGACTTGTATGACCGATCTGAGTGAGAGAAAGCTCGGAGTCCGAATAAATAGACTGATGCTAATGATGATACTAGTAAAACTTGCATCAAAATCGTTTGGTCACGAGCATAAAAACAAACACAGACGGCGTGTTTTAGGCATTTTGAAATTGAGCAATAATCTAAGTGTTTATTCGCTAAATTTTAGTGCAAATCAAGATGTGGGAGAAGTATGTTATGTAGTACTTACGTACCTATCCTAAATAGATGCAATTGCATAATTCAAGACTTGGAAAGTGAGTCACTGTAGGTAATGCTGCATTGAAGCTTGCTGAAGTTCTATTGTATAATTACGTGAAGTTATTCAGAAATCTGTTTATATCACAAATAATAATAACCTTTCATTCATCTCGCTTGTCTTGTTCAATTCTCCGACCCATTATCAGTAGGCAGCACACTCAAGCTTTGGTAGCACGTGGAACGAAATAATATATATAAACTTCAAAAAAAAAAAGTAACTCTTCCCAACTCTTATTCCACGCAACCATCTCAAACCAAACATTCACAGAATTAACGACATATACAGAAATACTTTGAAAGTCCGTGTAGTGCATCAAAAATATTTAAAATTAACTCGGGCGCCGCGAAGGAGGCGCGACAAAAATAACGAGGGCACTTCCTTCAGGATTCATTCCGATACGGACGAAGCTGGAGATCGGGGTGATTGTAGAAAATGTGAAATAGTGAATTGAGTCAATTTGTGTATTCAAAGGATTTTGTGGTATCAGTGAAATTCGGAAGATATCGAATATGGATTTAATCAAAGTAGGAAGAATTCGGGTGAGGATTTTGCATGTACATATTATTACAATATCTGACATACCCAATATTCTATTTGTATCGGTAGACAAATAGAACGAACGAAACTATATGATAGGAAATCTGTGGTCGTTGATAAGTTAACGGAATGTCTGATATTTATCAGACGTTTTGCGCGTGTTTTAGAAAATATAGAAAGCAGATCCAATCGAAGTAATAAATAATGTAAGCTAGGATCGATGTAACGTAGATTAGCGTAAAACTAATAACAGAAACTTGAACACTATATTTACGTTATTATAAAAAAAAACTAGAAACAGAAATAAACTAGATTCCAGGTATTTTATTGCTATAATTATAATTAAGTGACCCGAAGCTTGGCAGGCGGCATGCGGCAGTCAGGCCAGTTAGTTAAGCCCGTGCCCATTAAACACGATTGCGGTGCTGTCTAGATTTGGCATTGGCCCATAGGCTTGTGCCACGACAACACAATTTAAAGTAGCGAATACTCTCTCTAATGGGCTCAGTGATTTAATGTGTCTTCCCTTGTCCTCGTAGAAGTGTAGTCTAATATTCTTCGCCATATTTTGCACACTCAATAAGATGGTGGTTAATTTGTTTTACTTCTGTTAATTTAATGCTTCATCATCAGTACTGTAGTCGTCCATTGCTGGACATAGGCCTCTCTTAATAAACGCCACTGAGCTCGGTCTTCGGCTCTTTTCATCCAGTTACTTCCGGCCGCCTTTCGCAGGTCGTCGCTCCAACCATCTATTCAATATGTACGAAACCAAGTCACCATCCGATAATTCGCTTAGTACTTTTAAACTATTTAATGGATTTTATTGTGGTTTCCCACATCATTTACTTACATATTGAGAAAGGTTTAAGTGTATAATTTATTCACATCGAGTTGCTATTTTATTATAAACTTCTTAAATTGTAACAGTTACTAATTTATGTAAAGGTTCCCAAATATCTTCAATGAAATGTGAGTTCTATATATTTTTTGAGATCTAAGTTTATTTTGACTCAATTCGACTACAGCCAATTATCTTTTTGAAGAATATTTCGCTAAACTTATATTCGTTATTCTTGGTTTTTCTACGCAACCTTGACAAAATATTGTCTTTGCCAGTGCAAAACAGTGCACAGTGTAAACAGAAGATAAAGCGAATTTTGACCAAGATAGCGGAGAGAGTATTTCAAGGATTCTAAATATTGTATTCTGTATTACTCCTGCGTCGATTATATGTAAAATTGCATTGGTTTTCTTTCCCCTTTTAATTCCGGTTAACAAACACGAAATAATGACTTCCGGGCTTGAAGAATACTTTCAGTAATAAAGTAAATCTGGTTAACAAAATATACAGTCTCTATTTTCACGATCTGACTTAAAATGTGCTGGATAAATCATCCTTAAAATTGTTCAATCTCGAATGATCAAAAGTCTTATCGAAATTCTAGAATTAGCTTTTTAATTTCCGCATTTTCATGCTCAATTATTTTCCAAACATATTTATCGAACGTGTCTAGAAAATCTTATCTAGAGAAATTATTCTTACCGTGACAATAGGTGTTTCGCTACAGGCTGAAATGTTTACATTCCATTGTGTCGGGCGAATAGCGGCGCCTTTCTCGTCTATTGTAGGTGTAACTCTATTCTATCAATAGTTTGCATGTAAACACTTGGAATTGGAAAAAATCTAAAATATCTAGGACCTAGATGTTTTATATTCTAGGTGCTCGATGCTCGACCGAAGAACATTTGTGATTGGTTGGGAGAATCGGTTACGTATTTTTGATCTGACATTTTCCACATTGCTATTGTAGTGGAAAATTTCTTTTATAGGAACTTGTTTTACTATTTCCAGTAGTGTTAGTTATTCTGCTGTGAAATAGTATTGTTTCTATCTTCTGTCACAGGTAATATATACACGCCCAGAACTTGACGATTTAATGTTTTGGCAATTCGCAGCTGTTATGATAAGTAACTTACTATCCAGCTCATGCTTGTCCTGTTACCTCGTTAAATAAGAAAACCTTGAAACTGTTGCACAATTCGTATTCCATTGCTGGACATTCTCAGATACGTAGGAATTTCCTAATACACGTTGCCGAGCCTAATCGTCGGCTGAGTCCATCCAGCACCCATAATCTTTGCCCAGTGTGCCCATTACACTAATTTTCAGGTTTTGGGTTGCTATAACACTCAGACCGTAATGTCATAAATATGGATCCCTAGTTAGGAGCCTGTACTCAGTATGTCTTATGAATATTATAATTGACAGCCTCTGCGGTATAGTGGCTGGGCAGGTCGGCATATACAAGGAAACTTAGTAACCTTGTATAGTCTAACAATAATTTAGTTTCCTTGCTGTTAGATTTAGCTATACCTAGAAGGCAAGGTCATGTATCTAAAGCCACGTCTGTCAATAACAGTAACATGTAACACTTGCAGTGACATCCAAAACATTGAATTTAGTCTTGCACGGCACTGCACTGCGCTCGTCACCGTGATACATAAACTTCCCAAGTCTTAAATTCCGAAAAATCTGACTAGCGAAAGAAAATAAAATGAGTGTAGAAGTATTAGTATGAACACAGTAGCACGGCTCAGGCCGGTTAGAACTGCCTCAGTTATTACACCAGGTTCATATATTACGGGCCTAACGTACGATATTTTCGCGCGCGTTCAGTTCCCTACTACATATATTCAGCACATCGTCCAGTGCGCGTAGAGGCGACCTCAAACTAGAGTCGTTCACCCGTCTCAGGTGGGTGGTGAGCTGCGCCATTAGAATAATTCCCTCGATTGAATCTTCGGATGCGTAGGGATCGTGTACTCTGCTTAGATTGTAAACATGCATATTACGCGCGACATATCGGGTATCATCGTCAACAGCCTCATTAGGTCCTCTGTTGGGTGTTGGGTCATGTTCTATTCCTTTAAACCTGTCCTGGTTCCAAGCATTACAAGCTGCTGTGCTCTGGTCGAGTGCCACATCAGTTTGATTAGGCAATTAAACAGTAACATTTTGTTTACAAACCTATCCCGACTTTTGATTTGTCTCACGTCTCGTAAGCTTGTCTACGTCGATTTTTGCAAACACTACAATACTTGATCGTTCCATTATTTCGGAATCCCAATTTCAACCATCACTGACGTCAGTGACACCTCAGTTTCGGATGTATTCAGAATATTTACAAACATGGTTCGCATTCTCACAAACGCCCATGAGACTTTCGTATGTTTTTCATGTTTTGTGACTACGACCTACGTCTTCTAATGGAATGAAAAATATAGCGTATGTCACTCGAGAATAGTGTAGCTTTCTATCAGTGAAAGAATAGAGATTCAGCCCTAACGTTTACTAAGTTCGCCTGGCATTCCACGGGACTGCAATGCGGCACTGTATACAAATTCCTCCTGACTGGACGCATGTGGGCGACGCAATTTGGCGCCTCTCGTGCAGCCACAATAATGACAGACAACGCCAGTGGTTCAGTATTGTATGTAAACTTTCCGAAACTATCTCAAACTTTTGGCTAGTTGGTGACAGCTGACGTTCTAATTATTATTTATTTATGGCATTAAAGACCTACCAGTTCAATAAAATGAAAAAAAAAAATACATTTACACCCTACCTCTTCCAAACTTTATTAGCACATCCAAGGAGTTCCAAAAGAAATAATTTTCAAACAATAAAATCAAATATTACAATAGCTAAGGACTAATTGTGTTACCATCATCTTTTGGAAATTGGAGTGCAATAAAGGTATCTAAAGATTCGCCTTAGGCCGCGTCGCCACCTGAAATAAATGTCCGACGGACTAACTTGCAAGGGTAACTGCGAAGCAAGTTTGATGTGATGTATGTTAGAAGTTAAGTAATATCGAATAGTCTGTATATATATATATATATAGTCTGTCCGACATTTCCCAAGTTTTGTTGCAGGTGGAAGCGCGGCCTTATAGCTAGCTCATTAACTACCAACTTCGCCATATGGGCTTAATTTTCTCATGGCACCACTCAGACCTATTCCAAACTCATTCGATCCATTTAAAAGCTTTTCAAAATTAATGTTTTATCACTTTCATAACACATTTAGAATCCAAACAGCGATCCAAATGTAGAGGTTACTTCCGGCCCCAGTTTTCATACTCGACTACAAACACTCGAGAGTGTAGTGCGGTGCATTCACTGAAAACGGTTTTAGGGAGTCCCTTTGGTTTTACCTAACAACGTTTGGGGTATGGTTTGCTTTTGGGACTAAATATTTATTCCTAAAATGTTGAATTCTCAAGCTGTAGAACCCTAAACTTATTTGTTTGTCCTGACTCTTGTCTTCCGAAACTGATTTTCTACAATAGTGGCAATATATGAGCGATGATTCTTTTTATTTTTAAGAACTGAAAATAATTCGTCGAAGAACATTTTTCGTGTTATTCTCGAATGTACCTACAAATTTTACTTAGTAACAAAATATTTTTAAAATGATCGTTTTGGTGGTGACGAGAGTAATGCAAGGTCGTATATTCCTCGTTGTAAAAAAGCGACCATTTTCTGCAGTCTCAAAGAAAGCACTTGAGAAAACGACAAATAACAATCGTGTTATTTTGCATATTGAAACTAGCTACGCCCTGCACCCGTGGTTGCCCGGGATAAAAAGTTTGTCCTTTTCCAGAACCAATAACAATACTGCCAATTATATACTATACCAATAATAACATACCAGTTTTCATCAAAATCCGTTCAGTAGTTTTTGCGTTTGCGTAACAAACATACATCCATCCACCCTTGCAAACTTTCGCATTTATACCCAGCAACATATATAAAAAAAGTCTGACCACTTCGTTCATTCAAGAATTTAAAGACGATTCATATCTACGTAAACAGAAATGAGATAATTCCTACAAATAATAAAAAAACACGTGGGCTTAGGTGTATTATGATGGGAATCTCATGACACTGACACACTTGGCAGTTTTATGTGGCGAAAATAACATTTCGCGACACTGTCCAGTAAGTCGCTTTACTTGAGGATACTGACCTTAACACAGGGTGGCAAGTATAAAGTGATAAAACTTAGTTATTGTTAGATTTAGAAGTCCATTCTTTAGAAACATTTAAGTATTTAAAAATCTACAAAGCGTAAAATACACTTGTATGAGATGTATTAGGTATGATGATGAAAATCTCATGACACTGACACACTTGGCAATTTTTTGTGGTATTGCGAAGACACTCGATGCACTGTCCCGTAAGTTGCTTCACTTGTGAACATTTATTTTATGAAGTATTTTACTTCGCAGTTTATCCGATTTTTGTTGACGTTATTCCAGGATTATAAATAACATGTGTCCAAAATGACATATGAAATCTTTACCACAATATTCAAAATCTCTTCATTTAATACAATATTATTAAACAAGGGTTTTCGGAAAGAAAATATACGACCACTGGGACTTGAACCCGCATCACAATAGTCCCTCAGCGCGAGGAGCGCTCTGCCCAATTGAGCTACGGTGATCACCAAGTCGAGAATCGAATTTCTTCCGCTATCTAACCATCTTATGGGTGAATATTATTAAATTCGTAACTTGTGTCATTTTCTTTCACGTTTCAAATTAAAGTCTCCATTCCGTCACGGGTCACAGGTAAAAAAAGCGTCTTCACAGTTCATAAATAAATAAAGGGGTATCCCCAGTCTTCTCAAGTAAAAGGTCACTCGTCTCAAGTAAAGTGATTTATGGGACAGCCACGCCATGCGTTTGACATTGACCGAACGCCCGAGACGACGTAATTGGATGACATTATGTGGACTTATGCGGGACTTTGCGGCAATTTGTTCGTTCTAATTTGAATACATCCTGTCCATCTACGAAAGTGTTTGTAACAGATGAATATTTGAAATGGTTTTGATTCGAAGCTGAAAACGGGAAACATTTATTCGATAATAGAATTTTAGAAACAACATTTGTAATTTTCTTTAGTATTTGAGATACATCTTATTAACCGTGCGTAATATCCACGAGTGAACACTACATAGATATACATGTGACTAATGCTGGTTCAGTAATTATTGATTCAATTTTCAAAAGTGTCGTGAATCGTGATCTCGATTGTGACTTTTTTGAAACTTTTTGTGAACTCCAATAAATAAATAAAGACTAAAATTACCTAAAACTTACACCGATTTGGTACTTTCAACCTTTGGTCTTGCTAACTATGCGATCTCACTAAAAGCCACAGACCGAGTCAAGAAAGACATCATCACCTTTAGCCTCAGAATACAGAACAAACCAGAGGTGCGAACTGTCATAATTGTATGATGCGCACTGTGTCCAGAAACAAAACAAGCGTCCCGCACCTGCCAAAAATGTTACTAAATGCCAAAACGTGAAACGACTTCACTGTAGAGTGGTATTTTGTGCCTCAGTATTATGCGCGTTCGCTCCTTCTGGTTTGTCTGAATATAGATCTGAGCCTTTAGCATATTTAGTCTTTGCTTTAGTCAAGCTCTTCGAAAAGAACTCTCCCCCAACAAAACAGTACGGGATCGTCTTAAGTTTTAAAATCGCGTCGGTATAATTATTTTGTACTAACACTATATATATATATATATATATATATATATATATATATATATAGTTATTATTACTATTACGTTACCAACAACGGGTAGGTATTTGCGATAAATATTCATAGTGTTTCGAGGACGTGCTAGAAACATGCGATTTGAATTCTTATTACAATGCTACTAATATTATAAATGCGAAAAGGTGTGTTTGAGGGTGTTAGGGTGTGTGTCTGTTACCAAGTTTCATAACGACTGATCAAATTTTGATTAAATTTCGTATGTAATTTAGGTCCTAGAATGGGATTATACTTTCATTCCGGTAAATTAATAGTTTCTTAGGCAACAGCTATAAAACAAATTCTACGCGGACGGAGTCGCGGCTACCGGCTAGTGTTAGCAAAACAGTAAAGTGAATTACGGGACGGCCAGTACGTTTAATGTGGACAGTAAAACCAGACAGTACAATAGGATGACAATATGAGCTTCAGATTTGTTCGTTTTGGCACGAATATTGTTTCCTTCCTGTTCCGTTGACGCTCTGGTTCAGTAGAGTATGTATTACGTAAATAATAATGATCTATATTTTGCGAAGTGTTATTAGAGCCACAGAATATAATAGTATTAGTAGAACGTAATAGACATTGTTGGTGATTTCATGAAAAGGGTTCCGACTGAAAATCAGTGCTAAGGTACTTAAAATTACTTTAGCGTATGCTGGTTCGGAAGCTTGTCCTGACATCGCGCAACATTTCACTGTGTTGTATTTATTGACTTCGTTTTGTCCTTATTTATAACCGACTTAAAAAAAGGAAGAGGTTATCTGTTCGATTGTATTTTTTTTATGTTTTTTACCTCAGAACTCCGTCATTTAGTAACCGATTTGGAAAAATCTTTTTGCGTTGGGTTCAGTATAGCTACGAAGTGGTCCCATATAAATTTCAGCGATATGTGACCTTGGACTTCGAAGATACAATATAGTTTGTTCAGTGTAATGTTGTGTAATGACATACATAAATATATTTTTTTTCTTTCTTTCTTGCTGTCTAGAAGAAGTAGTGTTAGAACTAAATATTTACGTGAGAATTACATCACATGACTACTTGGCGCAATTCAAGTTTTTATTAGAATATGCATTATATTTGTATTCCAATAGTTGCGGCAGTAGTCGTTTATCTCTATCAAAAACTCTTTTGGGACCCATTTCAACCCTACATTCTTCTAGTTAACGCGGAAGAGATGGATCTTCTAATACATTAAGTTTTGTTCCTGACAAAGTGCTTACGCGTCTTATCCTTTCTTTGTATATTCTACAATTAATGAGCGTCTTGCCAAATGATTGTTCGAAAAGGTCAGTCATAGATGCATATACTTGTTTCAAACAAGGAAAATTTATGGAAATAATGTTGAAATAACTTTCTTGTGCCTTAACAATACCATATGCCATGTCAAAGCTAAGACTCACCGCTACAACTCAAACGTTACCAAGTCCCTACCTAGCTATAACTCCTGCTATTTATCTCGCATCGCTAGTATAACTCCAGCCAAGCCGAACGAAGATATCGGCTTACTACCACATTTCCTTATCTGTCTAGCTCTGGGCCCGTTGGGATGCGCAGGGATTATTGATTCATAGTACCTTAGAGATTTTTTCTGTTCGAACTAGTGGGTGGGCAATCTTCGTCTCTTAGAACACTGCATTGACTCTTACATGACTATTAAGAATATAAGATGCTCATCAATGACGACACGTTGGTGAAAACCAGACTCCAAAGTCTGGCACATGGACGTGAAGTTGCCAGTCTGTCGGTATTCTACCGAATTCACTATGGAGAGTGGAGGAACTGCATAATTGAAGCCCCCCCATCGCCATTCCACCATCGGACAACAAGAAGATCGGCACAAGGCCGTCCCTATATGGTAGAAGTCCCGCCTATTCGTACGAAGCGTTTTGGCTCTTCCTTTTTAATACGTACAGCGAAGGAGTGGAACGCCCTGCCATCGTCTGTGTTTCCTCTTAAATACAACCAAGGCCAGGGTCGAAATCGCGTCGAGTCCTTCATTAATAAAAGCAAGGAATCGCCAAGTTGTCATAGAGAATTAGGGCCCTGGCTGTGTTCAAATCAAGAGTGAATAGATAATTAACAGGCCAGCGTGCTTCGTCTTCGACCGCATCGTCACTTCCCATCAGATGAGATCGCGGTCAAATGTTGGCCTAGTGGCCCGTGTCATGTGCTTCATTTGCCTAGATATTTCTTGATCGATTTGATATCTTATATCACTTTCGGGTGCTGTCGGGTCCGGTACACATTTTTTTGTAGCTGATTACCCTTTTGAATGGAGACGCTTGATTGGAGTTCATATACTGTCGGACATAGCGCTACTAGGATTTCCTCTTATCTAGATTGTGATTAAATGTCCAAGAATAGCTAGGAATTGTAGTTTCTGGCTTTCTATTGTGATGCAATATTAGTGCTGTGAAAGTTTCTAAAATAATAGTGCTAGTAGTTTTTGTGAGAATCGTTCGATGTCCATCACGTGATTGAAGACAGTTATTGATTGATTAGTGATTTCTTAGTGAGTACACGCAGCATTTATACTTGTTTGGTGATTCTCAGAAGAGAATCTTGCCATTTTGATTGATTTATTTTTTATTTATTTAGGTACTAACCTAGATAAGAACTGTTAACGTATTGAATTGTTTTTTGTTTTTTTTTTTTAAATTATAAAGCTATTAGTTTGATAATATTAGTCCCAAACTTTGGAACTAAGAGTATTTCTTTGGAACTTTCTTTTACTCATTAACGCAGAGCAAGTTCCCCAACAAGTCGGCATTGTCACTTTGCTTTAAGTGAAGTAATGCTTCTACACTAAACTGCAACCATAATTTTCAATTTCAAAGGGTTTTCATTTACCTATTGACATGCATTTGAGATCCAATTGCTTGCCGTACCAGCTGCTCATCCAACTAGGCCATCAGATTTCGCTTCGATCTAACCTAACCTCACTCTCATTTTGTTACAGGTAGAAGAACGCAAACGCGCAATATGGGAGGCATCTGTATCGCGACGCGAAGCGTTGTTACAACGCGAGCGCGATCGCACCGAGCGCCTAGAGCGGCAGCGAGCCGCGCGCTCGGCGCCGCGTCCCGCGTTCGCGTTCGGTTCGTCCACACCGCGACTGCTCGAGCCGCTGGATTCAGCTGGATTCTTCTGGGCCGCGCGCAGGTAACTATCAGAACACGGCAGCGAGCGGGGTCAAACGCGAACGGAAACTGAGCAGTTACCGGCTGCGGCCATTAAGGGGATCTATATTATATAAACTATAAAGCACCCTCAAATAGAGCCTAGCTCTATCTTGACTCGCGCTCTTTTCCATATTCTTGTAAGTCATGGAAATAAGGGCCATCATCATATGCCATGTTGCATCTAAAACCGTAGTCTAGCAACAGCCTAGAAAAATTGCCAGCTCTTAGCGTTACATTTGAGATGGTTCCCGGACACTGAACAGGTACCAAATATCTCTTTCGCACGTTTGGGAAGGCCTACAAGGGTATTTATGTATTGTTGACCTTTGAAATCTTAAGGAATTATCTTATTATTGTGTATAAATTAGATTTTCTCACAGGGTTCAGTGTGTTTTCAATGTTTTCATTCACCTAGTGATTTGAATCAGCACAATTAGAGGTTTTTTTTTTTTAGTTTTTATATTCTTTTATTTTCATCGTATGCTTTGCTTCTTAAGTTTAAATTTGGGTGATGGTTACTCGTTCGACGTAATTTTACATCCCCCAAGTAAATAATACTTAATATTTTATACCATTTTTATTATATGTTACTAATTTTGTTTTTCCTTTTTTTCCACCCCAGTACCAACCCCATAGATCAGATGAACTTTTTTGAATCACTGTAAGCAGGTTTTATTTTTTTAATTTTGTTATGTCCTTACTAATTTTTTTTGTTGTATTTTGGATTGTTTCGTTGACTAACGATACGAGTAGTTTGTAGCACCTAGTTAGTATAATTTGCAACTGGCTTGGACTTGGTATTAATTAATTGTATTTAAGGTGGAAATGCCTTTAGACAGGGTGTTCCATATTTCCGTGACCACCTGTTAAACCAGTTACGGTCTCAAAAATACATTAATTATGCATCGCCTATATGCCACATTATTATAGTTTTTGAGTTATTGCTTGTGCTGCATGAGTATTGATATTGTTATACTGCTACCTTTTTGCAATCGATAAAATATTACTTTTATCTTTTATTTTATTGATTAGATAAATAATATGCCCGTGTTTGAACGTAAAATAACCATTTTGATATTTATACGTAATGTCAAAAACATTATTAATAAGTATACATCTAAGTATTCGATTCTAAATGCAAAGCAGAAAATGCAATTGCTCGAGCAGGATTCGAACCTGTGTCTTTCGAATACTGTCCCGACGCCTTACCAACTTGGCCACCAAAACATCTGCACGAGCAACCAAACTTCTATTCGAAGATAGAAAATTCGTTATTACGTATAAGCCAAGCCCAAGAGTAATGCCCCAGATTTAAATAACAAAAAGCGGTCACCCATCTAAGTTGTGACCGCTGCGACGTTGCGTGACAGATCTGCTAATCTGCTATGAACGGCTAGGGCTAGCTGCGCTACGAATGATAATTATTCTTTCGTGTCGACCGATTGCTTCTTGCCCCGCGGCTTTAAAGTCTGGCGATATATTCCATGAGAAATATATTGTACATGAGAAATATATTGTATCATCATCAGAATATAAATAAACTTACCGCTCGAAGTATCTCATGCCTATCTCCATATCTCAGATTAGATAGGTAGGCGTACAATCAGACTTCTGCTGAAATTACGAAAATAATCATGTATTATCCATAGTTGATAACATTTTAAATATTATTTAAGAAAATATATAATGCAATGAAACGGAAACTTAACAAAACCATAAAAATTTACTTATTGACATAGTAAGTGTTAAAATTTCAGTTTTGAAGTCTCTAGACCTTGACGTAGCTTGACGCTGTGTTTCAAGGACCAGCTCCTTCTTCCAAGAAACCAATCGATATCGGTAGAAATCACCATGATCTGCTATAATCTCTAAATACTCTCTCTCTCTCTTTACCCGTGAGTGTAGCTGGTTACTAAATCAAATTATGAATAATACTCACGGTAGTTTTAATAATAATCTCTAAATAGCATAAAACAAAGTTGTCGCTATCCGAATCCTTATTACTGTTTCGCCGCTTACTCCTTCTAAACCACGCAACGGATTTTGATACGGGTTTCACTGTCATTTAGAGGTTTTTTATGGAAGGTTATTATGTACAGTAAACGGACAAAAATCCAGTAGCACCTTTAAGTCGCTAATCCCGCGCAAGCCGCATTACCTCTGTGTGTGTAATGTCCTTACGCACACAAAAAAACGTCATACGGTATAACTATGAGGCGGTGCAGTTCGTCAGATGCGTGTGGTAAACATTAGAAAAAGATAACAGTATATACTCGCTTTCTTCTTAGTGAGTTATCCGGTTTCTACGCCGCGCCGACTCAAACAGCAGCAGCTTAAATTCGTCTACTCAACAAATGTGGCAATGGTGGAGTGGCGTAAGTGGAGAACTCTTATACAATGCTCAAAAAGGGTATGGGTTCAATCCTGAGTGACGTGAGCACTTTTTGGTATTTATTATTAAGTTACAATTTTAAATTAAGCTACAATTTAAATTCCCTCTTATTATAACAAACTATTAGTGGTAGCCTTTGTTAAACATGAATTAATATAGTCGTTTATAAGGAAACATTTATTAAAAACTTATGATAAACATCTTTTATATACTTTACATCTCTTATTTTATTACCTATTGGTTATTTAAGGTTTATAAAAGCTTAAAATATTCATTTTCTCAAGGAAAAGAGGTTTGAAGCTTAGCCCCTTATAACCATAAACTACAAAATTTTCTTATAACCTACTAACTATTTATTATTATTACTAACTATGACTTAATTTTTTTCATCGGTAAATATTGTAGTCTCCCAGTTAAAATCCAAATATTCTGGAGCAAAACGCAATCGCTCCTCTTTATGCCAAATTTTTGTTCTGCAAAACATCTTGTTGGTAGGTATTCGTTTCATATTGTTCCACCATAAAAAATCGCTGAGACTGCTTCATAACCAGCAGCCTTCCACTCCACAGACTGCCTTCCTCGTTGTGTCGTTTTACCTAACGACTCACTTCTCTTATTTCTCTAAAACAAAGATAACTTTCTTAACACACTTTTAAACTAGCAATTTACACCACAACGCAACTATAATAATATTATCACATAATCTATTACAACTTACACATAAGCTGGTTTCATTGGAAATTTGAGTTGATTTATCTATATTTGTCCTTTTATCGATATGTTTATTTGCTTGCATTTGTAATAATAACCATCAAACGAAACAACACCAGTAACAATCAATCAACCGCTTGCAACAAAGTTCACCAACCGACAAGTTCACTATTCTATTGCAGTATTGTTTCAAATCTACCTTCATCTTTTGAGAAACTGGTTAAAATATTAAAATAAAGAAACAGCACCACATCGATGTCACTCTAAACAAAATTCTAAAAACTAAAATGTAAAAATGACTTATAGTACGAGGGATTTGAACCGACGTGTCACAAAATCACTATACATGACTTTTAAACACTGTGCTTAACCACCGAGCCAGACTAACGCTTACACAAAGCATCGAAATTAAAAGTTATTAACTTGATAAACTTACGACAGGTAGACGACTGATAATCTCGCTATTTGATTGGCTCATTATGAAAGAATACGTTGTATGGGTGTGTGTGTGCCTGCAAACGCTTTATAGAAGAAGGTCATTAGTGCGATTTGCTTTGATGCTATTGCTTTGCGAGATTGCTACTGGACTTTTGACCGCCACTGTACAACACATTCTAATTAAGGTTTTGTATAGTAGAGAAAATTTAATGATTTGTAATGAAGTCATTAAAAAAGTACAACACAGTAAATTGCATCCGTGAGAAACCGCACGGGTTGCTAGAGTAATATAAAACCCTTTGATTTTTAAACACGGCACCAGAAGCTGTCTTGTAACAATACATTCGGTCTTTTACCGGATACATTTCGGAGAGTGTGCGGCGGAATTACATGAAGTTATTCCTCCATCCCCATTCCATCACCGAACGACCAGACGTACGGCAAGCCGTCATCAATTCAATGGTTGAAATCCCTCCTGCTCGCACCAAACGCTTTGCTTCGACCTTCATAATGCGAACGGCCAAGGAGTGGAACTCTGCCGGCATCTGTGTTTTCGTATAAGTAGCTATAATTTAGGTGTCTTTAAGACAAGAGTGAACAGGTTTCTTCTAGGCGAGAGTGCCACATCTTCGACCGCATCTTCACTTAACAACAGAGATAGCGGTCAAACGCAAGCCTATAACTCAAAAAAAAAAAATTTTTGATTAGATATGGAGGCGCTATGTCCAGCAGTGGACTGCGATAGGCATCAGCCTATCGCAGTCCACTGCTGGACATAGCATCATCAGATGATGGAGGTGCTTAGTTCCTCCTATGTATACCTCTCCGCCTAAAGGTCATATAAACTATGAACACCATCCACAACTTCCAAAAAGTCGTGTAATTTTCAAAGCCGTCTAGCCAACAAGTCTACTCAATCGCATATTTCAGCCGTTCTAAATTCCTGTGTTATTTTTATCCAGTCAACTCTGCCATTCCAATACCTAGACTGGGCTAGCAGCTAGCTTATTCAGGTCATTCGCGTGTACCCCTTAAATAATTTTCTATGTGAAGATTGTTTGAAAGAAAACGTTGAATTAACTTGAAATTTTAACAACGTTTAAGTTTGATTGCGATGCAATTCTACTCTTTATGTTTAGAATAGTTACCCGCCCGGCTGGGTAGTCACGGCCTCAGATTGATGATTGTGAAAACCTCATCAAATCCATGAAGTAGTTGAGAAATAGTATGCAAATAAAATATAGTAATTATAAAATAGATATATGTAAAATAGTCAATTGATTCAGTGCCATAGCAAAAAGTGATGGCAAGCCTAGCGCACTCCGCACTGTAGGTACGAAGCTACAAGTACATAGCCGGACACCGACGGCGGGTCGCGCGTCGTTACACGTGGCGCGTCAGAAGAGATAAGAGCTATGCGATAGAAAGAGAGGCGCTCTGTAGGTTAATATGACTGGTAGGTATGCAGCGCTATGCGAGCTGAATTGAATTTTATTGCGTAATAGCAAGAGTCGCTATATGTTTAAATTTCTTTGCGGAGTGATGCTTCTGTCCCCTAGTATTATGTGGTGATGGGTAGTAAATCATATACATACGTACATACTACTATTTGTTAAACGTTTGATTCTTTATCTAAATCTTGTTCACAGAAAACATGTATCTTGTTATGAAAATGATTCATGTTCTCATTAATATACTTGTCATGAAAAGAAAAAATATAAACAAAACGCTACTGAGAATAGACTAGACTAGAAAAGAATTTGAACTCATATATTCTGCAAATTATACTCGTGGTACTTGATAACATCTAAATACTCCAACACAAGCAAACATTTGACCTAGCACCTATTTTTAGAAGGATAAGGCTTATAATCGTAACTAATTGATCCACTTTTCCCATACATTTGACGTAGCATCTATATTCATATAAATAAGGTCCGTAATCGCATGAAATTTTGAACCAGGCTTTAGAATTAAATAGGGTTGCATGACTCACATCAATTAAAATGCGTGTAGTTTTCGCTGTTAAAATTATAATTTACTCCATGACCTTTACAAGGACTATTTTGGTGGAGGCTTCAACGGACGGTAGATGAGTAGAGAACATGCTATTGTAGAATGACATCATACAATGAGATTGGCACGTTGAATGTGTAGTATAATATATACAAATTCAAGTGCTTCGGAAATGTTGTATAGATACGATTGTTTAAACAGTCTCATTCGCATTTTTATGTAGATTCGTTTGTTTTTGTACGTTGTTGTATGTCATTTTGAAGCTGGTATGCTCTTCTTACATGGACCATTTCATTTGAATTTTCTTGTCTAATGGACTATGACGAAATTATCGATATGATAAATACTAAATCGATATCTAAAAATGAGGTGTCATTGGATCAATCTCAATCCAGACTGTACCCTAGGCTATGTTATATCGCAGGAAATTCAATATGGCCGTCGCTAGACGCCATGATATAAAAGGTGGAATCGAGAGATTTATTACAAACTTTGGAAAATTCTGCGGCCATAGAAACACACTATTAATACTATACTTTAAGTAATACCGACTAATAAGTTGTTCTTTAAGAAGTAACTTGGTAAAATCCCTAATAAAAGTCTGCCAAACAAAACTCGAGCCATTCTTAAAGCTAACGAGCTATTTTTAACCGACTTCAAAAAGGAGGAGGTTTACAATTCGACGGTATGTTTTTTTTATTTTTTTTTATTTTTTTTTTGTGTGTTTGTTACGCGATTACTCCGCCAATTATGCATTGATTTCGATGATTCTTTTTTTGATTGGTAGGTAATACTTCAAAGGTGGTCCCATATAAATTTTATCGAAATTCATTCAGTAGTTTTTGAAAAAAATAGCAAAAACAAAAAAATATAAGTTTAATCTTCAAGTCGGTTCTTGTTTTTTTCGTAAACAACTTTCTAAAGGTGGAGGTTTGTATTCGACTGCTTCACCTGCTTCACCCAGGATTGACTTCCGGTGAGGGAACTCCTCAACGGTGAATAGTACAGACACAACATTTCGTAAATGGATTTAACCATAATAGCCTGTTCTAAATTCCATCATGACATGGCAGATACACCCAGGATTGACTTCCGGCGAGGGAACTCCTCAACAGAGAATAGGACAGACATGAAATTTTTTTGTACATGCATTTAATTGTGATAGCCCGTTTTAAACTTCGTCATGATGTGGCTTCTAGATCTTGTTACACTTAATATATAATAACATAAAACTTGTTTTTCACTAAAAGGGTTAAAATAAATTATTTTTCAAAAAAAACTAAACCGACTTCAAAACCACAAATGGCACTCAAAAGTAAAAAATAAATTAATATAATTATCATAAGCGCTACCCACTCATATATTTGAAGTCGGTGCCAGCCAAGTCTAAAAGGTAGTAGATAAATACTACCCACAAGTAGTACTTACTATATACATAGTATTTATCTACTACCTTTTAGACTTGGCTGGCACCGACTTCAAATATATGAGTGGGTAGCGCTTATGATAATTATATTAATTTATTTTTTACTTTTGAGTGCCATTTGTGGTTTTGAAGTCGGTTTAGTTTTTTTTGAAAAATAATTTATTAGCGATTCACACCTCTTAATCCGCTATCCCTTTAAAGGCGCTTACACTAGCCACGTCTGCGGTTTCCGGCGTGTTAACACCGACACACTACAGACAGTAGGGATTCTTGACAGAAGCGGCCACTCCGCCCTCGCTTATCTAGAATGTCGTTTCAATAGGCTACACAAGTTAAATTCCACTTTTGAAGAATTAATAAGAGTCGTAGCGCTCTTTCCGATCATATTCCATTTAACAGATATTGCTAGACAAGTCGAGCGAGCTGTGGCGATGTCTAACAACGATCGCGTGATGTTGCAGGCGACACAAGTTGCAGAACATTTCGTCGCTTAGTAAATTAAAGTAGGCCTAATAAATGCAAGGCCGTCTCCAGTTTAGTGAGGAAATTAGAGCAGTCGATCTGAAAACAATCTGCAACTTCTGCGCATTAGTACCTACGATTATTGAAAAAATCTTGAAACGTCAGATACATGCTGCAGTGACGACAACTAGTACTCAGTGTCAATCAAGTATGACTTCATCATCATAGGTAACATTAATCTGGGAACATTAGCAATAAGCTCTCTTTTACCGTTTCTCTCTGTCATTAGCCAATCTTGGCCAGGCCACAACGATCTTACATTAGAGCCCTTACTGCTTTTCACTTTCATATTGTGACACCGCTACCGGTGACGTCATCTTCCTTCCTATAGGTATTTATGTATGTGCAACCATTGTCTCTTGAACAATCGCCTTCGCCGATTTGTCAATCGAAATTTTGAAGAAAATAATTATGCAAGGGTCGTTGACCTTCCATTATTGTATTATGTATGCCAGACTGTTTTGTCTGAGTTTGAGAATGATATCGTCATGCTAATTTTGACTTTATGACTTATGCCCGTAAGTGTAAAACGCAGCATGCAAATCAGGTAATTAATAAAATTTTAATTTAATTAAAGTTAATGCGCGTTCGTTGCACCCTCCGAATAATATTCCGTAGATTTCAGATATCTTTTTTTATTATACAAATAGTTGTCACATTATGACCAGGTTTACTGGTTCTGGTATTATAGCCAGCGAAATTACTGGGCATATGATTTAAAATCTGATGTCCCGGGGTGATGAGCGCAGTGCTTTTATGGTAGTAAAATGTCTAGGTGGCACTGCAAATTGGTTTACTGAGTCCAGCTTTACGCTAATGGCTTACTTGAAGGATACTATTACCGTATTGCTTTAGTTTTGGTTTTTTTGAACAAACTTTGCAAAACCGTAACGAAAATAAGAACTGTTCGCATTTGTTTTTTATTTTCTGGCTGAAATAAACTATAAAGTACTATTAAGTATTGTGTGTTAAAAGCTTGTTTTATGTATAGTTGTGTAGAAAAACATTGCATGCGAATAGATTGCCATGCTGATAACTAAACGTAGATTAGCATGTATGTATACTTATGTTATAAGTACCAAAAACTGTTTATTAGTTGGCACTACAGTAATTTGTATAGAGTGCATGTTCTTACATGAAATTTGTCAAGTAACTCACTTATTTTAAGCAGCCTTTTCTTGTTAAGTGTTGAAGAGTTTAGGAGTAGGTACAATAACTCTTGCTAGTTTGCGAAATCAATGGCAAACACTAACACATAAAATACGCCCACCGATCAGATACGTAGATCCTGGCCCCTAGCTACGATTCCATGTATCTAGGAAACCAGGAGCTACGAGGACTATGGTCCTACAATATTCAGACACAAAATAATTTAAAGTAATGTTGCATGAAATATGAAACGACCACCTAGTCCTATTTCGGGATTTTGTTCGATTAACCATCAGGGAGAAGGGTCTTAGTAGTCGCTCAACAACCGTCCTTCTATAAATCTATGTGCTCCATCTTCGGCCACATCGTCGCTTAACTTCAGGCAAGATTGTGACCAAGAAATGGATATTTATGCCAAGCGACAAAAAACTTATCTCGACATCACCTTGACTTTGAAATTGGCGCTTCATCTACGAAGTTCATTCTGATTCTTGTCGCATTATGTTTTATTTTTGAAGCTGAAATACTTTCAGATCCATGTTTCACAAAAAGAAGCAACTGTTCAATTAGAATAACTCTTTAGTATAACACCACCATACAGAAACAATTAAAACTAAAATAACAATGAACTTAATATTACTGTCAAAATGGACGGGTGTTATCGCTTAAAGCGATTTCTTCCAGACAACCCAGCTAGCTTGCTAGATTCTTGAACAGACAATCCTTCACCATCGTGACTTCGCCATAGCTTTGCATCGTCTATAACTAACTAACATCTAAAGTTCTTCCATTGAACTTTAGCTTAGCTTTCGTAAAACTAAATGAACAATGTGGCTGTTTCCAGGGCGGCATCAACGACAAATGTGATGTTTGCGTCTGCGCCGCTCACGAGACGCGCCTCCGCACTACAGTTGGACTCATCAGACACTGACAATAAAGGTAAACACATATCTTACATATTTTTCCCTGTTTGTTCTACTACTTCCTATAAAACAACTACAACTTCTTCTTCTAACAATAACTACTTGTGCCTGCGTTTCAGTTCCTCCTCCCTTGCCTCTTCTTTTCTAAATAGTATATAACAAAGTCGCCATCCGCGTCCTCAATTCTGTTTCTCCGCTTACTTATAAACCTCGCAACGGATTTTGATATGGTTTTCACTGTCATTTAGATATGTTTTTACGGAAGCGGAAGGTACAATATGCCAATTAAGTTTTTTTGTAGTAGAGAAAATTCTTGCATCTACTTCTTTTACAACTTTGTCTTCTACTATTTCTTCTATTTATATTTATTCTTCTACTATAACTACTACCTCTTCCTATCCATTTTCACATTTTATCCGGGAGCAGGCCTTACCGTAATGTTAGGCCCAGTAACTCTGATCCGGTTTGCCAAGCCATCAATTGGGTTCTTCAAATCTTTATCTACGTTTGGACCAACGTAGTTGTAGTCTGCCCCTGAAATGAAATCAGTAACAACTTCAATTCGCAATTTCTGCCTAGCTTCATAATAATCTCGTTTTCATTCAAAATGGGTTTTTTAAACTAAGGCCCATTTGCGCCATCTTGAAATCGAGGCTAGCCCGTGAGTTAACTTGGTTTTATATAAAAATTGACACTAAATGTTACCCCTTTGTCTCTGCGTTAAAATCTTTCTCTTATTAAAACTTGCAAAAAGTTAAATCCATTGAGTTTCCGGAAGATTCTTTCAACGATAAACAGCACCATATCAAAGACCCGTATGGCTCCAGTATGTAACTTTCCAACAACGCATTAATAACTTAAACCTTCAGACTAATCGTGCTAAAACACATTTAATTAATTCTACACACCACCCGATCAAGTCCTTGAAAGTTTTGAAGGTCAGTAAACCAGGTGGTGTAACGTACGTCCTTGATTTGGTACCCAGTGAATCAGCCGTCGGGTATTCGTGAACTAGAATGTATACATTGACTATAGTACACGGCTTGGCTCGGTCACTGGTCAGTTTATTTGTGTACGGACCTAGACCGTCAGCTTTCTTTCTTGTGGTAACTTTTAAATATTATGTAATGAGAATTTAAAAAGGTCTGATTGTGAACACAGTCTTTGAATGGCTGCCGTGGTCTAACTGATGGCCTGTTGTATATACCTATGTGCGCTGTTTGTTGTGTGCAGTTTTGTCAAAATTGTTTCTTTCTTTCTTTTTAATCTTTACTGGACCATTTATGATTTAATTTTCATTACCGTTACTTACACATCAAAATTGGTTTGTGTGGTTTATTGTGAAAAATTCACGTACATCTGTTCACTGTTCAGTCCATCATCATCATAATCATTGTTCAATCGTGCTTTTATTATTTTAGTTTTAACCAAGTTTCCATGTCATACCAATTGTTTATGGCAAATTTAATTGCATCTATACTTTTTATTCAATGCTGCCAACGAAGGAGGATTGATGTTTACCAGTTTGTGTAAGTTTTTTTTATTTGCACATAAATTCATCACAACTATTAGTTGAGATGAATTTTAATTAGTGAACAGAGAGTTACTTTACAAAATTGCCGGCGTAGTCAACGTTTGTTATTTTTAAACTTCGAAGCAAAAAGGAGGGATGCTATAAGTTTGACCACTATGTGTTTCTGTCTGTGGCACCGTAGCTCTTAAACGGGTAAACCGATTTGAAAGCAGGTTTTCTAGCGGTGATTCTTAGATATGTTTTGTTAAATGCAGTTCAGCCATTTTTAACTTTTTATAGGTTTTTTGTGTCGGGGGTGTTTTAAATTTTAGTTTACTGAAATTCGGTATGCTACCATGTCGTAATAAAATTCGTGTAATAAAATTCGTAACGATTGTCACTGTGAACAAATGACGCTAATTAAATAACAATATTTTTATATATGCGACTATATCTACATACATATGTAGGCAGCTTTTTATCATAGGTAATTTAATAAAAATTCATTCTTCAACAGTGCGTATTTACAAATACCAATTTAATTATTAAATACGTACTAAAATTTATCTAGAGATACATAAAGTAATTTTAAACGTCTTATCGCCACAGCTATACAACAATGTTAAAAACCTCAAGCTGAAAGTGTGTTGATAAGTACATATGTAAATCGTATACAAACATGCAAAATGTAAAACAATTGTCTATTTCAAGTTAAACATGTTATACAAGTGACTGACGAGACGAGCGAGTCGTTCACTTGATGGTAAGCAACACGCCTGCCCATTACAGTTGCATTGTCACTAAGTTTTTTTTAGCGCAATGCTCTGCGTTTATCACTTTGAGACAATAAGTTTCACGTATGTGGGATGCTGTCTGTGTAGGTACCACCGCTTTGCCAGCTGCCGCCAAGCAGTAGTGCGCAAGTGTTACTGTGTTCCGGGATTGAGGGGCGTTGTAGCCAGCGAAATTACTGGGCATATGAGACTTAGATCAGGGTCTGAGGGTCATCAGCTTTTATTTAACTTGCAATGTTTGGGTCAAATCTTGGAAGTAGAATCAAAACCACTTCCCCTTATCCTACGGAGTTAAAATTTGTCATACTTGTCAAAGGCCGATGACAATACAATATTATGGTGACAGCCAGCTGATCTGATGATGTAGACGGAAGCTGGGCAATGGAACTCCTTGACGGATAATTGTAAACAACTAGTGTTTGAGCAAGTTTTTATCTGCTCGCGGTTCTGATTACGAATTTGTTAAATTGTCTTGGAAAATATATATTTCAACAAAAATTTTGTTCATTTAGTGCAGTGCTTTTATGGTATTTAAAGTTCTGGGTGGCACTGCAATTGCTATGGGCAGGCGTGGCGTTTGCCATCAGGCGAACGGCATGCTCGTCCCATCACTCAGTAACATAAAATAAAATATTTGTTTATCACGTTCCAGACGAGCCAGACCGACAGCAAGTCCCCGCGATGTGGTCGTCGGTAGCGCGACGGCGCACTGACCTAGTGCCGACGCTGCCCGCGCCGCGCGCTCCAGGTAGGGCGTACTCCATGACGCGCCTCGACCGCCTGCCGCACACGCCGACCACGCACCTCAGCCGGACCCGTAAGGATATCATTCTAGTACTACGCAGGAAGGTCTGGAGGCTTTTGGCGCTTCTTGTCTCTAACCTGCAGCAATGAAGTTGTTGCGTTGATATGGGCAGCTTCTGATGCTCTTTGGTTTTTCTTACTCTCTATTCCCTTACGCAGGATATCATTTTAGCAGGCTTTGCTGGGATGTGGACGCTTGCGCTACTTTTTGTCTTTAACCTGCAGCAACCGTTGGGCGTTTTCTGATGCTCTTTTGTGTCTCTCACGAATGATAGGCGGATCCGTAAGGATATCTTTCTAATACCACGAAGGAAGTTGTGAAGGCTTTTTAAGCTTCTTGTCTCTAACCTGCAGCGATGAAGTTGTTGCGTTGGTATGGGCAGCTTCTGATGCTCTTTGGTTTTTCTGTCTCTTCTTCCTTACGCAGGATATCATTTTAGCAGACTTTGCTGGGATGTGGACGCTTGCGCTACTTTTTGTCTCTAACCTGCAGCAACCGTTGTGCGTTTTCTGATGCTCTTTTGTTTGTCCCACGAATGTTAGCCGGATCCGTAAGGATATCTTTCTAGTACTACGCAGGAAGGTGTGGAGGCTTTTGGCGCTTCTTGTCTCTAACCTGCAGCGATGGTCGAGTTGTTGCGCTGGTATGGGTAGTTTCTGATGCTCTTTAGTTTTCTCGCGCATCTCATCCTTTCCCAATAAGGATATCATTCTAGTACTATTCAAGCTTCTACGCAGGCTTTGCTGGGATGTGGACGCTTGTTGTGGGATGTGCTGCTTTTTGTTTCTAACCTGCAGCAACTATTTCTGGGACGCTTTGCATTTCGTGAGGTTTTCTAATTATCTTTGGTTTCTTTCACGAATCGTAGCACAATCCGTAAAAATATCCGTAACGATTGTTCGCAGGAAGATGTACAGGCTTTTGGCGCTTCTTGTCTCTAACCTGCAGCAACTATTCAGTGTAGCTTTGCTGGGATGGGCGTTTTGAGCAGGTTTTTGGCTATTTTCTGATCTTTAACACTGACAGCACTTTCAGCAGTTTTTCGGGGTATTTTGGTGTTTCTATCTCTAACATTAGCATTGGTTGATTTTTTGAAGATGCGGCATCGCTGGGGTGGCTGCTTTTAACAGTTTTCTTGTAATTATTGTGTCATATTAATTTATCCAAAATAATCTTAGGATCCACTTGACGCGCCTATAAAATGGCGCTAATCGTTCTGAATTAACGTTTAAGTTCAGGATAGTTCACCCGTTGGAAGTTGTCTGTTGTTCCATGTTCTCTTTCTAATCCTTATGTACATGTAGTTAAGGTTGACTTCGCTTTGGCAATTATCTCAGACCACTTATACTTGGGCGTAACTCATGACACGCCTCGATCAGTGATAGTGTTAAAAGAATTACTTTACGTAATTGTGTGTAAAGGATTAGGCAAATAATCTTGGATTTTGGACACTGTTTATGAGATTTGTAATTTGACATGGACACACCTAATATGAGCTTAAACAGACTTAACATGGCTCTCGGTCTTGCTTCAATTAATCCTATTTGTGAATATTTAAGTATTAAGTCATTGTCATTACGTTACGTTCCCAATGCTGCGACGAAACACGGGCCTTCTCTCTGAGGGAGAGTATTTGTTTCTTCTATCGTATGGGTGTGTGACCAATCCTGGAGTTTTTAGGCCGGCCAAAGGCCTCCGACATGGCCTAATACAACAACCGGTACCGATAGTTGAACGTGCCTTCCGAAGCACGTTAGCGCTCAGATATAAATACCACACAAACGGTCACCCATCAAAGTTGTGACCGCTGCGAACGTTGCTTAACCTAAAAGATCTGTTACGAACGGCTAGGCGAGCTACCCTACGAGCCGTACCTACCACGGTGTCTTCATGATTTTTGATGCTTGATCCTCGTGTAGCATCAGGCCAGATAGAAGTCAATAGTACAGTTACAGTGCAAGGTCAAACCTTTATCATTTTTTTTTATAAAACAATGGAACGTTTTTATTGTTATATTTCGTTATCTAGGCTTAGCATTTAATGGTACGACTCATTGGGTTTCATTTACTCACCACCGTCATTAAAAGAAGAGTGTTTTTTTTGACAAAAACAAGCAAATATCTTAACACATTTTTGGACAGAACAAAATAAAAATCATCACATATAGCTTCATACATGGTGTGGGCACATCTGTACAAAGGTAAGGGTGCATTTTCGAGCTAGCATTGTTTGGACGCTTTCAACCGATCAAGGTATTTGGTAATCTTTCAAGCACTTTACTAACATACTGCTATTCAACTCTTGTAATATTAATGATTTTTTTTTAAATCAAGTTTCTTTATGACCCTAGACAAAACTAGACATAAATCATCTTCTTGAAAAGATTTATTTCTCCTTTATCGTGTGTACTTTATTTACGTGAAAATGAATGAAATTTAAATTGCAAAATGCATTTACAAAATTTTATTTTCAAGATAAATTTATAAATTCTTCGGAGCTATTTTATATTGTTTATGTCTATGGCTTACATAAAAAAATAAGATGATTTAAAATGGTAAAGTAAACAACAATGGTAAAGTAAAATGTTATTCATTCAAAGTCCGCCAGTAACCTAACAAATTTTAATAACCCCACCGCTTCCACCGCAAACTGTAACTAACACATTTGCAACAGAGACGCGAAGCGGCGAGACGACACCCGGCTCACGGCCCGGCAGCGCACTTTCCAATGCGACCGGCGTGGTGAGGCGACCCGCTTCTGCGCCTAGGAAGCCGCGCCCCGCCTCCATCGCCGGCACTGGAGTTAACACGCCCAGAGGTAATAATAAACACCGCACGAACTAAATGCCACGCTAGATGTCACTTTTACAACGCTAGGTGTCACTTTTACAACGCTAGGGGTCCCTTTTACAACGCTAGGGATAATTTTGACTCCGCTAGGGGTCACATATGACGCTAGGGATCCATTGATGAGGCTAGATGTTCTTTTACCCCAAAAATATTCCTAAAAAACACTAAGCAGCGAGACGATGCCAAATTTTAATAGTTTTAATTTTAATAATGCGGTCCGATAATGCACTGTCTAACGCTATTGGTTTGGTGAGGCGACCAACCTCTGCGCCTAGGAAGCCGCACCCCGCCTTCATCGCCATCGGAATTAATGCGCCCAGAGGTAAAAAAAACCACGCACGTGACTTCTAGCGTTAAAAGTAAACCCTAGTTTACTTTTAACGCTAGAAGTCACGTGTATGACACTAGGGGTCACGTGTGTGACTCTAGGGGACACGTCTATGACACTAGGGGATACGTCTATGACACTAGGGGACACGTCTTTGACGCTAGGGGGCATATTTTATACGACAAGGTCCTAGAGAGTACATATACCTCACTGGAGGTCACAATTACCATTTGGCATCAGTTATAAAATGACCCATTTATAAACAGTTTATGGGTCTCACTGAGCATACAAACGGTCCCAAGTGCGGTGAATTTCACTGAAGTTATCTTAGCTTCAGTAAGGCCTAATACTATTGTCCTAGGCTGTATTTGTTTGTAACTAATGGGAAGGTTTTAACAAATTATTTTATTAGCTGATCGCAGATTTATAATTTTTTGTCGCATTGCAAACGCTCCTTCTATGTACGTGCTTCCTATATATCGCAGCTATAAACAGTAATGTTGCAACGAAGGTGAATTGAAGTTTGCAGGAGAAGCCAAAATTCAATTATTTTTTGTTTCATCGCTAAGGGTCTGTTCACCTTACAACGACGCGGCGCACTATGCCACGGCACGGCACCGCGGCGGTTTGATGTGATGCTCTGTACTTTTGATCGCAACAGTAATAATAACGAAACGCCCAACGATCACATACATAGATCAAGATCTATATATGTGATCGATGGGCGTTTCGTTGGACTCCTTGGAACGCCCCTAACCAGGATTTCCTGTATCTAGGGAAACAGGAGCTATGAGGACCATGGTCCCACAACGCCCAGACACGAAACAAATGCTTGCGCTTTTTTTCTGTGCACAAACATTTGTCCCGTCGCGGGAATCGAACCCGCAACCTCAGTGGTGTATGAGATTTGAGCCAACCTGCTTAACCACTACACCACAGAGGCTGTCAGTGTCCTCTTTACATCAACAACCAAATCTGAATTGTTTAAAGAAAAGATACGTCGCCACAGCGTTTATAGGTGCAATCTTCTTTAGAATTTCCGAAGCACTGGTAGAGTCAGTTTTCTCATTTCCTTTTGTGTTTCTGTTTGAGTGTGGAAAAGAAACGGGTAGACTTGAAAGACAAAATATGAAGAGGAACAAGAGTAACAATTAAATTTTCAACGTTGATTTCAGTTCTTTAAATTTTTCAAATTCACCAATAAATAATTAAATTTTGTTTGTACAATGTGTTAAACTTAGATTTATTATTTTTTGAACTTTTAAAAGTGCATTTTTATTCTTATTATTAAACTCTTTATTTCAGGCAATATTAAAGTACAACAAAATAAAATTAACAGAGGCCCATAGAATATATACCTTACAGACTAACATACATACAAAAATATAACATTACATTAAATAAACTACACACTACTTCACAGGGTTCAATAATTTCGCTCCTTCCCTGTATCTCCGGTATACTACCCCTACAGGCCAGAAATCAGAATTCAGGAACAGTAAAGTTCCTTATGCACCGCCGGAACTTGGAGCCTATAGGATTTGAATTCAGTGGTCCTAGTCGACTCGAGCCTCGAAAGCCAATTTAGATTTTTTATGCCAATTTGATTTTACAAAAAGCATGTTTCCTTGGAACGTGTTCGGTTAACGGGTGTAATATCGCAGGAGGCGCGGGCGACACCCTGGCGCAGAGCGCGGCCACGACGCCGGGCGTGTCGCGCGACAGCACCATGGTGGGCGGCGGCGACGTGCCGCGCCGCGCCGCCACCACGCCGCGCCGCCCGCGCCCCGCCTCGCTGCACGCCGCGCACAAGCCCGGTGGGTACTCACTCTACGTCTTTTTTTATTTGTTTATTTTTACGCCTAATAGATCTATGTTTGGCCACTATCTCGCCTGACATGAAGCGATGATATGGCCTAAGATGGAGCACATAGATCTAGAGAGAGACGGCAGCTGAGCGGCTGCTCAGACCCGTCTCCCCGATGGTTCACCGAACATCATCCCGAAACACGACTAGGTCGCTTGACGGCATGGGTTTGTTCGGTGGGTGGTATTATAGTAGGGGAGCCCAAGCGGGGATTTCAGGATTTACTAAAGCGCGGCAGATTAATATACAGGGGGATACCTTGTACCCGGTTAAGTACCTCCACAAAACATGAGGCCCATATATAAGGCCGCCCGTGAAGGATACAGGATCAGATTAGTAAAAAAAAATTGACCATCAGAAATTCTCGAGCGCGTCAGATTAAGGTAGGGTGAGTTAGTTACATCCTAAAAAGTGTATATTCCACTAATCTGACAATTTGAGAATGACGTAAAAAAAGGGGAGGGCAACAAAGTTGTAAAAAAAAAACGTCATCTCGACATTCTCGAGCGTAGCTAAATTTTTTTTTATTTTGAAGGAAATAATTCAAGTATAGTGAAAAATATTTAATCTGACGATTTCCGCAAGCCGAAATAACAAAAATTCGTCGATAAAGTTAAATGCGTGCAGCTGCGTAATTTTTTTATAAATACATGTAATCTACTAAAAAAGCATACACTTATTTATTTGCATGCTATTTCCTGAGCTTTTTAATTAATTAAGTTCAATGATTTAAAAAATAAGAAAAAATTTTTTTTTTAAAGTGATTTTTTTGGAATAACTTTTAACCGGCTTTATCGATTAACTTCAAAAACTAATCCGCCTTTGAGCTTAAAAAACCACGTCGATCGCCACCAAGCTGGTCAAAATCGGTTGATTCGTTCGAGAGATATCGTGAACGAAAGAAACCCGAAAAAGTGTTTTTTCGGGATTACTCCGAAATTTGTGGTTCGATCAATTAAAATTGCAAAATTACTTATGAGGATGATAAAACTGCGTCGAATGGTGTCAACCGCGTGAAAATTGGTTGATCCATTCAAAAGTTATTGCGGTTTGAAAATTCCAAAAATAGTGTTCTATGAAACTTCTATCAGACTTTCGAGCTGGGAGAGCTCAAATGCATAGAAATATTATTTCTTTGAACTCAGCGAGCTCAAAATATCACATAAATTATATTTTGAGCTCAAAAATGTCATAAGTACAATTTCAAGCGCCCAGGAATGGAATTAGCGGGAAGTTGCAGGGATGGTCTTTAATTCACTTTAAAGGTTTCTAATTTTTTTTTTGTCAGATCAGGCGAATCCCTCTAGATAATCGTCAGATTATGAGACAGTACGTTTAGAACATAAAGATGAACCATATATATCTTAATCTGACGCGCTTGAGTATTTCAAAATGGCGATTTTTTTTTGCACATTATGAAAATCGCCGCGAGTTTGCGTCCCATCGAAATCGTCAGATTAGTGAATGAGAGCTTTTTTTTGGTGTACTTAACACTCCCTTAGAAAATCAGACGCGCTCGATTAAATTTTTTTTTTTTTCATTTTCAACCCTTAAATACAACCACCCGCATCATGCAAACGATCAGATTAACATATGTACATTATTAAAAATACGTAGGGCATTGATGCTATCAATATCTGATGCGCTCGAGGATGTCCATGCAACAGTTTTTTTTTACATATTTAATAATCTATAGCCGCTTCCCCCACCGATGTAAAGGTATATATCATATAACATTTTTTTCTTCTTATCATCTAAGCTTTGCATCCCAATAGGTCTCTACGACGCTCGAGTAAATCCCCATTTAGCCTCGTGGGCTCCCCTACTATTACAACCACGGCCAGAGCCTACCACTCCTTAGAATTATCCTCTTATTTATTTAATTGATCACCAACATAATGTACACTGTTACAAAGAATTGTATAATATCACAAATACAGAATAGCTAAGTGTCATCACAATTATACGCGGAGACTGCGTGCAAACTATTTTAGCGAGAACACAATTTTTGTAAAGCGATAAAATACAAAAATAATATCAGTCACTTTAATAAATATTCAAAGCCTGCCCCCCGATTCAGAACCTAACGATAACGAATACCGAATCGATTCGACTGATATCGATCTCATTTTGCATGTTCCTTTTCGACCAAAGTACACCGAGGTTAACTGGAAGATAATGCTTACTAGCATTGAGTTCGCCTATGTACCTACAAATTCGTTTGTGCAATAAAGAATTTTCTATCTATATCTACCTATTCCGCCTCGAAAATTTGATACGGCTTCGGTTACAGCATCGATTACTTGTTGAATTAAAAAAATTGTGGTGTTATTTTTTGACGACTTGATAACAAAATATTTAAATTTCTCTACTATACAAAAACTTAATTAGAATATAGTGTACACAAAAAAAATATACAGTAAAAACCGTATCAAAATCCGTTGCGTGGTGTTTGAACTAGGTACTGCCACAATAAAAGGGGTGGATACTCGAGTATATAGAACAATACAATAATTAAAACCGTACAATAATTAAATTCTGTAAAAAATATTGCTTTGTTGTTGAACTTGTGGAGTCTGTGGAGATTCAAGAAAAGTGCGAGTAGAGGGTTTTGTCGTGCGCGCGTGTGTGTGACGCGTGTATAGTTCGCACACATGCAAGGCGTCAACACGTGGTATAGAAGAAGTAAGCGGAGAAACAGACATGAGAACGTGGATATCGACTTTGTTTTATACTATTTAGAGATGCTTTTAAGTCAGATGCTTATCGATGTTATTATATCGTTGCAGCGACGCCGGCGGCGCCCGGCGACGGCAAGCCGCCGCTGCACAGAAAGCCAAAGCCATCCAAAGATCACGATAAGGTAAAACTAACACGGAATTACATGAACTTATTCCGCCATCTTTATTCTATCACCGGACGACCAGACGTATGGCAAGCCGTCATCAATATATGGTTGACATCCCTCCTGCTCGCACCAAGCGCTTTGTTTCTACCTTCATAATGCGAACGGCCAAGGAGTGGAACTCTCTGTTTCCGGATAGCTATAATCTGGGTGTCTTTAAGACAAGAGTGAACAGGTTTCTTCTAGGCGAGCGTGCTACATCTTCGACCGCATCGTCACTTAACAACAGGTGAGATAGCGGTCAAACGCAAGCCTATAAATAATAAAAAAAAAAACTTTGTTGTTCATCGGGATCGATGTTCCAGTTAGAAGATTCCCCTTCTGTTCGTTTCGCCACTCAATTACATAACAAAATAGTAATATTTTGGTTTCAATCAATCACTGGTGGTAGGTTTCTCGTATGCGAGAGGCTGTCTGGGTGGGTACCACCGCTTTGCCAGTTATTCAGCCGCCGAACAGTAGTGCGTAAGCATTACTGTGTTCCGGCTTGAAAGGCATAATAACCAGCGAAATTACTGGGCATTAAGAGACTCAACAGCTAATTGTTTCAGGGTGACGAGCGCAGTGCAGCGCCGCGCAGGATTTTGTAAAACAAAGTTCTGTGTGGTGCAGTTATTGTTATGGGCTGGCGTATTGCTTACCATCAGACAAACGACAAGCTCGTCTCGTCAATTAATTACATAAAAAAACAATCAATCAATCATTTATTTCCAAGAATACTATCTTATATATAAAATTCTCGTGTCACAATTTTAGTTACCTTACTCCTCCGAAACGGCTTTACTGATTTTTACCAAATTTTATATGCATATTCAGTAGGTCTGAGAATCGGCTACTATCTATTTTTCATACCCCTAAGTGATAAGGGTTGTTCACCCTTAACATTTTTTTTAATTTATATGGCAAAACAACGTTTGCCGTGTCTGCTAATTATATATAACATCTTGTAATTAGATTTAGCAATGTATTCGGCGTGCAAGCAGGCGCGCAAATATTATTGTAATACCCTTATTACGGATCGGACAACTTTTCAGAAAATGTTTTATATTAACTTTAATTAATATAAATAGCCATGAAAAATACTATTTTAATTAAATAACACTCTAAAAGTACCTAAAACTATGTTTAAATATTATGTTTCATATATTGCCGCGCAAAAGGTCACCTCAAAACTTGTGACGTCATATGTAGGTAGAAAACGACAAACTCTTCGAAATAAAACTTGCAAAAATATTTAAATACGTTTTGTGAAGTTTGGGGACGATATTGTAGTAATGGAACGAAAAAATTAGCAAAAATACATTTTATGAACAGCAAAAAACGTAAAATAAACACAAGCTTGACTCACGGCATTTACCTACAAATGACGTCATGCGCTGTGATTGTTGTTTCGTTTGAGATGAAGAATAGATTAAAAATGACAGAATTATTAGATTTTATGTATTGATTTAAAAATATAAATCATTATTATTTCACAAAAATATTGATTGAATAATCTTTCTGATTCGACGAACATTCGTTCTAACTATATTTTAGATATTTTCTCGATTACTGGTCCGATCCCCTATTATAATGAATTTATTAAGAAATTAGAATTACTGTATACTAAATTAAATGAAATAAATATTAACGAATGTCAAAATAAAAATAGTAGGTATAAAATCCTACTGCATTCATTATATGTATACTCAACCTCTGTGGACAGCCTCTGTGGTGCAGCGGTTGGGCAGGTTGACTCAAATCTCATACACCACTGAAGTTGCGGGTTCGATTCCCGCGACGAGACAAATGTTTGTGAACAGAAAAAAAAGCGCAAGTATTTGTTTCGTGTCTGGGTGTTGTGGGACCATGGTCCTCATAGTTTCCTGGTTCCCTAGATACAGGGAATCCTAGTTAGGGGTCAGGATCTATGTATGTGATCGTTGGGCGTTATTTATTTATTTATAGTAGCTGCTCCCCGCGGTTCCACCCGCGGTTTCCCGAGATAAAAAGTAGCCTATGTGCTATTCCAAGTCCTAAAGAATCTACATACCAAATTTCATCAAAATCGGTTCGGTAGTTTTTGCGTCAAAAAGTATAACAAACATACATCCATACATTCTTACAAACTTTCGCGTTTTCAATATAAGTAAGATAATCGTTTCGTGGCATGCTTTATTTCTATTGCTATTTTCTATGTAATAATTTGTACATACATAGATATCTATAGGAACGAACGTGTCTATTGTATATTTTCTAAGCTAGGTACAGATAGTACATAATCTAATGAAAAGATATTATATACTACTAGCTGACCCGGCAAACGTTGTTTTTCCAAATAAATTTTAAAAAAAATTTAGCAGTGGACTACCCCAAACATTTAGGGGGATGAAAAATAGATGTTGGCCGATTCTCATAGATACCGGATAAGCACAAAAAATTTCATCAAAATCGGTCAAGCCGTTTCGGAGGAGTATGGCAACGAAAACTGTGATACGAGAATATGGAGATATATTAGAAGAAGATGTACATATCGGGTATCGGTTGAGCCAACTGAATGGCCTACAGATAATTCAACCGATACCCGTCCTCCGGCAACGTGCCCAAAATGCTGGCGGCGTTGCCTCGCTGAACTGCGAGGCTGATTCTTTGGCCAAAATACACGCCAGCATTTATTATCTTTTAGTTTAGTTTTATTTAGTTTTTAAATTATTAAGCCTTTTGTTATATTATATTAAGTATAATCTAATGAAAAATGTTTCTACTTGATTATCATGATTTAATTGTCTTTAATAATGTTAATTGTATCAAAGGAGCTCCAAAATTGCATGTCCTGTATTTGAAAGTGAATAAATAAATTAATAAAAAAAAAACTAAATATTGTTTAATACTTTGGTTGTCAGAGCGCGCGCGGCAAGTCCCAATCGGCGTCCCCGCGCCGCGCGCCCTCCCCGCCGCCCGCCCACAAGCTCGCACACAACGAACCGACAGAGGTAAACATTCTTAAAGTTCTAGCGGTGTGAACACAGGAACTACTACGCCCACGTCCTCATCGGACCGACACGACAGGGATACGACAGCGATGTGGCGTGTCCTCGACATATCGCGGTTTAACATTATTTTTGTGCCGACGTTTTGTTAAACGTACGATGTTTAAAACAATAGGGAATATGCATGTACTTTTTTAACCCTTAATCGGGCACAGGGAACTATTTTCCCACCTTGTCAATCTAGTCATCTTATCAATCTTTCATTCGCACTTTATCCCTCCACTTCACTTCTATGTAAATAAATCTGTACACATTTATTTGAGGATCGAGGTACATAAATTCAAAAGTAAAGTCAGAGTAAGTTACTAGTCTATTAAAATTTATAGACGTGATCGGACAAAGAGAAATAATTTCCCACTTGGGTTGTCCCTAATCGGGCAAAGGCAAATAATTTCCCACGCGAAAAAAACCTTATATTTTCAGTTTCAGTAATTTTTATTTTATTTTATGTACACTACTATCTCACATGATACAAGAACTTACACTTAAACCACGAAAAGCGTTTTTTTCTGTTCTGCCCGATTAAGGGTTAATGCATCATAAATCGATTAATTAATGAATACTATTAATCTCTGTATATTTATGAAAAATATAATGTATGTTCGTAAAAATCTGCACAAATTCAAGGTGAATAGTGACCACCACAACATAAACACTAGAAATAAGGATAGAATTGCAGTACCTAGGTTTAGACTGAGTAAAACGAATAAGTCCTTCATGGGCAATTGTGTACGTTTTTACAATAAAATTCCAAAATGTATAACGGAGCTCACAGAAAGTAGATTCAAATTTAGGATGAAAAATATTCCAATAAAAAAGCATACTATAAAGTTAGTAATTACATAGAAGACAAAGATGCATGGAACATTCCGCTTCTGCCAAGTAGCCAACTGGTACATAAGAAACATAATATTGTGAAAAACAAACATAAAATATTGTAGCAAAAGTTCTAAAAAATATGCCCCCCAGTTTCTTGCCGTATCTTCTGAGTAGTGGTTCTTTTTCCGATACGGTGGTAGAGTCATTGTAATAATTGACGTTCATAAGTGCGTCTGTGACGACAAAATTGAATAAAGAACCTTTGATTGATTGATTAAATGAAAAAAAAAATTTCGGCATAATTCGTCAATAAATAAATTAAATTAAAATTTAAATCAACATAAATGCGCCATTTGCGTGTGACGTCAAAATGTGGGGACCTAGCTTTTCATTGGTCCATCATGTGTGTGTGTGTCAATAATTTACCAATAGGGCGGGCTCTATGTCAAAATTTGACCAATAAGCAGCAAGGCGCGTGACGTCAAAACGTGGCTGCACGTACTCAAGCGTTTTGCGATTACGTTCCGTTTCTCCAAAAATAAGAAAAAGAAACATTGAAATACAAGTAAACTACGCAGTTAATATTAATAATAATTATATCACCACTGAATGTTTACAAGAGTAATCTATCGTAAAAAGTAATTTCCAGATTTTTCGACAACACATGCATATTCCCTATAACTAAGCCCACGTCCTCATTTGTCTCTTCGTGGCGGTGAGGAGATCCCGAGGGGAACCCCCAGCGTGGGAGGAGGTCACGCATGCGGTGGCAGGCGCGGGCCGCACTGTTGCGGCGTTGGACGGAGGACCTCCAGCGGTCCCGGGCAGTGGACGGTAGAGGCCATCCGTCCGGTCATTCGGAGGTGGGTGAGGCGCCGATTCGGGTCGCTGATCTTCAGACTGGTGCAGGTGCTGTCCGGACACGGATGTTTCGGAAAGATGGATGTTTGTTTGTTACTCGATCACGCAAAAACTGCGAAACGGATATTGATGAAATTTAGTTTATAGTACCTTTAGGTCCTGGAAAGGGACATAGGATATATATATCCCGGGAAACCGCGGGTGAAAGTGCGAGGTACAGCTAGTAAGTAACAGATTGTGTTTCCCCAGGTGTCGGCGCCTGAGAAGAGCCACGTGAGCGCCGCCGAGGTGACGCACAAACTGCACGCGCTGCAACACCACGGGCACCGCGCGGACGACAAGGTCAGGCCGGCAACCGACGGGCGGTAGTGTGCTAACATTACACCGTTACCATCCGAAGGGGGCTATTTCAAGCGAAGTTACTGACCATTATGATAACGACATTGTTTTAGAGTGACTTTAAAAATCGACGAAAACTCGACTCGACGAATATAAGTCCTCTCCATCCAAAGGTTGTCTGGAAGAGATCGCTTTGAGCGATAAGACCGCCCATTGTAACACTTTGGTTTTTAAGTTTGTAATTTTTCTTTTGCTGTAATAATTGGTGGTGTAACAGTAAAGAGTTATCTAATCTAATCCTTTGCCTGATGGTAAACACCACGCCTGCCCCTAGCAATTGCAGTACCACCCTGACTTTTAATAGCATAAAGAGCACAGCATTGCGCTCATCAGCCCGAGACATCAGATATTAAGATTAATAATGCCCAGTAATTTCGCTGGCTACAATGCCCTTCAAACCGGAACATAGTGATGCTTGCGCACTACTGCTAAACTGCCTGGCACGGAGGAATTACTATTACCCAATTAGCTTATTCCCGAGACTTCAGGATAGTCCATAATTGTAGTTTTTAATGACCACTAGCTTTTTCCCGCGGCTTCTGCTACGTAAACGATAGAGAAAGCCCATAGTCATCTATTTTCCAAGACTATTGTAACAAGACCTCTCCGGTATATGGGAGCGCGGACTACGAAGAGATCAAGCTGTATCTACGTAGTCCTTTGATAACCTATAATCTAAGTTGAGACTACCCTGAAAACCGAATTAAAATCCGTTCAGCAGTTTTCGAGTCTATAGGTAACAAACTTACAGAGATAAATTCTAAAAGCAGTGGATTCATGTTCAGTACCCTCGAAATGTTCGACCCCAGTTGGTTTTTAACCGACTTCAAAAAAACAAGGTTCTCAATTTGATAGTATTATTTTTAATGTTTGTTACCTCAAAACACCGTCATTTATGAACCGATTTGGAAAATTCTTTGCGTCGGGTTCAGTATAGCAGCGATGTGGTCTTCTTTACAAAGAAGATTGGCTATGGAAGTCACATGCGAGCACACGAACGCAATCAATAAGGAGATGAATGCAGTCGCCGTGGCCGAAATCGGCCGGGAATACATCATCATCATCATCATCATCATCATCATCATCATCAATGTGGTCCCATATAAATTTCATCGATATTTGACCTTGGACTTCAAAGATACATCAGAATTGAAGCCGGTTTTGTTTGTTACAAATAAATTATTCAAAAATATCTTCAATGACTCAGTTCCATTCTTATAATAGTATAGATAGTTATATCTCCCTAGTAAATAAGAGCGAAGAAGTAAAAGAAGTCAAACGTAGAAGTCACTAGTTAACCCTTTCTTACGTTTCACATATTTTTGTTGCAGACAAACGAAACCCAAGAAACAATAGCAGAGGCACTTGAGACGAAAACCGAAGTAACCGAGGTGAAACCCGACAAACCGATTGAACACAAACCAGAAGTGCCGCAGAAGCCGATAGAACTCAAAGAGGCACAGAAACCCGAGAAGAGGGAAGAGAAGAAGGAAGAGAAGAAGGAAGAGAGGAGGGAGAAGGAGCCCTCGCAGGAGAAGACTGATGATAATGAAATGACAGGTGAGATAATTAGAGTCAATTACAGTTAACTCGTGGTAGGTCTCTCGTATGTGGGAGGCCGTCTGGGTAGGTACCATCTCTTCGCCAGTTATTCTGCCGCCAAGCAGTAGTGCGCAAGGCGCAGTGCTTTTTATTGTATTAAACGGTTAGGGTGGCACTAAAATTGTTATGCACAGGTGGTGTGGCGGTGTGGCGCTTACCATCAGGGGAACGACATGCTCGTCCAACACTCAGTTCTATAAAAAAAATATGTGGTCTATTATTTAATGACATCGAAAAGCGTTTAATTTGTAAACGCTTCCACGCGCTGCAAAAAGGGGAGGTGTTATAAGTTAGACCACTGTGTGTCTGTCTGCGTGTTTGTCTGTGGCGCCGTTGCTCTTAAACGGGTGAACCAATTTTGATGTGGTTTTTTTATTTGAAAGCAGGATTTTTGGCGGTGGTTCTTAGTAATGTCTTATCAGAATTGGTTCAGCTGTTTTTTACTTTTTATAGGGTTTTTGTGAGTTTATAAATATTTTTTGAAAGAAAGAAAGAAATTATTTATTGCTGAACTGTACACATAGAGTTTAAATTAGAACAAAAGATATTTATTAGCACAAAAATACAAAAAACCGCAGCAATTTTTATTTATTATTATTAAATATTCTATAATTATATATTTCAGCGTCGATGACCGCCCGCCGCATCACTACCGAGGAGGAAGCCAAAGCCGCCCTCGCGGAGAGACGGCGCCGCGCGCGGGAGGAACTAGAGAAACAAGCCGAACTAGAGAGGCAGAGGTATGGGCATATTTACTAGGTCTTCAAAAGTCTAAAGTCGAAACATAATCATTAAATAGGCACAAAAATGCATTTTTTTAGAAAAAAAAAAATCGACTTCAATGTATCTTCGAAGTCCAAGGTCACATATCGATGAAATTTATATGGGACCACTTCGTAGCTATATCGAACCCGACGCAAAAAGAATTTTTCAAATCGGTTCATAAATGACGGAGTTCTGAGGTAACAAACATAAAAAAAAAAAATACAATCGAACATAGAACCTCCTCCTTTTAGATGTCGGTTAAAAAATAAGTATGTTCGCCCATTCCCTTCCCACACTCAAATTGAAGTCCGACCCCAGAAAATAAACGCGAAAACTGACTACCACAGTGCTTCGGAAGTACGCCCGCTAGAGAAGGTAGCACCAAAAAACTTGCGAGGATGTCTCATTTTTTAAATCTTTTAAAATGTCTAAAAATACAACACTAAACAATGGGTATAAATTACGATTAACATAACACAACATCTAAAAGTGAGAGTTAGCCATCATTATTCTTCTCGTGGATATGTGGCTAAACCAGGCCTAGCGCACTCCGCACTGTAGGTACGAAGCTACAAGTACATAGCCGGACACCGACGGCGGGTCGCGCGTCGTTACACGTGCCGCGTCAGAAGAGATAAGAGCGGCGCGATAGAAAGAGACGCGCTCTGTAGGTTAATATGACTGGTAGGTATGCAGCGCTACGCGAGCTGAATTGAATTTTATTGCGTCATAGCAAGAGTCGCTATTTGTTTAAATTTCTTTGTGGAGTGATGCTTCTGTCCCTTAGTATTGTGTGGCTGAATCAAGACCGCCCAGAGGTCTCTATTTATGTGACTTGTTCTAGGTAGATTATTTTATATAAACATGCAACAAGTTCAAAGCTTTAACAAAGTGGCACTAATATTCATTTCGAATATGAAAATTTACCAATGACTGATAAAATAGCTATTCATTAAACATAAAATTAAATTAATATTGCTAGATTTTTAATACTAATGTTTTTTTTTGTTCAGCGCTATCTAATTGACAGCGAAGATCCAAAACAACCACGCTTGTTCATAACAATTGCAGTGTCACCCAAAACTTTGACATAATGCAAAGTAGATACTGCGTAGCACTGCATTGCGTTACATTTCGTAAACTAAGCTGACGTATGCCCTTCAAACTGGAACACAGTAATGCTTGCGCACTACTGCTTGGCGGCAGAATAATTGGAAAATGGCTATTACCTAGATGACCTCTCACATACGAACCATACCACCTAGTAAATTGACTTTAAAAACCTCAATTTATAAACGTTATTTATAAGTTGTTGTTAATTGTTGATCCTTAATTGCGACCGTTTACTTAAACTATTGGCACAGTGACACTAGCAGGGTTAATCTATATTTTATACTTAGGAATTACTAGCATCTCATATATACATTAAATGCATGGAAAATATATATAATAATAATACATCTTATATACATAATATTGTAGATAATACATATTACACACAAATACCTACAAAAACATACAAACCTTATCTTCATACACAGCGTCATTCACTTTTCCTCACACACAAACACTACACGCTACACACATCCACCACAAACAAAGCAAAATTTGTAATATGTGCTTCAAATGCGTATAGAATTACTTATTTATATATAGCGACTTTAATAAAATGTATAAAAAGCGTGAACCTGTTATTGGCAGTATGAGTAGCTTAATATGCAATGTTATTATTTTCTTTAAGTGCTGTTGGTTCTACGACAAATAAATAAAAAAAAAAATGCAGGCTTACCACCATCTTCTAAATCAGTATTATTTTAAGCTTACTTCCGTTTTCCGTACCACGAAGTCCTAAATAAGCTTACTTTGATATTGTATTGTTGAGAAGTTTCGGTGACGTCATAGTAAATCATTCATTCAGGTGTTTTTTGACAGCTGACACTTCGCAGGAACAAAAACATTGTTTTATGAAGCTCATGGTACGAATCAGAGTAATATGATTGTAAGCTTGAAATAAAGCGTTCCTGTAGCATGATTGTCATGTAAAAGTTGGTGGTAATCCCCCTGTTTGTGTTTCAGACTGCAACGCGAAGCGGAAGAAGAAGCAGAGAGACAGAGACTGGAGAGAGAGAGAGAGATGCGCGAAGAGCAGGAGGCGAGAGAGCTCGCGCAACTACAGCGGAAAATGGATGAGGAGAAACTTAGGAAAGCCATCGAGGTACCGTCCCCTTTATTGTTTCTATTGATTAGCTCCGAAAAGTTTGATTGAATGATGGTGAAATTTGATCATAATATAATGATCATTTGTTCATTATTTTTTTTTATTATTATTATGTCGCTCTTTCTCAAGGGTTATGCACCCGGTCCTTTGGAAGGTTTGCGCGGGGACATGTGACATGCTTATTATTATTATTATTGAAATTTAGCGGTCAAATGCTTGCCTATCAGGTGTAAAAAAAAAACACCCGATCACAAGTATGACTTGTGGACCATCATAATATCCATCTATACTTTCCAGGCGCAGCAACAATTAGAACGTGAGGAGGCCGAGCGAAAGTCCCGCGAGGAAGTGGAACGCCAGGCCAAGCTTAAAGAAGAAGAAGAGAAGAGGAAGGCCGCAGAAGAAGCGGAGAAGGTTAGGAAAGAAGAGGCCGAGAGAGAAGAGAAAGAGAGGCTCGCGAGGAAGCAGCGGGTCGAAGCTATCATGGCGCGGACTAGGCTTAGGAAGGTAAGAATATGTATATACTTAAATCTGATTCATAGGTCATAATTTTATTAGGTAGTAAGGTAGGTTTCTCGTATGCAAGAGGCTATCTGGGTTGACACTACCGCTTTGCCAGTCATTCTGTATCTGCCTAACAGTAGTGCGCAAGGATTATTGTGTTCCGGTTTGAAGAACATTGTAGTCAGCGATATTTATGGGCTCAAAATCAAAATTTCTTTATTTCAATTGTGTCGTCACAGACGCACTTATGAACGTCAATTATTACAATGACTCTACCACCGTATCGGAAAAAGAACCACTACTCAGAAGATACGGCAAGAAACTGGGGGGCATATTTTATTAGAAATTTTGTTACAATATTTTGTTTGTTTTTAACAATATTACGTTTCTTATGTGCCAGTTGGCTACTTGGCAGAAGCGGAATGTTCCATGCATCTTTGTCTTCTATGTAATTACTAACTGTATAATATGCTTTTTTCATTAGAATATTTGTCACACGCAATAGGGGATCGGACAACTTTTAAGAAAGTGTTTTATATTAACTACAATTAATATATATAGCCATGAAAAATACTATTTTAAAACTATGTATTAATATTATGTTTCAAATATTGCCGCGCAAAAGGTCACCTCAAAATTTATGACGTCATATGTAGAGAGAAAACGACAAACTCTTCGAAATAAAACTTGCAAAGAGATTTAAATACGTTTAGTGAAGTTTGGTGACGATATTGTAGTAATGGAACGAAAAAATTAGCAAAAATACATTTTATGAAAAGCAAAAACGTAAAATAAACAAAAGCTTGACTCACGGCATTTTTGATAGCCTCTGGTAAACCTAATTCTATTTTAGGTTTGGAAACTATCGTGAGAGTGTCAGAATAATTCCGGCTAGTTTAGAAGTTTACGCATTGTATTCGCTAAATCCATTTGTATATTCTTTTGTATTTCTATATTCATATATCATGGATTTTTCAGGTTCGAGACGTAACAAATATTCGTGCAGAAGAAAAAAAAGCTGAATAAAGCTATTTCATAACATATTTTATATACATCTCTAAAAAAATTAAAAAGATCAAGTATTTGTCTCGTGCCTGTCTTTCGTTCCAACGACACCAGGGAGTATGGGGGTTTGTAGTTCCTGGTTCCATAATCGTGGGGCATTGTAAAATATTATTAATCAATTGTACTGAGTAAAAAATGACCCTTTCCAGGCTGAAGAAGACAAAAAGCAACAAGAGAACAAGCAACCACTCCCCAACCAAGCCACCCCTGCCCCAGCGGAGCCCTCGCCCTCCGTCCCGGCCGACAGCGAAGCCCCCGCACCACACAGCGCCGACAACGGAGCACCCACAACAAATAACGCCGACAATGAAGCACCCGCAATAGATAGCGTGGACAATGAAGCACCAGCGGTAGGAAGTGTGAACAATGGAGCACCCGCAGTAGATAGTGTGGATAATGGAGCACCCACGACTGTGGACAATGGAGCCGCGGCGCCCGACAACGGGAATGTTGAGACTGGGGACCTGCTCGGCTCGCTTGGATTCACTAGTCAGGTAATACTCAAATTATAGATGGTTTAACCAGGTGATGTCAAGTTCAAATTACAGACAGTTTAACCAGGTGATGTCAAGTTCAAATTATAGACAGTTGAACTAGGTGTTGTCAAGTTCAAATCATAGACAGTTTAACCAGGTGATGTCAAGTTCAAATTATAGACAGTTTAACCAGGTGATGTCAAGTTCAAATTATAGACAGTTTAACCAGGTGATGTCAAGTTCAAATTATAGACAGTTTAACCAGGTGATGTCAAGTTCAAATTATAGACAGTTTAACCAGGTGATGTCAAGTTCAAACTATAGACAGTTTAATCAGGTGATGTCAAGTTCAAATTATAGACAGTTTAACCAGGTGATGTCAAGTTCAAATTATAGACAGTTTAACCAGGTGATGTCAAGTTCAAATTATAGACAGTTTAACCAGGTGATGTCAAGTTCAAATTATAGACAGTTTAACCAGGTGATGTCAAGTTCAAATTATAGACAGTTTAACCAAGTGATAATCAAGTTCAGGGTATAAGCTATCTCTATTCTGAATTTTACTCAAATTCGTTGAGCCGTTACAGCGTGAAAAAGAAACAAACATACGCATTCACAAACTTTAGCATTTATAAATAACAATAAAAAAAGAAAAAATGCACAAATTCAGACTTTCCATATATTGTTAGTAACAAAGATTTTAAAAACTAGGTTAGTAGATAAGTGATTACTTTTTAAACTTTGTAATTAAGGAGTTTGTTTGATGACTTCCAGCCGGAACCGCCTGCGCCGGCGGCGGCGGACAGCGGAGCGTCACACAATAACGGCAACCTCGCTGCTGACTTACTGGGCCTGTCCCACCAACATAATGTCAGTATATTTTTTTTTAGTTATAGATCCTGCAGGCTTACCACCATCTCTTAAATCAGTATTATTTTAAGCTTACTTCCGTTTTCCGTATCACGAAGTCCTTAAAAAAAGCTTACTTTGATATTGTATTAATAGTAAAGACATTTTTAAGCGTCTCGTCCATGAACATTTTATTAAGCAAGTTTACCCTAATGACTAACATTATCTTCAATACTGCTGTTTTGATAAGTCCACTCCGCCTTTTCTAACCCATAAACCTACATGTGATCCTATCACTTTATAATTATGTATATGTATATATATATATATATATATATATATTGTTATATTATATAATTATATTTATTGTGATGTTGTATATATTTTTCTATTGTTATACAATTTATTATATTTATATTGATGTCATTTATTTAGTATATCTCAACGTACTTTTGCTCAAAATGTAACTGCACATCCACTATATTTCTTTCACGACCTGGAAGACTGGTAGATAATGTTAAATAGCATTAAGTCATTCCTTGTACCATTTTTGTGCAAAACTATTAAATAAATAAATATTGTTGAAAAGTTTCGGTGACGTCATCGTAAATCATTCATTCAGGTGTTTTTTGACAGCTGACACTTCGCAGGAACAAAAACATTGTTTTATGAAGCTCATGGTACGAATCAGAGTAATATGATTGTAAGCTTGAAATAAAGCGTTCCTGTAGCATGATTGTCATGTAAAAGTTGGTGGTAAGCCCCCCTGGCCCCTAACTAGGATTCCCTGTACCTAGGAAACCAGGAATTACGGAGACCATGGCCCGAAACACCCTGACTCGAGACAAATACTTGTGCATTTTTTTCTGTTCACAAGCAGTTTAGCATGAGTTCCCAATTACCTACTACGAAATTACTGGGCAAAGTGTACTGAGCAAGAGTAAAATGGGATGGAATTGCCCCCACCGTGACAATCGAAGCTTGCCATCACAGCGTAAACATCGCCTCGTGATTTCACTGGCATACAATTCTCCGCGATAAAAAGTATTCTATGTCCTATTCCAGGATTTAAAAGCTACTGAACAAAATTTCATCAAATCCTTTGCATCTTGGCCTGTGACTTTCTCATAATATTTTCTCTCATACATTATTAGAAGACGTTCTTAGTTATACTCTACTTAGCTATTTAAGTCAATATAAAATCACTTATTAGTGTAATGAGGCTAGATTGTAATGTTAATGGGATGTCTTTCTGAGACAGATCATTATATATATAAAAAAATATATATTAGAAGTAATATTATAATTTCCAGAACGAGGACAAATCGGTCGAACAGCCAGCCACAAAAGCGGCGACGGTCGACAACACGAGCCCCGCCGAGACAAACAACGGCAACGCCGAACCCCTGCCCGCCAACATGTCCGCCAACATAACCGCCAACATGTCCGCCAACTTCATCCAGAACGAGATCGCCACCAACGAGTCGCAGACCAAACTCGCCGACAACCTCTTACAAGATGACTTCACAACGCACAACGGCCACGGGACGTTAAACCATCCACTCACGTTGCAAAACGCTATCTAATACGTTTACGGTTGAAATTGGAATGATTTCAAAGCTTATATATTGGCTGCGGTTCCTTCGCCTCAGCTCTGAACTGATTGGGCAATACGCACATGGCCTCACTAGGATTTTACGAGATTTGAACGGCACGGCTTTTCTTATCTATGGATATTTCTGGATCTAACTCGGATGTGACGTAATAGAACATTTTTCGAAGTGTTAGAAAACACTTCGAAAATATTTTAAAGATATCTTTCAAAGAAATATATATACATCAACGTAACTAAAATACCAGTTCTATATAGATATCAACATTCTCTTTAAATATACGCGTAAAGATATCAAACACCTGTATTTTTTATATTCGTACCAGTACTTCAATAATAAATGTTTCAGTAGACAAATCTAGTAGACAGACAGCTCGTGCGAAAACAATCCTTAAAGACGTAGCATTAAAGTCAGTTTATTAAACACCGTTAATCACCGTTGTTTCTCAAAATCGGTCTAATAGATTAGTTCCTATGAGGAAAAATTATTAACAAAAAAAGCTAAATTGTTTTGACTATATAAAGCCCGAACACATCGAAAATTACTCGAAGAAAGCGAGCGAGCTTGTATTTTCTCGAGTGGAATGACATATGTTATTCTTGACTTACTGTTGGTTACATTGGCGAATATTTTAGCCAGCTCAATTCACTTTTTAGACTACTAAATAACCAAATAAAGTAAACTCTGACTCTTCTCTGACTTAGTGACCATGAAAATTAAAGTGTAAATAGGGCTTTTATTATAGTCAAAAATTTCCAAAAACCTCTACATGGGTATTATGTTCCTTGATTTTGAGTAGCAAACTTAAGTAACAATATGATGGTGCCTTTATTATTTTAGTTACGGTGCTATGCCTGGCATTGAAACAGGTCATTAAAATCCCGTTTATGATCCATGTAGGGCGATTTACCTTTGCCACTGGACCAATGCTTTGAGCATTGGTTCTAGTGGAAAATCTTATAAATCCAGTTCAAAATAAAATTAGCATATATCTGTACTACGGAAAATCCAGTGAAAAATAAAATATAGCTGACTTCTACTTTTCAATGTAATTATAACATAAAAGAGATGTTTCATTTACGGCTACCACTATGTACGCTACATAGAAAAATAAGAAAAATTATTGAGGATTTTTATAAAAATACAAATGAACAAATTTGAACAATTTTGTTTTACATGAGTGCGTGTTTAACTTAAATCTATTATTATAAATATACAGAAAGAAGAAAATATCAAAAATAAATTATAAATATCGTCCAGGATGCGTACAAAAATACTCCATGTCCTCATAAAAATTGACATGGTCCTCGTAGTTCCATGCAACAATTTTGGATATGACGCGAGGACAGCCAATATGTATGCATTGAAAAATGCCGTCAGTTTCTACCATTCTTATGTTATGGCAGCCACACACGTTCAAGTTGCGTCCAATTCGCATGTGGCTTGAGGCTTGACCGAATAAACTTGACCGTGTTAGATCAGTATGTATGATAAGTTTATGGCATTTGGATGTGTGAACTGGAAATTGGATCAAGCCTCAAGTCTCATGCAAGTTGATGATAAACTTGAACGTGTGTGGCTACCTTGAAACTTCAAACAGTTTCGCTGTTATTTAATTAACACTGTAACAATATTGTTTTTATTAGCCTTCATTGTATGCCTGCATTCCGTTTGCATGTTTTTTGTACAGATAAAAGACATGCAAATTGAGGCAGAATTCATTGATGTCGTAATCGGTGATGCGAAATGCCTTTGTTCCGTCTTCAAGATGGTACGTGCATTGAGTGGTAGAGAGGTTCGTCGTTGGCAAGGGACACTAAATAATAATATTCTTATTAATTATGCATTTATACGGCAGCTGTTTATTTCCAACTCGATGTGAAAAAGCTTTGAATTTTGTTGTCTATTTAGAAAAAATATCATATTACATAAAAATGAGCTTTATTTTTAAACATTGTTGTCCTTTATATACAATAGTATCACAAAAAGACGCATCGATTTATTTGTATAAAACCGACACAATTCTTACAAGAATTATTTGGTCAAATTTTTTTGCACGCTGTAAAGAAATGACATCTGCTGTGAAAGTACGAAATACGTAAATAAATTAAACAATTCAGCCAATAAAGTTAATGGCAATAATTAGAAAGAAATAGTGTTTAAAAATAAAGGATCGCATTTTTACAGTGCCTGGCCAATATATGACCCGCCTGTCTTTATTTTAATTGCCTTGGCTTAAAGACGCCAAACTTAGTAAATTATCTCTCAGGTCTAAGGTCTTTATTTAGGCCTGCATTGTAAATTCGTAGTAATAGCTTCAAAGCGCGTCATTATAAGCAAAATAAATAAATATTTTCATACAATCCAATACATATGTAACAGTAGTTAGTATTGTTAACAAAATAATAAAATTAGTTTCCATGTAATAAAATAATACAATGATTGTATAGTGAATGTATCATTTCGATTACCGTTTGGCCGATCATTAGGTTGTGTGAAACTTTAAATTAAGTTCTATTTATTGTGATTTTTAATTATTATTATTTTATAATGATTATGACGTTACGGCGGAAACATATCATTTTGAACTGTAGCTGACTACTGCCCGCAAAATTAGTAAATAAAAACGGAACAAATAATCTATCAAGATATCAAAGCTTGATTTTTCTGGTGGTAGTGCTACAGTAGAGAAATATGTCGCGTCCAGAAGTCTATAAGACCGCTTCTGAGCCTAGACAATTTATATTCTCATTAAACGGAGACAGACATACGCGGGAGTGGCCAAGTGTGAGCAGAACAGAGAGACAGATGCATTCTTCTCCGATTCGGCCATGTCTCGGGTTTACCCGAGTGCGAGCGAGAAAGCTGTGTCATAGGACAATGAAACTAGTAAAAAATGCGAATTTGATGATTTAGTTTAATTGTGGCTAAGGTTAGCGACCTTTGCTGTCGTCACAAGTCTATGATTTAAACGTACTGGCCGCTTCACATCACGGACTGACATTGCGCTTGCGACTATTACGTAAAAATATGTTTACATGTAAAGGAAAAGATTGGATTTGATAGGATGCTTAAAGTTAATAGGTCGGTTTCCATTAGCCAATGGATATCCATTGGCTAATGGAAACCGACCTATTAACTTTAACGTCGATATCGACGATTCGATTTAAGAACTGTCAAAAATTCAAGATGGCGTCCCTAAAACCGATTGTGATTGGCGGATTCATAGTTTTGTCTTTAGGGGACTATGAGAATACGTCCAGCAGACAGCCCATTCACGAAATAAACTGCATTAAATCGAATCGCGGAATATTTTCGATCGTTTCGGAACTACATTGATGATACAAGTGCAAGGTGCGATGCAATAAAATTGCACAATGATATTGTACAATATTATTGTAAAGTATTTTGATATTAAGCAATATTTGCTATTGGAATGCGTATATCTGTCGCTAACGATAGTCATATTGGGGACTGACGTTGGTATTTAGTTGTTTACCCGTGAGCTTTTTAATAAGTAGCGAATAACATCAAGGCTCTTGCAAAGTTCCAGTCCGAACTTTAGTACCAGCTTACGCCTAGTGATCATGCAACAAACAATACTATAATTATTAATTTATTTAGAGACTTGCATAAAATTATAATGTATTATAAGTAGTTAGCGTTCAACTAAATAATTATTAATCTTGTGTATTATTATGGCATCAGATTATTAAAAATAATAACGCAACGGAATTCTCGTCTCGTGTTACATTTGATGCCTTAATAATATAATTATTATGTTTATACTGTCTATGTTACTTAGCCGTCTCATTATCTACTTTTTTATAATTTCTTTTTTAAGGTTATCGAACATTATTTTCAAATGTATTAATGCAGTTAATTAATTTCCAAATCAATTAGTTGTATAATAAATAATAATACATTGAGCTTTTTGTGTCGTTGGAAAAATGGCGGTGTAATATAACATTTTTTTATTAGGTATTATAACAAATTTAACTTCATTTATGATAATAAATGTAGCAGCATTATAAGTCTTGTACTCCTTATTATGGATTCGTATGTAAGACTTTAGTTTTCGTATTGATCCGCTAGATGGCGTTTTTCTACAATTGTTGTGTTACTAGTTATGTTACGGAAACGTGCTTGTTATACCCCTAAAGAAGTTAAAAAAAATGGAGGATGGCGTATTCCTGTATGTAATATTCCATAAATTCATTTCACCTAACTGTGGTAGTATAGTTTTCTAATTATTAATTTAAGCGCATTAAATTCACCCAAATTTTATGATGTTAAACCTATTTTGATAAAATTAATAATCATTGAAACTGTAAAAACGTATACATGCTTTGAAAAAGTGACACTTGTGTTTTTATTGAAGTTATCGTAGATTTACTCTATACATTGTTAATAATCTGTCACAGCTTCGAACATGTTTTGTATATGAAATAAATAGAGTTGTATGGATTGTAAATATGACCACTATGTAAAAATCAAGTGTTCTGATCACACAATATTTTAGCACTGAATGTCTCATGAAATTAAATATTTCAAAAGAACTACAAACATAGTATAGTTACTTGGTTTTTGACAAAAAACACTCATTTGATACAAATGAACTCGTGTATTACCAGGCCTAGCGCACACCGCACTGTAGGTACGAAGCTACAAGTACATAGCCGGACACCGACGGCGGGTCGCGCGTCGTTACACGTGCCGCGTCAGAAGAGATAAGAGCGGCGCGATAGAAAGAGACGCGCTCTGTAGGTTAATATGACTGGTAGGTATGCAGCGCTACGCGAGCTGAATTGAATTTTATTGCGGCAGAGCAAGAGTCGCTAATTGTTTAAATTTCTTTGCGGAGTGATGCTTCTCTCCCTTAGTAGTCTGTGATATTACAAAACTAGGCAAAATTAGTTCCATAATGAACACTTGATTTTAACAATTGTGACGACATTTATTTACCCTAATATTCCTACATTTGACATTTAAGCTTGTAGATAACCTTACAATTATTTTTGCTAATACATTTTCGAGTTCAACCTCAATCATGTGGCCTCCAGCCATTTTCATAAGTTTGTCACGAGAGAGAGAAGGTTGTATTGGGTTGCAAATGGATGGTTGTGTTAGTTTGACGGGACGATATTGTGATAAATGATGAGGTTTGTACTATAACATGAGAGAGACAAGTATACCGCGCGCTGTTATGGCCGGTGACCTGCGCAGTTATGATTTTGTATTGATGTTTGCTACTGCGCAGGTCACGTGATGCGCCTGTCAGCGGCCATAGTTTGACGAGAGTTATGTCATTGTTGCCTTCAGGGCAGGCATGGCGCTTACCATCGTGCGTGCGGGGTGGTGTGTGGAACTAAGCTGAGCATTGCTTATAAGCTTTTAACTGTGTTATTTATTAGTACCTATAGCTTTCTACCTAACTGCTTTTCATGAAACAATTAGTCGTGCATACGATACACAAGTGAATATCAAGAGAAAGTCACAGAATAAGTGTCAGTTTGTAAGAGCAACCTTTAGTTCCACATTTCGCCACGGCGCGGCGGGCGACAACTTATTCAATAGTATTTTGAATGCATATTCCTAAAAAATCGAAAAATAACTAAAAGTGGGTAGTAATGAATTCCAGTGCTTCTACATTAATACCTACTTCGAATTTGTGCATATTTTTTTAAACGCCTATATGTCTTGTTTGTAAAATCATTGAAATACATATCGTTTCTGCGTTTTCTATCGTCCGGTCATACTATCTCGGTTTGTATGAGTGTCCATACGTCGGAAGGTTGAGTCGTCATACTTACATGCGACATTGTATTTATGTATCACATTGAGACATGGCTTCTTTATACGTTCTATAATATGTTAGCAATCGATGGATTTATAAGGAGAAGTTTTAATAAAAAAATATTATGAAATTATTTTAGTGTTTTTCTTGATACCCTTAATCCACGAAGTCTGGAACTTTCATAGATATTTGAAATGGAACCACCTTGAACGAATAATAAATTAAATCCTAGATGTCCTCGTATACCTGTCATCTCAGTCAATTTTCGTCAGTCACTCGTAAACTATGAACTATTATTAATAATAATAAAATTTACGGGTGAAACGTTTAAGTTGGAGTAGTCCAACTATAGTTTCAATCACATCCGATTGTCTTTTTCAAGGTGAGTGCGGAACTCTCGCGAACGCAACGCGCTTCGCACTCAATTATTAAATAATGTGTCCAAACCATGTTAATTTTTTAGGGTTCCGTACCCAAACGGGAAAACGATCCTATTGCTAAGACTCCGCTGTCCATCCGTCTGTCACCAGGCTGTAACTCATGAACCGTGATAGACAGTTGACATTTTCACAGATGTATTTCTGTTGCCGCTATAACGACAAATACTAATAAACAGAATGCAATAAATATTTAAGGGGGCTCTCATACAACAGACATGATTTTCTTGTCGTTTTTATAGATAATGGTACGGAACCCTTCGTGCGCGAGTCCGCCTCGCACTTGGCCGGTTTAATTATTATTATTTAATATAACTGGTATATAGTTGGGCTGGGATCGGGACCAAACATTACAGTCAGTAAACATTACATTCTGTTACGAAGTGGGTAAAATGAGACGAAGCTAACATTTGGCAACTGCGTTTATTTATATACCACGTTCTATTGTTACAAACTAATGTTATCTATACAATTAAAATATATTACATTTTGCCAGCCCTTACAAAATGTAAAAATAAACAACACATTCCAACAAAAAATTTAGCACTGCGAGAATTATTATTAGTATTGTGTTACCAGCAATACCTAAAGCATTGGGCATTCTCTGAAATGACTAGTCAAAGTAGGATCGAAAGATTTGTCAGAACGCGTAGTTAGTATTCTGGCATTTAATTTCGTGAACTTCTTATAAAGCTAAATACGACGAAGGAGAAGAAATTCTTTCGTCTTTTGCTGCGCTCCGAGTCCGAGCTTCGATGAGGACTTGTTTTGCGAACTTGTAGCGATCAGAGAGGGAAAGAGGGACCGTTTTGACTAGAGAAAAAAATACTTTCGTTTTTTTAAGAAACTGATTGACGAGACAAGCAGGTCGTTCGCCTGATGGTAAGCAATACGCCTGCCCATAACAGATGCAGCACCACCCAGAACTTTATTTTGCAAAATCCTGCGCGGAGCTGCACTGCGCTCGTCATCCTGAGACAATTAGCTCTTAAGACATATAATGCCTAGTCATTTCGCTGGCTACAATGCCCTTCAAACCGGAACAGAGTAAGTAATGACCTTAGCGAGTGCTGAGTCGGACCTCTTCCTGACATCGCGCAACATTTCACTATTTGTTGTATTTATTGTTTCTTATTTTGCCCCTAATTTACTATGTTAAGTGTAATTTTGTGTGATGTCTGGAATAAATGCATTTTCTTTCTTTCTTTCTCTTTCTTTCAATGCTTGCTAAATAATACTTACTTTAAAAATTGCTGGTAACAAGAACGAAACACTACTATAGGTACAAGAATATAATGTAATTATGATATTTCGATAATTGTAAAATATGTGTTATATTTTATATAAAGTATGTGTCATATTAAAATACATTTAAGTACATGTGGATACTTTATAGGTATGTATAGGTAATTTAAATAGTACATCAACAATTTTATAACGATTGAAGCTAGCCACTATTAACATTTATTAATTTTTTTTAACAGTAAAACTACACATAATTAGTAGATACCATAATGTTTTCGTAGTTTTTTTTACGTTTAATAGGTACTTAAATTTCTTATAGATAATAAGTTTTAAACTTTATAATAATAAATACTTAAATAAGTTTATAACTTTAGTAGGTCTTTTACTTGCATTAATATATTTTGCCATTAAAAATGCTATGGACAGAGATGTAGTTTATAGTTAACAAAATATACATTTATTCATGAAATAAGTAAATATTATGTCAGATATAAATAAAGACTTAGGCAAACAGGACTCATTTTCATTTATTGTAAAACTAGTGACTAGAATTCGTTACATCGTGAACATAACTCTAATATAAGCCTTAGATACAATTATCGAGAAACACCTTACAGATAGGATATGTCGTTGAAGTAGTCTCATAAATAAATAGGTAAGCAGTATAGATCCAAAGTACTCAGTTGAGAGCTTCCATTTCAGGACTCGAGTCTGAAACAAGGTAAATTATTGTTAATTATTATTATTTATTTTTTTTAAAGTTAACTTGCTTCGGTTTTATTGCAAATATAACAACATTATAAAGTTTCAATAAGATAAGTGGGTATTTGTCTGCTTCTTATTCTTATCGAATGTACATAAGAAATCAACAACTGTTAAATTGTTAATATTACCTATACAATGATGATATTCCTAGAATACTTTATAATAATAATAAATAATTTATTTTCAAAATGCTTATAAATAAATAAATGGCAGGATTACATTTTGATTTTTAGCGAGGAGACGTACACAGTTATTATAATTATGTCTTATATATATAATTATAAATTATTACAGTTAAGATCTTCAAAGAATGGATTAATAAGTCATTAGTTCTCAATTTTTTTGCTAGCGATCGCCCGCGACTTTTAATAACTCTATTGCAAATTCAAAACCCTTTCAGATATCGAGATGGAACAAAGAGATTGTTAAAAGAAATTACACTCTATGATGTCGAAGTCTGTTGTTCATCACAAAATATTATTCATTTATGATAATGACGTTCCTTTGGAAAAGTGGGTAGGAATTTATTACTTAAGTGCTTACGTATATTTCAATATATACAGGTGAATTTTTCAAATTGGTTAGTTAATTCTGAAACTAAAACGAGTAGCGATGCTCAAAGAAGTCTTTAAAATCAACGCGTTTGATTCCCGGCTAGGAAAGGTTTTAAAAAGATCCAATCATTCAGTTTGTGTTTTTATCAAAATCGGCCCCAACTTCTTTAAGCATTATTTCAACCGAATTCAAAAAGGAGTAGGTCCTCAATTTGACCGTATGTTTCCTTTTTTATGTTAAAGGAGTAATCGCGTAACACGCGATTACTCCTTCTTTTATAAACTGATTTGGAACATTCATTTTGCGTTTAATGAATCACAAAAATTCAAGGACATGTGACATCCACCAACTCACACTGGGCCAGCGTGGTGGATTATGGCCTATACTTTCTCTATGAGAGAAGGCTCGTGTCCCAGCAGTGAGAACGACGGGCTGACGATGATGAATAGTTAAACATATACCCACGAATAGTACAAATTATAAAGTTCAATAAGCGAAGTCTCTAAACAACAATTAAGTACCTACGCGTAGAAATGTTGAGTAGAGGCCTTTAGGAGACCGCACGTAGCTTGACTCCCTTATGTATGCCTCACGTAAGGTAATCGTGATAATCGCTAAAGTTGTTTAGAGTTGCCAATGGCACAGTTTGGTGGGATGTACCTACCCACTGGCAGATTTATGTACCGACCTACATGGAAATTGTGCTATTGTAGACCTGTCATTGTGTAATAAATAACGAAAGAGTTAATTTTAATAACAAATTGACATGTTTTTAACAATTCTATAATAAAATTTTCTATTTTTTTTGTCTTTCTCTCTCCTACTTGCTGTGCCCAACAGGGTCTGTAAGGAACTTTTATAACTTATTATGAACACCATTTTAATATTATAGATGCAATAAAGAATTGAATTTAAAAAGAAACATTCTTTTGATGAAATGGAAATGGAATTTAGGTACTTTAGATCCTAGAATAAGACATAGGGTTCTTTTCATCCCGGAAAAAAGAAACAGTTTTTTAAGGAACAGAATCTAATTTTATGCGGACAAAGACGCAGATATCAGCTATAGACTACATGAGTACAAATGAAGACTTTTTTTATTAATTTTTAAATTATTAAAGTAATATTAGAATAATAGCTTTTACTTTTAGAACAAAATAAGTAATGGCCTTTAAATTAGTATAAGTAAATTAATAATTAAAGAAATTAAGGTAAAGCTTTTGGGTCTTTTTCTTTGTAGAGACCTAGTAGAGCCTAAATCTAAATTCTAATAAATCTGTTAAAATAATAAACGTCTCACCATCGTTCCACTTCTTGCCGCGCATTCCAATGAAGCCCATCTGCCCCTTCCTCTTCGGCAGCGGCCCGTTGTCCAGCAAAAACTTAATCTCCTGCGCCGCAGTGTTTTTCAGGTCCTTTTTGCCGCGGACGCCTATGAATTTCCCCCGGAAACTAACGTCGGCTAGGCGCTTGTTATTTACGGACTTTTTTCCGCGAACGCCGAAGAACTGGTGAATGCTCGCACGCTTTGCGATTTCGTTAGTGACTCGCTCGTCCTCGCCTGATTCACTGGATTCCGCCACCGGAGTAGGATTCGGATGCTCCACTTTGTTGAGATACTCCCTCAAAAGTTCGTTCAGAATCGGGAACTCGTTGTTATTGTCGTTGGACGTGTAATCTATTTGGCCAATCAAAGAGCCGTCTCGTTTTGGGACGTACTCGAAGCTTTCGGGGTAAAATTCTGAATTATCCTTTTTGCCTCGCATGCCCATGAAACCCATCGGAGCACGTTTGTAGTAGGCCATATCAGGAGTATCCATGATGTCGTAAAAAGTCTTCTTGCCTTTTACCCCGACGAAGAATTGAGGCTTTCTCTTGTAGAACTGTTCGGTGGATTCGAACTTCTTGCCCCTCATGCCGAGGAAGCCCTGAGGGCCTCTCTTCTCCATCTCCTGAGCCGTGGAGAAGGAGAGGATGGTGAAGAAGAAGATACTGTAGAGCATATAGGTACGAGACGTGGCACCCATTTTTGTGTCTGAAACAATGAGAGATATCAACAAGTTAGATGTGCCGACTGATTGTTACATGAGTTGGGAAATACAGGGTACAACATGGATATTGGGAAATTATTCGCAGTTTTTCTTGTGTGATGTCGGAGATTTTAGAAAACTTAAAGGCCCCCGACATGGCCTAACGATTGTTGTCGTAAGACAACAATGGGGACCGACGACTTAATGTGCCCTTCGAAGCACGGTAGCGCTCTGATGTAAATACTATACAAAAGGCCACCAATTCAAGTAGTGGCCGCAGCTAACGTTGCTTAACCTAACAGAACTGTATACCTGTATAGCATTTATAAGAAAATGTTTTGTCTTGTGACCATTATTGCTCTGATTTGTTTGTTGTGATATTTGAACGAATGTATAATGAAATGAAATAAATTTATTTGTTAGAATTTCGGTACCACATTGCAATGGAGAACTGTACAAAAATTATGTAGCTATTTTTCGTTTTTATCCCACTATATAAGTTTTTAAACTATCGTGGTCATTAACACTACAATTGTATGTATGAGTAACGGAATATTTACCATGTTTGTAATTCGTTTTGAGTTTTCGATATTTCGGCGCCGTGATCACGAATGGACTGAATTACTTAAACATGGTAATATAATTAGATAAACATGGTAAATATCCCGTTAATAATATATGCAATAGTTATGATCCCCATAAAGGTCCTAGTTCTTCTAATATAAAAAAAAACAGATAAGAACTATAATGAGATGCTCCTTTTACATCCCTCACGTACCCAACAGTTTCTACTGCTCGACATACAACCAGCCCTACTGCTACCTAGACAGCTTAACACCGTAATTTAGGCACAACAGTCTACTATCAACCACTTAAATATTCCCGCCGGGGTTAGACCTAAGGCCGACCGCAAGCGTGGTCCCTCGAGGCCCGGCCGTGTGCAGACCGCCTTATGTCACGTGATCGCCGCATAACTGAACGCTGGGTGGAATAGTAATGTCCAAGGTTTGTAGTTAACATGCTCAATTGAGATTGTATAGTCGTTGGGGAGTACGCATTGGAGGATCAGATAATTTGTTGCACATATGGGACTTGATTATCGGAGAATAATTTTGTATACATACTACAACTTTGATGATGATGAAATGAAATGAAATAAATTTATTTGTCTGAAACATGGGTACAGATAAACATGTTGAGATTTGTTAGGTATAGGTTCCATCATGTTCTACCTTTAGGTGTACAAATATTTATGATAATGAATTTAAAACATGTCATAATTTAATTTAACACATGTGATTATTTATTAGTTATTGTCAGTCCTTTATTAATAATGTCAAAATAATGATGACTACAACTTTACGATACGAGCATATATATATCTTTACTTTATTATATGTACTTTTTTTTCGGTACCTTCGTACCCATATTACACTTATATTTAATTATATTATATTATTATGATTATATAGTCTGTATATAATATTATTATGCTATACTGGTTAGTTTTTATTTAAACACAACACCACCGTCCCTCACGGTCTCTTTGAGTCCTCTTCATCCAAAGGTTGTCTGGAAGAGATCGCTTTGAGCGATAAGACCGCCCATTGAGACGCTAATATTAAGTTAATTGTTGTTTTAGTGGTGTTGTGTTATAATAAAGCGTTATTATATTCTATTATTGCACACTACCGCTTGGCGGTTTTTTATTCGCTATAGGCTTGCGTTTGGCCGCTATCTCTAAAAGATTAAAATATTAATAGAGATTAAAAGATCGTGTTTACCTTTGCCAGATATTCAACCATATTATACATATGTGTATATATAAGAGGCCACTACTGCTTGCGTAGGTAGAGGCCTACGTAACATTACTTATTTTAAACAGAATCTTTAAAATATTTATAATCAAAAGTTAAATATTTATAACCTAAGTAACAACCGTTAAATTCAAAGTCACCGACGAACACTACCTTCCCACCCTTCTTAACCTTACATTACCGACTTAACGTCTCAAACTGACAAATCCGAGCTAAGTCCCAACCCCCAAGTCCCAAGTCCCAATAACTCGTCATCACACAAATCCTAATCTTGCCGTGACGTCAGCACCGTCCACGTTTTTATGAAGCTCTGAAAATAATATCCATTAGTCAGATATGATGTTATAAGCAGTGATAACTTCAACGTAGATATCTTTGTTGGTGTTTCGGAATGATAAGTTGTAGCGTTCGTGGTTTTCACAATGTGGAATGAATAAAAGTATATAGTGTATAATATAGTAGGTTTATATGTAGAATATATGGTAGGCTTTTTTTTAAATGTATTTATATACATTTTTCAACTTTTCTTATATTACTAACACCTTATAAACCTTAAACAGGTTAGTCTTGGGTGTCGCATTCCTCTTCTATTACTTACTTCTAATAACATTTTATAAAAGTAGGTAGTATTGACTATAATATGTATAAATTTTTTATTATATTTTTTTATCTGAAATAAAAATGATTTAATAATAAATTTGATAAATATTATAACAATAGCTGCGCTCAGGACCGCTCGAACGTAATCTTGAAGACTGTGTGTTTCGGTCCTTGTCATACTATAAAAGTGGTTTATAATAAAGTAGGTTTTTATATACCTATATGACGATGTAAAATGTGTTGGGGATCTGAGTTAGTCCCAATTCGGTACAACCGTCATTTATTCATCAAAATGTTTGTCCATTCAACAAATCCCAATTCAGTAGAAATTATAAAATAAATTAATGAACAAATGAAAAGCAAGTTGACGGGTACAATTACTATGAAAGATATAAGTTGCTTTCAATAAAATACAAGAGGTATACTTAGAAACTTGACTTGCATCCTTTACCTATTATTATTATTAAACTCTTTATTTCAGACAATATTAAAGTACAACAAAGTAATAAATTTATACCTAATATATTTTACTCAAGAAGCACCAGGCGATCAGAAATTCATAAGAGATTAAAAAAGGTTAAAGATGGTGAGCATTATTTCTTTTCATCTATTTCCATTTACTAAATCCATACCATCGACCTACTGGAGACAATTTTAGTTCTTTTTCTTTTACAGTCATTTGTTTTATTGTAAATTCTTTTCCTGTTTGTGTTTTGAGTAGAGCTAGGTATAAAAAAACATGAAAAAAAACGAGAAAGAAAGAAGATAAAAAAATATCGTCTTATACTTGTCAAGGCGGTAATTTTTTTATATTTATATGTACAATAGGTACATTTTTAACCGACTGCACAAAAAGGAGGTGGTTCTCAATTTGATTGTATTTTTTATGTTTGTTACTTCAGAACTCCGTCATTTATAAACCGATTTAGTAAATTATTTTTGCGTTGGGTTCAGTTTAGCTACAATGTGGTCCCATAAAAATGTCATCGATATTAGACTTTGGACTTCGAAGATACATCAGAATTGAAGTTGACTTTTATTTGTTATAAAATAAATGATTACTAATTTGTTTTGACTCTACGTGATACTACTACGATGAGTAAGAGGCTCTACAACGATCCGTTACGTCGGTCGTAGCGAGCGTTTACGACGCTACACAGTCGTAGCACAGTGCTACGATAAACAAATCTGCATTACATTCGTTTAGATAAAAATATTTTTTTTAATTCAGAATTAATTCTCGTAGTTCCTGGTCCACTACATACAGATAATATACAAGTTATAGGCCAGGATTTATGTACCTGATCGTTTGGCATTATTATTATTATAAAAAAAATACCGGTGCTTTGCCTATCATTTCATTTCACGGACACCCTTTCATCATCATCATCGCCCATCACGTTCTCATGTCCTTGAATTTTTGTGATTCAGTCTTGGACATGCCGGTTTCTTCACGATGTTTTCATTCACCGCTTTTAGAGCGAATTAAACTGCACATAACTTAAGAAGGTTAGTGGTACAGGGCCAGCGTAATTCGAACTCGGGTGCGTCGGATCGAAAGTCGCACATGCTCCAACTGAGTCACACTCACTCACCCTTTGCCTACATACTATCTGACATACCTACATAGCCAGGTATATAGTTGATGGACTAGATGAACTGGTTACCTTGCCTCAAGGTTGAGTTTGTTATTTCTAAAAATAATATAAGTGCAAAAACCGAAGCTGACACTTCAGCACCATCTCCCGCCAAAGAGCACCGAGCGAACGAGACAGCCATATGTGGCATATGTTAACGAGTGACAGAGAGGTGAGACTAGCTAATGAGCGACCCGTGCCTACCCTCATCAAGTCTTTAAAAGCCGTTTTAAAGATGCGCCAAGTTTTCGTGACAATTGAACCGTTGAAATGGTTCTGGTGGTGAGCGAACAGATTTTAGAACTTTACGTTTCTGTTCGCGCCAAATGGTTTTATTTATGCTGCTTTCCGTTCGCAGATTTGTCGTCAAGTTCACCGAGGTCGGCTTGAGCCAACTAAAACGTACTGTGGTCGACAGCACTTTTATAGACATCGTGTATAACCGACTTTCGCAGTCACAAAGTTTAAAGTTGTTTCATCACTTTCATCATAGTTCTATCACACTAACTCACTAATATTATAGATGCTAAAGTTTATGTATAAGTGTGTTGCACGGCCCTGCACCGCTGTCACTTTTAGACAGCTAACAAAAAATCTTGTTATTAAGACAGGCATCGCAAAGTCTTATTGTTATAACAGGCATTGCATCAAGTGTTGTTGTTATGACAGGCATCGGAACAAGTATTATTGTTATGACAGGTATCGCAACAAATCTTATTTTTGTGACAGGTATCGCAACTAGTATTATTGTTAAGACAGGTATCGCAACAAGTATTATTATTGTGTGTGACAGGTATCGCAACAAGTCTTATTGTTGTGACAGGTATCAGAACAAGTATTATTGTTATAACAGGTATCGCAACAAGTATGATTGTTATGACAGACATTGAAAAGTCGAATTGTTATGACAGGCATCGCAACAAATATTATTATTATGACAGGCATCGCAACAAGTATTAATTATTGTTATGACAGGTATCGCAAGAAGTATTATTGTTATTACCGGCATCGGAACAAGCCTTGTTGTGGCAGGTTCAACTACAACACTGAACTGGAGAGAGTATAATCCCCACAGCGAAAAAAATCTAAAATGAACCTATATTTGGAGCGCAATGTTTTCGGACCCTTTTTTACTTTCTGTCTCTCCACATACTGAACATTTTAGTTTGACATCAGGAGCTGTTAGTATCTACTTCAATCCATTTAGTACGTAGCTGCAAAAACACATTTTCACCTCCAATTTTCGAGCACTCTCCCTCGGCTTGTTTCCATACCGGAAGTGCATTTGCCCGCGAGTGAATGCAATATGTCGGACACTTCCGGAGTTGGATGTTACGTTTAATGTGTAATGGTGTGGTCGGACCACCGCAGTGACAGACTGATAGGGTTTGGAGTTGAGGGTAAACGTTTTTCGAGTAATTGTGTCAATGTTCCCGTGTAATAAAATATCTCGGTTTATTAAGATTCGATCTTCATAATACGAACGGCCAAAGAGTGGAACTCTGTCGCCATCTGTGTTTCCGGATAGCTATAATTTGAGTGTCTTTAAGACAAGAGTGAACAGGTTTCTTCTAGGCGAGCTTGCTACATCGACATTCATATACAGACATTCGACCGCATCGTCACTTAACAACCGGTGAGATAAAGAAAACCAAACGCAAGCCTATAATTAATAATTAAAAAAAAATTAAAGGTGTTGTGAATATTTAGGTCCAATCGTATCAAATATTTTAAAACAGAGATATTTTTTTTCAAGTTTAGGTTCTAAATAAAATTCAATAAATATCAAATCACATACGTAGACAAGTTGCCTAGAAACTTCTGAAAACTCTGAAATTGCTTTTTTCTATTGAATTTTTGTATAAACATGACGTCTGTCGGGTCAGCTAGTTTAAAATAAAGAAATTAATATCAAAGAAAACTAAATATTACTATATATATCTCAGATATAAACATTGACTACATATATTTATATAATAATAATTCAGTTCTAACTATAAAAACCCTATTATAAAGACACTAAACTATAAATTACAAGCTGCGCCCCACGGTTTTACCCGCGGTTTCTCGGGATAAAAAGAAACCTATGTTATATTCCACGACCTAAAGTATCTACATACCGAAAAGCCCTAAAAGTGCCTATAGTAAATATTGTGTTTCAAAAATTGCCGCGCAAAAGGCCCTCAGAACGTGTGACGTCATATGAAGGCAAACGAAACGACAATCTCTACGAAAGCAAACTTGCAAAAAGATTTATACGTTTTTATGAAGCTTAAGGACTTGTATGTAAAACATATCGTTTTGACTTAGATAAAAAGCAAAATATATAAAATAAACACAAGCTTAGTAATTTTTAAACTTTCGCGATTTGAACACATAGTTTATGATAATAAAACGAGTCTTGATCGTGCTAAAAACCAAAACCAAGTTGCATTGGCCGTGGTCACGAGAAGACGTCTTCTCGTGACCACGGCCAATGCAACTTGGTCGAAACTACGAGGTAAATAAAATTAATGTTTTTAGCGCGATTAAGTCCCGTTTTATTATCATAAACTAAACACAAGCTTCGCGCACGGTATTTAACTATTTACTTTTAAATGACGTCATGCACTGTGATTGCTGTTTCCTTTGAGATAAAGAACACATAAAAAATGTCAAGAGTTATTAGATTTTAATTATTGTTTTAAAAATATAAATCATTATTATTTTACTGATATTGATTGAATGATCTTTCGGATTCGACGAACATTCGTTCTAATAACATATTAGATTTTTTAGATTACTGTCCGATCCCCTATTATAGCTGTTGTGCTGCGGCCATATTGTGCAATAAGTATAAGTCACCCTAAAGCAAGAGTTTATTATACCAGTAACACTACGTTCTGACTGTCATGTAATCACGTCGTATAACGTTACCATATCACGTACTACGACTAATAAAACGTTGCCCACGTTGTGAACGCGTAGTACTAAACTAAAACTATCGCCCCCGCCGCCTGAATTTATTGGAAAGGCTACAATAGGGAAAAAGGATATTTAATATCGAAAAGGAAAGCTTTTTTTACGGAACTGAGCGATTTGACTATCAAGTCGTACGCCTGATTGTAAGTGCCACGCCTGCCTATAACAATTGCAATGCCACCCAGAACTTTTAAAACCACAAAAAGCATTGCGTAGCACTGTATCGCTTTCAAGAGACAAGACATTAAGTCTCATGCCCAGTAATTTCACTAGCTTCAATGCTCTTCAAAGCGGAACACAGTAATGCTTGCGCACTACTGCTTTCTTTACTTTATTTATAATAAATGAAAATAGGAAACGTTGAACGCTGGAAACGACGCACGAATGGAAGGAGAGCAGCCATAGAGACTAACAAAACGACGGACGAACGGAAGGAGAGCAGCCATAGAGACTAACAAAACGACAGACAAACGGAAGGAGAGCAGCCATAGAGACTAACAAAACGACGGACGAACGGAACGAGAGCAGCCATAGAGACTAACAAAACGACGGACGAACGGAAGGAGAGCACCCATAGAGACTAACAAAACGACGGACGAATGGAAGGAAAACAGCCATAGAGATTAACAAAACGATGGACGAACGGAAGGAGAGCAGCCATAGAGATTAACAAAACGATGGACGAACGGAAGGAGAGCAGCCATAGAGATTAACAAAACGATGAACGAACGGAAGGAGAGCAGCCATAGAGACTAACAAAACGATGGACGAACGGAAGAAGAGCAGCCATAGAGATTAACAAAACGATGGACGAACGGAAGGAGAGCAGCCATAGAGACTAACAAAATTCAACGCTTGAAAGTACAAAACGCAATAAAAAATCGATACCTAAACAATATGACTGTCTTTAAGAAAATGACTGTCATTTTCAACATTTACTGAAATAAATAAAATAATATTTAATACAGCAATTTCTTTTAATTTTAGATACAAGGTTTCATAGCAACATTTACAACAATACACACAATCAATATCGCAATAAAATAACGTAAGATGTTTTCAAATGGCCGGATTCAGTTTCTAGATTCAGGAATCAGATTTTTTGAATCTATGTATGCAGTTTTTCTTATCTCTAAAATCGAAGACATAGTTCCTGAGAACATTTTTACTCTCTCTCTTTTAGTCTCTTTTATCTCTTTTAGTTTCAGAGGTCTCCGTACTGACATATCTCGATGTTATACCGTGTATAACAGAAATAAAATTTATTTCGCAGGTTTCTCTTTAAATTTTAATCTTACAATTAAATACTAAAGAGAGAAAATCGAATGCCTATTAAGCTACATTTTTCTTTAAAATAAAGTCTTATAAAAACATAATTGGAAGCAAAAAATACGTAAAATACCAGAGCAGTGTCAAAAGAGACCAATTATATCGTCACGGATGGAAGACGCAACAATTAGTCGACATCGACAAGCCTATTCTGTTCATTCGGCGCTGTAAGGCGGAAAAATCCTTTTCTCTCGAACCTGTGATAGACCATGATCATATAATAGGCATTAAAGTAGCTTCGAGCGAAGGAGCCACACTGGCTCAGTGGGAGCACGTGCGACTTTCGATCCGACGCACCCGAGTTCGAATCCCGCTGGCCTCGCACCACTGAATATCTTAAGTTATGTGCGGATTTAACGCTCGTTCCAAAAACGGTGAAGGGAAACATCGTGAGGAAACCGGCATGTCCAAGAATTAATCAGAAAAATTCAAGAACATGTGACATGCACCAACCCGCACTGGGCCAGCGTGGTAGATTATGGCCCATACTCTCTGTATGAGAGAAGGCCCGTGTCCCAGTAGTGGAAACGTGGGCTGATGATGATGACGATGATGATGAAAGTAGCTTCGAGATCGTGTGGAATGTGAAATAATCATATTAAGAATTATTAAAGTATCATAGTCTTTTCTAAAGTATCATCTTTTCCCGATACGGTGGTAGAGTCATTGTAATGGTTGACGTTCTTAAGTACGTCTGTGATGCCAAAACTGATTAAAGAGATTTTGATTGTCATTTTGATAGTAATTTGTCATTGGTAATTTCAAGCTCAGAGCTGAGATTAAAAAAAAACGACCCCACCGTAGTTATTATTATTCAATGTGTTTTTTTTTACTTTATGAATAATAAATAAAAGTCAAAGTCAAAAGATATCAATTTAATAGATACAAAAATACATATACACATAATGCAAATTAATTAATGCTAAAAATATAACAAGGAACAATGAAGAACAAGTTTGTCATTGTGTTTTGTCAATTACAATATATACACATTGTAATTGACAAAACACAATGACAAACCAGAAGTGTGAGCGAGATTTCGCATAGTCATAGTATCAGTAACAGAAAAATATGAGTAATATATAAATAGGTATATAAATACAGTAGCAGTTAGAGTGACCAGACCAGACCAGTCTCCGCGAGCAGCAGTCGTTCACGAGTATGAGTCTTGGACCAGCCATCACCCCCTCAACCATATTCGAGGGAAAGGAGTCACCCGACACACAGATCCGCCGCAACAATTAAGTGAGTATGACTGCACAATCTAGTACATCCTAAGTATCCATACAAGCATCCATACAGAAAAAAAATGACTCAAACACACATTTAAAGTCTAAAAACTTAAGTGAATAGGCACCTCATAAGCAAACGTGCTCCACCTTAGACCGGAACTACGGTTACCATCAGGTGAGTTGTTGTGAAACGTGAGCCCAAATAAAAAAAAAGAAAGTTTCATTTCAAACATGATAAGTTACAAGAGCGTTTAGATGATTTTAATAGAAAAATCTTACCTATAGCCTCGCAGTGTCCCTCTCAAGGCGTACCGCTAGAACCACTATTTACACGTTTGTAAGAAAACTTTAACATGCAATATGAGAGTTGAAACGTAATTGGCCAAGTCGGGCGGAGTGCCACTTCTACCTGTTATTGCATATTCTACGCCACTTAGGTTCCGCGGTAAATTGTAGCGCAGAATTTTTGCCCTACAGTACCCACATTTTTAATCAAAACTATGAAAGAATGTAAAATTAGAACATGGATTAAATTAATGATAGGGGATCGGTCAGTAATCGAAAAAAAATGTAAAATATTGTTAGAACGAATGTTCGTTGAATCAGAAAGATCATTCAATCAATATTTTTGTGAAATAATAATGATTTACATTTTAAATCAATAAATAATTCTGAAATTTTTAATCTGTTCTTCATATCAAACGAAACAACAATCACAGCGCATGACGTCATTTGTAGGCAAATGCCGTGAGTCAAGCTTGTGTTTATTTTACGTTTTTGCTTTTCATAAAATGTACTTTTGCTAATGTTTTCGTTCCATTACTACAATATAGTCCCCAAACTTCACAAAACGTATTAGAATCTCTTTGCAAGTTTTGTTTCGAATACTTTTTCGTTTTCTACCTACATATGACATCACAAGTTTTGAGGTGACCCTTTGCGCGGCAATATTTGAAACATAGTTTTAGGCACTTTTATATCGTTATTTAATTAAAATAGTATTTTTCATGGCTATATAATTCATTGTAGTTAATTTAAAACACTTTCTGAAAAGTTGTCCGCTCCCCTATTAGTTGTAATATTTATTTGTTTTAATGTATATTTTGTATGTTTATTGTATTTTAAAAGTTATTGTATGTATTTAGATTAGGTATTTACAATTTTATTAGTGTGTATTTTTTATAATTGGTTTATGTAAGTGTATTAACGTTATTGAAAACCACCGTCCGTTATTGCGTTATTTATCTCCCTGCACGGTTGTCCGGAAGAGATCGCTTTTAGCGATAAGACTGCCAATTGTTACACTACTAAGCTTTTATTGATAGTTTTTTAATTAACTGTGTGTGTTTCAATAAAGAGTTATTTCATTTCATTATCGTATTCAATTCATTTTACATTCCTAAAACTAAATTAATAGCCATTGAAGCGACGACTGAAGTACCGCAAAATAATGTTTAGTAATCTAATTTCATGTCATAGTACCACTTTTCTCCTACACCGAGCAACTAGAGTTTTTATATTTAAGTGAGCGTCGAGAAAGGCGAGTGTTGTCACCAACTACCCGCACTTGGTCTTGTAAAAACATAGGGTTGTCATCACGGCACACTACACTGACGGTATCACTGGCTTTCGTCGTCGAACCCAAACCGCGACGAGAACATTTGCTAATCACTGGGTTCCATGCTGCTGCCAGTTTAAAAACGTCGTTAAACGTCGAGGTAAATAAAATTAATGTTTTTAGCGCGATTAAGTCCCGTTTTATTATCATAAACTATTCGTTTATTTTGTTATTCCAAAATTAACAACCAATCATAAATGTAGTTGCTCCATCCGCCGCCAGAAGTTCGTGACCATCATGCAGCGGCGCAGCTTTGGCAATAATCGAAACATGCGTTTTTGTTCAAAGAGAATGAACACGAGGCCAATCACTAGTAAATCCTCATACAACAGTTTGGAATAACTACACAAATAAAGTGAAATTGGGTGGCAACTTGATATTTTTAGTCATAAAAGCTTTAAATGCTTATTGGAAGAAATAACTTTTCGCCGGTCACGCAACGTTTCGAACTTTAGTTAATGGTCAAAGAAAATTTCATTCGGAACTACGAAGTAAAAGTTACTACTGTGATGTAACCTGTCAGCCTTAGCGGTCCTTTTCATGACAAAATAGAAAATAGTAACAACCAGATATATATGTATATATGTATATATATATATATATATATATATATATATATATATATATATATATATAGGAACTAACAACAACTTACATAATATTCAGCGGGATTACACTATATACTTTCATTGCGTTTCAGTTTTGAGATGAATTTCCGCAACGTCACGCCTGTTTCCATTGCATTAATAAAATTATTCTAAAAGGCCTATGGTGGAGGGGAAAGTGCTCAGAACGCTGGCCGCATTGCCACGCTGAATGGCAATGCTGATTTTCAGACCCAAATATGAGCCAGCATTCTGGTCACACGTCGCCTCCACCAGACGTTTTGCCAAGTCCCTATAGATTTCATAGGTGCTCGGCCCCCACGGTCCTAATGTTTATATAAATAAATGAATATTCATTCATTTTCTATTTCAAATAGAAACTAAATTAATACAATTTATTTTCTATTTATATCGATCAGTAATAGAAAAATAATAAATCGAAAACTGAGTACTAATTCACTATGACCACTAAACGATCCCTTGCTTCGAAATCAAGTCGATTCCTTAATTAATAAACGACATCTCTATGACGCATTCATATATTCATATCTATGACGCGTCATCATCATCATCATCATCATCAGCCCATCATGTTCATGTCAAAAAGTCAGTGGTGCGGGGCCAGCGGGATTCGAATTCGGGTGCGTCGGATCGAAAGTCGCACGAGCTTCCACTGAGCCACACTCGCTCTACGCGTCATAGAGCATACAAATTTCGCAGATGTCGTTTATTAATTAAGGAATCGACGTGATTTCGAAGCATGGGATCGTTAAGTGGTCATAGTGAATTAGGGCCCTGATCAAGGCAAGCAATAGGTTGTTGGAAATAGTGAACTATAGATTTCTATGTCAGATTGCAGTAGTGATTAAACGTCTTCAGGTGGACTACATTTTGGGAATTATGACATATAAACATGAAATTATTACTTAATGGTAATTCTAATAATTGCTACTTACGTTTCACGTCTACGATTAGCTTCACAAAATCGACCAAACACGATACTACGCGTATATTAACAGAGAGCAAAAGTGACTCCTACTCCATTGATAGTGATAAACCTACTCGCTTCCCACTCGACACCCCACTTGAGCTTACACTGATGCACTGCTTTCGATACTACGGCGTACGCATGTGATACGGTATCGTCACGCAGAGAAGTGTACAGTGACTAAAATTAATGAACTACACATAAATCATAGTGCATAGATAAATAATCAAACAGTTACGTTTCACGCAGAAAACCACAGGCAAGGCCAGTCAAAAGGAGTAAAGTTATGTACCCGTATATATATTTTTGTGTTTCATGTTTCTTCTTTGTTTATTTATCTATATATAACATTTGTTTCTTTTTACTGTAATGTCTTCATCTGATTGTTCGTCGTGGACAGGGTTCCGATTGAAAATCAGTGCTAAAGTACTTTAAAACACCTTAGCGAGTGCTGAGTCGGACCTCTTCCTGACATCGCGCAACATTTTACTGTTTGTTGTATTTATTGTTTTTTGTTTTGCCCCTAATTTAGTATGTTAAGTGTTATGTTGTGTTCTGGAATAAATGTATTTTCTTTCTTTCTTTCATAAAAAAATATTTAAGAACTATTTACAATAAAAAACTAAAATCAAATGAAAAAATAAAAAACAACTCTATTATAAAGATGCTAAACTATATACAACTAAAAATGTATATACAAGTGGTATCCATGAGGCATGTGCCAAGAACGCTGGCTGCAATGGCTAACGCTAATCTTTGAGCCAGGAATGAGCCAGCCCTACGTCATATTGTTTAAATATCAGAATCGTTAGAGGCTAACTAGGTAATAGTTCACCTTTTTCAATATTGTATAAGTTCATAATAAGTTTATTGTGATATTAGAAATTAATATAATTGATACTAAAATTATCAATATTTCTTTTTAAAGAAGTTAAAGGAGTTGATGTTATTTTCAAAAATATTAATATCAGCTATAGAAATTCATAAAGGGGCCAAGTATCGTAATTATTAGAATATAATACTTTATTTGCTTAAACTGTGAGTAAAATAGATTTAACAATGTAAAAAACCTGACATTAAACCAATTGAATGCAATGCAAAATAAAAAAATATATTTTTAATAACTTAAAATACCTAGGATAGAAGCGATTATCTTAGGTAGGTAGATCGATAGACTTGCATTTTACCTACATAACCAGATGTATATTAACTTGATACACTGTTTGATTTGTTATTTATTTATTTCATCATCATCATCATCAGCCCATCACGTTCCCACTGCTGGGACACGGGCCTTCTCTCATAGAGAGAGGATGGGTCATAATCCATCACGCTGGCCCAATGCGGGATGGTCGATGTCACATGTCCTTAACTTTTTGTGAAAAATTCTTGGACATGCCGGTTTCTTCGCGATGTTTTCCTTCACCTTTTTTAGAGCGAGTGTTAAATCCGCACATAACTTAAGAAAGTCAGTGGTGCGGGGCCAGCGGGATTCGAACTCGGGTGCGTTGGATCGAAAGTCGCACTTGCTCCCACTGAGCCACACTCGCTCTCAAATTTATAATTTTTCTTTATTTATTTATTTAATAATTATTTCAGGCAACATTAAAATATGTTACAGATGTTATTTACTTATTCTACGGCCCATATAAATACATACCTTAGAACTAACATACATACAATTTATATTAATTATATTTATGTGACACCTTTTGTCGGCAAAGTGTGACGCAACTGCGCTTTGTTATGCGTCATGTTATGCGCGACTTTATTTTTTATGCCACATTCTGTTAAATAATATAAGCAATAATCTTTATTCATATACAATACAAAAAAATTAAACCCACTATTTTCAGATCCAATTGGTTCCAGTTTTGTGAAAATAGATTGGAGGAAAATATAATACTGATACGCCAACTTGATATCCCCCAATTTCATTACAGCCAAATTACGCTGCATATCAAGTTACATATCTTTGAGTCTAGCACTTTTGTGACCGCCAGTACCAGATAAACAGTATTTAGATAATATTTTATCTGCCATATAGTTTGCCATCACCATGTTTGGTAAAATAAACTTTTCACTGGACGACTTTACCAACTTAATGGACGATGAAGTGGTCTTCGGGTCTTATCGGGTTTTAATGCGATTATGAATGGTGGGTGATGGTGAGATACCGCTAATGTGTCAGCTATCGGATCATATTAGGTGTAATGAAGGTCGAAACGTTTGGCGGGCACTTTACATGCCATTGACTATCGTTCAAGTATTATTTGAGTGTATTCTGTATCAGAGTTTGAGTGTACCCGATAAGAATTCGAAAAAAACTTCTAAAAAAAATGCCATTCTGTTTCTAGTCGTATCTTCTGAGTAGTGGTTCTTTTTCAGATACGGTAGTACAGAGTAATTGTAATAATTGACGTTCATAAGTGCATCTGACATTAACATGGTAGCCCATTACAGTGTCTTCCATGATAAAGTCCTCAAGATAATCAATTCAGGCATCGAAGACCCACGCATGGAAGTCAATTTGTGACAATGACTCTACCACCATATCGGAAAAAGAAACACTACCCAAAACATGGGTTCCCAAAACATAGGACCCCATGGTCAAACTTTATAGTCTCACATACAAAATACGGCAAGAAACTGGAGGGCTGTACTTGGTTCAAATCAAATCAAAATCTTTTTAATCATTTTGGCATCACAGACGCACTTATGAACGTCAAATTATCACAATGACTCTACCACCGAATCGGAAAAAGAACCACTACTCAGAAGATACGGCAAGAAACTGAGGAGTATTTTTTTGAGATTTTATTACAATTTTTTGGGTTTTTACAATGTTATGTTTCTTATGTACCAGTTGGCCACTTTGCAGAACTGGAATGTTCCAAGCATCTTTATATATATGAAGCGAATTATTCAAGGCGTCTATCTTTTCCATTAAAAGTATTGGGAAAATTTAACAGAATACTTATAAATATGGTCAGTGGTCACACGTTAAAAAAATATATACTTATAAGGCCATTAAACATGAAGAAAACGGTGAAGGCAACAAGGAACTAAAATCACTTCCGTGACTGACGTTTGTTTGTAGTTCACCAAATAAATATAAAGCCCCTCATTCTAAACTCACCTTCTGTGACAAAGCCGTAACTCAAGTAGCGTCAATAAAAATCTCGACTGACGACAGGAGACGTTTTAACTAGGGGTGTTGGTCACAAGCGGGCGCGGAAACGAGAACATTATTGTAAACCTTGCTTTTTGTTAGGACTTTATGTTAGACGAATTTCCTTCATTTAAATTTAAATAAATATCACCCAACGATCACATACATAGATCCTCATCCCTCAATAGAATTCCCCGTATATAGGGAACCAGGAACTACGATACTATCATGGTCTCACAACACTGAGACACGAAACAAACAATTGCACTTTTTTCTGTGCACAACGATTGTCCCGTCGTGGAAATCGAACCTGCAACCATGGTGGTGTATGAAATTTGAGCCAACCTACCCAAGTGCCCAACCGTAACATCATAGAAGCTATCACAAAGTGTGTGACTTGGTAATGGTCATCGCACGCGCCGACTATTATAGCTTATCCTATTATTAATTTATTAATATTATAAATGTGAAATTTTGTGAGAATGGATGGATGGATAGCTGGATGGATGGATGGATGTTTGTTACTCAATCACGCAAAAATATAAATAAATAAAATATTGAACGGATCTTGTTGAAATTTGGTATGTAGGTACTTTAGGTCCTGGAAAAAAACATAGGCTACTTTTATCTCGGGAAACGCGGGGCGCAGCTAGTAATATATTAGGTATAAGTAATATTATATTTATAGTTTAATGTTATTATATGTATATGTAATATTAGGCTACTATAACTAGGTATGTACCAGGTATGTATGTGTTGTGTATAAGGACACGAATACGTGTCCTTATTGTACGAACCCTTTTCTGTGAAATTAATTGAATTCTAATTCTATCGCTAATCGCTTATCTCTTAGGACCACCCTTAAGTACTTAACAACTGTTCACGTACTTAACAACTGAAGAGTGGTAATAAAGGTGAAGCTGCAGGTGATCACTAGCGACAAATCCGGTTGCATCCAGTTTTACTATCTCGGTGAATAGTGCGATTGCTTGTTTTACGACCACTTTTAAGTTGTGACAAAATAAAGCTGCAAGGACTATAGCTGCAATAGGAAACACTTGTACTTTTACTTGAAGTAATTTAACAAGGATTTTGTAGGTATACTACTGGGCATTATGAGAGTGTCACGGGGTGACGAGCGCAGTGCAATGCCGCGCACTATTTTGCAAAGCAATGTTCTGGGAGGTGCTGCAACAGTTATGGGCTGTGTTGCTTACCATGAGGTAAACAACTTGCTCGACTGGTCAAGTAACTACATTTTAAAATAAGGTTGGTGATAATGAAACATACGCTGTTTCATATTGCAACGCACCCGTCTTACGAAAAGTCTGTCACAAAATATGTGAGAAACGTCGTGATATAATTAACTTTTTAGAAAAATCAAAACCGACTTCAAGACTAAACTTATATTTTTTGTTTTTGTTAATTTAAAAAAAAATGCTGAATCAATTTTGTTAAAATTTATATGGGACCACCTCTGAAGACCTACCTAACAAAAAATAGAATGAAATAAGAAAATAATCATCATGATCGATTCATAATTGGCGGAGTAATCGTGTAACAAACATTAAAAAAAAAACAACATACCGTCGAATTGAGAACCTCCTCTTTTTTTAAGACGGTTAAAAATCGGACGAACTATCGAACCAAAAAGTCTGATGTCGGCGGAGTCATTACTACTTGATACTGGCTTAACGCACAAACTAAACCCATAAATAAAAATCTAAATGAAAACTTCCCATTGCTCTTTAATTCATTGACATTTAATTTTCATTGGCATTTTTAACTACGGAAATACCTCCGACAGACATTTCATCTGAGGGAAATACCATAGCTAAAAATATCTCTATCAAGTTATGTTAAAGCTATTTGCCGATCAATGATTTTTCAACTCCGGTAGCAGGTGCAATAAGTTGGGACTAAGTAAGGCAACAAGTTACTTGTTAGTTGCTTGCAGCTTGCTAAGTTACGCTCTGCTTGGGCCAGTCAAGTGGCTAAGTTAGAGCGAACAAGCGCTTATTTACGGTGCTGAGCTTTTTATTTTTCATATTGTGTTCTTTTATATCGAGTTATTCCGACACAATCATAACGTGAGTGTAGCTGTTTATATTTACAATGAATACTATGATTGCGAATTTCGTACCACCTAACAGTTAATGAACATCATGTTAACTTTTAGCTATTTTCCAACTATTTTGTTGAATTTCTATTCTATTCTGTTTATGATTTGCAGTGGACATCAATTATTACAAATAATCTATAAGCGTACGTGATGTGAGGTGTCGCTTGCGGATGATGGCGCAGTTCCAAAACTTATTTAAAAATTAAATTTTTCTATAATTTTTTTCCGGCGAATTTTTCCGTAATTTTAATTGTTATTCTATTATTCGGAGCGGAGAAAAATCCACCAAATAAGATATCATTAAAATCGGTTCAGTAATGCTTGAGTTATACCTACCTAAATAGGGGATTGGGCAGTAATCGAGAAAAAATCTAAAATGTAGTTAGAACGAATGTTCGTTGAACCAGAAACATCATCCAATCAATATTTTTGTGAAATAATAATGAATATGTTTTTAAATCAATTAATAAATTCTCATAATTCTGACATTTTTAATCTGTTCTCCATCTCAAACGAAACAAAAATCACGACGCATGACGTCATTTGAAGGCAAATGCCGTGAGTCAAGATTGTGTTTATATTACGTTTTTGATTTTCATAAAATTTATTGTTGTTTAATTTTTCGTTCTATTACGAAAATATAGTCCCCAAATTTCACAAAACGTTTAAATCTCTTTGCAAGTTTTCTTTCGTAGAGTTTGTCGTTTCCCGCCTTCATATGACGTCACATTTTCTAAGGTTACCTTTTGCGCGGCAAAATTTGAATCAATGTAATATCTAAACATAGTTTTAGCAAAGAAAACAAACTATTGCTTGAGTTTTAGGTGCTATACCTACTGAAATAATAAATACTATTTTTCATGGCTATATACGAGTATAATCATTATAGATAATTTAAAACACTCTGAAAAGTTGTCCGATCCCCTATTGTGTAACAAACCGGACATTGTTTTATTTGTTTAGATTTCGACTTACGATAGTTTCCATACTTACACACGACTTACAATTTTACCTCTTAATGATATAAGTGTAATAGATCTATGTTTGGCCATTATTTCGCGGCCGAAGATGGGGCACATAGATTTAGAATTCTAGAGGAAGGCGACAGTTGATCGATTTCAATTCATTTTTTTTTTCAACTTACACTGACTTTTCTAGGATCTGTCAGGGATACTTACAAAATTTTATGATTTAGTCATTCCAAAGTAAAATCAGTTCCAATGTCTAGTACAATCAGTATTTCGCTGGCTTCAGTGCCGTACATACCGAAACGATTACAAATAGGTATTGACTTCCGTTGATTGCAAGAATCATGACAATGGCATTCAATTTATCCCTCAACAATTACTTATTGTACACAGGTGCTGTAACACAATTAAAATATCTCCCAATTCGTATTTCTGACTTTATCAATTATTCATTCATCCTGTATTGTTGGGTTTATTCACAAATTAATCAATTGAAACACGTTGAAATACGAAAGTTTATTTATAAATTTTTAAAGGGCTCGGTCGTCTTACAGCGCTACATGACTCTTAATGACCTGTATGACATTAAACAGGTTGAGGTTTTTCTAAGGTCTCTGTTAATTTTATGGACAGGTACATTTTTTTGGTTGTTGGCAGGTAAACGGCCGAGAATGTAGAAAATAATATGGTTTAAAAAATGGGTTTTTTTAATGCAGGTCTTTTTGTTTTCAAAATCGAGCCCATTGTTTGTAAGACCAAGCGTATATGGTAATATACGCTTTCACTCACTCAACATGTAGAAAAATGAGATATTCGTAAAATGAAAAGATAATAATTTTAGTTAATAGATTTTTTCATTCTTACGTAAGAAATAACTAAAGAAATTATATACATATATATATTATTTATATAATGGAAGACACTGGAAACTCACGACAGGTAATCTTAGTGTCCAGGGATCATCCATATTGTTATTATATTATAATGGAACTACCATTGTTTCCGATGTATCCAAACTGGTTTTGACCGAATAAAGACTTGTTCCTATATCTATAACAGTTGGAGATTTTATCCTCAGAAACACTCGAAAAATCTCACTCTAAACGTCATAGTGATGTGGATAGACATGTATTACCTATAAACCATCTAAGAAGTAAAGCCGTTAGTGTTATGTACGTTGTACGATATGTACAAAGAATGTAGGTACTGCCTCCCACTCATAATTAAAATCACTGGTCACTAGTAGAAGGGCGATTACGTGAATTTGTTGCAATCCGTCACTTGTTGCTAACACAATGTTCACATGTCAAAATCATTATTGATCATCACCATCAGTCCACTGCTGGACATAAGCCTCTCCTATAGCATGCCACTGAGCCCGATCTTCGGCTTTTCTTATCCAGTCACTACCACCGAATATCGTCGCTCCATCTAGTTGCAGGATGTCTTACACTTTCTTATGCCGGTTTGCGGTCTCCACCATTGATACTGATTTAAAATTGATTAATTGATACTGATTTAAAACACACCATTGATTTGATTCAAAATGAAACTGATTGAAACAAAAGGTACAACTGGGTCTGCAGTGGACACTGACAATCCTCAAAATGTATGATGACACTTTTTTTTTTTTTTTAAATGATGACACTTAATAACAGAATTTTATTATTGCGCAAAAATATATTTAAGTCAATCATTTTATTTTAATTATTAATTAAAACGCACCCCATTAGTTTGTGGAGTTACCGGACGCGCGTCTGCTAAACAATTTATTTTTTGTGAGGATTTTCTAATCCTTGGATAATCTTTGCTTATGGAAATTACCGTTAAAGCCAATTTAGGTATAAGACGTTTTAACCTTTATTATTTTTGTTTATCAATTTCAAATTCAAGCCTTAGGCGTCCTATATTTTCTTTGAAATTTAATAGTCAATGGCGTATAGATATGTTTCCAGGAAAAAATATTTTTACTCATATATACTTTCTTTGAGTAATGATAATATAACAACTCGTTAAAAATACCATTACTGTTGTTCGAACCTACCATTATTCTATATAACATGATCCCTTTATGGATTGTATATTCTTATAAATTCCTTTCGGAAATGACTTTGTGCGTGCGAGGCGTGACCTAAGTTCTAATAGTCAATGTTTTAGTATTTACCATTTTCGTGAACACATTGATGTTTACTGATTGATTGGAATCAGTCAATCAATTATAAACGTCATTACTTCATACATAGTAAATATTTCATGGGTCTTACATTATTAACATAAATAAGTAAGTTATTGTTTACGTTAATAATTTTCAAACGATTAAACAAGGCGTTATTTTATAATTAGGTACTTAATCGACAAGAGTGTCAATCATTAAAAATCAAGCACAAACCTTATTAGAACTAATCATTTCCGATCCAAAAATGTCATGACGCCGACACTAAGCGTCATACCTATGTTTATTCAAAATCTGTTGCATAGCGTTATACTATTCAATTTATAGTGCCACAAACTTATCTGACCAAGTGACCAAGACTGGAACTAACGAGAAACAGAGCAAAAGCTTGTGGCACTATGCTTAAATGTGAAAGGAGCATTTCAAAAATTGCACTTAATGCCAGAACAATAAATGTATCTACTCCTAATACGTGGAGTTGCTTGTTTTTTCATATTACTATTTCTATTAAAATAAAAAATGTGAATGTTTGTGAGGATGGATGTTTTTTAATCACTGACGCAAATACTACTGAACGTAATTTGATGACATTTTCAATATTATAGTGTAATGTTATTACCTGGAATAGGACATAAAATATATTTATCCCGGGAAATTGTCCACGGGTGATACCGCAGGGCGCAGTTAGTATAATTTAATTTCAGTTTTTCCAACAGACCCAAATGTATCATTATTAGAAAGGGCAAGATCTGAATCCATTTTGTAATATTTTCAGAAAATATACGAGTTTAGGAACGGAAGGAAGGGATGTTCGGTGTGACAGCCCTGGGCTCATTTTAATTGCTACAGGGTTGCCCCGAAGTATGTTATTATGAGATGTAAGATCACGAACCAAAATATGGTTGAAATGAATTTTTATAACCTTCTGGCCAGCGCTGTTCATCCAAACTGTTCGGGCATGATTTAATATTTTAGTTTATCTAATTTAAATAGAGTAAAAATATAAATAATCAAAATGCAGGAGATCATAAACCGTACTGTATGTAGATTTTAGAGGTGAATGAAAGGGATGAATATATATACGATTATCGATATTTCTCGTCATACAGAAGTTGAACGTCGTCAGGAAACTAGCACGGGTAAAACACGAAATTTAGGTAAGCATGCAACATCCGCCGACCTGGAATGGGCGTAGAAGATGAAAGTCCTTATTCTCTCTATCTCTCTCTTTCTTTCTCTAGCTATTACTTCCCACCAGTGGGAAAGTAATGCGCTAATGAGACGACGAGCGACATTAGTTAATGATTATGGTGTGCGTATGTCACGGTAAATGTGATTAATTGAAAATGATTAATAATTAACGATCATTATTAATAACTAGCTGACCCGGCAAACTTCGTACCGCCATATTTTTTTTAATTTCTTTCGATGTTTTTTATTTTTTTTATACTAAACCTCCTGACAATAACGAACACGTAAAAGAAAGATTTATCCAATTTAGAGCAGTCGTTTGGAAGTTATGCGCGTACAAACATTTCGGTAATGCATTTTTTTATATATAGATTACGGAAAGCCGAGGTAAAAGTAAGAAATTAATCATATTTATCGTTTTTAATTAATTATATTTACTGTAGCACGTATACTATATCCTTACTTAATACATATTATTAACGCGAAAGTTTGTATTTATGAATGTATAGATGTTTGTTTTTTTTTATGATGAATGGGCTTACGTTTGACAACAACTCACCTGATGGTAAGCGTAGTTGCGGTCTAAGGTGGAGCACGTTTGTCCATGAGGTGCCTATTCAATCTTGTCTTAAAGAGACCCAGGGTGTAATTGAAAGGAAATAAGGATTCAGGTAGAGAATTCCACTCCTTAGCAGTACGTATAATGAAAGAGTCAGCGAAACGTTACTCTTTCACGCAAAAACTACCAAACCGATTGTGATGAAATTTGGTACGTAGGTACTTTAGGACTTGAAATAGCACATAAGCTACAACTACTGTTAACCGCGGGGCGCAGCTAGTAAGTTCATAAAAACTATTATTCTTAAGGAATAAATAAATCCACGTGCAAGAAGTCGCGGCTATCGCTAGTCTTCTATAAAACTTCGCTTATATATTCAGCGAAACCGTTTATTGGCACAAACTCTCCACAAGGTTCCTTTACGAATCCATTAGCAAGCATTTGTGGACCATTTGCTGCCCACATAACCGGTTTGTACCGGCCACCACCGGTTATTAGAACCGGTTAGCACACGTTTTTGTGTAGTTTTCGCACGATTTTGTTTATTTCTTTAGTTTTAAAGCTATTTTGCTTTTTTTACTGTTTTGCGATGTTTTACCTACTTTAAAAAGTTTTTAATAAATTAGTATTCTTTGAAAAGCCTTAGAACATTATTCGAGTCAAAGTTTTAGAACACAAATGCGTAACTTTTTATTATTTTAATGTTAGAGGTAAGTAAATATAAAATCAATCGTATGGACCTTTTTTAACCGACTTCAAAAAAGGAGGAGGTTCTCAATTCGACAGTATGTTTTTTTAACGGTAAGTTTAGTCTTGAGTCGGTTCTTGTTTTTTTTAATTAATTATTATAAATTGCAGGCTTACGTTTGACCGCTATGTCACCTGTTATGTGACGATGCGGTCAAAGATGTACACGCTCAGATGTAAAGGTGCGCTATCGTCTAGACAAAATCCGTTGACTCTAGTCTAAGCAATACTCAAATAGGGGGTCGGAAAAGTGTTTTCAGAAAGTGTTTTAAATTAACTACAATGAATATATATAGCCATGAAAAATACTACATATTTTAATTAAATAACGATCTAAAAGTACCTAAAACTATGTTTAAATATTATGTTTCAAATATTGCCGCGCAAAAGCTCAAAACTTGTGATGTCATATGTAGGTAGAAAACGACAAAGTCTTCGAAATAAAACTTGCACAGAGATTCTAATACGTTTTGTGAAGTTTGGGGACTATATTGTAGTAATGGAACGAAAAAATTAGCAAAAATATATTTTATGAAAAGCAAAAACGTAAAATAAACACAAGCTTGACTCACGGCATTTGCCTACAAATGACGTCATGCGCTGTGATTGTTGTTTCGTTTGAGATGAAGAACAGATTAAAAATGTCAGAATTATTTATTGATTTAAAAATATAAATCATTATTATTTCATAACAATATTGACTGGACGATCTTTCTGGTTCGACGAACATTCTTTCTAACTACATTTTAGATTTTTTCTCGATTACTGTCCGATCCCTATTGTACCTATCTGGGAACATAGATGCCGGCAGAGAGTTCTATTCCTACCTCCCTGGAAATCCCTTGCTAATGATTCCGATTTGACAGAAGCTGGTGACCGATTGGGAAATGGATTACAAAATGTAGTGAACAAACCTTTGGGTAGCAAATCTGATTTAAAAGTGACATTGAAAAATGTCGGGCGCGGAATGAGTCCAAAATTGAATGCGGTCCGCACTGCCCACCCTTGTGAAATATGGCCGGAGCTAGGAGATTTAATCTCGGCTCGAGCTGTGTCGAACATGTCGCGCAACGTTGTACGATGTTGTACGTGTACTTGTTGAAACTTTACTGTAGGTACTTACCTATATACCTACATAAATATTTTGCTTGCGGCGGCTCTGTGTGTCGGGTCGCTCCCTTCTCTCGAATATGGTTGAGGGTTGCGGGCTGGTCCACAAGTCATACGGGAACGGGTGCTGCTTGTGGGGACAGGTCTTTTTTGGTCACTCCAACTGCTACTGCATCTATTGTACTTATTTATATATCACGCATATTTAAATATTACTGATAATATGACCAAATAATACTATTACCTATGACTATATAATAATACTATTATATAATTATTATTATATAATAATACTATTACCTATGACTATAGGACATCTCACTCGCACTTCTATGTAGTTTGACATTGTCTATAACTCTCTGAAGTTTTAAAAGAGTTATAACAGAGTTACATTCACAAGTCAAACTTCCAAAGGAAAATATTGGTTGAAACAGCAAACAATTCATCAAAAATTGTCTTCGTAATGCATAAAGTTGTTGCTTAAAGTGTTTATTCTAAGAATACCTTCTATAAAGTAAGTAACAAGTTCTAAAAGTCTATTAAAATTACGAACACGTACGCTTCATATAAAAATTTTATGTTATGATGAAACTTGGCATAAAAAATGACATACTATTTTTATTATAGTACGTTCATGCATACGTTATCCTTTTCCTACATCTTATAAATGAAAGAGCTGCCATGATATGTGTGTTCGGTGTCATACATTTTAACTTCGAGGCACTGGATTCGATTTAGATGCTTTTATTTATGTATAGGACTTTTTATGAAACACTTTTTAGAAATAGAGTAGCATAGCGGAAGTGGTAGTTTTGCGATGGTGGACTTAGGGCTGCAAAGTTCATGTGATCCCATATTGAATAATATACAAGTTTGCCGGTTATTCTGCCGCCAAGCAGTAGTGCGCAAGCAATACAGTGCTGTACTCCAGTGTGTGCGCAGTTGCGTCACACGTCACCGACAAAACGTGTGATATAAATATTTTAAATGTTTTATAATAAATTGTATCTATATTAGTTCTAAGATAAAATACAATTAATTAATATAATAAATTACATTGGGGGGCATTGTAGCCATCGAAACTACTGGGCATCATTATTAGACTTACTATTGTCTCAGGGTGACAAGCGCAGTGCAATGCCGCGGAGGATAATATCAAAGAAAACTAACTTTTATCACAGAATACTAAGGGACAGAAGCATCACTCCGCAAAGAAATTTAAACAAATAGCGGCTTGCTATGACGCAATAAAATTCAATTTAGCTCGCGTAGCGCTGCATACCTACCAGTCATATTAACCTACAGAGCGCCTCTCTTTCTATCGCATAGCTCTTATCTCTTCTGACGCGGCACGTGTAACGACGCGCGACCCGCCGTCGGTGTCCGGCTATGTACTTGTAGCTTCGTACCTACAGTGCGGAGTGCACTAGGCCTGCTTTTACTTACATAAAATGCTGTAACTGTTTTGGGCAGGCGTGTTGCTTGCGTTTAATTAAACGACTTGCTCGACTCTTCACTCAATTAAATTAAAAAATGGTTTACAGCGCTTAGGCTAGAACGGTACAGAATGGCAGGTTCAAAAAGAAAATAGCCCAACTTTACACAAATTTTTCAAACTATAATATTTTTTAGAACTTATAATGAAGCAATAAATAATAATAAAGCAAGGATTAACATGTCTGAGGAGACGTTATTTTATGTTATGTTAATATATATTCGCAAAACAAAACGCGTAAATAACCTATCTATTGACCTTTCCGATATAACACGGCGATGAAACTATCTTTACGAGGGCAGCTTCGGTTAAAAACTTGTAGCTAGTTAAATTCGCATCAAACATACTAAAACTTAAAATCAACGCGATTGTAGGAGATCTCATTTGTAGTTAAATATCTGATATCGTCTAAAAGTTTACGAGGGAACAAGTTAGTAGGTTCCAAGCGACGTGGAAACACGCTTGTGGCTCTCTTGTGTTGTAAAAATTACAGACCATCGACATCTACATATTGGAACATCATGCATTTCATAATTTATAAACAACATGCATGTAGCAGCTGATTTTTTCAGGAGTTTACTTTTCGAACACTAGCAGCGCTAGGCTGCTTTACCGGTTCTTGGACAGGATGGCGAGGAACAATACATAATTTCTTTATATTTTGTTTTGATGTGTGTTACGGGTGAGAACTATGGGACTGACATAGTCGTTAAACTACTTCAAGCCCCTAAATATAAATAGAATTAAAAAAAAAGCACTAGCAGCGGCCTTCGGTTGCACCTGTTTTCCGGGATAAAAGAAGCCTTTTCCAGCACTTACAGTAACTAGGTAGCACTTACAGTATTTTTTGCGTGATTGAGTAACAAACATCCATCCGTCCATCATAAATTTTCGCATTTATAATTTTAGTAGGATAGTAAGAATAGGTTATGCAACAAAGTTTTGTTTGATAATAAAACTGTTAAATATTTTTACGCCTACAAAGGCCGAATTTCATTGGAGAAAACTACTGCGTATGTCACCATGCAATATTGTAACTGAAATTCTGACAAATTTATTTCATTTTATTACATTTCATTTCATTTCGGAACGCGTAAATGACCGATTTATGACCTTCCGAGATATCACAGCGATGAAATTTTCACGAGGTAAGCTTTGTCTAAAAACAAGTAGTTAGATAAGTTCGCATGAACCAAACACTTTCAAACTTAAAATCAACGCGATTGTAGAAGATCTCATTTGTAGTTTTTACTACAGATCATATATTCATATCAGATATTTTATGCGACGTGGAAACACGCTTGCGGCTTTCTTGTGTTGTAAAAATTACAGACCATTCATTTAATATTACTATCTACTTCTGCATTCTCATGTGATTCCTAATTTGTATGCACGCAGCGTCTGATTTTTACACCATCATCAAGAATGGGCTAAGAGAGCTAAAGAGATCAGCCGGAGTACCTACTGGTCCCTCAAGCGCCAGTCGTATATCGTGTTGGTACCAAGTCCCTACTTAGATTATAGGGTTCATATCAAAATCGGATGGGTGACAACGATGATACAACTTGATCTCTTTGTAGTACACGCTCTCATATACTGGGAGGTTTTTTTTTATGTAACTGAATGACGAGACGAGCTGGTCGTTTGCATGATGGTAAGCAATACGCCAGCCCATAACAATAACAGCACCACCCAGAACTTCATTTTGCAAAATCCTGCGCGGCGCTACACTGCGCTCGTCACCCTAAGACAATTAGCTGTTGAGTCTCATATTGCCCAGTAATTTCGCTGGTTACAATGCACTTCAAACCGGAACACAGTAATGCTTGCGCACTACTGCTTGGCGGTTGAATAACTGGCAAAGTGGTGGTACCCACCCAGACGGCCTCTCGTATACGAGAAACCTACCACCAGTAAGTCGGCCAGTAGGTCTTGGAAAATAATCTACTAAGGGCCTCTTCTGTCGTCTACGCAGACATAGTCGCGGGCAAAAGCAAGTTACTCTATAAAAACCTTTAAAATTGTAAATGGTTCAATTCAATGACAAATCTTTGGTCAGAAACAGTGAGAAAGATATCAATTAAAACCCTACTCCTTCCTACAACTCGTTTCGCCGTAATGTAATCGCGCCGGAAGGTGGGTCTAACCCAGTTAGCTGCAGAGATTGCGCCAGACTCCAGACACCAGCGAAATTAGAATTAACATAAATATCGGTCGCGGGACTTTCATGGTACAGTAGTCGGGGTAGAGGTGAATGTCTGAGACAAAGTCATAGGCAAATATAAATACAAAGTCACAAAAGCCCGGTCGGACCCGTGAGAGGAACAGATCAGGGCCCCAATTCACTATGACAACTTGGCGACTCCTTGCCGAAATCACGTCGATTCCTTCATAAATAAACGACATCTATGACGCATTCATATATTCATATATATGACGCGTCATAGAGAATACAAATTTCGCAGAAGTCATTTATTAATGAAGCAATCGACGTTTCCTCGAAGCAAGGAATCGCCAAGTTGTCACAGTGAATTAGGGCCCAGGGCCCTTATGACGACTTACCGATTCCTTGCTTCAAAATCACGTCGATTCCTTCATTAACAAACGACATTTCTATGACGCATTCATAAATTCATATATATCCACCGCCGTCTGCTTCTTTGCCTATTAGTCATATAAAAAAATATGATTATCAATGACGCGTCATAGAGGATACAAATTTCGCAGATGTCGTTTATTAATGAAGGAACCGACGTAATTTCGAAGCAAGGAATCGCCAAGTTGTCATAGTGAAATAGGGCCCTGAATTGATGCTAACTGAAATGTAAAAGAATACGAAATATTAAGTAAAATAACGTGTGTGTTTACTTCGCATCAGTGAGTGGTAATGGGTCCATAAGGCCGATAGAAAAATGCAAGACCATTTTGACCACAAAGAAAAAATATTCCGGATGGTTGAACTAACAAGAAGTCCAATTTAGCGACACCTTCAGATAGGTATAGCAGTTTAGTTTTTGAAATTTTCATCACCCTGATTTACTAAACCTTTGCAATCTCGGCGTTGACAGTTTAAAATAAATAAATGATATAAAATAAAAATATAACTCATTTATTTCAGACAACCTGGTCCATAGTACTTTTTGGTATGTACATGCATCGTTCTCATTATGTTAGCTCACAACTGAAATTCATATTAAATTTAATTGCATTGCTATGTATTGCATTGTTTAGAATCGAAATAAATTATCTATTGAATCAGAATACAATTGACACAATTTACTTAAAAACAGATTGTCTCTTCATAGAAATAAATGTAGTTGAAATAAAACAATTACGAGTATATATTAGGTATGATTCCATTCATGATTCCTCCTAAAAATCCATAATGGTCTTGAACTTTTAAATAACATTTTTGAAGTTACAAATATAGATCTTAACTTTAGGGTAGTAAAGTTGAAATTGGCTAGCGAAAGGAGAGCTTCTCGTACCTATAACCGATTATTTTTATAGGATATTAGAGAATTGCCGTAGTGTTATTGTTTGCTTAGGTGTAAGCCGTGAGAACATTGAGAACTATTGTTTTGGTTGGAGCGTGTTTATTCTGAAGTTTATATATTGTTATAATTTGCTAGATTCGAGACGAGATCCATATATTTAGTTGTTTTTATTCATAAAGCCAGTACATATTTTTAGAAAATTTATAATATTAATAGTTCTAATTTAAGATCAGCGTTATGGTGCCGTATTGTAGTTATATATACTATACTTTGTCTGAGGGTTATATGTATGTATAGGTAAACTAAATTCTTTATTAACCGACGAAAAAACGGTGGAGGTCCTCAAGTCAACGCGTATATATTTTTTTATGTATGACCACGCATATCTTTTTACAGAGTCGTCCGATTATGATATTTTTTTTTTGTTTGGTAGGTCATACTTCAGAGGTGGTCCCATTCCCACTTTCCGAAAAAATCAACTAATACAAAAAATATAGGCATAGTTTTGAAGTCGGATAAGGTTTTTTCTAATTCATTGTAGTTAGAGCATGGCTTTAAATGTATATTAGGATTTATTAATGTGATCTTCTTCATTTTTTGTACTAATAAATATATTTCTTTCTTTCATGAAATAGATGGAAATGAATATTTTTTTTACTCGTATATAGGCTTGCGTTTGACCGCTATCGTTAAGTGACGATGCGGTCGAAGATGTAGCACGCTCGCACAGAAGAAACCTGTTCAACCTTAATGTTCAATTTATATGTAGTAAATATCTGCTTAAAGAAGATATGTTGATTTATAATATTTATGAATATAAATATTAGGCCTCAGATAGGGAAAATTTAGCATTCACAACCACTTCTGATTAGTTCTGATAGGTTTCGGAATTTGTAATGAGCCGACCATCCTGCAAATAACCTTTACTCTAATCTTTTTTTATTAAATTCAACCAAATATTTATTTTATTTAAAGAAAGTAGCTAATTTATAAAGGTCAGTGTTGCCGCAGACGCGAAATTATAATGACAATGTACAGACCTCCGTCATACGATATTTGACGTGCTGCTTCAATAACATGGCTCATGTCTGCTCTCCATTACATTACACACACACACACAAACAGAAAAAGTAACACATTGCCAGTAAAGTTACTGAGTATTTATTATGACAGCCTCGTTAGTGTAGTGGTTGGGCAGGTTGGCTCAAATCTCATACACCACTGAGGTTGCGGGTTCGATTCCCGCGACGGGACAAATGTTTGTGCAAAGAAGAAAAAAATCGCAGCATTTGTTTCGTGTCTGGGTGTCGTGGGACCATGGTCCTCATACTTCCTGGTTCCCTAGATACAGAGAATCTTAGTTAGGGGCCAGGATCTATGTACGTGATCGTTGGGTGTATTTATTTATTTATTATTTGTTTATTTATTTAAGATGTGAAAGATGCTTATTCTATTTAAATGAAGCATTAACGAATGCCAAGTGAAAAACTCAAACAAGGCTATTCAGGAAGAAAAAAAAATTTAATAATAGAAGAAGAAATTCGACACTCGAGTTGGTGACCACCGTAGCTCAATTGGTAGAGCGTCCCGCGCTTAGGGACCCAATCTTCCCTTGCGGGTTCGAGTCCCAGCCGGTGATCGAATTTTCTCGTCCCGAAAAACCTTCGTGAAAGATTATAAGCTGATATCTCAGGGTGACGAGTGCAGTGCCGTGATGCGTAACGCACGCATCACGGCACTGCACTCGTCACCCGCTATTCACAAAACCGCAAAGCGATGACTCATCGTATTAAATCACGGCAAACATTTATATAATAGATAGATACAAAAAACATTTTATTATTCACCTTAAACAAAGAAATAAAGTACGAGTTAAATGTTTACAATGGTGTTACAATGGGCGGTCTTATCGCTTAAAGAGATCTCTTCCAGAAAACCTTTAGAGAGGAATAACGAAACATAAACGGACGGTGGTGATAGAAATTATAATAGACATACTAAGGGCTTACATATGACATAAAATATGATATCTAATTACTTATACATATGACTACATAAATAAACATATATAATCCTAATTCTATCGTTGTAATCTTTCAGTCGTATTGTAAAACTACTGAATGTAGCTGTTTAACAACAGTGCTGTTTTGTAAAAGGACTAGTGGCTTTGTTTTGTGTGACATCTATGTCACACAAAACAAATTACTGATACTACTTGCAATCTTATAAAATAAATTGATTTGATAATCACTTTTTAAATCTATAAAAATCTTACTAACTATAAATAAGATTTATAATATCGATATTATAAATGCGAAAGTTTGTAAGGATGGAAGAAAACAAAAACTACTGAACGGATTTAGATGAAATTTTGTATGAAGATTTCTTTTTTCAGGACCTCAATGAGATCTTGAAAACATAACTTTGACAGCCTCTTTGGTGTAGTGGTTGGGCAGGTGGGCTCAGATCTCATATAGGTACCACTGAGGTTGCGGGTTCGATTCCCGCGACGGGACAAATGTTTGTGCACAGAAAAAAAGAGCACAAGCTTTTATTTCGTGTCTGGGTGTTGTGGGACCAGAGTCCTCGTAATTCCTGGTTCCCTAGATACCCCTAACTAGGATTTAGTTAGGGGTCAGAATCTATGTATGTGATCGTTGGGATTTTTTTTTTAAATATAACATACTTATGTATGTTATACTTTTTATTTATTTTTTCCCAGAACAATACGAGTGAAACCGCGTTTTAATGGGATACTTAAGGTCATAAAAAAGGACATAGGATACTTTTTATCCCGAAAAACCTACTCGCGGCAGGTTTCTCGTATGCGGGAGGCCATGTGGGAAGGTTTTTTTTTATATGACTAATAGGCAAACAAGCAGACAGCCCGCCTGGATGGTAAGCGGTTACCGTCGCCTATGGACACCTGCAACACTCGGGGCATTACTGGTGCGTTGCCTACCTTTAAGGACCCTTTTTACCCTTCTACCACACAGGTAGGTTGTAGGTACCACAGTTCCGCCAGTTATTCTATCCACACCAAGGCATTTTCCATCTAACCGCATAAAGTTAACTTTCACCTGTAAACTAGATAATTAAAGCGATATAAACCGCAACCAGTGAAAATATGAAGAAATTACCGTTTTTATTGGCACCATCCCACCTCTGAAGCCATCGCGGAGCCAATAAATATTTCGTCGACTCGCGGCGAGGCAATAAAGTTGAGTATAAAACGAACTGGTACCACGATGATAGTATTTTGTTTTACAGGTGTACTTCTACGTGCCTTGGTTTTAGACTTGTTGCTCCACGCGGTTTCACTCACGTTTAGCTCACTTATACTTAAGCACACTTAGCCAATCACCTAATAAAATTAGCCTAAAATACAGCAAAAATAAAGTAAAAATTAAAAATATGTCAAACAATAATTACAAGATACTACAAAAATTTTGTGTTTTTTATTTAATTTCATTTTTTAATTTTGTTGTAGGTTAGTTTAGTTTTTATCATTCTATATATAGGTATTTGTACATAACTGTTAATTGGTTCTGTAAATAAATCTACCTAAGTTTAATGATTATACAAAAATTATATTACAGATTATGTCAGTCAAAATTAATCAAATATTATTAAAATGTCAACTTTTTTTTAAATTATAAATAACAACAAAAAACTATCGCACATTCATCTCGCAGAACTCCAAGCACTCCGACAGAATCACCTTCCATTCATCCGCAAACAGATCACAATTTGGTCTTGCGTCTAGGAGGGCATTGAGCACAGAGAGGGTTTTGGGAATACGAGATCCGGCGCGAGATACAGTCCTACTAAGCGGCACTGCGAATAGTTTGGGCTTCCTGGCTTAGAAAATCATTCGGCACTGAGAACTCTGACAGCTCATCGTGGAGATCAATGGCATCAATTTTTCCATGGAGGATCTTGCACATGGTAGTCAACTGGTCATAAGCTCTTCTGACTTCTAACGAATTATAACCTAAGCAATTTATGACACTAAGTAATGAGACGAGCAAATCGTTTGCCTGATGTAAGCGCCACGCTTGCCCATAACACTTGCAGTGCCATTTAGAACTTTTAATAGCATATAGAGCACTGCGTAGCACTGCATTGCACTCATCACCCGGAGACATCAGATCTTAAGTCTCATATGCCCAGTATTTCGCTGGCTACAATGCCCTTCAAACCGGAACACAGTAATGCTTGCGCACTACTGCTTGGCGGCAGAATAACTGTCAAGCCGGTGGTACCTACCTCAAACGGCCTCCCGCTTACGAGAGACCTACCACGAGTTCTAAAAACAACGTTTTAGTAATAGGAAGGCTTTTTTTGTCCTCAAAAAACTAGTTTGTGCAAGTGACGATATTCATTGTGACAAGGTACATTGACGCTACTGACTCTAGACTTCTCAAGCTCTTGATTTGAAGTTGTTCAAAAATTAGTAAGGATGAATCATTTGTTGTAGATGGAAGACATAGGATGTATGTAGGAAAATAACTAGAAATTCTTTTTCGTTAGAATCCGGCTCGTAATACATACCTATGAATATGTAATGTAGGTATAATCTTAAACCATGTCATGTCAGTGTCAGATGTTTGTGTAATCGTATGTAAAGACTGACAGATCAAAATGTTGGATTTACTAACTACAGGTGCGCTTACAATTTGAATAGGGGATCGGACAACTTTTCAGAAAGTGTTTTAAATTACTATAATGAATAGATATAGCCATGAAAAATATTATTTTAATTAAATAACGCTCTAAAAGTACCTAAACTATGTTTAAATAGTATGTTTCAAATATTACCGCGCAAAAGGTTACCTCAAAACATGTGTCGTCATATGAAGGTAGAAAACGACAAACTCTTCGAAATAAAACTTGCAAAGAGATTTAAATACGTTTTATGAAGCTTGGGGACCATATTGTAGTAATGGAACGAAAAAATTAGCAAAAATACATTTTATGAAAAGCAAAAACGTAAAATAAACACAAGCTTGACTCACGGCATTTGCCTTCAACTGACGTCATGCGCTGTGATGGTTGTTTCGTTTGAGATGAAGAACAGATTAAAAATGTTAGAATTATTAGATTTTACTTATTGATTTAAAAATATAAATCATTATTATTTCACAAAAATATTGATTGGATGACCATTCTGGTTCGACGAACATTCGTTCTAACTACATTTTAGATTTTTTCTCGATTACTGTCCCATTCCTATTGCTCAATCTTGGGAAATATTTGTCAAATATGTATATTGGTAGTTGCTTTTATTAATTTATTATATTTACCTATATTTTATTTAACATTATATTACCAAACATACATATTATTCGCATGGTAATAGGTAAGATATGTTGCACTTATATTTTAATTTAAAACTGTTTTACAAGTTTTTAGTTGCAATGTACTACGATGTATTTTGTGTATATTTTTTTTTTCTTTTTTTGTTTTGTTTTATATAATTGTGTATATTATTATGTAATTTGGTGTGCAATAAAGTGTTATTGTATTGTATTGTACATATGTTTGTCCGGGTGGAATCTTTCAAGCTGAATGAGAACCACTCTAATTAATCCTCTAATCACTTTAATTCAATTCATTTATTGATCACATTATAACATTGTACGTTATATTATTCATGTCATTATTATACAAATTTATTTAATTAATTAGTATCTACTTAAAAATTTAAATGTGAGATTTCATTTTTATTAAAGATGAGCATTTCGTCATAAATTCGTTTATTTTGTAGAAGGGATGTTTCGAAGAACGCTTTGATTTTTGTTTTGAAGTCTAGGATAGGTAATTTAGTTACATGAAGAGGTAATTTATTGTACATATCAAGTTATAGACCAAATCCTTGTTTATGTTTTGGTTAATCGAGTCACAGACACAGGTCTAAAAACTTTGACACCAGGGTTGGCCACACACCCACAAGAGAATCAGAATTAGAATCAGAAAAATGTATTGATTAGCTGAAAAATAATAATAAGTGCTAGGTCTTCATGCAAGAAGAAAGACGAAAGAAGAACTAATTATTCCTTGATACGAGATTCAAAAATCTGACGTTACTGACGTTTACACACGTAAAACCTTGGTTTTACGCATTTTTTCGCAGTTGAAGTGCAAACACATTAAAATGTACAAGAAAGCTTTACTTTATTCATTTTATTTGATGACAAAGGAAACGATAAGGAAATGGCATCACAATTTGGAAACAAATCAAATCTGTTCTGTTTATATTCCAAAGTGAACACAAGTGCTCGATAAATTGTCCAATTACTCAGTAAATAGCAATTCTAAATGGCTTTCAATCAAACAGCACCAAAAGGTACTCCGATACAAAGGTCGAAAATTAATATTAAAATAGGTACTATACCAAATCTAGGATGTCAAAGAACCGTTGACATGCCACGAAACACGTTTTAATGCCAAGATAATAATATTTTTTAGAAAAAACATGAAACTTATATTTTTTGTTATTGTTACTTTTTTCATAAAGTGCTGCATCAATTTTTATAAATTTTATATGGGATCACCTCTGAAGTATGACCTACCAAACAAAAAAGAATCATCAAAATCAATTTATAATTGTCGGAGTAATCGTGTAACAAACATACAAAAAAACGTACTATTGAATTGAGAACCTCTTCCTTTTTTGAAGTTGGTTAAAAATTAAGAACCGACTTCAAGACTAAACTTATATTGTTTGTTATTGTTATTTTTTCATTAAGTGCTGAATCAATTTCGATTAATTTAATATGGGACCACCTCTGAATTATAACCTACCAAACAAAAAAAGATTCATCAAAATCAATTCATAATTGTCGGAGTAATCGCGTAACAAACATACAAAAAAAACATACCGTCAAATTATGAACCTCCTTCTATTTCTGAAGTCGGTTAAAAAGTATAAAAATATAAAATATTTGCTATAATCACAGAATACTAAGGGACAGAAGCATCACTCCGCAAAGAAATTTAAACAAATAGTGACTCTTGCTATGACGCAATAAAATTCAATTCAGCTCGCGTAGCGTTGCATACCTACCATTCATATTAACCTACAGAGCGCCTCTCTTTCTATCGCGCCGCTCTTATCTTTTCTGACGCGGCACGTGTAACGACGCGCGACCCGCCGTCGGTGTCCGGCTATGTACTTGTAGCTTCGTACCTACAGTGCGGAGTGCGCTAGGCCTGGTAAAACGAATGACTACACAGCACACACAACACAAATATTAATATTACTTGAGAACCTTTGTGATTTAATTCAATTCAATTGAAATAATATCATAGAATAGAATATATTTACTATCATAAAGTTGCACATAGCATTATACTTACATACTGAATGGTACACATTAAGACTCGTCTGTACATGGGTTAAAGATAACATATATGTATATCCACCACGTGGGCCCAGTGTCGCTTGGTGGATGTCACCGCTCGACACTTTTGCGTCATGCATCGTCATAATTGTATTTTTATCAAAGAACCCTATAGAAATGAAAGTAATAAAGGTAATTTTATTAAATTAACTATTGTTCGAAGTTTTTTGCCAGTTTGCCGTTGCCGTTGGCTGCGGAAAAACCTGAAGTAGCTGAAAATACATTCAATTAGACATTACATAAAACAATTGAAGAATGTGTTACAATGGGCGGCCTTATCGCTACAAGCGATCTCTTCCAGGCATCCTTTAGATGGAAAGAAATTATTAAAATGTCAATGACGGGAATGTAAGGACTACAATCATAATAAAAATAAATAAGTATTTTATTCTGTTTTTTAGTATTTGTTGTTATAGCGGCAACAGAAATACATCATCTGTGATAATTTCATTTGTCTAACTATCACGGTTCATGAGATACAGCTTGGTGACAGACGGACAGCGGAGTCTTAGTAATACGGTCCCGTTTTACCCTTTTGGTACCGAACCCTAAAAAATAAACAATGTCTGTATATATATTGTAAACTTTAAGTAAATTGTTGCCTGGTTTCTAGCTATCAATTTATTTTGTATTTAAAGTAAAACTCTGGCGGGCTGCGAGCGCGGAAGCTAGTACAAGTCGTGAATAGTTAATTAATACTTGCAATACAATGCAATACTAACTACAAACCTTTCTTGCATACCTTAGTATTAACTGATATAGTTAGCGTTTTGATGTTCGACTTTAAGCTGAGACTGATTAAAAGCACTCTAAGTAGTCTGCCTATTTATTATTTATTAGTTTAAATAAGACTGTAGCTCTCGTAGCGTAGCTCGCCTAGCCGTTCGTAACAGATCTTCTAGGTTAAGCAACGTTCTGTTATAGGCACACCCTGCATGTGTTATTGCTAATAGACATCCAAACTGACCGTGTCAGCAATTTATATGTGATGGAAATGTTTATGAGCAGTAAAACAGATCAGTCTCTCTCCACCCTTCGCCGCGCAAACCTGCCAAGGTCGAACCTAAATAAAATATAACTTTTATTAATTATTATTTAATTGTTTTTGAGGTAAAAACAAAGTGATTAAAAGTGCATCTCTTCCAGAAAATAAATTTAGTTTTTTTTAAAAACCTCAACAACACAGTTCGTCTAACATTTGGTGGCAGCGTAAAGGGGATCAGTCAAGGTCCCCCGGTTCGTCTTCAAATATTCAGTTCGCCCTTGAAACATCCAGTTCGCGGAAGGAGAGACTCATTACCGCACAACTCAGCGATATCTGCGCGGACTCACTTGGCTCTTCCTGTGCAGTAAGAGGCCCATGTCACCCCAGTTGTTGTGACCCGTCCAGCACCGAGCCCCGTAATCCAAACCGTGCTACGTGATCAAATTCGTGCTCCACTTCGTGATCAAATTCGCACTACACTTCGTGTTACAAACGTGCTCATCTTCGTGATCAAAATCGTGCTCCGATTCCGTAACTCCGTAATAACCGGACTTCCATCGTGATAACCAAGGTCACACGGCATACCTTGGACCTACCGTGTGCGTCACCGTCGTCCCGTGTTCCCGTCGCCGCTCGAGAATGCAGCTTATCGCGGCCGCCTACGCATTCTGCTTCCTGTAAGTCTTTGGTCATTGTTTAAAGCTACTTTCTAGATTCAATTATTATAAAGTGAATAACAGCCTTGATTGATTGATATTAAAATGACGAATTCGAAAGAAGACAGTAAGGACAAGGAGGTTCAAACTAATACTGTGGATTCAAATATCCTTATACAGTTTATCAACAAATTCGATGGCAACCGAGAACAATTAAATCCTTTTATTGCCAATTGTAAAAATGCTATCAGTTTAGCCAACCAATGGCAGAAAGATATCTTGTTTAAATTGATTTTGAGTAGATTGGAAGGCAAAGCGCAAATTGCATGTTCTATAAAAGATTTTGAAAATTGGAGTCAATTAGAAGAGTTTCTCAAAACTCAGTTTGGCGAAAAGAAACACTACGCGCATTTGCTCTCCGAACTACAGGAATGTAAACAAATGCCTAACGAAACGGTCAATCAGTTCGCACTCAAAATAGAGACGTGCTTAGCACGATTAATAACTGAAATAAATATTTCAATACCGTCAAAGCGTAAAGCTGAACTGACTGGTCGAGTCGCAGCCATGCAAGACCTTGCCCTTCATACTTTTGTCACAGGGCTTAATCCTAAAATCGCTACAATTATAAGATGTCGCGATCCTGATAATCTTAATACTGCAATAAGTTTTGCCGTTGCGGAGGAGAAAATTTCCGAAAGTATGTCTAGGAAAATGACGCCATCTTCACCTAATAATAACAATTTCAATCGTAACCGCAATTTTCAACAGCGTCCTGGTGCCAATCAGAATGGTGGTAATAAATTGTTTTGCCGCTATTGTAAAATTCCTGGTCATGTGATTGAAAACTGCCGAAAACGCGAATACAACAATCGCTTCAGAAATTCTGATCAACAACAACAACCATCAGGTTCAGGTTTTAGACCACAACAGCCTCAACAGAGGTCATTCCCGCGTATTCATTTCGTTACTGATACAGTAGACGAAGAGCCCCAAAATGATGACAGTCGTGACGAAGTTGACGAAGTAGACTCAACACCAAAAAACGAGTAAACGTCTCGTCTCGGTGTCGTTCGAGACCTCCCTATTCTAAAATCGACACCTCAATCTCTCAGTTCGCGAATTCAACTTCTAAATCGACTCCGCTACATAGTAGTCATTATTCGGATTCACTTAAATCTAAATCGACTCCGCTACATGGTAGTCATTCTTCTAAATCGTCGCTGGAATCGTTACATGATTGCCAGTCGCAATTCAATGAATCCATCTCTGAATCGAATTCTAAACGCGAGCTGCATCCTCTTATAGCTCCTTCGCCGCAATCGCGAGACGCTGAAACGATTTCCAAATCCAAGCATACATCTACTGATGCAAATTTGCCAAACACGCGCAATTCTAATACGTCACGTGGTTCAAAAATAAATAAAATCGAACCTGACAAGTCAAAATCGAAATCGAATATATTTGAAATAACAAATGACCCTGCAAAAACTCTATTACCTCACGTCCTCGTTGACTCCCCTGTATCAGACATTCCGTTGGCTTTGTTAGTCGACTCAGGATCCTCTATTAGCTTGATTAAACGATCCTGCTTGCAAACTTCTCCAAAACTCATTAAAGAAGTAATCCAGCTAAAAGGTATTGACTCATCCGAAGAAGCCATTCAAACATTAGGTCATTTTCAACTTAAAATGCACCTACCTAAATCTAATGTGACACACAAATTCCATGTGATCGACAAAATCCACCTCCCCTATGATGGAATCATAGGCACAGACTTGCTAAATGCACACAGTTGCAGTATCGATTATAATGACAACTTACTTCATATGGGAAAGACATCTCTCAAGCTCCACTTTTGTGATCCTACATATATAATCCCTGCTAGAACGGAAGCTATTATCGAATGTTCCGTAAAGAATCCTGAAATAAAAGAAGGCCTCGTCCTTGATCAAAGTCCAACTAAAGATCTTTTGATTGCAAATTGCATTGTTCGTGTTAAAGATAATAACAGGATTAATATATCTGTATTAAATACATCCGAAAATCCTATAACTCTGAAATCAAAACTTAATCTAAAGCTTACCTCTATTAAAGCATCCGAATTCGATGAGACTCCTCTGTATCCTGTAAATAATATAAATACAACAACCTCAAAAGACACATTCAGACGTACTGAAGCAGTTCTAGACCAGTTACGTGTCTCTCACCTCAACGAAGAAGAGAAAGAAGCTCTTTACCAAGTTTGTTCGGATTTTTCTGACGTTTTTCACCTTCCAGGAGAAAATCTTACCTGTACCAATGCTCTGAATCACGAGATAAAAACTACAACTGACTCGCCTATTCACACCAAATCGTACCGATTCCCTGAAGTTCATAAAGCTGAAGTTAAAAAACAAATGCAGCAAATGCTAGAGCAAAATATTATTGAACCATCTGACTCTCCCTGGTCCTCCCCAATATGGGTGGTCCCAAAAAACTCGATGCTTCTAAGGTCCAAAAGTGGCGTGTCGTTATAGACTATCGAAAACTAAACGACGTCACGATTGGTGACACTTACCCTATTCCACAGATCGCAGAGATCCTCGATCAACTCGGTAACAGTAAATACTTCTCAACCTTGGACCTGGCATCCGGCTTTCACCAAATTCCTTTGAAAGAAGCCGACAAATCTAAAACGGCTTTCAATGTACCAGAAGGACACTTCCAATTTACACGAATGCCATTTGGGTTGAAAAATGCCCCTTCTACTTTCCAGAGACTCATGAATACGGCTCTATCGGGCCTCCAAGGCATTCGTTGCTTCGTCTATTTAGATGACGTAGTCTGTTATTCACACGATTTGAGCTCCCACATCGTCAATCTTGTCTCTATATTCCAAAAACTCCGAAACTTCAACTTAAAACTCCAACCCGACAAATGCGAGTTCCTCCGACGCGAAGTTGGTTACCTAGGTCATATAATTACTGAAGAAGGCGTGAAACCCAATCCTGAGAAAGTAACAGCTGTAACAGAATTCCCAGTACCAAAATCACCAAAGGATATTAAATCCTTTCTTGGCCTAGTGTCATATTACCGCCGTTTCATATCGGATTTCTCTAAAATCGCAAAACCTCTTACTAATCTCTTGAGAAAAGACGTCCCTTTCAATTGGGAAAATCAGCAACAGCTGGCTTTCGATAATCTGAAACACAAACTTACGACAGCTCCACTCCTTATATATCCTGACTTTACTCAACCTTTTGTACTTACCTGTGATGCTTCCAACCATGCCATAGGCGCCGTGCTTTCGCAAGGACCTGTTGGCAAGGATAAACCTGTAGCCTATGCATCGCGCACCCTAAACAAAAGCGAAACCAATTACAGCACAACCGAAAAGGAATTGTTAGCTGTGCTATTCGGATGTAAAACCTTCCGCCCTTACCTTTATGGTCGGAAATTCCAAATTATCACCGATCATCGTCCACTGAAATGGTTATTCAATCATAAAGACCCAAGCAGCAAACTCCAAAGGTGGAGGTTAAAGTTAGAAGAATATGATTACGAGATCACATACAGAAAAGGTAAATTAAATAACGCAGCTGATGCTTTATCTCGATTCCCGGTCAATCCCGTGCTCCCTGGCACCCCAGAAGACAATTTAATCGACTTAGGCCCATTGGACATTAGTCCACACGATGATAACCCTGAAATCGACTTCAGTCCCCTTAATCCTCCAACTCCTATTGAGAATCCTGAAAATGAAATAAACTTACCTGCATCCACCGAGGTATCTACTCCTTTTCTGGAAAACAACCCTGAAAACCAAAACGACTTACCTGCAGCCGATGTCCCCGGTGATACTCTTGACCAACTTGTTCACAACAGTCCTGAAAATAATGAAATCTTACCTGACGTGACACCATCTCCAATACCTGAAACTCTTAATGACCATGACTATTCGACTTTCCTGAAAGAAATGACTACAAAAAAGAATACTTATAATACTTACCTGAAAGAACACAATGAAACACTGACAAAGACACCATGTAAAGTACTCTTGATTCCGACATCCGTAGACATGGATGAAGCAAATCCTTATATCTCTGAAATTTTATCAAACATGGAGAACCCAGAGGAGTTCCTCAATGCTGAAAGAGAGCTCTACAGTTTTAAAAGAATAAATCTTAATGGTAAAACCATATACTTGATGTTCATTAAAGTTCACCATTTTGACGAAAGCACTTACCAAGACATTTTCAAGCTCCTTAAATCAGTCCGAAATGAACTGATAATAACACAAGACTCATCTGAAATTGCAATCTCAGATTTTAAAAGCCCATTCGAAAAACTATCATTTGCAAAAATCTATAATATACTAACTTACCTTTTTCATAACACTGGCATTACTATCAATATCCATCACGACAACATAATCTACCCTACTTTCAGCGAGATCAAAAAGATATTGCGTGAAAACCATGACATACCTATCGCAGGTCATTTAGGTTCAACTAGAATGCTAAAAAGGATTCATGAACGATTTTACTGGAAAGGAATGAGATCTGATATTGAAAATTACGTCAAACAATGCACCCTTTGCCAACAAAATAAGGCCCTGAGGAAAACCAATAAGGCACCTATGCAAATCACCACCACCTCTACAAGTCCTTTTCAACGGGTTGCTCTTGATATCGTTGGACCTCTCCCCGAATCTGGAACAGCCAAACTAAAATACATTCTCACCCTCCAAGATGATTTAACAAAATACTCTGTAGCTTATCCAATCCGTACCGTCACAGCAGAAGAGTCCATGGAATGCCTAGTACATTTCATTTCGTTGTTTGGTATCCCTAAAATGATACTCACCGATCAAGGCACCAATTTTACATCAGACCTCTTCAAAAAGACTTGTGAGTTCTTAAAAATAAAACAATTATGGAGTTCCCCTTATCATCCTCAAACTCAAGGCGCGCTGGAACGCTCTCATTCAACACTTAAAGAATATTTAAAGTCATTTGTTGATACTAATCAAGAAAACTGGCCTAGATACGTATATACCGCAATGCTTACCTACAATACAAATGTCCATTCCACGACCAACTTCAGCCCGCATGAGTTGTTGTTTGGCCACAAGCCACTCCTTCCTAACTCTATTTTCGAGGAAACACAAGATCCGACTTATCCAGAATACCTTAAAATGTTGAGTCACCGCCTTAAACTGTCTCGTGATAAAGCGATTGAGAACATTAATACCTCTAAGGAAAAATCAAAGGTTCAATATGACACACATACCCGTCGAGTCCAATACAAAGTAGGCGATTATGTTTACTTAAAAAATCATCTTCGCCTTAGAAAAGCCTTATCTCCAATTTGGAAAGGCCCATACAAAATAGTAAAGGTCCATAACAATAATACAGTTTCCTTACTAATAAACAGACGACATGTAAAACATCACTTCGATCAGATCAAACCTGCTAGTTATAACCCACCTTGAAACTTAATATCCTTCACTATTCAATAGACTTATCTCCACTGTTATTATATAACAAACAAAGTAGTACAACATAGTATCACTCAACAGTACTACCTATGCTCAACTTTATTTTGCAACTTAACTTTATTTATTATGCATATTATTTCACAACCAACATTTTTATATAATATATATATAAAAAAAACCTAAAACCTAAATAAACTTTATTATACCTCTTATTTACACATTTTTATAAGCTATACTTTTAAACAATATATCTTTTATCATTTTTATTTATTTATTTCAGCGTCACCGCTAGAGCGACCCCAAACTTTATTCAGCCAATCCGGACAGGATCTGGATTATATTCCGAATATGTGGGAAGGATGAAGGTTAAAGATGGAAACCTAAACCTTTTAATTCCTATTGATATATCATATATAAAACCTCATATAGCTAATATTAACGCAGTTTTAGGTACTTTTAAATTCTTATGTAGGAAAATAGATTTAATAGATGACCTCGAATGCTATAATGTAGTGGAACCTTTAATGATTCGATATCAGGACATTGTTAAAGAATTCGACTCCATTTCTCATCTGATCGACAACAAAAGTAAACGATCAGCATGGATTGGTTTAGGCGGCTCTATTCTAAAAACAGTATTTGGAACTCTGGACGAAGATGACGCCATAAAATACGATAAGATCTTTAACTCTGTACAACATAATGAAAAGAAATTAGCTTCTCTCGTTAAACAAAACATACTTATGACGTCATCAACTTTATCTAACTATAACCAAACCATTCATAAAATAAAGATGAATGAAGCTAATTTGAATTCGGCTATCGACGAGCTCTCTGTAAACATAAATAACTTAACATTTACTACTAACCAATTATTAATTAATAACAAAATTGACAACATCTTAAATCATCTTGAAACTTCATTACTTACATTATCATTCCAGTTAGAAGATATTACAACCGCTGTGTTACTCAGTAGCAAAAACATTATACATCCATCAGTGATAACGCCAATGCAACTATACCGAGAACTCGCCGATAATCATATACATCTGTCCGCAGGTGTTAGTCTACCTATAAGTTTAGAGTTAAGTAAAATGTATATTATTTTAAGTATGTCGAGAGTAATATGTTACTATTATAATAATAAGATTATATTTGTTCTTAAAATACCGTTGGTAAACCCGGAAGAATATTTTGTTTATCATAACTTACCTTTGCCTATTCCACACGATGTTCTAAAACCAGATACCTATAGTATAATCATACCCAGTAGTTCTTATACAGCAATGACCAAAGACAAAACACGTTATTGTTTAATAAATAAATTAGATGAGTGTGAAAGTGCTAACCCCGAACATTACGTTTGCGACATCCCTAGTGTTTTATCGTCCAGTGAATATCCTAACTGTGAAAGTGAATTGATAACGCGTGTGATTACAACTCTTCCGGTACAGTGCGAAACAAAATCAATATACGGACACATCAATATTTGGAACCCCATACGTCACAGCAAATGGATTTATGTTCAATCTGAAACAACAAAGCTAACTATTGAATGCGAAAATTCCACATTATATAATTTTAATATCGCCGGTACTGGCATACTTACCTTGCCTACTTATTGTTTAGCTTATAGTAAGAGTATAAGATTAGTTCCTAAGTTTGATTATATTAATGTTAGCCTCACTATGTTGAACACGGATTTCAACCTTATTAATGATTCCTGTTGTAATATGGTTAAAGTAAAAAAACTGACAGCGAATATGTCTCCTATAAAATTAGAGAATATTAATTTGGCAGATTTAAGTTTAAACGAAAAATTAATGAAAAATCTAATAAATAATGCGGATGAAATTTTGACTGAGGAATCATTTTTAAATAAGTATGGGACACATTACGCTATTAATACAATAACATTTATTTTAATTTTGATCATTTTGTGTTTAGTTTATAGGGCTATTAGATATTATCATGTAAAGTCCGGCAGCAGGTCCGAAAATCATAAAAATATTCAAACCTCTCGTCGACCTTCCGTCGCATCCGAATCTCAAGATAATGCCCCTGTTACACTTCGTCTCAGAGAGATAGTTTAAAGTTTAATCTTGTACAGTTTAACATAAACTTCACTTTTATTCGTTTAACCCTGAAGTTTAGTCTTTTCGGGGGGCTGTTATAGGCACACCCTGCATGTGTTATTGCTAATAGACATCCAAACTGACCGTGTCAGCAATTTATATGTGATGGAAATGTTTATGAGCAGTAAAACAGATCAGTCTCTCTCCACCCTTCGCCGCGCAAACCTGCCAAGGTCGAACCTAAATAAAATATAACTTTTATTAATTATTATTTAATTGTTTTTGAGGTAAAAACAAAGTGATTAAAAGTGCATCTCTTCCAGAAAATAAATTTAGTTTTTTTTAAAAACCTCAACAACACAGTTCGTCTAACAGTTCGTAGCAGTCACAACTTGTATGGGTGACCTTTTGTGAGGTTTTTACATTTAAGCGCTACCGTGCTTCGGAGGGCACGTTAAGCCGTCGGTCCCGGTTGTTGTCCTAAGACAACAATCAAATAAAATTAGAGTCTAATTAGCGGTTATACAAACTCAGACGGCCTTACGCATACAAGTATCTACCTTTTTTTAAATTAACCTATTGTGTCTCACTGCTAGGCAAAGGTCGCCCCAATCTTCTTCCAAACATCTCTATCTTGCGCTACTTCCACCATCCATCCGGGTCGGTAGGTCTTGAGTCACACACAAGTACATTATTAGCATCATAAATAAAATAAAAAAGTTAATTACACGTGCATTTGAAATCGCAAAAGAAGATGACTATATAACTGCAATAATACGAAATTTGTAAAAGATTAAACAATTATATATTTCTCCGGAAATGTCTTAATAATTGTCTATTATAATTTCGTTCGCGGTCTCCACTCTAGAACGCGTATACCCCAACGGTTATCGGTTCTACGGCTAATATGGCCGGCCCACTGCCACTTCAGCTGGCTAATCCTGTGAGCTATGTCGGTGACTTTAGTTCTCTGTCGAATTACTTCGTTCCGGATCGACCTTCAGAGAAACTCCAAGCATAGCCCTTTCCATAGCCCGCTGAGCGACTTTAAATTTGTGGACCAGCCGTACCGTGAGTGTCCACGTCTCGGCTCCGTAGGTCATGACAGGTAGGACGCACTATTAAAGACTTTTGTCTTTAGGCTTTGTGGAATAGGCGACGAAAATACTCGACGTAATTTCCCAAATGCTGCCCAGCCCAACTGTATTCTTCTGTTGGCCTCTCTTTCGAAGTTGTTTTTACCCAACTGCATTGTTTGCCCAAGGTAAACATATTCCTCAACAACTTCAAGAGTGAGGCCATTGACAGCAATCGGTTCCGGAGAAACATGTTCATTAGATGAGTACCTAAGTTTTTCCCTACCGATCAGACGGAATGATGAATGTACTATTTTGCATTTAATTTTATAGTTGTTCTCAAGTAAGTGACATTTGTCTTATTGAGAATAAACTTATTAATATTCATATCATTTATTACATCATACATGTTACAGGGATCTTAAATATTATAATATAGAGTCATATATGTACCCAATTTAGAGCATAGCAATATGAGTAGACGTAGACCGATATATTATTACTTTTTTCGTTCAAGTTTATCCTTAAAAAATTCGTCTAAACTATAATAACTTTTAGTTAGTAATAGCGTTTTAAGTTTAATTTCAAATATTTGTTTTTATCTAGCTTTGAACCAAAACTTGATTCTAAAACATTTTCTACGTTACCTTTTACAGACAAAACTAAAAGCATTTGTCATTCCCTCAAGTTACCTTCAAGTTACGCGTAGTTACATATCTCGGACGTCTCTTAACTTGAAGTTACATTTATTAGGGTCAACTTAGCTGTCCCCGTAACTTAGTTAAGTAACCGTTAAGTTTAAAAGATACAAATCAGGACAGAAGTAAGTTTTTGCTGACGGTAGGTACATGTTTAAGGAACTTCACGCCCATAAGGGTTTTTTTAGGGAGAGGGGTTTAATGATATTTATTTAGACTTCTTTTCAAATAAACTCCGGCAACTCGACTTGATTTTTTGAGTACATTAGGAACATAAATTTGACCCTTTCAAGTAGTATTCGATTTTTTTTTTGTTTTTTTTTTATTTATTTGTCATAGAACCAACAGCACTTTTGTTTTCTATATTCGAATATTAAATCGAAACTGCGACCCCCATGTCCTCTATTCCAAGCTGCTCAACCACACGAAAGCTTCGTAACATGTTAATATTACTTTTGAATAATGAGTTAAATATATATATATAAATAATTGTGATAGATACGATACTCTTTAATACACAAAGATTTGAAATGTTTTCCAAAAAACTAACCCTGCAGTTTTAATACATGCAGCGTGTGCATAATCACAAAAAAGATGTATGTATGTATTTTTTTTCTTGCAATAGACATAGATAAATTAATCACTACTGACAATAGACAATAATTTATAGACTGTCTTTTCCGGGTAAATCCAAGGAAAGCAGAATTAAAACTGAAACGCAATGAAAATATATAGTGTAATCCCGCTGAATATTATGTAGGTTGTTGTTAGTTCCTAACAGCAGCACTCTTTGTACGACACGTGTTTCGCCGTCTGCACGAGACATCATCAGGTGTCGACTCGCCGAACGCTAGAACGAGAGTCGACGCCTTCGACTCTCGATCTGTTACTTCGATTCTGTGACTTCGATTCTGTTGACGTCGAGAGAGCGTTCGGTATAGGTCATTTAATCCAACAGTTGGTAAAAATTTACACTTAGCTGTAATATATGCGCCGCCTAACAACCAATTACCCATCACAATAGATTATGTAATTAAAAGTGTTTCACATATATGTGACTCGTATGAAAATGATAATTTTTTGATAGTAGGCGATTTTAATTTACCTAATATTCACTGGAACAGTCAACACGGCCCATTACATATAAAACGCGGCTCGCTTGACATCCAGGATGCAGGTAAACAGCTTCTTGAGGAATTTAACCTGCTGGGATTTGAACAATGTAACTACACTATAAACTCGCACGGTAATATACTCGACCTAGTGTTTAGTAACTTTTCTGCGTCCTGCACACGGTCTCCATCCTCGTTAGTAAAGGAAGACTGCGCTCACCCTAGTCTATTGATTGACGCCGAAAACATTACCCTAAGCCCTATAGTAGAACAGTATATATTAAAACAAAATTTTTATAAATGTAATTATGATGAAATTAATGAATATTTGCAAGACATCAGCTGGGATGAATTATTTTTAACCTGTGACACAGTCGATCAAGCAGTTAATTGTTTTACATCAGAGTTGAATAAATGCATAAATTTATTTGTTCCTGAGCGTAAGGTCAAACGTAAGAAAAGACTGCCATTATGGTATAATAACTCACTGAATAAAATATTAAAAGAAAAATGGAAGGCACATAGTAAATGGAAGCGTTATAAAAACGAATTAGATTACCACGAATTTTCTATTTTAAGAGCAAGAGCAAAACACTTAGAACATGATCTTTACACAAATTACATTACAAATATTCAAAACCAAATAAAAGCTTGCCCTAAAAAAATGTGGACCTATGTGAAATCTTTAAGAGGTAAATCAAACTATCCAAAAACTTTAACCTATGGCTCAGAAACTTACAATAACGGTCCAGACATATGTAACGGATTCAATAGGTTTTTTGAAAGTGTGTTCGCTGCGCCCTCACCTAGCTACGACCTGTCCAGCCTATGTTTGCCTAACTGTAGTGACTCTGATATTATTAGTAAAATTTCAATCTCTGATAACAATATATTAAAACTTCTCAAATTGACTGACGCAAATAAATCGGCTGGCCCAGATAACATTCCCCCGATATTCATTAGAAACTGTGCTCAAAGTCTTGTAAAACCACTTAGACTGCTATTTGATAGATCTCTACTCGAATCAAGGTTTCCTGCTAAATGGAAGGAGGCAAACGTAGTGCCAATACACAAAAAATCCTCTAAGTCCAAAATTGAAAATTATCGTCCTATTTCTATTTTAAATATATTCAGTAAAATTTTCGAAAAAATTGTATACGATCAGATATACCGTACAATTGCTAATGGTATTAGTCGGGCTCAACATGGTTTCTTGCGGCGACGGTCGACGGTCTCCAATCTTACTGAGTTTCTTCAGTTCGTTCTGACTAGCATGGATCGTGGGGGGCAGGTTGACGTGGTCTACACAGACTTCGAAAAAGCATTCGATCGTGTTGACCACGTCATCCTGCTTGCGAAGTTAGAAAAGCTGGGTATACACGGGGATCTACTGCGATGGATAAAATCATATCTTACAAATAGATCCCAGATCGTTGTTGTCGGGGGGTATAGTTCTGACGTCATCAACATCCCTTCAGGAATCCCGCAGGGATCACATCTTGGTCCATTGCTGTACAACGCGTACTTATACGATATATATACCTGTTTCGATTCCACACATTATCTTCTTTATGCAGACGACAAAAAGGTTTTCTGTAAAGTTAACAATGCCCAGGACTGTATCGCTCTTCAAAACACACTAGATCGGCTTTCTCACTATTATTTAATTAACAAAATAAATGTCAATGTTTCTAAATGCCAAACAATCTCATTCACTCGCAAAATCAATCCACTAAAATTCACATATAGCTTTGACTCCATACCTATACAAAAAGTTGAATTAGTACGTGATCTAGGAGTATTGTTAGACCAAAAACTGTGTATGACGGAACATATAGATACGATAGTAGACAAGGCATATAAAAATCTAGGATTTGTACTACGCACCAGCAAACCCTTTTCTAACCTATCATGCATTAAAGCTCTGTACTTCGCATATGTACGCAGTATCCTAGAATACGCGAGCAGTACCTGGTCTCCCCACTACATAATTCATAAACAACGTATCGAGAAAATCCAGGCAAAATTCATAAAACACCTTAACTACAGAACCTTTATACGCTCCGACTATATCTCTGGTTGTACCCGACACAAAATAATGCCACTCGAAGACAGACGTACCCTGTTGGATTGTATGTTGCTATATAAAATAGTGAATGGTCATCTGGACGCCCCGGCCCTACTCGCAGCAATTAACTTTAGAGTCCCTAAAAAGCGCACGCGCCACACTGCCCTCTTCGCACCTCCGATCCAAAACACTAATTACGCGCATAACGCACCCATATCTAGAATCACATTAACCTATAATAAAAGATTCTCTGATCTCGACATATTCAATTTGTCTAAAAATACTTATAAAACGAAAGTTTTGGAAATTCTTCTAAATAGAAGAATTGAATAGATATGATAATTATAATTATTGTATTATTTGTTATTAATTGTAATGTATATACATATATATATATAAATGTTTTAATTTAATTATTATACATGTTTAATTATAAATTACACACTACACACACACCCCCATCCATACTTCACATTCCAGTCATTACAGTAACATACATACACACATAAACACTATACCTACCCGTATTATTATCGTATATTGTCCTTTTCTGTCTCACTATATACTCAATCATTAGCTATGTCAACAAAGTTGTATGTAGGAAATAACTTTTGTATTTATATAAGGAGACCTATAATTGGCTGTATTAGTGTAACCCTTTAATATTAGTACTTTATTTTATCATAATGCTGTTGGTCTTCTAAATAAATAAATAAATAAATAAATAAATACGGGATGTAAGTATGCTACACCCAATTACTTGCACTGACATACTTAGTTGGATCTATTTATTATTTTATTTAATTCTTTATTGCACTATTACAAGTAATGTACAAAAGGAGAACTTAATGCTAAAGCATTTTTTACCAGTTTTTTAGTACCAGTGACGGTAAAAAAACCCTACAAAGCGTGCATCAAAAATTAAAAAGAAAAAATCTAACAGTAAAACAAAATAAATATCATAACACATATTATCGTAAAACAAAAGCATAAATTATTAAAATATATAACAGTAAAAAACACTACATATATAATCCAAAACTAAAGTACATAGAAATGAATACTTATATAAATAATACTTATTATTGAAAGAAGGATACTACTATACTTACATAGATACAACATAACAATAAATAAACAATAGAACATGAAGATCAATGTAACGGCTTACTCACTTTTTTAATCTCTAGTAGGATTTAGATCTATTGTGGTAACATTTTATAATTTGCCGTATTAGTTAATTTATTAAGGATATGCTTTGACTAAATAACGTATAAAATAGTTCCAATACCCGCAATATGTTTAATGTTTATTTAGTTACTGGTGGTAAGTTTCTCGTATGCGAGAGGCCGTCTGGGTGGGTACTACCGCTTTGCCAGTTATTCAGCCGCCAAGCAGTAGTGCGCGAGTATTACTGTGTTCCGGTTTGAAGGGCATTGTAGCCAGCGAAATTACTGGGCATTATAGCTTTCTTTAATTGTCTCAGGGTGACGAGCGCAGATCAGCGCCGCGCAGGATTTTGCAAAACAAAGTTCTGGGTGGTGCTGTTACTGTTATGGGCTGGCGTATTGCTTACCATTAGGCAAACGACCAGCTCGTCTCGTCATTCAGTTACACATAAAAAAAAGTTTAGTTTCCATTTTTTTTTTGAGCCTTTTTCGTCCCACTGCTGGGCAAAGGCCTCCCTTCCCTCCTTCCACGACTTAGTTACCATGAATTAGTTTCCATTAGTTTAGTTCTTTTATTTAGCCTCCCGTAAGTGTTTTGCCGTATTTAGTTCAATTAATTGAACTATTAGAGTTGACTATCAGTATTTTTTATACCAAATATAAAAGCTCTCATTAAAAACCAGCATGGAAAATGCACATTTTCTCTCTATTATTGGACTGCCTATTGTATATTTGATTTTTTCTTCTCATTTTTTATGTATTAGGTAGGTTTTAAATATGCCGAACAAAAGAGGCTAGTTACCAAAAGATAAAAAAAAATATACCATACACTACGTTTCAGTAAGTATTTTTCTAACGGGATGTAGCTCCATAATAATTCAGTTATTATAGCTAAAATAACTGAATTATTATTAACTAACTTATATCATGCCGCTCTACAAAAAACTAGATTGCATTGATTACAAATACTTGAACTAACTTCATTACAACGTCTTGAGGGTTGATCGACGGTGACTTAAATTTAATCATCCCTTTCGTATGAAAACGGCGTAGCTTAAAGTTGTAATCTAATATAAAACAGGATGAAGTGGCGTCCCAACTAAACACTTAAGCAATATTCGTCAGTTATAGTGGTGTTAAAGATGGTATTCCAGTGGTTCCAGCTTAGTTATGATCTTGCAAGCATAGTTAAAGCTGTGGTTAAAGCCACGTCTTCAAACCGACTCTTCTTCGACCTTCGACCTTTTTTAAGAAGTTTTCCTTTTTTATGGTTACTTTCCCAAAGGGTAAAACGGGACCCTGTTACTAAGAGTCCGCTGTCCGTCTGTCTGTCCGTCTGTCACCAGGCTGTATCGTGATAGATAGACAGTTGAAATTTTCATAGATAATGTATTTCTGTTGCCGCTATAACAACAAATACTAAAAAACAGAATAAAATAAATTTATTGTATAATGGTGATATTTAGCCGATTTTCTGCTTGTCCTGTGATGGAAGGGGGAGGGTTGAATCATGTCGTGAAGTTTCTGTGCACATTCCCCGAGATGTATCCTATAGAAGATTGACCGACATGTCCTTCTATCAGCGTATGGATGTGCTGGTAACTATTATCTAATCTGTGGTGCCAGTATGTTTTTTTAAGTTATATTAACGCATCGGCAATAACTATATCTCTATTATAACGTAGCATAGTAGCTACTGGTACACGTACTTAAAATAGGGTTGTCACAAATCATCCATTCTCTATGACAGGCCCGGGGCGCGTCGCGTCGGGATGGGTACTTTGTGTGATGTGACTTGCTCAACTCGAGTGCCGTATTGATTCATTTAACAACCCTAGATTTAGGCTTTGAGGCTTGTTTGAGGTTTTATAAAAGTTCAAAGTAGAAATGGTGTAGGTTCAATCTGGTGTGGTAAAGAAGTTAAATGAGCAAATTGACGTTAAAAATCCTTTTTAAACAACACATCTCAGCAATTCGGGGTTTTTAAAAATACAATCAATCTCTAGTTAGGAAGACATAGAGGACCCTTTTGTAAAAATACCTCTTCGTTTAAACATCTTTGAAAAGTATTGTTTTTTGAAAGTTCGTGCAATTGTAAATACAGTGGTAGGCTCTGCCCGTGGTTGTAATACCACCCACCGAACAAAGCCATGCCGTCAAGCGACTTAGTCGTGGGGATGATGTTCGGTGAACCATCTGAGAGACGGGTCTGAGCAGCCGCTCAACTGCCGTCTCTCTCTAAATCTATGTGCTCCATCTTAGGCCACATCATCACTTCACATCAGGTGAGATAGTGGCCAAATATAGATCTAACAAGTGTAAAAAAAAAAATTTGGAGTGTACAAAAATAAAGTAATGACAGTGATCAGTGCCTATCTGTTATAAAGTTTTCAAAATGGAAATCATTGTCAAAATTATTATGAAAAAAATATGACTAAATATATCATTCTGATTCTGAATTCTGAAGTCATAATTATTTGGAGACAAAAGATCAAAGAGATCAAATTGCTAGTCTTGTGACATACTCACAATCACTTTATGCCAAGTGAAGTTGTAAGCTAATAATTGTAACACTTAAACCCCCGGTTTATTCGACCAATATTATGAATGCGAAAGTTTTATTGGATGGATATCTGTTACTCAATCACACAAAAACTACTACGGATTTTGATGAAATTTGGCATGTAGGTACTTTAGATCCTGAAAAAGAACATAGGCTAGTTTTTATCCTGATAAACCGCGGGCAAAACCGTGGGGAGCAGCTAGTAATTAATAAACACTAATTTGTTAAACAATAATGAGCTTACATCGTGATTATCTTTTAAAGCTGCCATTCATGGAACAATGAAGTATTATGCTAAAGGTATGCTGTCATGATTACCCTGTCAAGAAATTTAACAGATTGTCAACTAATTATTCCTTGGCAAGAAGTTCAGAAACTGGGTGAAAGTCTCTTGACAATACAACGTGATCTGAACTACTCTTTAGAATAGCAATCGTAGACATAGCTAGGGAGTAACTAATTAATAATTAAAAGCGAGTAAATCGTTTATCGCTCAGTTAAACTGAACGAAATCGCATTAACATTCGCATTAGCAGCATTTGCGCGGTGCTAATGGTGCTATACTGCGATATCAGGCAACCATTTCACTGCTCTGTTTCTTCTAACATTGTTTTGTTTCTTTTAAGCTGAAAAAGGTTGCTGTATTTGATTTTCAGATATCTTTTATGAATTTGTTCTTTTGAGAATTAAACCTTTATCTAAATCGAAAACATTTTGTGAGTCCTATTGTGTATTAAGCGGTTAGCGAAAAGGCCATTGCTTTACATGGTATTCATTTTGCGAGTTAGGCATATGTCGACTACGAAATTTAAGAGATTCTCAAATCGTCTCTGTTTTGTTAGGACAAAACTTTCACATTCAATTTCTAATACAATAATATATTTACTCGGTAATTTAAACGTGTGATAACAGGACAACAACGAGATAGTAAAGAAATAATAGCTGAACCTCAATATTTTTGTATGTGATTAGCAGAACGTAATTATTCATTTTATTTAAAAAAAAACGACTTCAATTCTGATGTATCTTCGAAGTTCAAGGCCAATTATCGTTGAAATTTATATAAGACCACCTTGAAGCTATACTGTACCCAACGCAAAAAAAAAAAAACCAAATCGGTTTATAAATTACGGAGTTCTGAGTTAACAAACATAAAAAAATAATAAAAAGAAACAATCCCATTGAAAACATCTTCCTTTTCTTGGAGTCAGTTAAAAATAGCTATGACATGTTTGATATAATTATTTTGTACTATCCCACATTCGGGCTCTAATTCACTTTGACAACCTGGAGATTCCTTACTTCAAGAAAACGTCGATTCTTTCCTTAATAAATGACATCTGCGAAATTTGTATTCTCTATAACGCTTCATATACATGAATGCGTTATAGAGATGTCGTTTATTAATGAAGGAATCGACGTGATTTCGCCAAGTTGTCATAGTGAATTGAGGCCCTGGATGAACGATCTCTCATTCCTCTTACCCGGTCTCGAAGTATTAATGTATAGCGACGAATTTAAAAAAAAAACACTCTGGAAATCAATATTTCCACACGGCAGTCTTATTAAGTTGTTTAAACCCACCCTTACCGTTCCAATTTGCGTTGAATTATTGAACAGGTGCAAGTCAAACGCTTTTAGTCAAATGCAGTGGTAATGGGATGGTAGCGTATCGACTGCTGATGTCTTTCAGGGTTACTTAAAGGATCCGAGAGGAACCACTGTAAAATGCCACACATTCGTCTATACGGCCAATTATGGCCACGTTGTGTTAATTTTTGACAGCCTCTGTGGTGTAGTGGTTGGGCAGGTTGGCTCAAATCTCATACATCAAATCTCATGCACAAACATTTGTCCCGTCGCGGGAATCGAACCCGCAACCTCAGTAGGTGGCAGGTGCGGGGCGACGGGACAAATGTTTGTGCACAGAAGAAAAAAGCGCAAGCATTTGTTTTGTGTCTGGGTGTTGTGGGACCATGGTCCTCATAGTTCCTGGTTACCTACTTACAGGGAATCCTAGTTAGGGGCCAGGATCTATGTATGTGATCGTTGGGCGTTATTTATTTATTATTTATTTGATTGTCAATATATTAGTGTCACCGTCAACTTCGTTACTTAAAATACCAAATTAACCTTTCATATAACAATGATCAATGAACTATGAAAGACAGTTTTATTTTCAAAACCAAAGTCGTTATCGTTATCTAATTTATCTAAACTAATCTAATCTAATAAACCACTACCAGTGGGCAACGTTTCCAAAATGCTGGCAGCATTGTCACGTTAAATGGCAATGCTTCTCCTTTGGCCAAAGTATAGGCCAGCACTATGGTCACGTGTTGCTTCGACCAGAAGTTTTACAGTATCTTTGAAAACTATATGTGCCCCCGGTCCCTTCGGTCCTAGCGTCTCGACCCTAAAAGACTCAAATATATAGCCACTATCAATGCTACTCGTACTATACTTGCGCCTTTTGAGGTTCTCCGCTCCTTCAGCCTTTTTTAGATACCTTTAATTGACCTTTCTTAAAGATAAAAAACAACAAATTACAAGGTTTTTCGGAAAGAAAAAATACGACCACTGGCTGGGACTTGAACCCGCATCACAATCTTCCCTATGCGCGGGAAGTGCTCTGCGCAATTGAGCTACGGTGGTCACTACGGTGGACTAATTTTATCACGACGTGGTGTAGTGGTTAGGCAGGTTATATCCCAAATGCCACGGAGATTGTTATGGGATCAATCCCACTATGGCACCAAATGTTTGTGCATAGAAGAAAAAGTGCAAGCATTTAACATCTACATAATTCATAATGCATATTTATTGCATTCATATACATTTATTTAATATGTATTTAGTTACATTGTGAAACCAAATTCACGAATGTAAAACAGTTATTTATATTATCAGAACGACTTGAGCTATGCCTAATAAATAACTTTTAAATAATAATAATTCTTGTATTTTGTATTTTTTCATTCCTTTTTAACTAAAATTTTAATATTTGAAAACGAGACGGAACCCTCATTGTCGCACTTGCCAGTTTTTTATTAATTTCCTGCTGTAATTTTTGAAATTCTTTTAGATACCGTTGGCTTAAGGTAGGCAGTAGCTAAAGTTAGACGTAAATACCAATATTATAGTAATTTATTTGGTACTGAAGCTACTGAGCATTGAAGACTAAGATGCATGGAACATTCCGCTTCTATCAAGTCCAACTTGCAGATAAGAAACAATATTGTCAAAAACAAACATAAAATATTGTAACAAAAGTCCAAAAAAATATGCTCCTCCGTTTATTGCCGTATCTTCTGAGCAGTGATTCTTTTTCCGATACGGTGGTAGAGTTATTGTAATAATTGACGTTAATGAAGTGCGTCTGTGATGTCAAAACTAAAATAAGAACTTTTGAACTTTGAACCATGTCAGTTCGACTACAAGACCAGAGCTCGGAACCAATCCAATTACAGAGAGGCGTGAGACAGGGAGACGTAATTTCCCCGAAACTCTTCACGAACACATTGGAGGACGTTTTCAAGCTCTTGGTCTGGAACAAAATGGGTATTAACATCAATGGCGAATACATCACTCACCTTCGTTTTGCTGATGACATAGTGATTATGTCGGAGTCGCTGGAGGAACTCAGTACTATGCTTAGTGATCTCAGTAAAGTCTCTCAACAGGTAGGTCTAAAAATGAACATGGACAAGAGAAAGCTCATGTCAAATGCCCATGTCGCACCTATACCGGTAATTGTTGGAGACGATACTCTCGAAGTTGTTGACGAATACGTTTACCTAGGACAGATTATCCAATTAGGTAGGTCCAACTTCGAGAAAGAGGTCAACCGAAGAATCCAACTCGGCTGGGCAGCGTTCGGGAAGCTACGTTATATCTTTTCCTCTAAAATTCCCCAGAGCCTGAAGACGCGGGTGTACAACCAGTGTGTGTTGCCAGTGATGACTTACGGCACTGAAACGTGGTCGCTGACTATTGGCCTGATTCATAAGCTCAAAGTAACTCAAAGAGCTATGGAGAGAGCTATGCTTGGGATTTCTTTGCGAGATAAGATCCGGAATGTGGAAATCCGCAAAAGAACAAAGGTAACCGACATAGCTCTCAAAATTAGCAAGTTGAAGTGGCAATGGGCCGGCCATATAGCTCGTAGAACCGATAACCGTTGGGGGAAAAAGGTTCTCGAGTGGCGACCACGGACCGGAAGGCGGAGCGTAGGACGGCCCCCCACAAGGTGGACCGACGACCTGGTAAAAGTCGCGGGGAGCCGCTGGATGCATACAGCGAGCAACCGCTCGTTGTGGCGATCTATGGGGGAGACCTATGTTCAGCAGTGGACGTCTTCCGGCTGATGATGATGATGATGATGATGAACTTTGAACTGTTTCTCCTTCTCTTTTCACTTTTACTTCTGTCTCCGCTTGCTATTCCTTTTTAGTTATTTCGCAATCTCCAGTCCATCATCGCTCTCTGTTTCTCTTTATCTCTCTCTCTCTCTCTCTCTCTCTCTCTCTCTCTGTGTGTGTGTGTGTGTGTGTGTTTCTATAAATCTCTGTCGTTTTTAATATGTTGGCAAAACTTTTATGTGGCTTTTATTGTCATTGCTATTTTAAAATGACAATATGTTGTTAGAGAATACTTGTTTGCAACTGAACAAAATTAGTTTAAAAATATTTGGTTTTAAATGTTTGTTTTACTCTAATAGGACGCTTTTGTTTGCGTAGTTTTGGACGATATTTGTTCAAGTCTAGCACGTTTTATAACTCTATATCACATATATAGACTAATCGGTCATCGTATCACGTTTTATTAGGAACGTGAGGTGATGATCATAATCCACTACGACGAGCAGGACGTTCACCTGACGGTAAGCAACTCGCCTGCTCATAACAATTGCAGCACCATCCATAACTTCCGAATCATGCGCGGCACTGCACTGCGCTCAACGCCCTGACACATTTTTTTTTTATATGACTAATAGGCAATCAAGCAGACGGCCCGCCTGGGTGGTAAGCGGTTACCGTCGCCTATGGACACCTGCAACACTCGGGGCATTACTGGTGCATTGCCTACCTTTAAGGACCCTTTTCACCCTTCTTTTAAAGTAACCCATGTTATAGCTCAATAGCTTTTAAGCCTCAAAATGCCCAGTAATTTCGCTGGCTACAATGCCCTATAAACCGGAACACAATAATGCTTGTGCACTACTTCTTGGCGGCAGAATAACTGGCAAAAGGTGGTGCCAACACAGACACCCTCTTGCATACGAGAAACTTACCACCTGATGAAATTTAATGGTAGCTTTTGAACATGTTTTATGATGTCATCTCTTACAACGTATCGATTAAAAAATATAGTCACATTAATTCGTACCCTATGAATCAATCGCATGGTGCCCATATTTCATTAGATAACACAAATTCCTCCCAAAATTTTAGAGGTCCGCATTCGAAGCTTCAATTCAATTGCTGATTGAATAGATATCTAATTGACATCTGACCTCATCACGTGCCATTTTGATTTATGAATCTCATCGGCAAGGTCGTCCTGTCATCAATACGCGGGTGTGAATAGGGAAATGAATAAAAAAATGTTTTTTTAATTCATATCGGCTTTGCTTAATGACTAAACGCGTACAGTCAATGTTTAAGATAAAAATGTTGCCAAAAATAATATGTAACTTGTATTTTGCTTATCGTCATGGTGTCATCAGCCAACTTGACAAGGGTAATGGACTTTGGTCCATATTCTCTCCCGGTGAGAGATGGCTTGTGTCCCAGCAGTGGGAACGTAAGTAGGTTGAAATGTTATTTTGACTCTTTCAATCTAATTTCAAAGAGTTTATCTACAAATTTCATATACCAGCTGCTATAATGTCACAAGTATTGCAAAAAGAACCTTCTTATGCAACTGTTTCACACTTAACTTCTTTTCAGTCACAGAATAAGCAAATATTTATCATCCAAGTGCAAACCCTTAACAAATAGCAAATAAAATGTTGAGCTCACCTGACTTCCATAGAAGAGTGATAGGTTACGAGTAGAGTGTTGACAAAGTACTCTGGAGACGAAATGTTGGGGACCCCTGAACTAAAACCGTTTTACTTGAGCCAACAGTTTGTGAGTTCTGTCTCAAGCTTTGTCTCAAAAGAGTGTTTAAAGAACTTATGCTCTATCCTAGACAGGTTAGTCCTAGTATACGCAGATTTATAGTCTGGCAAAAAAGGTAGACAAATATTAAGGGTGCCAGTGAATACCAGTACTTTTTTTAATGATGAAATTGGCTTAGGTTTACAACAACTCACCTGATGGTAAGCATAGTTGCGGTCTTAGGTGAAGCACGTCTGCCCATGAGGTGCCTATTCACTCTTGTTTGAAAGGTTCCCAGTACGAAGGAAGATTGATGATTCTGGTAGAAACTCCATATCTGTACGCATGTCTTTTTTTTTTAATTTAGAATGTGGGCAAACAAGAAGACGGCCTGCCTGATGGTAAGCGGTTACTGTCGCTTATGGACAACTGCAACACCAGGTGCAGTGCTGATGCGTTGCCGACCCCAAAAGACTCTATTAATACCTCTAGTAAAGGACTCCATGTTGCAGCTAAAAAGAAATGCCTACGAGGCAGGCCGTATAATGACAACTACTAGGAAACTAATCAGTTGTTGTGAGTGCAATTGCTATGGGCAGTAGTAGCACTTGCCCTCACGATTTTTGCTGTCTTATTCCCTATTACTTTAAAATACTTAATTTTTAACCCCCGACGCAAAAAGGAGGGGTTATAACACCCCTCCTTGACCACAATGTGTGTCTCTCTGTGGCACCGTAGCACTTAAACAGGTGATCCGATTTGGATGCGGTTTCTTTTAATTTGAAAGCAGGTTTTCTAGCGGAGACATGTTTTATCAAAATCCGTTCTGACGTTTTATACATTTTATAGGCTTTTTAAAATTTAGTTTACTGAAATTCGCTTGTTTGTTAGGTACTTTACATAACCTTACCTTGATCCAGTTAACTTTGTAATCGTAATTATATTTCAGTTCTGTTTCCATTTAGAAATGGTTCAAGCCTCTTAGTTCTTCAGCTCCGTAGCCTTCGTTTAATATTTCATGCCTTCCCCTTTGTACTACGGCGTAACATGTCTACGGCGTAGCAAGTCTACAGCGTAGCAAGCCTACAGCGTAGCATTTCTACGAATCCGTGTCTACGTCCGGTAGCGCCTACGTTAGAATAAAACAGCATTTCATTTACACACTACTTACATACAAGAATTATTCAAGGAATTTGAGATTAATTAAGCTTAATTAAACAGAAAATTATGCTAATTAGCAATTAAGATAGAACGATAAGTGTATGTGTGCAAAACAAAACTCCAGAGGGATTTATAACAAACTTAGAGAATATTTGAAGAATAAAATATTCAAACCATTTGACGAATAATATAATATCTAATAAATATATGTGTGAGATCCTTCTCTAGTCTAATTTAAGTCTGAAATTCTAAATCTGAATCCAGTCTCGAGTATTGTTTTGTATATAATGGTATATGTACATTTATGGTTTTCGTTGAGCAATGCTTTAAATTATATGGCAATGTTACACATCGTATGAATAAATTTACAAAGATAAGACTCAAATGCTTTTGGTATTAAAGTGACTAGACACTACCAAATAATAGATAAAATAGAAGGGCATTGTAGCCAGCGAAATTACTGGACATATGAGACTTAATGTCTGATGTCTCGGGGTGATGAGCGCAATGCAGTGCTACTTAGTGCTCGGTGGCACTGCAATTGTTATAGGTAGGTATGGCGTTTACCATCAGACGACCAACTTGCTCGTCTCATCACTTATTACCAAAAAAAACACACTGCAAATGTTTAATTAATTTCCTACATAAACCACTCTAAGAGTCTATTAACCTCACAGGTGAGGAAGTAACGTCATTAGCCCCTAATAGCCGGATATGGTGAGATCGACTCGGAGGCTGGGTGACTCGGTGTGATCTCTGGCACAGTAAAAGAAAAATAGTAGGCTACCGTCATAGGAAAGTATCAATCGCGGCTTATGTTTTATGGTGAGCACAGCCAATTCGGCACGGAAAACGTTTAATTTTATTATCGTCTCTTTCTAACATAATCATTCCAACGTAAGTTTAACAGTGACAAAACATGTTAAGCATCGTTGACTCATTCACCATTTTATAAACATACTGCGAGGCGGAAGATAGCTCACTATTTTCCTTTTACTACGTCTATGGCCAAATAGATCGACGCCTGGGACGCTCTGATTGGTTGAGGTTATGGGTATTTGTTATAACGAAGCTATTAGTTAGGATGTTCGTAGATTATGAAGGTCATTTTTTAATAAACTGATACCGTATCATGGTGTGCTGACCATTCATTTGACCTTTAGAATAATATATATTTTTTTACTATAAATAAATAACAATCACCTACATTCCCTTCTAAAAACACCTTATAAAATCTCCACTGTACACCGAGGTTAACTGGAAGATAATGCTCACTAGCATTAAGTTCGCCTATGTACCTACAAATTTGTTTGTGCAATAAAGAATTTTCTATCTATCTACATTGGTGATCCTGACCCTAGGCTAGGATTTTCTGGATCTAGGGAACTAGGAACTATGAGGACCATGGTCCCACAACAGCCAGACACGAAACAAATGCTTGTGCTTTTTTTCAGAGCTCAAACTATTGTCTCTTCCCCGGAATCGAATCCGCAATCTCAGAGGTGTATGAGATTTAAGCTAACCTGCCCAACCACAACACCGCAGAGGCTGACATGATCAATAATCTCACAACACCTAGACACGAAACAAATACTAATAAATATAAGCTTTTTATTATTACATAAACATTTCACACACACTCAACACCCACAACCACTCACCCACACACCCTCATACCTTCACACACAAAGATTCACACACTCACACACACAGCATGTTTTTTATTTTCTCAATTTTCTCTGTTTATTTTAACTATGTATTTATATAGATTTGGCATTTGTATGTATCCAAATTAGGAGAAGGAGCTAGTTCTCGAAACACAGCATCAAGCTACGTCGTGGGCCAGAGATTTCAATAATGAAATTGTAACACTTACTATGTCAATAAATACATTTTTATGTTTCATTTTTCTAGCGGGAATCGAGCTCGCAACCTCCGTGGTATTTCACTGCCGTACCATTCTAAGCTAAACATATTAATGCACACAACTGCTCCACGGGATAATAGCTGTTCAACTTCCTCCATTTTCACATTTCGTTTTAACCCTAAAAATCACCTGCGAAGTAATCTCCGTCGTGACATATCACTTATCGGGTAAAGTCGGGAACATGCAGTCCCCTGGGGCCGCCGATGTGAACATGGGTTTATTTGTAAGGGCTCGATACGTCGGACTGTGGTCAGGATTAAAACTTGACCTTTTGGAAGATGTTTCAGAGCGAATGTGGTTCAGTGGGAACTCGTGCGCCTTTCGATCCGACGCATCTGCGTTCGAATCCCGACTCGGCTCTGTACTAATGACTTATATAATAGTTAAGTGCAGATTTTGCACGCTCGCTCTAAAGCGGTGAAGGAAAATATCGTGATGAAACCCGCTTAAGCGCTTTGTAGTGGTAGGCTCTGGCCGTGGTTGTAATACCACCCACCGAACAAAGCCATGCCGTCAAGTGACCTAGTCGTGTTTCGGGATGATGTTCGGTGAACCATCGGGGAGACGAGTCTGAGCAGCCGCTCAACTGCCGTCTCTCTCTAGATCTACGTGCTCTATCTTAGGCCACACCATCGCTTCACATCCGGCGAGATAGTGGTCAAACATAAATCTAAAAGATGTTTTGTGACAGATTGTGCAGTCAAAAAACTTATTCCGACGCTTATATTAGACAGAACGCAATCACGACCTTAACGAAATCTGAAATTACTCTATTCCGACAGTACTTTAGGCCGACATGATTTGATTAAGTCACTACGCTATTTAGAATACATTGCATTTTACGTTGACGATACTTGCAAATCCTATACTACTAATATTAGAAAGTCTCTCTCTGTGTGTGTGCGTGTATTGTTACCACTTAACTCCATAATAACTGAACGGATTTTGATGAAGTTTGATACGTAGGTACTTGAGTCCTGAAATAGGATATAGGATACTTTTCATCCCGGAAAAACGACGGTTCCCGAGGGAGCTACTATAAACCGAATACTATGCGGGTGAAACCGCGCGGTGCAGCTAGTAACTTAATTTATAATAGAAATAATTAGTGATGAGACGAGCAAATCGTTCGCCTGATGGTAAGCGCCACGCCTGCCTATAACAATTGCAGTGCCACCCAGAACTTTAAACGCTATATTAAAACTCAATTACTTTAAAAATTACTTCCATTATTTCATTCACTTAATTCTAAGTGGCATTTCCATCCGTGATTGCAACACAATTAAAAATGCAGTTACAAGAAGGCGTAACCGGAACGTTTCATTAAACAATGAAAATTGCTCATTTAACATCTCCACTGCTTCTCAGAAAAACTGAACCATTTAACAGCACTCGGTACAATTCCAAACTGTACAATAAAATTAACTTCGTAATTTTCTTAAATAGTGGCGATAGTTCCAAATTGTGTAATGTTTTTTGTGGTACTGAGTGATGAGACGAACAAGTCGTTCACCTGATGGTAAGCGCCACGCCTGCCCATGCCAATGGCAGTGCCACACAGAACTTTTAATACCATAAATAGCACTATGATGAGCGCATTGCAGTGCATGCGCTCATCACCCCGAGACATCAAATATTAAGTCTCATATGCGCGGTAATTTTGATGGCTACAATTCGTTCAAACTAGAACACAGTAACACTACTACTTGGCGGCAGGACAACCCAGACGTGCGTTAAAAGTGCACTTTTGTGCCTATTTAGTAAATTTAAATGATATTTGTCTTTGACTTTGACGGCCTCCCGCATACGAGAGACCTACCACGAATGAAAGTTAATTCTCCTCTCCTCTCGTTTATTTTATTGTATATACATATACTAAATCTTTATTTCTAATTCATTGCCTCGGTAAAAGTATCTTTGTAGATTCATATATTTACTTATATTTCAATGTACAGTATTTATGTATTAGTTTGTTATATAAATATAAAATTAGAATTAGGATATTATACAAATAATTTATGTAGAGATAGTTGGTATGTTTATTATAGTAACAGTTTTAAATTGGTACTATTTATATATTTATTAGTACCATACTATTTTATCTAACAAGGTTGTTTTAACTATACTGCACCGTTATAATTTTTCTTGCACAAACTGGATGACTGGTAGAAAATGCTACCTAGCATTAAGTCCTCCATTTACAAGCTGTTTTGTGCTAAAGTAAGAATAAATAAAAAATAATTCAGGCAACACTTAGGCAGGACGAATAAATAGATAGATAAACACTTTATCAATGAGCTTAAACATAGAAATTAAGTACAAGTAATAGTAATATAGTATAGTAGTAGTAGTATAGTAATATAGTTGAATCTCAAGGGGTTGTACTAATCAAGGTGTGTTTTACCTATCAATTAATATGTACTTACAAATTAATTGTTGACATCTATTCTCTGAGGGATCTTCGCTTCATTCAACATGCCTAACTCATAGGTTACAATGAATAGTTTAAATTGTACAACATTAATTCTAGTGGCACGTACTGTTATCTATTCTATGGTGGAACTGAAGCTTTAATGATGTGTTATTTGAAGGTATGACTGTATAAGCCACCGTTAAACCAAAATAAGTGCTTTCAGTCTAAAGTTGCGTGGAAGAAATCGCTCTGAGCGATATTACCGCATATTGTTAAAAATACTTAATTACAACGATTATTATTATTTGGGTCGAAAAATCAGCATTGCCATTCAGCGTGGCAATGCGGCCAGCGTTCTGGGCACTTTCCCCTCTACCATAGGCTTTTTAGAATAATTTCATTATATTTTGTATATATATATTTAAGTTATTTTGTAAATATATTAAGTTGTTATAATGTGATTAATGTGTCCATTGAAAATTTAATTTTGTTTTCGATATGTTGTAACTATGTTTGTTTATTTATAACTTTAAGCTTTCACATTACAACGTGTTCTTCTTATTCTTCTCTTGTGTGGGTGTGTGGCCAACATGGCCTAAAGACTGTTGTCCTAACATAAAAACGGGGACCGATAGCTTAACGTGCTCTCCGAAGCACGGTAGAGGACTCAGATGTAAATACCACATAAACGGTCACCCATCCATCAAGTGACAGCTGCGAACGTTGCAGACGAGCTACGCTACGAGCGCTACTAAAGTGTTAATCTGTCTATATAATGTGATTTCGAACGAATAAAAAATAAGAAAATAAGAAAGAAGAAATTTTAAGTGTTTTTTAAAATGTTGTCTGGAAGAGATCACTTATTAGCGATAAGATTGCCCATTGTACAAATAATTTTTTTAAGTTCCATTTTTGTTTGTTTTGTTATGTATGTGGTGTACAATAAAGTCTGTAAAATCCAAGTATTCATTAACAGCACATATACGATGAAGCTGTGCCGCCAAGCAGTATTGCTTGGTGGCAGAATAACTGGCAGTGTGGTGGTACCTACCCAGACGGCCCGCATACGAAAGACCTACCACGAATATGAGCACTGATCCATGGTTGGTGGTAGATGGTTTAAATTCAAAAGTTCTTTATTCGGATTTCGCATCAGACGCACTTATGAACGTCAATTATTACAATGACTCTACTACCGTATCGGAAAAAGAACCACTACCCAGAAGATGCGGCAAGAAACTGAGTGGCATTTTTTTAGAACTTTTGTTACAATATTTTATGTTTGGTTTTGATAATATTATGTTTCTTATGTGCCAGTTGGCTTCTTGGCAGAAGCGGAATGTTCCATGCTTCTTTGTCTTTTATATAAATACTAACTTTATAGTATGCATTTTTCATTAGAGTATTTTTCACATGCAATTTTAATTTACTTTCTTTACTTTGTACGATGACTGTACTTCTGGGTTATCTATGAAAGTTATGAAACGATTCAACGTTGTTGTTGAACGAGTTGAATACATTGTAACACATAGTACAGTGCGATCCAAATATGCAGCGATTAAATCACGTCTTTCATCGAGTTGTGGAACTCTGACAACTCTATCGTCGCAACACATGCATTACCTGGGGGCTATCTAGGAAATGTACGAGAGGGTATGCGAGAGGCCGTCTGGCTTGGTACCACCGTTTTGCTAGTTATTCTGTCGCCAAGAGCAAGCATTACTGTGTTTCGGTTTGAAAGATGTGTAGCTTTAATTACTGGGCATTATGAGACTAAAAGCTATTTTCTCAGGGTGAAGCACAGCCTCGCAGGATTTTGCAAAACAACGTTCTGAGTGGTTCAACAACTGTTGTAGGCAGGCGTGTTGTTTACCATCAGATTAACGACTTGTCTCTTCTTTCAATTACATTAATAAATCATTCATTTTATAACAAATAAAATATATGAAATTTATATGGGACCACCTTATTGTTGCTATACTAAGCCCAACGCAAAAAGAAATTTCCAAATCGGTTTATAAATGACGGAATTATTAGGTAGAAAACATTGAAAAAATAACCGGCCAAGTGCGAGTTGAACATACAAGTGTGACATACAGACAGACAGACAAACCGACAGACGGACAGCGGAGTCTTAGTAATAGGGTCCCGTTTTACCCTTTGGGTACGGTACCCTAAAAATTATCTTTATTAACCGACTTCAAAAAGGAGGAGGTTTACAATTCGACGGTTTTTTTTTTTTTTTTGTTACGCGATTTCTCCGCTAATTATGCATTGATTTAGATGATTCTTTTTTTGATTGGTAGGTAATACTTCAAAGGTGGTCCCATATAAATTTTATCGAAATTCATTCAGTAGTTTTTGAAAAAAATAGCAAAATCAAAAAATATAAGTTTCATCTTCAAGTCGGTTCTTGTTTTTTTCGTAACCAACTTTCTAAAGGTGGAGGTTTGTATTCGACTGCTTCACCTGCTTCACCCAGGGTTGACTTCCGGTGAGGGAACTCCTGAACGGTGAATAGTACAGACACAACATTTCGTAAATGGATTTAACCATAATAGCCTGTTCTAAATTCCATCATGACATGGCAGATACACCCAGGATTGACTTCCGGCGAGGGAACTCTTCAACAGAGATATAGGACAGACATGAAATTTGGCTGGCACCGACTTCAAATATATGAGTGGGTAGCGCTTATGATAATTATATTAATTTATTTTTTACTTTTGAGTGCCATTTGTGGTTTTGAAGTCGGTTTAGTTTTTTTTGAAAAATAATTTATTTTGTATGTTCAGTGTAATGTTGTGTGATGTCCTGAACAAATGTATTTTCTTACTTTCTTTCTTTCTTTTATATTTGACATCCTATCGTCAGCCCGGTCCCAGTCTCACGTTGTTCAACAATTTACTTGCAAACAGAACTTCTCGGCACTTCGTGACGCACTCATTGTTAGGCATTGAATGGTGTCAGTCCGCACTCGGCAACTAGCGAGTGTTGCAACCAGCATGCAGCTTACAAAACTCGTCTAAACTCGACGTTCGTGGGATGTTATCCAGTTTCATATGAATAAAACTGATATATTTAAAACTACGAACTTTCTAGTCGTTTAAAGTTGTTTAAAGCTACACATTTTCCGTAGTTCAATAATCACTAAATAAGTTTTAGTCACATGCTTTTATAATAAAAAATATTCGAGATTTTTGTTTCTAGAAAAACATATTTTTTTTAATCCTTAATTGTAATTTTTGTACATTTGGGAAAACTAGATGAATTTCTGATATCACATTGTTCTATCTAACGATTAGGGTAGTTGTCATAGGGACCCCTGTTCGAAAACTTACCCAGTACCTATAGGTACGTTATAGATAATATAACTTGCATACCTAAATGGAAGACAGTTTAAAAGTTTTCAAGTCCAGGTTCCAGCGGAACACGCGAAAATGTTCCTGACCCCGGACTTCTGGCCGACAGGGGTTGTCTACCGCCGTTATAGGGAAAGTAGGCATCAAATACAATAATTCCTTGTGTTGTGTAGTAGCCTAACTAAATACTTAGTTATTGTGTTTTATTTTTGAATATATGTTAGTATGAAAGGTATATATTCTATGGGCTTCTGTTAATTTTGCTTTATTGTACATTATACTGCCTGAAATAAATAAATAAAAAATATACATGAATAAAGCACCCAATTTAACCACATCCCGTATCATCGAACTTAGTTCAAAACGTGTCGTCGTAATATCTTAAAATCCGACTACGGGTCAGTTAAAATTTGATACTGAATACATTTTTAAGCAGAATACCCACATTAAAACTGAGCTTATGCTGTACTGACAATGTATGGAGGGGTAGGTAGGTATGTAACATTCTAAATACATTTTGAAAACTTCCTTGTTCGGAACTGCTTTAATTTTACGACTAAGTTTCGAGCCTCCCTCAGTGTAGGAACACTTTACGAAGTAAATGTTTTGATTGAATAGTTTCCGTCAGTTTTGCTGTTCCTTAGATAAGTAGAAAAAGTTATCGCAAGAGGTCAAAGGATTTGAAAGCTTTGAAGATGCCTCTGATATGCTGGTGGTGGGTGCTCCACTTAGTCGATTGAAATGACGTAAACTTCAAAGATATCTAGAAGAGATTTGGCTTATGGATTGAAATAAGTACATAAAAGTTAAGTTAGTTTTAGTAAATAGTGTTTAGTATTGTCTCACTAATATTATAAAAGCGAAAGTTTGTGTGTAAGCATGTTAGTGTGTTTGTAACTTCTTCACGCTGTAACGGCTCAACAGATTTGAGTGAAATTCGGAATAGAGATAGATTATACTCTACAAGGCTACTCTTTATCCCGGGAATCCGCGGGTGAGCCCGCAAGGCGCAGCTAGATTATGAAATTTGGCAGCTAGAAGCTATATAGAGCTAGAGCGAGTGTGGCTCAGCGGGAACTCGTGCGCCTTTCGATCCGACGCACCTGGGTTTGAATCCCGACTCGGCCCTGCACCAATGACTTACAGCTAAGTGCAGATTTTGCACGCGCGCTCTAAAACGGTGAAGGAAAACATCGTGATGAAACCCGCTTACGCGCTTTGGAGTGGTAGGCTCTGGCCGTGGTTGTAATACCACCCACCGAACAAAGCCGTCAAGCGACCTAGTCGTGTTTCGGGATGATGTTCGGTGAACCATGGGGAGACGGGTCTGAGCAGCCGCTCAACTGCCGTCTTTCTCCAGATCTATGTGCTCCATCTTAGGCCACATCATCGCTTCACATCAGGCGAGATAGTGGCCAAACATAGATCTATTAAGCGTAAAAAATATATATATACCAAATGTAATAATCCGTTCAGCAGTTTTGCGTAACAAACATCCATCTATTCATACATATCCTTGCAAACTGTCGCATTTATTACCATAAGTAGGACTTGAAAAATAGCTATGACCAGAAAAATTTAATTATTCTACGAGAAAACTGAAAAACTGGTACACTAAAATATGACTTTATTAAAACCCAATAAAATTCATCACTATACACTCTGCTGAATGTAAACTATGCCAATATTTAATATGAAAAAGAAAAATTATAAAAGCAACCGGGAAAATTCATAGGTCGAAAGCATTCGGCTGACGGGGAAACTAGAACAAATTCCTTTTCAATCATTCCGCTGCAATGCTTTTATATTTGAAAATGTGATTCAGCATTAAAGAAAGCCCGTGACTTCGCGCGCGTGGGGTTAATTATAGGACCTATAGGGAACCATCGAATAAATTGGGATTAAAATAATCCTATGTCCTTCTATGGGCTACAGGCTATCTCTGTGCCAAATTTCATCAATATCTTTTCAATTAATTCGTAAAAAAGGTAACAGACAACATTACTTTCGCGTTTAAATATTAAATGTGGAATATTACTATTTCCTAAATCTAATTTTCAAGAAACCAATAATTTTATCTACGAACAGTTATATTTTACATTTTTTTTTCTTACCTGGGCCCCAATTCACTATGACAACTTGGCGAAATTACGTCGATTCCTTGCTTCGAAATCACGTCGTTTCCTTCATTAATAAACGACATCTCTATGACGCATTTATATATTCATATATATGACGCGTCATAGAGAATACAAATTTCGCAGATGTCGTTTATTAATGAAGGAATCGACGTTTCCTTGAAGCAAGGAATCACCAAGTTGTCATAGTGAATTAGGGCCCTGATAGGCAAACATTTGAGCGCTGGATCACCCGATGGAAAGTGGTGACGCGGTCGACGATGGATCATGCTTGCCTAGAAGATTCCGATTCACTCTGGACTTGACGTTTTCTGACCTTTCCTGAGAGAAACGATTTTAGCGATAAACCGTCCATTGTAACACTTTTGTGTAATTTGAAGTTAACAATAAAGCGTTTATCTATCTATTTGAATATTATGACGTACTATTTTTCTTTTTTTATGTAATAAAAATAACTGAATGACGAGACGAGCTGGTCGTTTGCCTGATGGTAAGCAATACGCCAACGCAAAACAGTAACAACACCATCCAGAACTTTGTTTTGCAAAATCCTGCGCGGCGCTGCACTGCGCTCGTCACCCTGAGATAATTAGCTGTTTAGTCTCATAATGCCCAGTAATTTCGCTGGCCACAATGCCCTTCAAACCGGAACACAGTAATGCTTGGGCACTACTGATTGGCGGCTGAATAACTGGCAAAGCAGTGGTACCCACCCAAACGGCCTCTCGCATACGAGAAACCTACCACCAGTGAACGTACTATTTCCTTAATATATTATAGACAAACTTCTTCTTTGAGACTGTAGGTTATTCTAAAATAATCACGCTAATATTAAATGCGAAAGTTAGTATGTGTGTTTGTTCTCTTTACGCTGTAACAGCTCAATGGATTTGAGTGAAATTCGCAATAGAGCTTATACCCTTTTCATCCCGGGAAACGGCGGTGCGCAGCTTATTTCTTAAATATACCGTCAACGGATAGGGGACCGCAACAATTGGGTTATAATTCAGCTAGGCTAGGCAAAAATCTGTACATAATATGAACACGAAATGCGTGTTGTAGTCAATCTTTTCTACAAGAGTGTACCTTAGGAAGTACGACGCCTTTGATAGGTTTTCAATCGCCGAGCAATTTTGTGCAACATTACTATGTTTCAGTTGGAAAGGCACAGCTTCAAATGTAATTAAGGGCATTATGATACTAGAGATAGTCTCAGGGTGCATATGAAATGAAATGAAATAAGTTTATTGTCGCAAAAACATGAACAAATACTTAACTAAATATTAATACTAGGTATTGCTACAAAACGGCTCTACTCGGCATAATGCCGGCTGAAGCAACCAGCGCTGATCTTCCGTAGGAGCCGCCCGGTGACACACGGATCGTAACACAAGAGATAAAATACAAAAGTACATTAAATTTATACTGGCAAGAACTATTTGCACAAAAACATAATACGCTTAAAACACATATATAAAATAAAAGATAAAAACATAGAGCACCAAGGTGATATAAAGGAAAAAGGTGCGAAAGCAATGCTGCGCCGCGCGGGCTTGTAGCACAACAAAATTTTTGATTGGTGTTGCACCTGCTATGGGCAGGTGTGTTGGGGCTTAACGTCAGGCGAACGCTTTGCTCGTTTCATTACTGTATAAAAACTATCAAGTTTTAGCGACACTTGAGTAAACATTGCTAATATCGTCCCTAAATTGACCTTAGAAGAATAAACGGAATTGAGTCCCCTTTTTACTATTAGCGTAACTGCCGACATTCAGGGAATCGCCATAGACAGTCCTATTTATACTCATTGTAGAAGGATTCGACAGGAATACGTATTGTCTTATAAAAGGTCCTCTGGAGAAATTAGTTGCACGAATTGTTGCTCATCAGCAATTCCGTCAATTGGTGTATTATAGAGGAAGTCATTTTGTTTTTTCATCGAGTTCGACTTCCGGTTTGAGTAATTGTACATCTTTCTCAAACTAGTTTAATTTTAGTTAAAGAAGAAGTTAGTGTTTAGATCGACGCAACATATTTTTAAGTCGCATCACGATTGCGAATTCCTTGCCATAAAGCGCATGGCGCGGAACATCAAAGGATTATTCCATTATTAGAGTAACATAATAAACACTAAGTTCATAACCGCAGTTTCAGATCCAGCGGAACTAAAAATCACTATAATCATGGACCACAGATGCTCAAACCTTTTCTGGCAACTCTGTGCACGGCCGTTATCTACATACGTACACGGACGCATTATAATTATTAATGAAGGACCGTGTTGTTGTGTGCAGTTTTGCGAGAATAAATAATTTCTTTCTTTCTTTCTTTCTTTAGATGTCTGAATCATTATAACTGACACCACATGATTGATAAAAGAAGTCCTATAAGGGCGGCTTAGAGACAGACAACTATATAAACATATGTGAGATATAAACACATCTGCAATTTTCTTCAAACTGTGAAGAGACAAATATTTGTGATCAATCATAGAACAATAAACCGAAACTGCGACAAATATGGACATATACAAACCTTCAAACCGCAATAAGATGCCTACTTATTTGAACGTGGCAGTAACTCAACTTTAGACACCCAAAGATTCAAAATGTCTTTTTTTATTCTTAATTGTTTTGCGTAATACCACTATCTCACCTGATGGTAAGCGACGATGTGGTCAACGATGTAGAACGCTTGCTATGAGACTATCTGTTCACTCGAGATTTGACGATTTCTAGATTGTAAGTATCGGGAAAGACTGACACCGGCAGGGAGTTCCACTCGTTAGCGGTGCGCATAGTAAAAATGGAAGCGAAACGCTTAGTGCGCGCAGGAGGAATGTCCACCTTATAATGATGGCGCGTTGCCGTACGTCTAGTAGTCCGATGTTTTTTTTTACTAAATCTCTAAAAAATACTGCACGTCAATTTCTTGCCGTATCTTCTGAGTAGTGGTTCTTTTTCCGATACGGTGGTAGAGTCATGGTGATAATATGACGTTCACAAGTGCGTCTGTGTTGCCAAAAATGAATAAAGAGATTTAGTTACCGACTTCAAAAAGAAGAAGGTTCTCTATTCGAATGTATTTTTTTTATGTTTGTTACCTCAGAACTCCGTCATTTATGAACCGATTTGGAACATTATTGTTGCGTTGGGTTCAGTATAACTACGGAGTGGTCCCATATAAATTTCATCGATATTTGACCTTGAACTTCGAAGATATATTGAAGTCAGTTTTTTTTTTGATAAAATGTATACTTAAAGTTTGGAAACTATCGTGAGTCGATATATTAATTTATCCACAGGTTTCGGACATCCTAATTGTCCGAAACCTGGTCGGAGTTATTCCGACATAATTATAACGTGAGTGTAGCCGTTTATAGTTACAATGAAAATATATAGGTACTTTTTTTATGTAATTTTAACGCAGCCTAGCGAAGATCCTCCTACTGCTTGTAGTGTGAAACAGTCTGTTATCCAAAATATTCATGAGATATCCTAGCCCAGCGATCAGCGGTTTACAATGCGAGCTCCGACTGACCGCAGTGACTGGTTCAAACAGGCTAGTGTTGGAACGTTTCTATTATTGCTAGAATTGGGGCCCTGACCGTGTATTACAGCCTCTGTGGTGGAGTGGTTTAATAAATCGGTTTTAAATAATAAATTAATAAATTACAAAATAAAATATCCTTCATTCAGTTCTTAAGTAAGTAATGAACAAAAAATAAATCGTAGAACTAAAATATATTATAAAAAGGAGTCCCTTTAGGCAAGGTTTCGAAGATACTGGCAGCGTTCCCCCTTTGAATAGCTAGACTAATTCTTTGACCAAAGTAGCTGCCATTTATTAAATATGCACAAAAGTGCACTTTTAAATTTCATAAAGACAATACAAATAAAATTGTAACTTAAGTTAACATGACTTTGGAAAAAAAGGTAAGTGGGTTTACCCATTTGTTTCCTATATTCAAACTGAAGTCCGGGTGCAGAAAAGAAATGCGAAAACTGACCAGTTCTTCGCTAGAGAAGATAGCACCAAGAAACTCTGCGGGGATGTTTTTTTTTCAACTCATTTAAAATGTCTCGAAATATAACAATGAACAATTATTTGATTAAAATTTATTTAAAATAGGTTTAAATTTAAATTAACAGAATGTCAAACAAGAAGTGCGTATGAGATTTCCCATAGTCGTAGTAACTAATAGTTAGTATTGTTTGGTCGTAGTATCAGGAAGTTCGTCTGTAATGCCAAAATGATTAAAGAGATTTTAACTTTGACTTTGACTTCGTATCAAAACAATATAAATAGATATGAGAGTAGCAGTTTGGAGTGACCACACCAGACCAGTCCCCACAAGCAGCACCCATTTATATATGTACTGTTGGACCGCTGAAGATGAAAAATATATATTTATAGTTTTAGTGTAAATGTAAATTATTGTGATTATTATAGGATTGACTATTATGATGACCGATAGTAGAAATCTTTATCTTTTTATCTTTAGTAAGCTGGGCTTGGGTCGAAATGGAATAAAAATATTTTAACAGCAACTTACTAATAACATTGTTAACTCTAACGTTTTACCTTTACACCCTTTTACCTTTAGAGTTTTTGAAAAGCTATTCAATTGTTTTATTAACCAAAAAAGTTTGAAGAAAGTCCGCAGTACACACCGCTGTCTTTATTAAATTCTTTAAATTTTTAGGCGAAGAATAATATTAGTATAAACATTTTAATGGTTATTCTTTTACATATTATCTTATAATTTTTTTCGGCTTATTTAATTTGCGGGGGAGCACCAACAGCCTTCTGACCGATGTTGCAACAAACCTCTTTTCGTCCATCATGAGACACTGGCTAGCTGTACTAAGGCCTATGGCTATACTGGTGTCTCAATAATTTTATGATGTGATATTATCTTTTCGTGTCTATTTTATATCTCATTTTGTGCACTAACATTGTTTTTAAGATTGTTTGCTGTATCTACTAACATTTTTATGGATTTATGGTCTGACATAAAAAAATTAATTAATTAATTAATTTGAAAAATAATATTTATGTTATTTATTGTTATGATTGACTAGATCCATGAGTACTACTAGGGGAAGGTCCGCTAAAGTGGCCTAATCGGGTGAAGTGGCTACCCTCCTTTTAAGAACTGACCAATAAGCTCTGTCTATAGGCGGCGTATGGAATTAATTCATTGGTAAATAAACTATATTACTTTGAGAGAATGAATTAATAAAGTGATGTAAAAGTTTTTGATATTTATTAAATATCATTCTAAGTTAAGGATGGCCACTTTGCCCGACCTTCCCTTATATATTCGGCGCAATGAGTCAGCAGGTAGATGAAAGGTTGTTTTGCGGATTCCGTACCCAAAGGGTAAAACGGGACCGTATTACTAAGACTCTGCTGTCCGTCCGTTTGTCTGTCTGTCCGTCTGCCTGTCCGTCTGTCACCAGGCAGTATGTCATTCATGAACCGTGATAGTTAGACAGTTGAAATTTTCACAGATGATGTATTTCTGTTGCCGCTATAACAACAAATACTAAAAAACAGATAAAAATAAATATTAAAGCGGGCTCCGATACAACAGACATGATTTTTTTGCCGTTTTTATAGATAATGGTTTGGTACCCTTCGTGCGCGAGTCCGACTCGCACTTGGCCGGTTTTTGTTTTATTGCCGCACTAGCTATGTAAAAAAAACACGACCATGCCTACAAGCCTTTTAAGTTAACATGTGACGCAGTGCCGGTGACGTTTACGACTCGAGTTGCTTGAGCATTTGTCGAAAGTTTGTGACAACCCCGTCAGACTGGGAAACGCGTGAGATACCGCTAAACTCTGCAATTCACTGTAGCCTGGCACTTTTGACAATGTCAAATTTATTCTATATCTAGCTTTTCTCGTTTCGTTCTCTTGGAGGACAGAAAAAGCCCATTGTCGTATTTTTAACCAACTTCGAAAAGGATGAGGTTCTCAATTCGACTGTATGTTTTTGTATGTTTTTTACGCGATTACTCCGCCAATTATGAATTGATTTTGATGATCCTTTTTTTGTTTAGTGGGTCATACTTAAAAGGTGGTTCCATGTAAATTGTATCGAAATTAATTCAGCACTTCTTGAAAAAATACCATACAATAATACCAACTTTATTGGACACCAAAACAGGAAACAAAAGTTTACAGTTACATAATAGTGGTAGAACAATAGGCGGCCTTATCGCTATGACCAATTTACAGGCAACCTTTGACTGGACAGGATAAAAAGGTAAAAATTACGGTCAGATGGTGTGCGAAGTAATTCATATAAAAGACAGTAATAATAAAATATATAAATAATGATATAATAGAAATAATAAGGTAGTAAATACAAAACCTCAAACATATCATAGTATAGACTTAACACACAAACAAAGTAATACATAAATATAAAATATTATAAACAATTATATTATGAAATCAACAAAAACATGTCGGCCTCTGCTTTTTTTTTCTAAAAATTATTCTACGACCATTATAGATTTTATTTAATATCTATCTCTAAGGTGACGTTGTTAAATTGTGAGCTGAAAGCCTCTTTAGCTCTATTCTCTCCTTGTATGGTTGCATGGAAGAGAATGCTTCTAAGCGATGAGACCGCCTATTGTCACACATTTTTAAAGATACTTACTTTTGTTTTTCAATTTACTGTAAGAATTTTATATAAAAACTAGCTGACCCGGCAAACGTTGTTTTGCCATATAAATAAAAAAAAAAAATTAGGGTGGACTACCCCTAACATTTAGGGGGATGAAAAATAGATGTTAGCCGATTCTCATAGATACCGGATAAGCACAAAAAATTTCATCAAAATCGGTCAAGCCGTTTCGGAGGAGTATGGCAACGAAAACTGTGACACGAGAATTTTATATATTAAAGATAGATGTGCACTCGTCTTGTCGAAGTCGCAGGTGACAAAAGGGCTTTTGAGATTCTTTGCTCAAAGATTAGCGATATAGTAGTTTTTCTAAATGTTATAAGTTAATTCGATTTTTTCTAATAATAAAGTGGTTCGTAGGTGATGTAGGTCGTAAACTTATTATTGTTGCACTCAGGCTGCGTTCCGGACACGTTCCATCAAGAGTGTTTGCACATATGATGGGTAAGGTGACGTCACCTAATTGTGAGATATGTAATAAACCTGAAGATGTGCATCACATTCTGATGGAGTGCGTCCGGAATCAGGCTGAGAGAAAAATTGTTTTCAACGATATTGGTGTGAATGAGGCCAATGTGGGTGTGATACATAGCATATTATCCAACCCAGCCTCAAATGAAGCTAGAATGATTTACGGATTATTGACTCCGTGTCTTAATCCGTAAATCATATCTAATCATTTGTATCATTATTATTGTATTTTTCTATAGTATGTAAGTTAATTGTTCGTTTATCTAATTACACATATAAGGCCACGATGGGACTGGCATAAAGATATTGTATAAAAGTCCCTAAAAAAAAGATTAAAATAAAAAAAGTAATAATTAACCTGCAAACAAATTTAATAAAAAATATCTACCTAATGTACCTAGTATTTCAATACTGGTTTCGGACCTAAACCGACGACGAAAGGTCTCGCGAAAAGGTCCGTTGGGCCAAGGACCAATATGTACGGGCGGTAGTGTCCACACCGTACATATGAGATTGTTTGTAAGGAACGCGATGGAATATTACGAAGTAAAAAGACGTCTGTTTGTTGAGTGGGTTTATTGCACACTAAATAAGTAAAATTGTTAAAATGTAAGGCGATGCGCTCGCAGGCGCAATCCGCTAAGTTGGCAGAAAACATAAATGTACGCTCGCTCGACCAAAATATATCAAAGATATAGGTAATCATAAATTAAAGTGCGTGATTTTCGACGAAATTTCAGTAACCTATTGTTAACAGAGTTATGAGTGTTATGACGTTTTTTTTACGCTTAATTGATTTGGCCACTATCTCGCCTGATGTGAAGCGATGATGTCGCCTAAGATGGAGCACATAGATCTGGAGAGAGACGGCAGTTGAGCGGCTGCTCAGACCTGTCTCCCCGATGATTCACCGAACATCATCCCGAAACACGACTAGGGCGCTTGATGGCATGGCTTTGTTCGGTGGGTGGTATTACAACCACGGCCAGAGCCTACCACTCCAAAGCGCATAAGCGGGTTTCATCACGATGTTTTCCTTCACCGTTTTAGAGCGAGCTAGCAAAATCTGCACTTTACTATAAGTCATTGGTGCAGGGCCGAGTCAGGATTCTAACCCAGGTGCATCGGATCGAAAGGGGCACGAGTTCCCGTTGAGCCACACTCGCTCTAACGTATCACGTGCTACATAAATTATATAAATGTTGACATGAATTACAAAACATTAAATTTTAATGTTACATCACATGAATTCCGAAATCATAAAATTACGTTATTAAATGTATATATAGTACGTGAAAGGTCAAAATTATAACTAGGAGTTCAGTATTTTTGCGAAATTACCACTCAGGGAACAGCGACGGTATTTTTACGCCGATAGAAAATTAAGAAGTCAAACTGAGTCTTAATAATATTCTTGGATTAGAGTTTATTTTATGTATATATGTACTAATTGTAGTATAGCATTATTTCTCAAAGCTGTTAAGCGAATTTTTAAATCTTGTTTTATTTTATTTATGAGACGCGTTATATTTGTCTTTTTTAATGTATCTAAGCCGTAATACTTTGTTGATGTTTTGATGTTTTTTATGAATTTGTTTTCATATTTAAAAACAAATTCATACAAAAACATCATCTGAATAAAACAGTTATTCCGAATAAAAATGATTGATTACCCATCAATAAAAAATCTCTAATTAACTCCTGAAATGTAAACCTTGCAGACACAATAAAGTTTTGGTAATAATCATTAACATTTTAAACGCTCATAACTTGTCAGTATCTGACATTCAATTTCCTAAGCGTAAATTAGATTCTCAATTGCTTCACGAAGCCCCAAATATTGTATATGGGAGTAAAACGAATCGCTTCTTTTGTAGATTACATGATTACATGTCATATTGAATGCTTCCGCAGCTCATCCGGCCACATGAAATGTTTAGATGAATTACGTGGCTGTATGCTGGATATTACATGTGCCTAAATTGTGCTTTAAAAATATACTAAAGGAGAGTAGGCTATGAAATCTAGCCCTTTAAATGCTTTACAAATAGAATGCGTTGAACCTCCTCTTAATTTAAGACGGCAGTTTCTATCCGACCGAATGTTTTTCCGTGTTCTTCAATTTTCTAATAGTCCCTTAATACTAAAACTTTATCTTCTCACTGATATTATCGAGTCATCTGATTATTGGAATCATAAGCCTCTCCCTTGTTTAGTTAAAAGCTTAATTTGATACAAAGCATTGAACGCACCAACTCATCGATCTCAGAACCTTGGTCAGTTTACTTGTAGCTATGAAGCTATGATAAATACTCCGACGGTTAATCTTAATTTAAATATTGATAAGCACGATGTTAATGCAAACACTGATTTTAAATGTATTCTGGAACAAAACTGGCCACGATACCATCAAATTTATACGGATGCTTCCAAACATTCGACAGATGATTTTGTAGGAGTGGGTGTGTATCATGCTCAATTTAACATAGTACAAAAAATTAAATGTCCTTCCGAGATGTCAGTATTTACAGGTGAATGTTTAGGCATCGTCAAAGCAATTGAATATGTTTTACTTTTAAAACTCAATAAAAGCTTAATATTGAGTGATTCAAGGAGCGCCTTACAGGCCCTACTGCGATATCCATTTAAATCAAAACCGCATGTTCCTCTTATAATAGAAGCTAGGAGTATGCTACATTTGTGCTTTTTGAAAGGCTTTTCTGTCACATTGGTTTGGATACCCAGCCATTGTGGCATTAAAGGGAACGAAAAAGCGGATAAACTTGCTAACGAGGCTGTGTTGTGTGGAGACCAATACCCTTTCAAAAATTATACTCATGACTTGGCTGGTCTTCCCAAGCTGCATCTTAGGGAATCCTGGGGTAAAGTCTGGGAAAAAAGCAGTAAATTAAAGGGAAAGCATTATTTTAGCATACAACCGCATGTTCGCATCAAACCATGGTTCTCTAGTTTAAAATTAAACAAAATTGCAACTACAATTTTAATAAGAATGCGTCTAGGGCATACAACTTGTCCAGCTCACCTAGCAAGATTTCACATTAAAGATAGCCCGCAGTGCGAATGTGGGCATGACTACGGGGACTTGGACCACATATTATCCTCGTGTCCTAATTATGAGCGTGTCTCATTTTATAATTGTTTGATATCCTGCCGTGTCCCTTTTCCCACAAACATAAAATCTCTTCTTCTCACTGTGAATCCTTTTATTTATAACAGCATATCAGAGTTTATTTGTATTAATAAGATTAAATTGTAAATAGATATACATACTTAACCTTGCATAATATTCTATAATTTAATTATACATTTATTTATTTATAATTTAATTATTGTTATTTAATTATCTCTTCCTGATCCTTTTTACAAATTTTCTAAATTATTACTCTAATTACTCGCGAAAATGTTTCCCTACCTTTATACTACGTAAGCACCCTAATAAACCTCAACGTCATACTGAACTCCATCAACCGAAACTTGAATCTGGCAGATGCACAAGACGTGCAAAGCCAAACCCCACAAAGGGGAGAAGAAAAAAAAAAGGAGAGTAGTAGTTTTTTTAATTCTGTTTCGGTTCTGGCAAACCTTATAATTCTGGCTTCGAGTAGACAGCTATTTTATCTGAGTTCCATGTTAAAAAAATACATAAGACTAAAGATACACATATCATCTGGGTAAAATCAGGTTTTTTTTTTGCCATAAAATATAATAAGTAGTAATTAATAATAGAGTAAATAAAATTAGTGAAAGATTTTCACTCCAGATTTTTTCCCTATATCCCTATTCACCCCATTTGACGGTACCCTATTTAAATATTAAAAAGAAAAAAATTGGGGTGCGATTGATATTGTTTTTTTTTTTAATTTTAATTTAAATGTGCATTAATTTTATTCTTTTTAAACAGAATAAAATTAAATAATACAAAATAATCTTACCTTTAATAATGCAGCAAGGAATAAACAGCAACCGCTAATCACTCCGCATAACTTTTCTTGCGAGACTTCGCCAGCAAACTAACTCAAACGCGCTTGTACTTCGCGCGGGAAAGTTGCTTTCAACTGATGGAAAACGCGCGAAAACTCCGCTACTTACGCTATCGGCCGACCAATCACAACCACCGAACGCCCCCGCCAAAACTAACCGGCCAATCACAGTAAGGTAAAGGGGAAACACTTAAAAACCTTAATAGGGTTTTCATGTTGACACTATGAATGCGTTCAAATCGTTAGAAAATTATCACTACCTACCTATTTATCTGGCCATGATTAACGATAAAATGAGAGTATTGAGTGCGTTTTTTTTTGCAGAGTGACGCTTTTAAGGAAATCTATACGCGATAAGTGGATTACATAGATAAATTACAATCGTACCGACTGTTTTAGTTTGCCGATGAAAATTACATTTACGACATGAATGTATATCTAACCTTTTAGGAACGCCTACTTTGTAAACTTTTTTATACTTTCCTCTTTTTGAGGAATATGGCTTCGCACGTTATGCATTTGCCTGTGTCTCTCCGTAAACGTTATGTAAATAGATATGGGTACGCAACACAAAACAAGTTGTAGGTTAATAAATTACCTGTTATTTTATGTGACGAGACAAGCAAGTCTTTCACCTGATAATAAGCCACGTGACTGTCCATAACAGTTGCAGAACCATCGAAAACTTGTTTCAGCAAAATCTTATGCGGCACTACATTGCGCTTGTTACCCCGAGACAATTAGCTTGTTAATTCTTCATAATGCCCAGTCATATCACTGGCTACACTACACTGGCCGCACTACTGCTTAGCGGCAGAATAACTGTCAAAGCGGTGGTACTAACCCAGATGGCCTCTGGCATACGAAAAACCTATGCTACGAGTAGGTAGCATTTTCTACCAAAACGTCGTAGAAAATTGGTTGCGGTGCAGTAAAGTTAGTTCGAGTAATGATTTTTTTTCCTCTGTCTGAGGAATTTGGCTTCGCACATTGTGCATTTGCCACCGTCTTGTTCGAAATATTATAAAAATATTCTTAATCACGTCAATTTGTATAAAAATAAAGGAGAGAGAGGTGAGGTCACCATTTATAGCCAGTTTAGAAATTTCTTCATATTTCTTACTAGCTACCTTTCTTATTACCTGAACGCCGGACGTGGACAAACAAAGGCGCCAGGATAATGAGCTCTCAGTTTACTCTGGACACCATAACTACATTCAATGAGGCAACTGTGCGATGAGAAAAAAATACGGACCATTGTATGGTAGCCAATAAAAAAATTGATTATATTATTGCATAATAAAATGATCAGGTAACATTTTATTTTTATTTATTTTATTTTTAATTATTATTATGTTATATTTAAGTACTATATAAATAAATATAATAAATAACGCCCAACGATCACATACATAGATCCTGGCCCCTAACTAGAATTCCCTGTATCTAGGGAACCAGGAACTATGAGGACCATGGTCCCACAACACCCAGACACGAAACAAATGCTTACACTTTTTTTTCTGTGCACAAACATTTGTCCCGTCGCGGAAATCAAACCCGCAACCTCAATGATGTATGAGATTTGAGCCAACCTGCCCAACCTCTACACCACAGAGGCTGTCTAAATTTGTTTGAGTTATACCAATTGTAAACCTGTGGTTTACACGGTTTACATTTTATTAGGTATATATTATATAGCATACCTATAGCAGACTTAACAATGTGTGATTCAATGACGATGTGTGATTACAGAAATATTTGATCTGTAATGCATGCGAGAGGTCCAAAATTGTTGAGTCTTAATATTTGATAAAGTCGCTATGCATAATAATTCATATCATAAATTATTTCATATTTCATCAAGCAGTTTGCCTGTGGAACGCATTGCTTGTCAAGATTAGGCGTGCACAGTCAATTTTCACATGTCCTTGAATTTTGTGGTAAATTCTTGCACATGCCGGTTTCCTCACGATGTTTTCCTTCACCTTTTTAAGAGCGATTGTTAAATCCGCATATAACTTAAGAAAGTCAGTGGTGCGGGCCAGCGGGATTCAAACTCGGCTGCGTCGGATCGAAAGTCGCACGTGCTACCACTGAGCCACACTCTCTCATGAAAGGTTGTCTTAAAACTATAAAATTATTTACCTATTTTTAAAGATTTTTATATACATACAGCTTTACTTTCGTGCTAGACTTAGAACTGGCAATAAATTAAATAGCTTTCTTCTTCTGGGTCTTGGATTCTTCTTCATATGTGTGTAACCCTGGTGGAGGAGTTACGGGCCAGTTGTTATGGGCAAGCGTGGCGCTTACTATCAGCGAACGACTTATTCGTCTCATTGCTCAATTGCATAATAAATACCTATGGGCTATGTATGCTTTCTTGGCACTTAATATTTATACCAGGCAAAGCTGTAGCGCTGTAGCGCGTCTGTTTTATGGAAAAATTTAAGACGATGGGATTTTTATTTTTATTTGGCTTGCATTTGACTACTATGTCACCTTATGGTAAGCGACCTAGCGCGATCTAGCGCGCTTGCCAAGATACTATCTGTACATTCGAGACTTGAAGATTCCTAGATTGTAGCTATCGGAATCGCCGTGATTTCGAAGCAAGGAATCGCTAAGTTGTCATAGTGAATTGGGGCCCTGGTAAGTATCATACAAAACTCATACGTCCCTATTATGAAATGGGCTCAGTAAAGTTATAGCGTTGCGTCATTTAAAAACATTTACTTTCCCGAGTGTAGGTATGTTTGTACACAAAAGTATAATTTTATCACACATTTTCACACAAAACGCAACCTAGTTGAATAACGAATGAATAGTTTACTAAACACGATAGTGTTGTCTGGTTAATTTTCAAGGACAGTATTACAGCAGGGCCTATTTTTGTTACGCTTACCTCACTTCAAAATGGAAATTGGTGAAAGCGCGGGAAATGATAGCTTGGTTGGACTTCTTTATGGCGGGAAGTGAAGAACTTTGTTCTTTTTTTATTCAAAGTCAAAGACAAAATCTCTTTTTTCATGATTGACATCACAGACGCACTTATGAACGTCAAATTATCACAAGACTACCACCTTATCGGAAAAAGAACCACTACTCAGAAGATACGGCAAGAAACTGAGGGGCATTTTTAAGAGATTTTAGTATTTTTTTTGTGATTCTAAAATTTTATTTTTCTTATGTACCAGTTGGCTGCTTTGCAGACGTGGAATGTTACAAGTTTCTTTGTCTTCTATGTAATTACCAACAGTATAGTATGATTTTCTCATTAGAACAGTCTTAACGCGTAATTTAAATTTACTTTTTGAGAGCTCCGTTATAGATTTTGGAATTTTATTATAAAAGCTATTTAATTTTATATTGAACTGAGTGATGAGATGAGCATATCGTTCGCTTGATATTAAGGGCTATGCCTGCCCATAATAATTGCAGTGCCACTCAGAAATATCGTAAAACGAACTGCGTAGGACTGCATTGCGCTCATCACCCCGAGACATCAGATACCTATTAGTTTTCATATACCTATGCCCAGTAATTTCGCCGGCTACAATGCCCTCCAAACCGGAAACTAAAACTACTTCAGTCGTCAGTCTCTGTGGTGTAGTGGTTGGGCAGGTTGGCTCCAATCTCATACACCACTGAGGTTGCGGGTTCGATTCCCGCGACGGAACAAACAAAAACACACTTCACACTTCACTTCACTTTTTTTTTCTTCGTTGTGTTTTTGTTCACAGAAAAAAAGCGCAAGCATTTGTTTGTCGTGTCTGAGTGTTGTGGGACTATGGTCCTTGTAGTTCCAAACTCCCTAGATATAGGGAATCCTAGTTAGGCGTCAGGATAAACGTGATCGTTGGGCGTATTTATTATTTATTTATTTATTTACTTAGTACTCTCACTTACTCAGCCTAGTCTATAAAGATTGAAGAGGATTTCTCGTCCAGTCGTCCGATTGAGCAGACGTGCTAGTCAATTTAACTAAAAATTAAATATTACGCTCTGTCGGAAAGTTAACCGTATATACAACGTGTAACATAAATGTGTAGTAATAATTAAACCACGCATATAGAAGCTTATTAATAATTCAAGTCCAAGTGCAAATCACCAGAAACTTTTTAAAATCACAAGATATGATAATTTAAACATTTCTGGTAATCAAGTTCATTTCAACCCTAACAATCAGCTGATAAAGAGCAATGAACTTGTGACAAAGAATATTAGTGCGCCGCGTGTACAGATCTGACAAACAAATTTTATCTTCAGTTAGCAAAGCCAGCTGTCCTACCAACCATACTTTACAACTAACTTTCAAGCAAACTGCTTTTTACGCGACTCCCCAAAAAAGGAATATAATGTTTTCGGGGTTAATGTATGTGCGTTTTTTTATTACAAAATGCCTCAACAGATTTGGATGTATGGGGTATCCTCGGAATCCTTAAATCATCCCAAGTGATAATGTTTTTGGCAGGGTATTTTTTTATTTTTATTAATGCTTACTTATTAATTACAGCATTAAACATCATCGCTCCAATTAACATTCAGGAATAAGGATCTAATCAGTGTAAACGCCTAATAAGAGCGAGCATGGCTGATGTTCTTAAAAAATACGTGAGGTCACCAACCACCGTAGGAATAGGATGTAAAAAACATCATGCATGAATTTCAACAGTAGGAATGTAATAGGCTGATAATGATGATTAAGACATTTCCAACTAACGAAATCAAATTTCATTGCATAGTAAAAGAGTGTTCGTAAGTCAGTAATCAATAAAGCGTCTTTACTTAGTCAGTTTTCAGAAATAAACCTGTTTAATCTTTGACAAAACGCGGCAAACACTAAAGCTATCAAACATTCGCCGCCGCTTCATGATTCGCTAGCCTTGTTTCGTATTGCACCAATCATAAAGATGTAATCCTAATAAATAATAGCCGCTGCTCGTCATTGGTCGAGCGGCACAAACAAAGTTACCTTCTAACGCCGCCCCATAAAACTCCACCGAAGAGGACCGTTTTCGTTTCGGAAATTCTTTTTAGGTTATTTCTGAATATGAATTCTAAGACGTCAAGTTGGATAAAAATTTAAAACTAATCAAGGCAAGGCTAAGTCGGGTACGTTCGCGGAGATTTTTTTGTATACCGGTTCCGGAACATGCAAAAAAACTATGGTAAAAAAAACTTAAACCTATGTTTTTATTATGGTTTTAATGCATTCAAATCTGTCCAGGCAATAAGAAGTAATGGTGGAATAAATAAATACATACATACGTAAACCCTGAAATACTCCTTTTTGGGCAGTCGTGTAAAAATGTGGAAATACCCTTTTTTACGAGTGGGTTCCGGAACGGAAACGACCGAGTCCGAAGATCCGTTCAGTATGAAATTCCGGTATTTGAGACTCGAAATCAAGCCCTTGTAAAATGTTCGGCGTTTTCAAAGACAGAGCGCCTAGGCCACAAAACAGATAAATACAGAAGTTAATCTCATGTATGTACTTTTCATACATTTCATACCGGACGGCGCAGGAAGTTTTTGGGAGGAAAATTGATTGATTTAAAAATATAACTGTACACGATATCGACATAATTTTTTCGCAGTTACTATTATAACTGAATAAAGTTGTTTTGAAGACAAAACAAATGCGATTAGTTTACATTAACATCTTCCTCATTAGATTATTGAACACAAGGCTAACACAGCTTATACTACAATAAATATCTAATTTTAAATTGTAAAAATATGACAAGGCTACAAACTTATGTTCGCTTGTTCGGCGCAGGGCTGGGGGCTGGGGCGCTTACCTACCTACCTAACTATTTTGTGTTACGTGAAAACAAACCATCAAAATACAAGCAAATACCTACTTACCTCTCTGAAACAACTGGTAGCTTAAAAAACGACAATTCACCGTTTAATGTTGAATTTAAACAACCGTCCACCAAACAGTTATAATAACCTATTTTTCGTTGCTCCATTTTTGCACAAAAAAGTTCACAGACGCGTGTCTCAAGCGGATGGCACTCGCATCCCAACTGTGCCCAGATATCGTGTCTGTGAGCGGTGTCTATGTGTGCGTTGCTCGAGCGCACTTTGTATGTATGTAGATTTCTGTACTAATCTGTTTTGTGCCTAGGCACAAAGTAGCTCGGTCAATGACCCGTACTACCGCGACTAGGCCACAGCTTGTTAGGATTGTCCAAAATAATTCAAATAAATAATTTTTAAACTTTGTATGGAAAATATAATAGTGTTTTTTTGGTTGTATATTCTGCCCGATGATTCATGACTAGATACCCATACACACCTTTCAGTATTACTACACATTAATGTTATTCCCTGTATACGTGTGAAAAGTTGACAATTCAAAAAGTGTTGTGAACTTATTAGCCTATTTGAAAGTGAGATATCCGACTTGGGGACAACAGCAGTGACCGTTTACCGAGGCCCTCACCCCCGCGGGAAGAGTTCGACTGCATTTTTCATCGCATTCATTTTGCCCAGCGGTAGCAGCCTCGCCCGCGCAACCAGCTGCGCGACCTTACACTGCGCATGATACTTCTACAATCTACCTACCTTGCTATTTATCGGCTCAAGCCGTTATATAATTCTATACTTAATAGACGATATAATACACCGAACATTACCAGAGTATTTTGAGATCACCTAAAAACAATGAACAAAAGGTGCAGCTCACAGCCCGACTTATCTACGCTAGATTCAGAGTCAAGGCTTGTATCTGCAATTACCACTCGCAAACGGAAACAACCTCAGCCAGAGTGCGATTGTAGGCACGAAATAAAAGAACTGCGCGGCAGTTTACGCGTATGAACAGCTTATTAGAGAAGTTCGTTACATCACAGGAGCAAACAATGAGTACAATGCGTGAGAATATTTTAAAAATGAACTCGGAAATCAAGGACATTAAGGCATCTACATCCACACTTGTGATGGAGCAAAATAAAATGAAAACATGTATCTCGGTTCTGAATGACAAGTTATCTACTCACGATGATAAAATTATTTTACTTGAGTCCGGCATTGAGTCACTGAAATTGTCATCCCTACAACCATTACCAGAACAGGTGATTACAAATGAACAAGCAATCCGTGAATTGCATGAACGTTGTAATAGAAAGAAAAATATTATAATTGTGGGCTTACCAGAGTATCCCTCGTCTGATACAATGCAGTGCCAACAAAGTAAAGACGAAACTGAAGTGGTCTCCATTCTTTCCACTATCGTCAAAGATTGTCCAAAACCGCAAAAGACTTTCCGCATTGGCAAGTATGTACCAGAAAAAATCCGCAGGGTCAAGGTGTGCTTTGAGAAACCAGAAATTGCTAAGTTATTGCTACGTAACAAGTCAAAATGTCCAGATAAGATAAGAATATACTCCGATCAAACTCAAATGCAACAGAAATTTCTTAATGATTTAAAAAGAAGAATTAACTCACCGTCAAGGCAACGGTGAAAAAGACCTTATTATCAAATATCAGAAAGGAATACTTACTATAATGCAAGACCCAGCAGAAAAATACAAACCCAAACAATAACAAGCCACCAATCCACGAGTACAAATACCTGCAATAACGTAACACATAAACAAACGAGTATCAATGCCTGTCTCTAGTAAAATCACGTTAGAGATCGGATGAACAAGCGCTTGAAATGCACCTACAACAACTTTAACCTTGCAACACTCATTACTACAGCAACAGAACAGACAAAATAGGAGTAGTACTACTACTAAGTTAACCTACTAAAATTCTCACTCATAACACTTGGACTACGTTTGGCTCGCACCAATCGAAACTGCAATTGGACGAGGATGACACTATAAATCTTTCTAATATATATTTTATAAGTTTCTCATGTAAGTGACGTGTTTTGTCTTAAATGAGAAATAAATAATCTTTAAACTGAAGTTCACAAAGTGACTGCATCAATAAATAATTTCCAATTTATTGCCAATCAACCAGTCAGCGATCATACAAACGTCCATACAAACAGCATTTGTATATGACACTCATTAGTAGGTGGTAATGTAGAATCTATTTCAATGCCAGATGGTAGGTAGGAATTTCAATTAGAAATGAGTTAAATAAATGTTTTGGCCGGAAACCGTATCATATGGCTAACCGAAAAGACATAGTTACCCACATGATTAAAAAAAACCATCACGTCTCCACCATAAAAGTCGGTTTGCCTAACATTATTTTGAATTGCTATGTAAGCGCGGAGTTTTATTCCATAGCGCTCGTCACCCTGAAATATCAGTCATCACGCTAAATTTCATTCTACCACCATCATGCACCTGGTATACGTTCGTTATTTGCGGAGGCTTTTAATTGGCTTTTTTTATATTAATTTGACAAACTACTTTTACTTTACAAAAAAAAATTACAATTTCACTGGTGATAGAAATTACTGGGAATTTTGATTTATTTATTTTCGGAAAACTTACAGCCAATATATGCATATGATAATTAAATTAGGTATGTTTAAGATGACTAGGCCAATTACAAATTTTCACCCATAAGTAAGAATAAGTATGTTAGTTTTGTACGTATGAGCAGTAACGCATACATTTGTAGGTAGACTTAAAAATAATAATAATTGTAGTAATTTAAAAAAATCTAAGTTTGAGAAGCAAATAATTCTGAAGCCAGGCATTGTTTAATTGAACGCACACTACCGAAGAAGATGTCGAAATCATTATTTTTCAATTAGTTATTCATGAAATGAATATGAGACTTAATACCTATCTGATGTATCTGGGTGATTAGCGCAATGTAGTGCTACGCAGTTATTTTTACGGTATTAAAAATTCCGGATGGCACTGGAGTTGTTATGGGTAGGCGCTAACCATCATGTGAACAACTTGCTCCCAGTCAGTTCCATAAACAAAAAGGTAATGAAGATCATTTAAATGTGTACCCAAGATAGAATAACTGAAACTGCGGGTAGTTGTTTAACACCCGTTTCACACAAGCAGAACTCTTATCGTACACAGTACATACCGTAGCTCTTTTTCAAGAGTTACTAAAGAGCTCTCCTGTACTATTTATGTATGTATTTTAACCTGGCATGGTGTACGACACGCCATGTAAAACGCCGGCTAAAATTAACTATCCGGATATAAATTAGTCCGGACAAAAATGCTGGACACCCATCTCTAATATACACAAACAATATTCACACGGCTGGGAGACTTTAAATTGGGTCAATTGATTTTGTTTGACGAATGCGTCTATGACGCTAATGATGCTAGTGCAGAATCATGATAATAATTATTCGCCATTTTGCAGTGTTAGGCCCAAACCCACCGGGACATAGCCAGTAGGTAAAAAAAAAAACATGTTTTGTATCATGTAGCGGAGATGCGTACTGACTATAGACTGTAGCGGAGAACTGCGATGTTTGGGATTGCAGTTTAGTTCGATCTGACACGAAAGCCAGACGTCTCCATCTCACTATTACTAAAACAGTGTCTTCTTTTACTTGAAGAAGAAGAAACAGAGTCTGAAGAAGCAGAATTGATAGCTTACACCACCTTAGCAAAAGAACACATCGATTTTGGAGAAGAAGTCATTTGGTGTACCATACCATTCATGGAGAACGCGGAGCCGGGTGACCTAGCGGCGCCGCTCACTACACGCCGCTTACATCTCTTCTTGTCTCCGCTGCGTTCAGTCGGCCTTCGCCAGCTTGCGATGCACAGCTCACATCTCCGCTAGCTCGATCGCGCCATATAAAAATGATACACTCCGCTCTCCGCTCTCCGCTCGGTGGTATCCACTGAAGCTGAGCAGACACGAGATATGTGAATAACGAATTTCTTTTGGTTGTTAAAAACACAACTCCTCTCCTCTCGTCTCCGCTTTGGTGGAGTCTGGGCCTTACACATAAATAAATGAATAAATTCAAATTTGGTTTGAAAACGGGATATTTACTTTGTATTTCTTTTGTTTTGAACTCTCGATAGTTCGGAACTGTTATACTAAACCAGGCCTAGCGCACTCCGCACTGTAGGTACGAAGCTACAAGTACATAGCCGGACACCGACGGCGGGTCGCGCGTCGTTACGTTACAAAGATTAGCGTTAGCCATTCAACGCGGGAATGCAGCCAGCGTTCTTGGCACCTTGCCTCATGGACACCACTTGTATATATTTTTTTAGTTTTATATAGTATTTAGTTCGTTAGTTTAGTTTCTTTATAATAGGTCTTTTTTTACTTACATTTGTTAATATTTACAGATGAAATAAATGTAGGTAATTCTTCTTTAATTTATATCATTTATTTATTTATTTCAATTCAGGTGCACGTAACACTTATAGTACTACAACCAAAGCGTGTAGCGGGCCAATTACATGTTAGAATACAAATAATAATAATAATAATAATGTCATTATGCGTAAGTAGTATACAAACCTTTTTTCCCGCAGCGGGTACTGAACCCACAACATCTATGATGTGACCACAACACCACAGAGAGGCGGTGAAATAAAAGCACTCATTCAAAAACTGAATAAATACAAAACCTACTCTTTTCAGCAGTCGTATACCTTTCAAAGGACAATAAAAATAAGGTCGCTTCCACACTACACAATGCGATGTCGTCGGTACAAACAAAACGTCCGTCGTGATCGTGAAACGACGTCCGACAATCCAAACAAGTGCAAGCATTGTGGAGTGCACTCCCAAATTAAACTGCTGTGTAAACGGACTCTAGTAATTACTGTCGAGAAACCCATCCGTATGCCAAGGTTCGTTTTCAGTTAAAAGTCTCCGGTAGGAACTCCATCACTACAGTGTTACAGTGCATACAGTAGCGCAACGCCTATATGGTGCCGTGCGACACCGCCGCTCGTAGGTACTTACGCTGTCACACGCAGATGTGCAAGGATTGTCACAAAACGGAAAATTAAATAAATGTGCTCGCTAGTAAAAATCAAGCTCGCTTCTGCCCTCAATGTTCAAACCAGCAAACTAAACGAGTTTGCTGGACGCGGCCCGCGCCGCCCGCCTCCCCGCGAGATCCCCGCCGTTGCTCTACACAAGTACATAATTTGCGCAACTGTATGGATTGTAAAACACACGCAGATGTGCAAGGATTGTCACAAAACGGAAAATTAAATAAATGTGCTCGCTAGTAAAAATCAAGCTCGCTTCTGCCCTCAATGTTCAAACCAGCAAACTAAACGAGTTTGCTGGACGTGGCCCGCGCCGCATGCCTCCCCGCGAGATCCCCGCCGTTGCTCTACACAAGTACATAATTTGCGCAACTGTATGGATTGTAAAACTGTGCCATCACTTTTTACTTCCTGCCAAAAAGTGCACGTCTGAACTTTTTCATCGTATTTGTATTCTCTTTGGTCAGAACATGGAAATTTGGGATCGTGTCATTGAAAACGAGTTTCGTAGTAAATAGGTGTTTACCTTCCATCAGCTCACCTCTTTTGACCACTACTTTTGTAAACTCTACTGGCGCACTCTATTCCGAAGATACAGAATTATCCATGTTCATATAGATTCTCGCGATCCTGGAAAGACATCCCGAGAACCCGTGGGTAAATCCGCGCAGCTAATAAGTATATAATTCGTATATCTAGTTTACAATAAAAGAAATGTGAGTAAATATTACATAGACTTTAAAAAGCTCAATTCCATTCTCAGTGGAAGGCAGGCTTATTGGTAGGTACCATACTTTAATCAGCATCTGTGGTATAGCGGATGAGCACTGGACCCATCAGCTCATCACATTTAATGTATCACGGGGGTTGCAGGTTCGATTCCCACTAAGTACAGAATCCAGAACAAATTTTATGCACAGAAAAAAACTCAAGTATATTTTTGTGTTGTGGGAACATTGAGTTCTCCAAAATCCTGGTTCTTACACTTGATACAGGTACCTAATCCAAGACAAAACTTAGATAGGTACCAGAAAAAAACATACTATACCTACTATTTGGTAATGAGTATAAATAAGTAATAAATAAATGATAATAAATAATCCAATCCTTAATCCAAAGTCCTTGGTATAGAATAGGCCAAAGGCTACCTAACAAGGTTTAGTGAAATTGCATTAGTGTCAGCTCTCAAGACTAGTTTTAGTAAATGTGGTCCAGCTTACTAGATAGCAATGTCAACACCGATGACAAAGTTTCCGAATATATAAAGCTAGGACATACCTAAGTACCCATAATAGTGTATAAAATATTTATAACGTACGTAGTCAGAAACTGGGTGTTTTTTATTTTGAAATAGAATTTAATATTTGAAATAGAGTTTATTAAACACATTTAAAAAAAAAGGAAAAGCCATTTATTCGGCACACAAACACGACAAACAAAAAATAAAACTTAAATAATAAATATATGTGCCGAATGGGCTCAGCTCAACATAAAATGCGAGAGTTTTACACAACTCGGCGCTGATTTTCAGCTGATACCCGTTTTGCTATAGTAACAGTGAAAAATTGACTATACTTACCCATAAAATTATCATAAATCAAAAATAATAATAATATCCTACAAATAATGATACCTATTACATTTAAGTACAATGTTTACTTCGTGCTAACTGAACTACGTATAGTCACAGTTAGTCACTTTAATTTCCAACTTCAATGGACAGACTCTATCCCTCAGACCTAGACTAGACTAGTTTGAAGCCTTATTTCAAAGGCTTATAAATTTAACTATCAGAGCACAAGGCATCTAGTTTTCGTGTCAGGAGGTACTTAGAAAAGTTTGTGACGATTGTGCTTTCAAAGCTGCCCCCCTACCCATATGTCCCTCAAGCGCCAATCGTATATCGTGTTGAGATCGAATTAAGGTATAGCTTCACTGCGACTAATATGATACGGTCTAATTATTGTCGATTCAAGCAAGAAATCGAATTAATCTCATTCATTTATACCAAAATACGATGACTACGTAGTTGAGATAAGCTTAATGGGACAATATATGGCAACATAAGAAATTGTCGCAGTGAATCTACACCTTAATCTGAGCTCAACACGATATACGATTGGCGCTTGAGGGACATATGGGTAGGGGGGCAGATTCGGTTATAAAATAAAATTGCGCTCTTTGAATTCTGATTCTGCTAAATACAAATTTATTATTACGTAGGTATACATTAAATACCTATCACTAAAATAATATATTACTCCCTATCCACTGGTATGATAAGTTTTCTGATCAATCTTTAAAGGTTGCCTGGAGAAGTTCAATTTTAGCGATTAGGCCGCCCATTATTAATCAGCCTTCAGTCAGTAACTTATAGAAAAACAAATCAGCTCAGCAACTCAGTATATCTACAGTTCTCACCTTTGTTATCCAAACAAACAACTCCATAAAATTATACCTAGTCTCATTTCTGCACCACTCGTAATAGAATGTCGCTGATTTTCGCTAAGTATTGTCATAGGTGGATAAATTAATAACTATCTTACCAAGACGTACCTAATTAAAATGCTCCTGATACGATACCAACGCCATCTTATTGTCATTTTCAACTACATTGAAACCAGTTTTCACTTGAATGTGAAGATGCAAAGTCCCGTCAAGCCTACACGTAGCGTAGTTATGGAAAAATTTACTAGATGGCAATGCTGAACATTTTTTTTTCTAGCGCCATCTGTAGAACATGCTAAACACTCGCTCGTCGGGTCTTTTCTTGTCTATGAATTTAGAAAAAACAATACAAAACTGTCATTGAGTAAATTGAGTTGTCAAAATTTAGCGTCACGTCAACTTTCTATCGGTGGTGGTTTTCGTTTCACTTTTACCGAAAATATTGCAAATACAAAAGTAATTTTGTTGAGTGTGACTCCTTCTACCTCTACTAAAGCTCCAGGTAAGATTTGTTGCATTACTAATTTGTTCGTATATTTGTTTTATAGCGTTACATTACGATAATATGTAGTTTTGTAGGTTATTGGTCTTCGGAGGCGTTTTTATCGCTTTTCCATGTTTATATGGTGAACAAAGTTGTAACAATGTTTAAAAATACTTCAAATGCAATAATTCCTTGCAGTTTTGTTGTCGTTTATTTTGTCAACTTTCATACAACTTGCTATATTCTTGCGTGATCATAAACGTAGACGTAAGTGTGTATTGAACATTCCACGCGATCAATTCGCAAAAACCATTGCAGAATGTCAAGTCAAGAGGACAACGATTCGCCGCTGCCGGAAGGATGGGAGATGCGGACCAGCCGTTCCACTGGGATGACTTACTACCTGAACAGTTTCACGAAGAAGTCCCAATGGGAGCGCCCTGACGCCCCCGCTAACGCTGGAGAAGTACGCTGCAGCCATTTGCTGGTGAAACACGCAGGCAGTCGCAGACCATCCTCCTGGCGAGAGGAAAACGTAACAAGAACTAAAGACGAAGCTCTTGAACTCGTCAAGAACTATCGTAAGCAGATCGTTGCTAATGAGGCTACATTCGCAGACCTTGCTTCTAAATATTCTGATTGCTCATCGGCCAAGCGAGGAGGCGATTTGGGTCACTTTGGTCGTGGTCAGATGCAGAAGCCTTTTGAAGAGGAGGCTTTCAAGCTAAAGGTTGGACAACTCAGTCAGCCGGTGGAAACTGATTCCGGAGTCCACATCATTATAAGAACTGCCTAACTCTGCGGATATTGCATTTTGTTTCTATTCCGGTTATCTTTTGCGTTTTTAGTTTGTAAGATACAGCCTTTTCTATATTTTGTAATCATTTTGGTTAATGTGTATGTTTAACTCAATTTATAATATAAAAATGCTCCAAATTGATTTCAATATTCATATTTAGTTGAATAATTCTATAACAAATTTAATGTCTATTAATTTGCTAACATTGCATGGACATAGTGTTCTATATATGTTGGCTGAGTGTCATTATGCATTTATATGTTATTCTAGTTTATTTTTGGACTCCATTGTGTCATTGTTCATTAATATCATTTAACATGCCTTACATTAAATTGCTACAAACGTCCACTTCAAGTTTTCACTTAGTCATTCTTTTCAGTTTCAATACTTTATATATGTACTAGCTGTGCCCCGCTGGTTCCCAGGATAAAAAGTAGCCTATGTGCTATTCCAAGTCCTAAAGTCCTACAGGTATGTAGGACTTGGAATAGCTCTAATAATAAATTTCATCAAAATCGATTTGGTAGTTTTTCCATGAAAGAGTAACAAACATCCATAGAAACAAACTTTCGCATATATAATATTAGTAAGGATATTTGTATAGAAAAGGTTGTAGTTAGGCCCTATATCAAATATTTTTTCTCGTGTATATCACCATATTAACCACGGTTGATTCCCTACAGACCTATGTATGTTCCTATTGGTATTATTATAACTCAGCCACTCATCTCCGCTTTAGTATATACATGCTTATTGTTACTTGCATGGTAGATACCTCTGACTACTGAGTCTGGGTACAAACCTCTGAGAGCAAGCGTGTATCAGTGCCTGTGTTGATAAACATATCTTAATCCAAACAACCTGCAAATCCTGCAATCATATTTTAATTCATTCTAATGGCTTTCCAATTGGATTCGGTATTGCGAAGTCATCACTGGTGACCCCAAGTCACTAATTATAGATAGTATGTTGGATACCGTCACAGCATATTTGAGTATGGAACCTTTTGACTTGTAAACTTCAACTTTAAATTCTCAAGAACTTTATGTATTTACAAAATATGATCTTGGTAGAAATTAATTTGTTTTCTTAAGTATCTATGTATGTATAGTCTGGCCTAAAAGTGTGGACGAAAATTGTGGGCTCCACTTCTCGTATTTACGGCAATGCCAGTTTGCAGAAAACTTACAGGTATTTGTACTTGTCTCTTTGTATTTTGCTTTTGAAAGTCATCATTACAAATAACAATAACAGCTACAAAACAATAAAAATAATAGTAGCATAAAACTCCTTACAACGGTAGTACAATGGGCGGTCTTATCGCTTAAAGCGATCTCTGCCGGACAACCTTTGGATGGACAGTATCGAAAGGAGTAGATGTCGGTGTGCAATTAAATTACAATAATAAATACCTGCAAATGTCACCCGTCACCTTGTTCATGAGAGAGCTGACATTTGATTAAAATAACTTCACCAGAAATATTGTAATAAGTAAGTGAATGTTGTCTCTTTATTTTTCATTAATCGAAAGTTGCCTTTAAAAGTGTTGTAGTTCTATCTCACTACATTAATTTCATTTACTCTTTCTAGACTGTCTATAGATTATTATTTTTCATTGATATTATCTTAAACATTCATTTTCATCATCATCATCATCATCATCAGCCTATTATGTTCCCACTGCTGGGACTTCATTTCATTTTCATAATTAGGAACATTGTATTATTTGTATAATCAAAATAAATAACATGCTCATAGCATTAGTTAATACATAAATTTGTACACATACATTATGCATTACCTTATTTGTTCATCATAACCTACTTTTTTATATTTAGGTATATTAGACTTCAGTTATTCAGATGAGAAAAGAAAAAAGACTGCTATGAGTAATAATTTTTCATTTTATAAATTCTTATTAAAGATGTAGCCAATAATTTGTTTAGTGGGAAAATAAACACATTTGTTCATGTAATTATATTTTTATTACTACCTTTGTTCACCATAGAAACATGGTAAGTTACAATAACAAGTCAGTAACAAAAAATTACACAGATAACAATAATATTGACTCATATGTGTTTAACGAACCCAGCCTTTTCGTTAAAGACATAATGAGTTAATGTAAAAACCAACCCAAAAGTAGCCATATTTTGTATCATTTGCTATGTTTTGAATTAGATATGAAGGTAGGTACCTCGATTAATTAAAACACCTTTTTGCCAGAATGTAGTACAAATTGTGTTTGCCATGTTTTAAATTATATAGGTCAATAAGTTACGTATAGGTAAATATAAATATTTATATAGGACCTTTTCACCAACATATCAACACTTATTCATTAAGCCTAATGTGCTCTCCTGTTCAATAGCAACGTTCGCAGCGGTCACAGCTTTGATGGGTGACCGTTTGTTGTGATATTTACATCTGAGCGCTACCCTTCGGAGGGCACGGTCCCGGTTGTTGTTTTAGGACAACAGTCATTAGGCCATGTCGGAGGCTTTTGGGGGTTAAAAAACTCCGACACCAGGGTTGGCCACACACCCACACGAGTGAAGAAAACTGTTCAATTTCGACTTATTTTTGTAAGCTTCTGTGGGGATATATATATTAGATGATGATAGATCGACTAAAATGTGCTTTTCACCACCTATCAATTGTGTTTATTGTGACAGGATGGTTGTGATCAATAGTTTGGTGAAACAGACCCCTTAGACTAATATTCCCCTGAATAGGTACTTGAATCTTGGGGAGATTTTAAGAGATCCGACAATGAATAGTCAAACAGCAAGCCAATGTACGTAGGTATCTATAATGAGTTTCTATGAAAAGGATTATTCATTGTTACTCTCATTCGATATTGAAGTCTATGGGGTAAAGTGACAAATCACCCAATTGTATTCATCATATTTGGCCAATCATCATTGTGAAATGGTTGTTGGCCAAAGTTGGCTCCAAGATTGGCTATCGAGCGACTAACGTAAATATGAAGTAGATACTTCGCGACTAACAGCCTCTGTGTTTATTGTTGTCTTACCTATTTGTATTTAATTTGTTGCTTGAGTTAAAGTTATTCAACTGACTTATGACTATTTAACAAATTATACAACAAAGAGTGCATTCTACCTTACAAATAGCTCTAAGCAATATTAGAAGATACTATTTCATTTCAATCCAGTAAACCTTTTAAAGATATATTTTAATTTGCGTCTGTTTTAATTTCTAAACTTCCACTCAGTCGTATGGCACTAATACCTATGCTAAACATTCATCTAAGAATCTAATCATTGAAACAAACTTCTTTGGTAATAAAATCTGGATTGCAAACAAAACATCGATCGTTTTCCATTTACAAGGCGTGCAGTGCGTCGTTCTTTTGTTTATTTCTGAGCAGAAGTAAGGTGTTCAGAGTATAGTCCTGAAAGTCGTCGGTTGCGGGGGTCCAAATTGGTCCGATGATAGGTGGAGACCGCTTTCCTCCCCAAATACTGAACTTCATCTTCCTCTTTCCGTCTTTCTTTAAGTGTACTTCGTTGTACGGATGTCCATGTTTGAAGACTTTCATAGCCGGGTCCATGAACGAGTTGAAAGGTAAAGCTTCACGTAAAGTCCTTTCATCCATACTACTGCTCAACGCCAAGATTTTGATCGGGTGTCGCTTGTCCATTCCTGGGACGAACCGTAAGCCTGCGATGCTAATCGGCTTTCCATTGGGCGAGTAGTTTGACACTATGCGCGTCAACTCTGGAACGGACGACGAGAAAATGATCTTAGATCCTTTGTATCCAGGCTTGTAGATCATTTGACCGCTGCGTTTGCCACCCCAAGGGCTGAAACGAACTCTCTTAGGCATGCTCGGCTCTCGGATACCCGAAGACCGTTTCCAAGACCACATATGTTCGAAAGTGGCTTGTGGTCCATTTCTTTTACCCCCCCATGGACTAAAGTTCTTTTTGTCCACCTCCGTGTTATTATCGTCTTCTTGGTATCTGACTACGGACGGGTTAGCGATGTCGTTATTGATATAAACAGTCTCGTCGGTGTCGATGAGGTTAGGTAGCCAGGCTTTCAATTCTTTCTCGCTGACAGTCCTTCTCTTCCTTTGGTTTTCTTCATGCTCGAAGTCGTTTTGTGCGTAGTCCGGGTAGTTCAAGAGGTTCGGTGGTTGGTTGAAATACTGGGTGGAAGGGAGCGAGTAGTGTTGGTTGGATCCCGCGGACTCCAGGACAGTGTCCGCTCCTAAAGTGTCCGTGTTGATGTACTGCATGGTGACAGGGCCGAGCCACGTGAACGTGATGAGGAGCCAGTGGTGCGACATGATTCTGGAAAAGATATATTACTGCTTAATTACTTTTGAAATTGTGCGCTTTACTGGACGCCATTTTACAAGCTTTTATTTAACTTGAAATGTTTGTAGGTATGTTTGTCCGGGTGGAATCGTGCAAGCTGAATTAGAACCATTTCCTCTTATTGTACGGAGTTGAAATATTGCATAATTGTCAATGTCCGATCACAATGCAATATTATGGTGACAACCAGCTGAACTGATGATGGAGACGGAAGGTGGGCAATGGAACTCCTTGACGGATAATTGTAAACTACTAGTGTAGTGTTTGGTTCTAGTAGTTTACGATTAGCAGTCAAGGACTCATTTTAATCTGCTTGCGGTTCCGATTACGAATTTGTTAAAAGCTTGTCTTGAAGAAAATAGTTTTCAACAAAAAACTTATTGGATTTGTTCTTCCGATGTTGAGTTCAAGTTCAAAGTTCTTTATTCAATTTTGGCATCTCATACGCACTTATTAACGTCAATTTATAATGACTCTACCGCCGTATCGGAAAAAGTACCACTAACCAGAAGATACAGCAAGAAACTGAGGGGCATTTTTTAGATATTTACATTGTTGGTTTTTGACAATATGATTTTGTTTCATATGTGGCACGCAAAGTTAAGTCGAATGTTTTTGCAATAGATATAAATTATTTCTTAAGTTAAATTTGTTTACGGATCGAAAATGGTTTTTCTACTTTGGAAAGCTATAGGAATATCCTATTTATGCTTGGGTCAGTTTCTTATTCGTCAGGCTACTTATGACTAATTATTTTTAGTAGGTAGGTATCTTAAAATAATAATTATAATAAAAGTAACTTTTTACTTGTATACACGGGAGCGTTAGAGAAAAGAAAAAACGTTCTTATCTTAATGTTATCAGTGGCCGAATGACCGAGCATCACAGAGTTCATTCCGTCGTGACCTCTAAAGTCTTAGTTCGAAGATCTCTAACTAAATTACTTTTACTCTAAAAGTTTTGAGGCTTACAATATTTTAACCAGGTACGGAATTTCTCTAGCAAAAAGACATTTAACCTACTGCTATACTTATGGAGGTAAGAAGGCGGAAACGTCCGCTGTACTTCCGAGAAGTCTAGTATCTGAAAAGAGATAAGCTATCATCCACAAACAAAACAAACAACAACCAATTTACTCCGAAATTGCTATATAAATAGTATTTAATTTCATTCAAAATTCAACTCGACAAAGATGTAAGAATCAAAAGGGTGTTCCTTGATTATACAGGTAGTGTTTAGTTTGCTCGTCCTGAACAAACATACCCATTGATACATATCTGATGCACGGGCGGGATAGATTTGCCGTAACACCATGTAACACCTTCAACCGTCAACTTACGTTAATATTTACGTACCCACGACTCCTTCCGCGTAAAATTGGTTTATAGTTGCTAAGGAACTGTTTTTCCGGAACGAAAAGTAGGTATCATGTCTTACGGCAGGACCTGAAGTATAAAATACCAAATTTTATCAAAATCAGTTCAGTGGTTCTGGAGCCAAGTGCTAACTAACAGACACACACAAAAACTTTCGCATTTAACAAGGTCGAGGAGTATAATAGAAAAGTTCTCGATAGTGCTACAACTGTTATGGGCAGGCGTGTTGCTTACCATCAGGCGAAGGACCTGCTCGTTTCGTCACGAATATTAGTAACGTCAAATATATTAGTAGGACACTTGATTGTTTAAGGCAGTTTGCATTTTCCATTGAAAACACATGCTCCCTTCCCATTGTTCGATTTCAACCACGTTCCTCTTTATTTTTATTTTTTAACCGACTTCCAAAAAGGAGAAGGTTCTCTATTCGATTGTATTTTTATTTTATTTTATTTTTTTAAGTTTGTTACCTCAGTACTCCGTCATTCATGAACCGATTTGGAAAATTATTTTTGCGTTGGGTTCAGTATAACTACGAAGTGGTCCCATATAAATTTCATCGATATTTGACCTTGGACTTCGAAGATACATTGAAGAAGTTTTTTTGTTTGATAAAACCTATACTTGTTTATTTTTAACCGACTTCAAAAAGGAGGAGGTTTACAATTCGACGGTATGTTTTTTTTTTTTTTTTTTTTTTTTTGTGTGTTTGTTACGCGATTTCTCCGCCAATTATGCATTGATTTCGATGATTCTTTTTTTGATTGGTAGGTAATACTTCAAAGGTGGTCCCATATAAATTTTATCGAAATTCATTCAGTAGTTTTTGAAAAAAATAGCAAAAACAAAAAATATAAGTTTAATCTTTAAGTCGGTTCTTGTTTTTTTCGTAACCAACTTTCTAAAGGTGAAGGTTTGTATTTGACTGCTTCACCTGCTTCACCCAGGGTTGACTTCCGGTGAGGGAACTCCTCAACGGTGAATAGTACAGACACAACATTTCGTAAATGGATTTAACCATAATAGCCTGTTCTAAATTCCATCATGACATGGCAGATACACCCAGGATTGACTTCCGGCGAGGGAACTCTTCAACAGAGATATAGGACAGACATGAAATTTTTTTGTACATGCATTTAATTGTGATAGCCCGTTTTAAACTTCGTCATGATGTGGCTTCTAGATCATAAAAGCTTGTCTTTAAAAACTTTTTGAATTAATTTAATTAAAACTTGTTTTTCACTAAAAAGGGTAAAATAAATTATTTTTCAAAAAAAACTAAACCGACTTCAAAACCACAAATGGCACTCAAAAGTAAAAAATAAATTAATATAATTATCATAAGCGCTACCCACTCATATATTTGAAGTCGGTGCCAGCCAAGTCTAAAAGGTAGTAGATAGATACTACCTACAAGTAGTACTTACTATATACATATTTATCTGCTACCTATTAGACTTGGCTGGCACCGACTTCAAATATATGAGTGGGTAGCGCTTATGATAATTATATTAATTTATTTTTTACTTTTGAGTGCCATTTGTGGTTTTGAAGTCGGTTTAGTTTTTTTTGAAAAATAATTTATTTATAGAACTGAATGACGAGACGAGCTGGTCGTTTGCCAGATGGTAAGCAATACGCCAGCCCATAACAATAACAGCACCGCCCAGAACTTTGTTTTGCAAAATCCTGCGCGGTGCTGCACTGCGCTCGCCACCCTCAGACAATTAGGTAGCTGTAGAGTCTCAAGCATGTTTTTATTTAAAGATAACTGTCCAATTTGTCCATATAGATAGATAGATGAACGCTTTATTGCAAACATTAAATTACAGACATATAAATTCATGAATTGCCATAACTTATTTATTTCAGTATAATACGGAAGTATCTTCTTTACCGTTTTTGTAGCTTGTTATTTCTTTTGCTGAAATATTTTTAGCTACATATAGATACTGCCCTTTGGTATTTTTCAGTTGTGCAATTAGTCTGAGAACAGAAATATACCTTTTATTAAACACCTATGTATCTAGGTAGGTAGGTACCTACTAGATATAATTGTTGCGGCGTTTGTAGGTAGAGTTGCAGTGCAAAGCCACATTATGGTTTTTGTAAGTTCTGATATTTCTTATAATTATGTAAGGGATAATTTATGCACCTAGTAGGTACATAATCCGTTATTGTTCGCTCTATGTAGCACAGTGCTAGTCTGTAGAACTCGTAGCGTGGCTCGCTTTGCAACAAATCTGCTAGTTAAGCTTTGCCACGGTCGCCACTAGGATGGATAACGTTTGTGTTTTTTATGGAACTCAGTGATGAGACGAGCAATTCGTTCGCCTGATGTTAGGCGTCACGCCTGCCCGTAACAATTGCAGTGCCACCCAGAACTTTAAACGACATAAAAAGCACTGCGTAGCACTGCAATTGCGCTCATCAACTCGACACATAAGATGTTAAGTCTCATATGCCCAGTAATTTCACTGGCTACAATGCCCTTCAAACCGGAACACAGAAACTCATAATATATAATAGTGGTATGTACATTGGAGCGATTCCATGCCTCAGAGGGCATGATAAGCCATAGGTTCCGATTTTGATGACGAAGGCCTTCGGGCGTTCTATAAACTCCGACACCAGGGTACACAACCATACGAGAAAGAAGAAGACTAAAACTTTATTTCATTTAATAAACAACCATTTTATACGTGTGCTGTCGCACAACAAATGACACAATTAATGCAATAAAGAATCAAATTGAATCGCTTTGAGACCAAGAGATTTGTAATGAAAAATCCAACTTAATGCTCTTTTTGAAGTCCGAAACGCATCACGAGAACCGACCTTTTACAGCCTTCAGTCCTTTGTCCGTTTGTTCTAGCGCCAAACCATTGTGCTAGCCAGAACTATATTTAAAATTCAATATTGGTAGCCCCAAACGCATATTTGGTGTTCAAAAGAAAGGCATTGCGACGCCAATTCTTTGTGACGGCTAAAAGCGCATGCAGTAGTAAAAAAAGGCCGTCCTGTATGGACATGTTCCTGGAATAGGTATTTTAGGGTTATGAAAAATGTACAATGGACGTGTGAGGAATTGTTTAAATGCCAACTAAACTGGTAAAATGCCAACCTACCTACAGATATATAAGTCTCTTAACTTCGATATTCGAACACACTATAACCATATTATGTATAGAAATGAAATTTAAATGTATACGTACATAATTTTATCACACTTATGTTTTATGATGTTACCGGGTCTTTTCGCGCACAATTTTAAATCAAAATAATGTTTTGATTAACCTCGACGTTTCGATAAAGTTACATTTCGAAAGTTTGTATGTAAGCGTAAATTTATAATGGAAATAGCTTATATTCTGGATAAACACTTAGGCTTTTTATCCCGGGAAACCGCGGGCAAAGCCGCGGTTAGTGTGTAGCGGACCTTGGCGGTCAAAAGGTTAATGCGCAATAAAGTGTTTTATGAACATTTACTGAACCTATAGGTCCTCAAATGCTGTATTAGGGCTGCAGAAAGGTACCTAGGTACCTGCTACTACTTTACTAAGTTTCAATTCACATCGACATGGCAGGGTCACGCATAGTCAAGTCAATTTTAAAAATATTTATTATAGGCAAAAAATGCACTTGTAAACGTCGTATTCCTACACATAATAAAAATCAATTAGAATACGTTAAAATACTGTTGACTTTGATAAAAAAGGTAAGGATGTCTACCTTTTTCTTTCCCATACTCAAATTGAAGTCCGGGCCCAGAAAAGAAATGCGAAAATTGACTCTACCAGTGCTTTGGAAATGCGCTAGAGATAAAATTTCTCAAAATATTACAATGAACATTGAAGCATTATTAAAATTCAACACAATAAATGCGAGTGAGATGTCCCATAGTTTTTGTATCAGTTACAGAAAAATGTAAATAATACACTCGAGAGCAATGAATCCGGGTCACTTAAAGAATCCTAAAAATCTCGGAAACTAAAAATGCTAGGTTAATGCAATAAATTGTATTTAATAGACAATGTAATACTCCTTAAATGAAGGTATTAAAACTTCTTAGTTATTGTAAACTTATATCATAAAAAAATCAAATTTGAAAAAGGGCCACTTTCGAAGATGGAACTACGAAATTACAGCATTTGGTTTTGCTTTTGTTTGTAATCTGTCATTTATGTGGGTACATAAACCATGTTGATAGTGCTCTATATTCATTATTCAAGCTGAAATTATGTCGCTTACGCCTGAAGAATGCACCAGAATACTTACAATGCTGGAAACCGGCCGGAGTCAGCGCGATACAGCCAGGACTGTCGGTGTGTCGCTGTCAACAGTACAAAGAGTTCTCCGACGTTACGAAGAAACTGGTTCTAACCTACGCAGACCAGGAACGGGCAGAACCAGGTGTACCACAGCACGAGAAGACCGATACTTGGTGAACACCATGCTTCGAAATCGCTTTCTCACAGGAACTGAACTCACCAATCAGTTTCGACGCCTCGGAGGAAGTAACCCAAGTGCATGGACAGTAAGACGTCGGCTTGCTGAATCTAACTTAAAACCCCTTAGACCTGCAAACGGCCCTAAACTGGAGCGTGGGCATCGTATTTCGAGACTAAGATATGCCCAGAGCCACGTAAATTGGAGTATTGAAGATTGGTCAAAAGTTATGTTCTCCGACGAATCAAAATTTATGCTCTACAAGCACGATGGAAGACACAGAGTGTATCGAAGACCAGGGGAAAGATTCAAGCAAGCATGCATCGAAGAAAAAGTAGCCTACGGTGGTGGGTCTGTACTTGTGTAGGCCGGAATTTCTTCTGAAAGTCGCACAGAGCTGGTGATCATAGAAAACGGCTCTTTAACTAGCGTAAGATATGTGGAAGAAATCCTCAATGATCACGTTGGTCCATTTATGGTCAATTTAGGTGAGGATGCTATATTTATGCATGACAATGCCCGACCTCATACAGGTAGGATTGTGAATGACTACCTTCAAGAGATGAACATTACTCGTATGGAGTGGCCAGCGCGCAGCCCGGATATCAACCCGATCGAGCATGCTTGGGACGAGCTAGGCAGATGCGTAAAACAACGAAACCCTCCCCCAATCACGCTTCGTGAGCTCAAAATTGCTCTCACAGAGGAATGGGAGAATATTCCCCAAAATCGTATAAGGAACTTGGTGTACAGCATGCCAAACCGCGTAAACGCAGTAATGGAAGCACGAGGAGGCAATACGAAGTATTAAAATTCAAGAAAATCGTAATAAAGTTCAAAAATTTCATGTTTCCTATTATTGTTTTAAGGAGAGATCAGCAGTTTTTTTCTTTATGTAATTTTGTGTTAATAAAATGTATGGTGACTCATATTTTTTTTACTTTCATTTAAGGAGTATTACATTGTCTATTAAATACAATTTATTGCATTAACCTATCATTTTTAGTTTCCGAGATTTTTAACATTCTTTAAGTGACCCGGATTCATTGCTCTCGAGTGTATATGAATAGGTATGACAGTAGCAGTTAGTGACCAGACCAGACCAGCCTTCATAACGAATAAAGTCTTTCCCAGAACCAAAATTATCGATCTCTGAAAATAAATATGTACTTGTAAGATATCGAACCCTGCCCGCCGTTGTCGCCGACTCCTAAACTTCTAACTGAGTTATAAAAGCCTTCGGCCGGTATCCAATACATCTTATTTGTCAGTAAGCTTATTAGATGTATGGTAGATTAGATACCTTTACATACTAGTCTATGATTGGATTAACGTTCTCTATAATTTAAAATCCTTATTCCAATTTCGAATAATTTTCAAAAGGGATACTATGTTCAAAATGTAGTTGCACATATATTAATTTACTATATATTTTCAATATAATCTTGTCATTAAACTAAACCTAAAAACCTTAAAAAATATAATACTAAAATATATTATTAAAAGGAGTCCCTTTATAAAAAAATAAGCGTGCATAGCATTCCTCTATATTTTCAAAATACATTGGCAAGCTGGACTATATTTTCAAGTTATGGCCTCGCAAATCAATTTTTGATATTTTCTAATCATACCACGCAATACCCATTGTCAAATCGCAATCGAAATCTCTTTTTGACAGCAGCGATTAGATTTATAAAATAGAAAAAAAAAATACATTTATTCAGGACATCGCACATTACACTGAACATACTAAAATAAAGACAAAACAAAAACAATAAATAAGTACAACACAGTGAAATGTTGCGCGACGTGATGTTGCAGGACAAGGTTCCGACTCGGCATACCCTAAGGTATTTTTAAGTACCTTAGCACTGATTTTCAGTCGGAACCCTTTCCATGACATCACGAACAATCAGACGAAGACATATTACATTAAAAAAAAATAAAGCAGAAATTATATTATAATATGGCGACTCCACAAACAAGAAATACAAGAAGTGAAGTGAACAAATATCCTCCATAGCCGCGCGCTCAGTCGTAACATTAAGCAACATTGATGAATTCTGGCCTAATTATATTGCCTAATCATCAAAGGAGAGCTTAAAGCGTCAGCCTAGGTCCGCTGTGCAGTTGAGCGGTCGAGAATCACAAAGTGCTGCGAACCCTCGAACCTAGAGAATTTATTAGTCAGTCAAACTCAAAACCGAGTGTGGCTCAGTGGAAACTTGCGACTTACGATCTGACGCACCGGAGTTTGAATCCCACTGACCAAAGACTTAAGTTATGTGCGGGTTTAAAGATTGCTCTCAAAACGGTAAATGAAAACATCGTGAGGAAAATCATGTAGATACAAGAATCACTAAATTTCACGAACATCCAACCAACCCGCACTGGGCCAGCATTATTGCAAACCATATTCTACAGTGAAATTATGTGATTTTTTATTTCAATATTATTTGTGAGATTAAAAAATCTTACTACAGCGCTCGTAGCGTAGCTCGCCTAGCCGTTCGTAACAGATCTGATAGGTTAAGGAAAGTTCGCAGAGCGGTCACAATTTGGATGGGTGATCGTTTGTGTGGTATTTACTACTACTGTGTTACGGAGGGAACGTTAAGCCGTCAGTCCCGGTTATTGTTTTAGGACAACAATCATTAGGCCATGTCTCAAAACTCAGACATTTCGGTTGGCTACACACCAACACAAGAAAAGAAAAATCGCTCTCCGGATAGGTATGCAGTAGGTAGTACCTGTATCAATCGCGAGGGTGGCGCACTTCATTACTAATATCCAGTTTCATGATGAAATTAAGCTACGAATACATACCGATTGAAATAAGAGATAATTAAAAAACAACTGACAATACAGTATGCTTTGACGACGTCAGTGAGAGGATTTTCTTACAATTACGTAGAAACAAATTTTCTTTGTATATAAAAATACTTTTATAAAGCCACCTACCTACCTATACTTTTTTTAGAGCGTGTGTGGCTCAGCGGGAACTCGTGCGCCTTTCGATCCGACGCGCCTGGGTTCGAATCCCGACTCGGCCCTGCACCAATGACTTATAGTTAAGTGCAGATTTTGCACGCTCGCTCTAAAACGGTGAAGGAAAACATCGTGATGAAACCCGCTTACGCGCTTTGGAGTGGTAGGCTCTGGCCGTGGTTGACCGTCGGGGAGACGGGTCTGAGCAGCCGCTCAACTGCCGTCTCTCTCTAGATCTATGTGCTCCATCTTAGGCCACATCATCGCTTCACATCAGGCGAGATAGAGGCCAAACATAGATTTATTAAGCGTAAAAAAAAACATATACGATTCATTTCGTTCTGTAGTCGTTCAGCACTCAGAATATTATAAATGGGAAAGTTTGTGAGGATCTCGTGGTAGGTCTTTCCTATACAGGAGGCGGTCTGGGTATGTACCACCTCTTTGCCAGTTATTCTGTCGCCAAGCAGTAGTGCGAAATCATTACTGTGTTCCGGTTTGAAGGGCATTAAGGCCAGCGAAATTACTGGGCATATGAGCACAATAACGTCTCGTGGTTGTGAGCGCAATACAGCGCTACGCAGTACTTTTATGGTTTTTAAAGTTTGGGTGTTACTGCAACTGTTATGGGCAGGCGTGGTGCTTACCATCAGACGAAAGAAGGGCTAGTCTCATGACGCAGTGCCAAAAAAAAATACATAAATCTCGTCTTCCATGTACGCCATCCGTCCGTTTGTCGAGCTAAATTTAGCAACTCTGCCACATATTTTCCAATATCGTAGATCAACGTTTATCTTCAAAAATATTTACTTTCCTCTTTATTAATTATAAAGTAGATTAACAAACTGAGGGAATAACTTATTATTAGGCATGTTTCTTATATTTTAAGTAATTCGGTTTTCGGGCAGCGTGGGATTTGGTTACTTAAGGGAAATAATTTATAGGTACATACTCCGTACCTTGTTCCGTGTTAACAACAGCTATACCAACAAGATCTGCAGGGGAATCGCCTAATTGAACACCGATCCTGATCGCTTTGAAACATGTCTTGTGATCGCTATTCGTCAGTGGAATTGTCGAACTTTTCTACTCAGCGTCCCAATCACGATCGCTAAAAATCATTGATATTGCAGTTTAAAAGATGCTAACGCCTTCCAAATTTGAAATTGAAAGCGATCGGGATCGGTTTTCGAGTTACACCATTCCTGTTGTTATACCATTTTACTATATACTATTATTATTATTATGTCGCTCTTTCTCATGGGTTACACACCCGGTCCTTTGGAAGGCTTGCGCGGAGACATGAGTCCAACACGTAGAGGCCTCTTAGAGCAATTAATTTAGATATGTAATGGGCAACACTTATCGGGGACTGTCTTTAAGTGCATCATTAGAAGATACAATCAAAGACAACCCCCGATATTAATATTATTATAGATCTTGACACATTGGGAAACAGCTACGTTGGTATGATTGCGTTCTAATCTGTAATGGGACTCTCATTCGATCAGGGTGACGCGTATTAAAATTTGAATAGATGTAAGATTCAAATAAATGTGGGTATTTTTTTACAAATAGACTGCCGTCTCTCTCTAGATCTATGTGCTCCATCTTAGGCCACATCATCGCTTCACATCAGGCGAGATAGTGGCCAAACATAGATCTATAAGAAGTAAAAAAAAATAAAAAAAATAGACACACATTCCAGATATACATACTAGGAACAGTAAGCAACTTTAGCTCCTTGAAAAGAGGTCTACATGAGATCGAGAAAGGTACACCTCAAATAGAACGCAGGCACTGCTTGTGAGAAACCAAAACTTTGTTTATTTGGCACGAATTACCCCACAGCAAAATCCCATAGTTGAGGTCGAGGTATGATGAATCGATTCATTATTAAATACTATTAATAAAAAAAATGTTTAAACATTTTACGGCATCATTCGTCAATTAAATAATAAATTAATGAAAATATAAATCAACATAAACGCGACATTTGCGTGTGACGTCAAATGTGGGGACCTAGGATCTCCTTATTGGTCCATTTATGCTACATGTGTGATCAACTGAACGAAATGCTCATCTCATCACACAGTTTCATAAAAAAATAGTTTAAAACAATAGGGAATATGCATGTATTTTTGTAATGTATGAATCAATTTATTATTGAATACTATTAATGTAAAAATTGTTTAAAAATTTTACGGTATCATTCGTCAATAACATAATTAAATGAAAATTTGAATCAATTTTAATCAACATAAACGTGCACGCGCCATTTGCGTGTGACGTCGAAATGTGGGGACCTAGGATCTCCTCATTGGTCCATCTATGCTACATGTGTGTGTGTGTGTCAATAATTTACCAATAAGGCGGGCTCTATGTCAAAAATTGACCAATAAGCAGCGAGGCCCGTGACGTCCAAATGTGGTTGCACGATTACGTTCCTTTTCTCCAAAATAAAAAAAGAAATATTGAAATACAAAATAACTACGCAATTAATAATAATTATTATATTACTAATAAATGTTTAAAGAAGTAATCTATCGTAAAAAGTTATTTCCAGATTTTTTGACAACACATGTATATTCCCTAATTCACCACAAATAAGCATTTTGTAAATTTATAAGACTTAAAATAATGTTTTAAAATGAGCACATACACGGAGGAATACATCAATAATAGGTTGTCCAGTTTGTCTGTTTTATATAAAGGAATTTTGTTGTATTATGTAGGTACACTACACCCTGTCATGGCGTTACTGGACCTCTAATCCAAGGCTTAGAGGGTAAGGCTTTGTTGAACAGCATTTAAATAATTACAAGGAGATGGAACCCTTCCTTAGTAGAACGTCCGCCACTGGTGTCGGTAGTGAATTACTGTATTAAGTGCAACTCGTGGTAAGGCTCTCGTATGCGGGGGGCCGTCTGGCGACCACCGCTTTGCCAGTTATTCTTCCGCCAAGCAGTAGTGCTCAAGCATTACTGTTATCCGGTTTTGCGGCCAGCGATATTACTGGGCATATGAGACTTAATATCTATTGTCTCGGGGTGTGAGCGCAATGTAGTGCTACCTAGAACTTTTTATGGTATTAAAAGTTCTGGATGGCACTGCTTTTGTTATGGGGAAGCGTGGTTCTTACTATCAGGCTAACGACTTACTCGTCTCATTACACAGTTCAACAAAGTACTAAACTAATGAATAACGTGTTCCTTTAAAAGAGCCAATAATAAAAGTGTTAATAGACCTTTAATAAATAAAAAAAGGCGGACGCCTGGTCGCCAAGTTCAAAAGTGAAGCGCTCAAGGTATGCCGCTCCGCTTGTCAGTACACATGCCTCAGGCTTACATTTACATCATGCTATGCCAATCGGCCGTCACATCGACCCTCCGTTCACACAAACAAACCCACCCGCCATTGCTATGCTTCAGTTATTGCTTAGCGAGATTCCGTCCGCCTTTTCTTGTGCGTTCAAGATAGACATTGTTTAATAGTAATCACAATAATATTATAACTGCAAAAGTTTGTATGTTAATGTGTTAGTGTGGTCGTATGTTGAAATAATTAATTTTTAGAAAAAAACAAAAACCGACTTCAGTGTATCTTCGAAGTCTAAAGTCACATATCGATGAAATTTATATGGGACCACTTCGTAGCTATACTGAACCCAACGCAAAAAGAATTTTCCAAATCGGTTCACAAATGACGGAGTTCTGAGGTAACAAACATAAAAAATAAAAAAAATAAAAAATACAACCGAACAGAGAACTTCCTCCTTTTTTGAAGTCGCTTAATAAATAAATAAATTCGCCCAACCATCACATACTAATAGATCCTGGCCCCTAACAAGGATTCCCTGTTTGTGTGTTTATTACTTTTACGCTGTAACGGCTCAAAGGATTTGAGTGGAATTTGGAATGGAGATAGCTTATAACCTGGATTAACACAAGGCTATATTTTTATCCCGGTAACCGCTGGGCGAAGCAAAAATTCTATACTCTCCCCATAATACTTTCCCCGCGGTGCTGAAACGGAATTCTCCCGCTGCACTTTGTATTCTGCAATCGGATCCTAACTTTTATTTTTTATTTGGAAACTAAGACTAAAGCATAGGAAACCCATACCTAGTTTTATTTTTCTCAGATTTCTATAATAAGGTCACCAAAATCATTTTTAAGTCTGCCAACTTTTTATTGTTTTTACTGGCCCAGGCAAAGAAATCATAGACAATCTGCCGAACTTCTTACTCCATCGAAATTTACAAAATATCTGCGAAACCAGTGAATGAAATAACCTTATCTTGTTTTTCTTTAATTTACTATGCGAAAACCTCGAAATGGTGCCGGAATTATAGTACCCTTAATAAAAATTAAATTTTGACAATTAGCATAAGTTTTGAATAGGGGGAAGGAAGGAAACAGGAAAGAAAGGCTGTGGGATTCCATTCCTTAGCTGTGCATACAATAATAATTAGTAAAGGGTTCTGTTGAGCTTTTAAAATAATTACATACGGAAACCCTCGCCTACTCCACTATCCGGCATTCGTACAGGAATATCCGACAACCCGAACACAGCACCCGCTACAGTATTTTTAACCGACTTCAAAAGAGGATTCTCTTCATTCAATTCGTCGCGTGTGTAGTTGTTACCTAATTTCTCCGTCGTTTGTGAACCGATTTTAATAATGATCTTTATTCGAAAGATTATACTTCAAAAATTATTCCGCGATTTGGTTAGATCCAATGACGCATTCAGGTAGAGAAGAAACGCGTCGGCGGCGGCAACTGCCTTTTGTATAGGGCTGGCGCCAACTTCAAAAATGTAATATTAAACACATTATTTGTAAATAACAATACTTTTTTTTTTACGCTTAATAGGTCTATGCTTGGCCACTATCTGATGTGAAGCGATGATGTGGCCTAAGATGGACCACATAGATCTAGAGAGAGACGGCAGTTGAGCGGCTGCTCAGACCCGTCTCCCCGATGGTTCAGCGAACATCATCCCGAAACACGACTAGGTCGCTGGACGGCATGGCTTTGTTCGGTGGGTGGTATTACAACCACGGCCAGAGCCTACCACTCCAAAGCGCGTAAGCGGATTTCATCACGATGTTTTCCTTCACCGTTTTAGAGCGAGCGTGCAAAATCTGCACTTAACTATAAGTCATAACTTTTGAGAGAAGGATTTTACAAACAGATAGAGAAAACTGGTTAATTAGGTTTGCAGGCGGTGCATTTATTTTAATTATCCGTCTCATACACTTGGAAAATACAATGAAAAATAAATACAATATTAATGTAAAATACAATATTATTTAAATTCTTAAAATTTTTAAATAATTAGTAAGAAAAAAAATGATTTTGCTCGGGCAGGGCAAATCCTAAGATTTTTGCCTAGCATGCGCTAATGCATTAAATATCAGAAATACTAATAGTCTTTTTCACCATCATAAGATAATCGAAGAAAAATAACAAAACGTATCCGTATCTTCTCCGACACCAGGTTTGGCCACGTACCCCAAATACCCACATGAGAGAAGACCATTGATAATAAATTACAGATTCCGTCACTAAATCTCAGTATATACATAACTAGCGACCCGCCCCGGCTTCGCACGGTTATTATACATATGAACCTTCCTCTTCAATCACTCTATCTATTAAAAAAAACCGCATCAAAATCCGTTGCGTAGTTTTAAATATTTAAACATACATAAGGATATAGGGACAGAGAAAGCGACTTTGTTTTATTCTATGTAACGATAATATACCAAAACGTAAAGTCGATGGTAAACTTTCAAATAGCTTGACACCGCAAGACTGCATTCAAGGTGGCAGAGACCCTGTTCCAGCGCAACTTAGATTGATACCAAAGCCAATAGTCAGTTTGGCGTTAGTTAGGCTGAGGCGAAGGTGTAGGGTGCGTCGCCGTTGAAAGTCATATTTATAGTACTAATTCCATCCTATCCTTTAATTTTAGAAATGCGAAAGTCTGTGTGTATATTATTTCAACTGCTTACAACGAATTATTTTAATTATTTAACTTCTTATTTTTTTATTGATAACAAATGTTTTTCAAGACAAGCTTTTAACAAATTCACTGCTTACAATATAATAAATAATAATATTACATTTGTTTTCTCTCATCATAGATTTTTAACAAAAATAAAAATAATCTAATGAAAAAAATTCTAATGAAAAAAGCATACTATACAGTTAATTTCTTTACATAGAAGACAAAGATGCATGGAACATTCCGCTTTTGCCAAGTTGCACATAAGAAAAATAATATTGTCAAAAACAAACATAAATTATAATTGGTTATTGGTGGTCGGCCTATAATTGGTTCCAATCTTATCTAAAGGACAGACAGCAATACGTACAGATTGAACATTACGATGCGGCCAAGAATGAAATGTGCGAGATAAAATCAGATACCAGAATAATAAATAATTCAATTCCTCAAGGTAGCGTGCTAGGATGTGTACTTTTTTTAATTTACATTAACGACTTGCCAAAAATAATTGATGTCCCAAGTGTCCTATTTGCAGACGATGTCTCATTACTCTTTAGCAGCAATCCAAACCTTGACTACAATGCATTTAAACCCTTTTCTGACACAAAGCAATGGCTTGAGGACAATAATTTAGAAATAAATCTGAAAAAAACAAAATTTTTACAGTTCCGAACCCACCAACAAAAGCCCTTAGATCTAAATAAAGAGTTTAATAATAATAATAATAATAAACACTATAAACCACAACTTAAAAATACAAGAAACAAAAGAATTCACATTATTAGGACTAACACTAGATACAAACTTGAATTGGAAAAAACATGTCGAGAACATTAAAACGAAACTTGCAAGATTTACCTATGCATTGAGTGTTCTCAAGTCAAATACCAATTACGAAACTGCATTATCATCTTACTACGCCTATGCATACTCTTGGTTAAATTACGGTATAATCCTCTGGGGTGAAAGTACAGATTTTACGGATCTATTTATAATGCAAAAGAAATGTATACGGATTTTAGTTAATATTAAGCCGCGAGAAAGTTGTAAACCACATTTTATAGACAAAAAAATACTAACCCTACCATGTCTGTACATCCTACAGATATGTCTATTCGTACGGAAATATCGTACTTTCTTTAAATCAAATAGTGAAATTAATGAAAATTATAATAGAAGGAATCGCAACAAACTAAAGTTACCTACAACAAATTTACAAATATTAGGAAAAAGTCCAAATTTTAGATTAGTATCAATATACAACAAAATCCCTGAATACCTAAAAAACGAAACTAGATACAACGTATTCTGCAGAAAACTTAAATCTTATCTAATTAAAAAATGTTATTATTCCGTAGATGAATTCAAAACTGACAAGCATGTGGAAAAAAATGACTCAATTCCGTGACACTATACTGACATATAAAATATACTGACTTTAATAAAACATAAATCAATATAAATTAAAATGACTAAATGTACTCTCGCACTGACTTGCAAACGCCCTTACAGGGCTCATGTACCAACATAAGATGTAATTTAAGACCTACATGATAAATATATGTACATGAATGCAATTAATAATAAATAAATAAATAAATAAATAAATAAAATATTGTAACAAAAGTTCTAAAAAACATGCCCCTCAGTTTCTTGCCGTTTCTTCTGGGTAGTGGTTCTTTTTCCGATACGGTGGTAGAGTCATTGTATGAATTGACGTTCATAAGTGCGTCTGTGACGACAAAATTAAAATAAAGAACTTTTGAATTGAATTTTATTTAATTACCAATGTCGCGATTTTATGACTAATTTAGGTACTAATACCTAGTCTTGTGAGAGACTGGTGCCTGTGGTAGGTTCTAAAGAACCTGTATTACAGGTCACCAGTGCCCGCCCGTGGTTCGATATAGTGCCTTATAAATTTGTTGTGGATTACACATTGCATAAATTTGTGGATTTAGTCACGAGAAAATATGAAGAGTAAGAAAAAAGGGCTATGTACATATTATTTCGACTGCTTACAATGAATATGATATGTTATAATTTCCGAAACAAATATATATCGTGCATGGCAAATACCCCGATATTAATATGTGCTACTCTAATATCATAACAAATAATAATAGAGCGAATTGTCTGTTTGTTCCGTGTGAACTAAGTAGAACTACTAAAACAAACTAAGTAATGGATTTGAACAGAGTTATTAGTATTTGGAAGCGCCCACGCATATAGGTAAACCTTGCACCCACTAGCCGATACCCGCGGCTCTGTCTGCGGAGAATTATTACTGAACTGAAGAAGAACTGTCATTTTGAAACAAAACAAAATCAATAAAATCCTTCGATATTATATCTACATATATAAAAATGAATCCCTATTTCCCTTGGTCACGGCATCACGCGTAAACGGCTGGACCAATTAATTACATTATTTTTTTTTTGTTGTGTTTGTTAATGTCAGAAGGTTTTTTTTATGGAACTGAATGACGAGACGAGCTGGTCGTTTGCCTGATGGTAAGCAATACGCGAGTCCATAACAATAACAGCACCCAGAACTTTGTTTTGCAAAATCTTGCGCGGCGCTGCACTGCGCTCGTCATTCTGAAACAATTAGCTGTTGAGTCTCATAATGCCCAGTAATTTCGCTGGCTACAACGTCCCTTCAAACCGGAACACAGTAATGCTCGCGCACTACTGCTTGGCTGCTGAATAACTCGCAAAGCGGTGGTACCCACCCAGACGGCCTCTCGCATACGAGAAACCTACCACGGCATCACGCATAAACGTTACGTTACACTAATTCTTTTTTTGTTGTGTCTCCTCCTTCTCCTGACAATAACAATGTCAGGAGAAGGTTCTTAGGAATTGAAAATTGAATAAGTTGCGCGGAACATTAGATTGATAGTTGAGACAGGACAACGTCTGTCAGGTCAACTAGTCTGAGATAAAATTATTATTCCAGTTTGCCAAATATTTTGACATTCTACTTCGAGTAGAGTCAACAAGAATAACTGCACAATAGCTTCATGAATTTGGTTCATAGTTGTTCCCTCGGGAATCGTTCGTTGTCCTGGGATAAAAGTATCCTATGTCCTATTCCTAGATCTAAAAGTAGGTATTTACGTAACAAATTTCATTAAAATCCGTTCATTCATTATGAAATTTGAGTGAAATGTCGTCAAACGCACTTAGGAATTTCAATTATTACAATGACGACCACCGTATCAGAAAAAGAACCACTACCAAGAAAATACTGCAAGTGAGGGCATGTTTTAAGAACACATTTTACAATATTGTTGCGCCGAACCATTGTTAGCTCTTTATAAAGGTCGACGTGTCCATGTGCAAGTATATATTTGACCAAAAAACCGACTTCAATGTATTTTCGAAGTCTAAGGTCAAATATCGATGATATTTATGTGGGAGCACTTCTTTTATTTTGTATTTATTAATTTTTTAATAACAATTTGTTATAATGAACTCAACGCAAAAAGAATTTTCCAAATCGGTTTATAAATGACGGAGTTCTGAGGTAACAGATATAAAAAAACAAAATAAAAATTAATCGAATTGAGAACCTCCTCCTTTTTTTCAAGCCTTAACCGGCTTGAAAAAAGGAGGAATCACACAATCAAAAACAAAAAAGTAATAACAAAATCTCTAAAAAAAATGCCCCTCAGTTTCTTGCCGTACTTCTGAGTAATGGTTCTTTTTGTGACGCCAAAACTGAAAAAATAATATAAATCTAAAACTATACATAATCTTAACAAAACAAATATATGTAAATACCCCGTTTTTCTAAATAAAATTCTAACATACAGAATCAATTTATGCTGTTACCGGCGAGGATGGAGATTTTGCGAGGAAATTTTACAGTAAACATAGCATGATTTTCGTCTTGAGACATAGGTATATCAATACCTATGACGTAGTGTGTATGGTTTATTAAATTTTATGTTATATTTTTGTATGTATGTCTCTAAGATAATTATTCTTTGGGTCTCTGTTAATTTTACTTTAATGTACTTTAATATTGCCTGAAATAAAGAGTTTAATAATATTACAGTGGTGCCTTGATAATTACGTAATAAAATTTGATTAAGTTTTTGAAGAGTTAAATATTTTCACCGGAAACGAACTGTGAAACACTTATGATTTTTTCGATAAGCTGCATCATCATCATCAGCTATTACCATCTCACAGCTGGGACTAGGACCTTCTCACAGAGAGTGTATGGGCCATAATCCACCCCGATGATCCAGTGCGGGTTGGTGGATATACAAGTGCTTGAACTTTGTGATTTATGAACATGTCGGTGTCCTCACATTTCTTCGTTAAGAAAGTCATGGCCAGCGAGATTCGAACTCCAGTTCGTCGAATTGAAAGTCGCATTGACTTTTTGCTAAGCCACACTAGCTCTACGATATGATGGACTTTATTTTCTTTATTATTTACTTAGATCGAGATTAATTTTTTTTAAAAACAATCAATTCCCGCCTTTTTATAACTATAAATAATAAATAACTTACCCAAACAAACTTACTGCATAACAGATTACACTACTGTAACCACTTCAACTATATCACTGTCATATGTTTATTAAATTATTTATTTATGTGTATGTGATGTTACCCGCTTGACAGTTGGAGGTGTTATGAGACTCCTATAGATGAATCAGCGGCTTATATAGCGGGCGTGGACTGTCCTGGCGGTACAGTGCGCAAAAACGTTAGGCACTTGTTTCAACTAAGAATTTTTGTTGTGGAATCCGTCTATTGATGATACACCTACCTACAGTTTTATTTCTATTCGATGCTTCTAAATACTTAGTATTCTTTGCTTCTAATGTGGGTGTAGAATTCTTACATGCAATCTTTGAAGATTGGTTCCAGTGTATGGAATTGTAAATAGACGACGAATTTAGAAATTGTGACGGTTTGAGATATGACTTTTAGACTACTTCAAAGTCAGAGTCAAAATCTCTTTAATCATTTTGGCATCACAGACGCACTTATGAACGTCAAAATATCACAATGACTCTACCACCGTATCGGAAAAAAAACACTACTCAGAAGATACGGCAATTTTTTACAGATTTTGTTACAATTTTTTGTGTTTCTACAATGTTATGTTTCTTATGTACCAGTTGGCTACTTTGCAGAAGTGGAATGTTCCAAGCATCTTTGTCGTGTACAATGTAAAGAAATGAATAATAGAAGATAGTCGCTTGAACAACAAGAGTTCTTATATCTAAGAATTTAATTAAAAAAATAATACAAAGTAAGTTATGTTTTTTTAATTTCATTAAATACATAATGTATTCTTAGAATGGGGTCCGAAACCCCTGTGGACCATGCCCGGACATAAATAATAAATAGCCATTACAATATTTTTGTAAAGCGTCGGTAATAGAAAACCATTAATAAAGGTTTTTTTCAGTCATTATAGGTTTCAAGAATTTATTTCGGTACCTAACCGAGTGTAAAATATCGAGGATCATATATCATTAAAACATTTGAAATCCTATATTAAAATTTGTACTAAGGCCGCTATATATGGTTCAAATCTGGAAGATTAAGTTTTTTCAAAGAAAAGCTTATTTTCTAGATTTGAAGATGTTTTCCCTCTGGTACATACAAAATATTTCGGAAACAAACCACTGCTACGTAAGTAATAGTAAGTTTTCTTTGCCACTGCTGTTGTGATGCAGGTTCCATTCCCAGGCTTTGTCGTATTTTTTAACCGACTTCAGAAAAGGAGAAGGTTCTCTGTTCGATTGTTTTTTTTTATGTTTGCTACCTCAGAACTCCGTCATTTATCAACCGATTTGGAAAATTCTTTATGCGTTGGGTTCAGTATAGCTACGAAGTGGCCCCATATAAGTTTCATCGATATTTGACCTTGAACTTCGAAGATACATTTAAATTGGTTTTTGATTCCTTTCTAAAAAATAATTGTTCTTCTTATAACTTACTTAAGACAAAGCTTAGAAGTCCTTTAAAAATCAGCCTGCCTTAACTTTAATAATAATAATCAATGACACTACATTTCATCAGTGGCACGCTGGTCGTACTTTAAATAAGTGTTCATAATCTTTACTAGCCGATACCCGCGTCGAGTGCGTTACTTTGTACCGAAATTTGACAATTGGTATAACATGTCACCGCAATATTACAGCAGCGAATCACAAAACAACGAAATACCAAGACCACGAATAATTCCAATAAATAGTAACTACTGACTGCTTTAATATATAATTGAATAACCTGTTGTAGCACACCGTCTGTACTTATTGTTATTTCTGCATTTTAAATATACCGCGCCAATCCGTCAATGGCCATGCTGCGTCGCCGCATCCCGCGTTTCGGGTATAGCTAGCGCCCTCACGCGGGGAAAGAGGGAAGCACGTCCCCCCGCGCGCGACCGCGGCTGAGCGTCACACGGATGTTTTTGTAATTAATTAACTTTTCGGTGGATTATTAACTCGTAAGTGTTATTTTGTGTGCCTAAGGACTTTTCCAAATACAATTGCGATAAAGTACGTGTCGTATTTTCATTTGTTTGCTTCACACACCGCTAAGCCAGCCGGGCATCACTAAACTATAATAATAATATTAATCAAATTATAAACATAAAAAGTATTTAATTTTTAAAGTAGCTGGTTTATTTTTATTTTTAACCGACTTTAAAAAAGGAGCAGATTATCTATTCGATTGTTTTTTTTTATGTTTGTTACCTCAGAACTCAGTCATTTATGAACCGATTTGGAAAAATATTTTTGCGTTGGGTTCAGTATAGCTACGAAGTGGGTCCATACAAATTCCATCGATAATTGACCTTGGACTACGAAGATACATTGCAGTCTGTTTTTTTTATAAAATGTTTACTAGTATTTATTATTGTAGACTTAAACAAGTCGTCTACGTCTTGTTTTTCATGTACCTATTTTTAAGTTTTTTAACAATAAAGTGTTCAACTATCTATCTATCTATTTACGCCGACTTTTCTGTCAACGCTCCTCAAACCAACTGTTGAATTGCAATGGGGCATATAGCGCCGCCGTAGGTCGAACCGCCTCGTTTGCTACTGCACGTTTGTTGCAACCTTCTTTATGATGGTACGATTCCTACTGCTAATGAGGGCTTCTGGAATGGACCCTACAGCTTACGGTAGAAACCTCCTATTTGGAACCTTTGTTTTTCCGTTTTCCGCTATCTTACGATGCCTGCGAAGTAATTTAAGAAATGTTGTAACAACATTTTTACATGGATAGATCTTTACAATTTTACAAGTATACATTAACAAAAACAAACCGACTTCAATGTGTCTTCGAAGTCCAAGGTCAAACATCGATGAAATGTATGTGGGACCACTTCGCTTCGTAGCTATACTGAACCCAACGCAAAAATAATTTTCCAAATCGGGTCATGAATGACGGAGTTCTGAGGTAACAAACAAAAAAAATACAATCGAATAGAGATAGTGAGAACTTTCTCCTTTTTTGAAGTTTGTTAAAAAGGAGGTGGTTCTCAATTCGACTGTATTTTTTTGTATGTTTGTTACGCGAATATTCCATCATTTATAAAACTGATTTAGATTTATGATGAACATTTTTTTTTCATTGAGTTCAGTATAGCGTGGTATAGCTTCAAGGTGGTTCCATATATATTTCATCGATATTCGACCTTGGACTTCGAAGATCATCAGAATTGAAGTCGGTATTTTTTTTGTTCAAAAATGAATTTTTTGAAAGAAAGTTATGTTTTTTTGATAACGAAAAGTAGTTATTGCAAATAATATATAATAGCAATAATAAATAAAATTATTAATAACAATATTATTATGATAGGCAGTTTGTATCTTTTGTTTCAACGCATGTGGTGTAAACATGCTATTACCATTTTTATTTACAAAATATATGCTTGGAACTTGACAATAGGGGATCGGACAACTTCTCAGAAAGTGTTTAAAATATATATAACCATAATGTATATATGAAAAATAATAAAAAATATTTTAATTAAATAAAGCCCTTAAAGTACTTAAAACTGAGTTAAAATGTTATGTTTTAATGTCATAACGTATGACGTCACACGCAGGCTAACGAAACGAAAGCCAACTTGCAAAGTGATTTTTATACGTTTTTGTAAAGCTTAAGGACTTTAGGGTCGTCATGGCATGAAAAACATATCGTTTTGATTTAGATAAAAAGCAAAAATATAAAATAAACACAAGCTTCGCACGCGGTATTTACGTTGACATGACGTCATGCACTGTGTTGGTATTTCGGAACAGATAAAAAAGATAGAATTATTAGATTTTATTTGTTGATTTAAAAGTACAAATTAGTATTATTTTACAAAAATAGTGATTGAATGATCTTTCGGATTCGACGAACATTCGTTCTAACTACATTTTAGATTTTTTTCGATTACTGTCCGATCCCCCGTTCATTTAATAACAAAAAAATACCGACTTCAATTCTGATATATCTTCGATGTCGAAGGTCGAATATCGATGAAATTTATATGGAACTACCTGGTAGCTACACTGGACCCAACGCAAAACATCCATCCATCCATCTTTCCAGCCATCCTCACCAACTTTCGCATTTATAATATTATTATTATGTCGCTTTTTCTCACGAGTTGTACACCCGGTCCTTTGGAAGGCTTGCGCGGGGATATGAGTCCAACACGTAGAGGCCTCTTAGAGCATTTAATTTATATATGTAATGGGCAACACTTATCGGGGACTGTCTCTAAGGTCAACATTAAGAAGATGCAATCAACGACAGCCCCCGATAAGTGCGAGGACTATTATTGGAGATATGAAAATTACTTATGATTGGGCTATTGAGGTGAATTTTTAATGGATGAGAACTAGTCAATGATATGAGACTACTACCATTTTATTATTATTATTATGTTTTTTTTTGTCACAGTTCTATTTACATTTTTTTTTCCTAAACTTATCTAATTAGTCTAACTGATCTTGATTAGTAGAGGTGTTTAGATTATTTTTTTAACCTACGTTATAGCCTTATTTATAATAGTAGTTACACAAATTATAGATAGATAGAAGACAGATTGCACTGGCACAATACTGTTGTTACAAAAGATAAAGTAACGGAGACAGCGATGCCAGTCCAGATTGTTTTTTTAAATAACTTTCCTTTAAGCAAGAGCCTCTAACTGTCACATAATGTCCTTTAATGCCATAGATTACTTTATATAAACGTTTATATTAGTTCCAGGGAGTCATAATGCAGTATATTGTTCCTGTCTTTTTTCACTTTTGATTCCAAATATTGACTTTTACTCGTGGTAGGTCTCTTATATGCGGGAGGCCGTCTGAGTAGGTACCATCGCTTTGACAGTTATTCTGCCGCAGTGTCGCTAAGTTTTGGTGACGTCATTGTAAATCATTCATTCAGGTGTTATAGACAGCTGACACTTCGCAGGAACAAAAACATTATTGTTTTATGAAGCTCATGGTACGAATCAGAGTAATATGATTGTAAGCTTAAAATAAAGCGTTCCTGTAGCATGATTGTCTTGTAAAAGTTGGTGGTAAGCCCCCTGTACGACACGTGTTTCGCCATCTACACGAGGCGTCATCAGGTGTCGACTCGCCGAACGCTAAAGCGAGGGGTAACGCTAGACTCTAGTAAAAATATTTTATTTTATTAATATGTTTAAAAAATAACCTACATAATAGGTTTAAGTGACTACCAGATAAAGTAAAATGTAACCCCAAAAATAGGCAAATGATCGCCATTAAAATAGTAAATGATCACCAAAAATAGTAAATGATCACCAATAATAGTAAATGATCACCAAAGTAGGTTTACTGTGTTCCGGCTTGAAGGGCATTGTAACCAGCAAATACTGGGCATTATGAGACTCAACAGCTTATTGTCTCAGGGTGACGAGCGCAGTACAGCGCCGCGCAGAATGTTGCAAAACAAAGTTTTGGGTGGTGCTGTTATTGTTATGGGCTGGCTTATTGCTTACCATCAGGCAAACGACCAGCTCGTCTCGACATTCAGTTACATAAAAAAGGCTGCACCAGAAGTTCGCTCATTACCCCTTCATGTCGCTTCCCCTACATGATCTTCGCTCCGCTGCGGAAGTCGCCGCGCCGCCTCGGTTTGCTCGCCTCCTCTCCCTTCGCTCTACTCGGCCTCTTAAACTCACTACATTCAGGGCCTCCTTCGCGAGCTTCTGGCTCCGCGCTTTTTATATACACTCTAGGGGTAAGAGCAAGTTGAACCACATAAGAGTGAGGTGCGGCAATTCGGGTAAGATTTGGTGGTCATTTACTAAATTTGGTGATCATTTACTAATTTTGATCTGCCGATACAATTTTTGGATAGAAGTGTATCGGGATCTCAAAGATTATTTTGATGGTCATTATATTTTTTCCCCATAATATTCAGCGGAATTACACTAAATATTTTCATTGCGTTTCAGATTTGAGATGAATTTCCGCAACGTCACGCATGATTCTATTAGATCACATCCTACTTATATCGTACTAGTACTACTTCTATTTTTTTCCTAGCCTATACTGTCCCACTGCTAGGCAAAAGCTTCCTTAATTTATATTCACATTTGACACTGTCACCTCATCATATCACATCACATCACATCACATCACATCACTTATTGAAATCATATCCTAATATAATTTATATTATATTATAACTGCGAATGTTTGTGTGTAAGTGTGTTTGTTACCTCTTCACGCCGCAACAGGTAAAAATATTTGGATGAAATTTGGAATGGAGATAGCTTATACCCTGGATAAACACATAGAAAGAAAGAAAGAAACGTTTATTTGCAACACCTTATTAACATAAACACATAACATAAAAAACAATCAAAAAACAAAAAAAAACATTAAAGGAGTAACATCCGTATGCATCCTGACCGCTGGGCAAATATTACCACACAATGGATCCCTGAAAAGGCACAACGTCGTCGAGGCCGACCTAAAAAAAGATGGCGAGATGATCTAGAAGCACACCAAGAAAATTGGTATGAGGTGGCGCAGGAGCGAGACAGGTGGAAGGAATTGGGGGAGGCCTTTGCCCAGCAGTGGGACCGTATAGGCTAGTTAAAAAAAAGCGGTAACAGATTTAATAAAAAAATACACATAGACTACTATTTACCCTGAAAAACCACGGGTGAAACCGCGGCGCGCAGACAGTTTTTTATTATTAAACAAAAAGTTATATACAAACATATTTTAAGTTTTTATCATTCTATATATTTGTATATAATTGTTAATTGGTTCAGTAAATAAATAAAGTGTTAACATATTTTTATAGTACCACAAAAACCAAAGGAGGTTTGTCTTGGTACGCACATTCGCTTTCTACTGCCATGAAGAGTTCCTACCGCCATTTATAGTATCAGTAAGATAACCTATGAATCAGTTTGCAGTATGACCTGAATTCTCAACTATGAGTATCATTATGTGTGTCACCATTGATTTTTCCGATGTACAAGAAGACCCCTATGCATAATTTCTAAGAAAAATCTAAGATATTCTATTGAATAACAAATCAAAACATCTACCTGATGTACTTGTTTGTCAATACCTGCGTTACGCGAAGTAGGTAAGTGATGGAAAAACGGGAAATGTCTGAAATTTCTGAAGAGTTGAGATGCTTTCAGATGTAAATATTTACATGGTGGCGTTATCAACATAAGAACATAGTAAGGAAAGTTGTCCGCGAATGTTTAGGGTTTGTACGTTTAATTTACTGGCTGAGACCCGCGGTTTCACTCGCAGTTAAAAAATACCCTGTGTTATTCCCGGATCTATTCTAAGCTTCAGAGTGTCGAGCATCGACGTAAAGTTGCCAGCCTGTCGGTATTTTACAGGATACATTACGGAGAGTGTGCGATGGAATTACTTGAGTTAATTCCTCCATCTCCTTTCTACCATCGGCCAACAAGACGTACGGAAACTCGGCATCCGTTTATGGTTGACATTCCTCCTGCCAGAACAAAGCGTTTCGCTTCAACTTTCATAATGCGAACAGCCAAGGAATGGAACACCTTACCAGCGTCTCTGTTTCCCGATACTTATAATCTAGGTGTCTTCAAGTCCAGAGTGAATCGGTATGTTCCAGGCAAGCATGTTCCATCGTCGACCACGTCATCACTTTCCATAAGGTGAGACAGCGGTCAAATGTTTGCCTATCAGGTAATAAAAAAAAAGTCTAGAGCATCACTGTACCAAATTTCATCAAATTCATTTAGCCGTTATGGAGATAAGTGGTAACAAAACACAAACACACTCTCACACACACCCTCATGCACACATAGGTTTTTTGTGTCGGGGGTTTTATTAATTTTAATTTACTGGAATTCGCTTGTGTAATATTAGTAGAGACTAAAATCCTATGATGCTCACACAGAAAGTGACAGAAGTCAGAAAGTTAGACATCAAACCCGCCCCATCGCAGCATAGCAACACGCAGATACCTCAACCACTTCACCGTGGCAGCTTCAACATGTCAGTAATTAGACACGCCACCAAGTTTCCAACTTCGTAACCTTTTCAACTCAAAGAAAGCATATCAACAGTTAACCTAAATATTCTGCGCAAACCTCTTTGTTTTTTGAACCTTCTCAGAGTTTTAAGTGCGTTATTTCTATCTTTATTAACAACGCAATCAAGTATGGAACTAACGCGAATGTTGTCCTACGCAAAGAAAGTTGCGTAAAGCCGGATTCACACTATTAACTTGTGTCGTGTCGTGATGCATTAGTAGATAGATATATAGATAGAGAACACGTTATTACCCTTAAAAGAGGAATCACAGTTGGTAATACACAATTTCTTTTAAGTACAATAGTCTTACTTATCTACAATAATCTTATCGTTAAACTGCGATTTCTTCCAGACAACCATAGGGTGAGGAAAACAACATTTTAAAGACGATAGTGTGCAATTAACGCCAGTGTAAATTATTATACACTTAAGCAGTAGGTACATCACAAGTCTATCGGATTCACACTATTCTGACGTAATGACTCTCTCACGACAGCGAGTGTGGCTCAGGGGAAGCTCGTGCGACTTTCGATCCGACGCACCCGAGTTCGAATCCCGCTGACCCCGCACCACTGACTTTCTTAAGCTATGTGCGGATTTAACACTCGCTCTAAAACGGTGAAGGAAAACATCGTGAGAAAACCGGCATGTCCAAGAATTTTTCACAAAAGTCAAGGACATGTGACATTCACCAACCCGCACTGGGCCAGCGTGGTGGATTATGGCCCATTCTCTTTCTATGAGAGAAGGCCCGTGTCCCAGCAGTGGGAACGTAATAGGCTGATGATGATGATGATGATGATGACTCTCACACTACACTCACACGACACTCTGAACACGCTGCGTCAAAATAGTGTGCACGCGTCTATAGAAAATATATGAATCCGATAGGCTTCTGATGTATCTACTGAAGCGTCACGACACGTGATAATAGTGTGAATCCAGCTTCAGTCAAATGTTTCCTCTTAGTGCTTTCTAATATTACAATAGGACTTTTATTACTTAAAGTTAATCTAAAGTATATTTTGGATCATGCCATTTTATTAGGTCTTGAGTAGGCGCTGCTTAGACCAAGCCTAGACTTGTGGACATTGTTGTGTAAGTACGACAATTCATATTATTTCAGAACCAAATTGTAAAAGTTGCAAAAGGTCTGTTTATAAACGTGGAGACATTTTTTACTAGAATTTCATTTAGAAACGGGATATAGGTAGGTATATGTATTTGTTTTGCTTTGAGTTCTCGATATTTCGGCACTTTTATGTTGTCTGTGTTCAGTTTTCGCGTTTCTTTTCTGGGGGCTTACCACCATCTCTTAAACCAGTATTATTTTAAGCTTACTTCCGTTGTACGTACCACGAAGTCCTAAAAAGCTTACTTTGATATTGTAATGTTGAGAAGTTTTGGTGACGTCATCGTAAATTATTCATTCAGGTGTTTTTTGACAGCTGACACTTCGCAAGAACAAAAATATTATTGTTTTATCAAGCTCATGGTACGAATCAGAGTAATATGATTATAAGCTTCAAATAAAACGTTCCTGTAGCATGATTGTCTTGTAAAAGTTGGTGGTTGGACTTCAATTTGAGTATGGGAAAGAGATGGGTAGACATGCTTACCGTGTTTTTTTCAAAGTCATGGTATGGTACAAAATTGTGTTTAAAAAGATTTTATTTTTCTTTTATTTTATTTTCATACTAAACTGCGCTCTTTACACTGACAGCTCAGCTTTCTAGTCTCAACCCAGTATTTTTGCTGGCATTGCTGTTCCAGCTGAAACACGGTAACACTGCGCTCTTTACACTGACAGCTCAGCTTTCTAGTCTCAACTCAGTATTTTTGCTGGCATTACTGTTCCAACTGAAACACGGTAACGCTGCGCTCTTTACACTGACAGCTCAGCTTTCTAGTCTCAACCCAGTATTTTTGCTGGCATTGTGTTCCAGCTGAAACACGGTAACACTGCGCTCTTTACACTGACAGCTCAGCTTTCTAGTCTCAACCCAGTATTTTTGCTGGCATTGCTGTTTCAGCTGAAACACGGTAACGTTTGCACACTACTACTCAACCGTAGAAGTGCCGTCGTTTTTCAATAAAATGTGCTCCTGCGAAGAGCCCTATCTCAATTGTAATCTAGAAAGAAAAGAAGAAAGAAAGAAAATAAGTTTATTATGAAACCATCTTATACTAAAAACAGGTAAAAGGTACAGTTAAACTAAATTAGATGTTCATAAAAGGACACAACTCAGCATAAAGCGCCATGACAGCGCGCTGATTTTCAGTTGTGCCCTTTTTCGTGACGAGTAGTTGCAAATTAACTATAAGTAGGTATTTACATAGAGATAATTAATAATATTGTTACACATGATAATCTAGGTCGTGGTCTTAATTAACTTTGTATTGTTTGTGTTACATAGTATGTTTATTGTTATTAGAGCTCCACGTAGACACCTACAGTCAATGGTAATTTATAAAACAATCCCGACCTTTTATATTCAACCTGTTGTACTATCTACACATGCCCGGTTGTAACTGTTGTGCAATGATATATTACAACGCCAAAAATATTTGCAGCCCCCCGATTCAGAACCTCACGATAACGCGTTGTCGATCGATTCGGTTTCATAACTTATGAAACCGAATGATGTAAAATATTGCACACAAAACAAAATTAGTAAATGTAACATGTAATCGATACCAATATTGTAACCAAAACCGTATTAAATTTTCGAGGCGGAATAGCTCGAAAAGAAACATACAAAACGAGATCAATAATAGTCGAATCGATTCGGTATTCGTTATCGTGAGGTTCTGAATCGGGGGGCTGCCCCCCGATTCAGAACCTCACGATTAGATAATGGCGTATGTTTAAATAACCACCAAATCTAGTAAAATGTAACGGCAAAAAATCATATTATATTGCCAAAAAAAGGAAATATTCACCAAAAATATATCACCAAAAATAAGTAATCACCAAAAAAAAGGTAAATGATCACCAAAAATAGTAAATGATCACCAAAGTAGGCACCACCAGAAGTCTCGCTCGTCACCCCTTTATGTCGCTTCCCCTAATTGACCTTCGCTGCGGAAGTCACCGGCTCGCTTTGCTCGCCACCTCGCCCTTCGCTCCACTCGGCCTCGTAGTCTCGCTTCATTCAGGACGTCCTTCGCGAGCTTCTGCCTCCGCGCTTTTTATATACACTCTAGAGGTAAACGCGAATTGGAGCACGGAAAAGTGAGTTGCGGCAATTCGATTTGGTGGTCATTTAATAAATTTGATCTGCCGATAAAATTTTTGGATAGAATTGTTTTACCATGATATTGCATTGTGTTCGGACTTTAAATAGTATGCAAAATTTCAACCCCGTAGGATAAGAGGCAGTGGTTCTGATTCAACTTGTAAGATTTGACCCCAAGAAACGAACATTACAAATTAAATTAAAGCTATTAAAAATAGGAATAAATGTCAAAATAATAATTGATAATTAGCTGAAATGTGTATTTTACTTAAAAGGTTACGCAGAGGCAAAGCGGCGGGGCGTGGGTACACGACACGGCGACTACTAGCACATATACTGAGTACTAGGGTTGTAACGGAACTTCGCCTCCGCCTCCGTTACTGCGGAAGTTCCGCAAGTAATCGTACCTCTGCCTCCGCTTCGCCTCCACATTTTTTTTGCGAAATTGTAACGGAAGTTTATTTACGTCGTAATACAAGTTCAGTGCCAAGTGAACAATCATTTAGTGCAGCTGGCTTAATTTATGAACCCCTAAGAAATCGTTTCGAAGTTGACAAAGCCGCAGAACTGTTGTTTGTGAAACATAATTTGCCTCTCTTTAATTTTGATTACTAGTAGGTAATATTTGCATTTTTAAGAAAGTGTACTAAGAATGTACCTAATTAAAATGAAGATTTTTTGTTACATTCTGTTACTTTAAAAATTCATAAATTATTATTTTTTCCACTTCCACTTTCACTTCCGCCGCCACCTCCATTAGCCTCCGCATCCGCAGAGGTGAAGCTCGTCGCCTCCGCATCCGCCCCCGCCTCCGCTAAGAAGGCCACCGTTACTACCCTACTGAGAACAGATATTTCGGAAAAATATCGATTTCAATTCCACCCCGTATAGATAGATATATATATAGATTTGAATAGGTATACTTTGAATATCACCATAATATACTAATTGCCGCTCATCCACATCACCCTGCCATAAAAACAAAAGAACCCGTATGAGGATGACATATTTATTATTATCGCGCGAATCTGTGGGGTGCGGACGAAGTCATGGTAGGCTAGAGTGGGGCGCTTTCCCCTCTTTAGCCTACCATATTATCACAGTATATATTACATTAATGTCGCCCAGTGATAAAACATTTTGATAAAGTTATATTTTAAAACGCTACATGCCGAACGAACTTTGGGCCAAAATAACAACAGAATGGTCTCCTAACATCGGCCGACGGCCCTGGTGTAGACCTCGACGGAGTTGACGGGATGACTCGGACTCGTATAAAAAAATGACTGTAATACAATGGCGAAGAATGGAAGAGACTTTGCACTGCAGTGAGACGTGTCAAGCTCCATATAATAACATTTTTGGCCCACGAGGTAATTACCATGTGGAATGTTCACTCGACGATCATTGTCCCGATTGTTGTTTCGACAAACGGCCTATAGCGAAGAGAGTAAAACAACATCTTAAGAGGCTCCCGCTAGACGGTTGGATCAAGGGTCAGATGCAGAAGGCAGTACTTCTTGACACGGCACGTATTTTCAGAAGGTTCCTCATTCTGCAGCCCTAACCACAGGTAGATTGGGCCCTGCCCTACATTTTTGCATATTTACTTTTTATGGAAATATTGTAAAAGATCCTATACCTGAGAAGGAAAAATATCTGAATAATAATAATATTTTTATCACGTCCGTTTTTATCTCTCCGTTTTAAAAGCACCCATCTTACCCCAGACAATGCTATCTATTAAATAACACTTTGTACCTACAAATAAGTGACGAAACGGTCCTTCGCCTTTGTGTCACTCGTTTATTAAGTTGCAGTCCTCCGCTCGACAAGTTACATATAAGACTTCGGGCCTTAGTGGCCCTTGACCCCTCGCTACTTCGATTTCTACAAAAAAAATATTGAGTGTGCGTGTGGGCCGACTGACTCCAGGGTCTGCGAAGACCCCACAACAAAAAGATTGGAACGCATCCAAAGGAAATTTATACGCTTCATAAAATTACCGCACAAAAAGCAAAATTAAAAGTAAAGACTATCTAAAATCATGTGCCAGGCATCGCTTCCTCCCATTAAACCACTTCGTACCACATCAGACATTGTATTCCTTATAAAAATTGTTACCTCCATTATCGACTGTCCTGAATTGTTAAATAAAATTAATTTGTATGTACCCAGCACATGTTTCCGCAATAGCCCACTTTTCTCCCTCCCATGTGTAACCACTAACTACCGGCAGAATAGCTATATCTATCGTGCGTGTAAAACCTTCAATGATCTCAGCAACGACATTGCCATCTATTTTTCTCCAGCATACCTGCAGTGAGAAGGCAAATGAGTGACAATTTTTTTAACAAATACAAAGATTATATTTAATATGTATAGCGAATGTATAACAAAGCTCACAGAAAGTAAATTCAAATTACGCGTTAAGAATGTTCTAATGAGAAAAGCATACTACACTGTTCGTAATTACATAGAAGACAAAGATTCTTGGAACATTCCACTTCTGCAAAGTAACCAACTGGTACCTACATAAGAAACATAACATTGTAAAAACCTAAAAAATTGTAACAAAATCTCTAAAAAAAAATGCCCCTCAGTTTCTTGCCGTATTTTCTGAGTAGTGGTTCTTTTTCCGATACGGTGGTAGAGTTATTGTGATAATTTGACGTTCTTAAGTGCGTCTGTGATGCCAAAATGATGAAAGAGATTTTGAGTTTTTTTGATTTAGTTTTTTTTTTTAATAAAATAATTTTCGCTTCTTTCCAATGTAATCAGAATGAGTGCAGATATATTAAAACGAATGAGTCAAATATAATTTAACATTAAGTATACTTTTTAGATCAGCTTATTGTAACTACTATCACATTACTAACGGTGGAGACTTTTAAATGACTCTGTAATATTTAACTAAGTACCTATATAGATTTAAATAGTTGATAGTCTTCCTAATAAATAAATAAATAAACACCCAAAGACGGATCCAATAACTTGCCCATTATTATCTTAAACGCCCAATATTTCTTTCATCCCCAGGTAGAATCGATTCCAACCCTTTAAATAAATAAATAAATAAATAACAAACAAATAAATCTTTATTGTTCACACTTACAATTACCTATTAGACTTTATTTTAACCTTAAACTTAAAAGAATCAAATATTAACACTTTGTTATAACTGCCCCCTCCTTCTGTATACTGGCTCCGTCCTTCCCACGGGGTGCTTGGGCGATTTACAGACACATAACTCCGCTAAAATAAAATACCCCTTATCATGTAATGTTCTAATATTCGATTTAATAAACCGCCTACACGTTTGTGGTAAAATAAAACATTTTATGGCTTCGTCATAATTAAAAGGAACACTGTACTCCTGGTAGGTCTCTCGTATGCGGAGGCCATCTGGGTAGGTATCACCGCTTTGCCAGTTATTCTGCCGCCAAGCAGTAGTGCGCAAGCATTACTGTGTTCCAGTTTGAAGGCATTATAGCCAGCGAAGTTATTGGGCATAATAATATGAGACTTAATATCTGATATCTTGGGGTGATGAGCGCAATGCAGTGCTACGCAGTTCATTTATATTTTTATGGGCAGGCGTGGCGCTTATTATCAGACTCTCTAGTCTCATTATTTAGTTCCGTAAAAAAAGGAGTGATGGGCCAGATGAAAAGAGATTTAAATATTTTAGATTAATTTTGTGACCTCCTCCTCCCCCACTCTTAAGGTCTTTTCAGCACAGTTACAAGTGCCATACGCTCGAATATCTTTGTATTTAAGGAAGATAAATAAGAAAGTCCGATAATCCGGCGATAAGTCCGCCCGTTGTATTATAGTCTGTAAGAATATTTCATGTACCTTGTTAATTTCTTGTTTGGTGTACAATAAAGCATTAAATATTTTAATTATTATTATTATTATCAATCAGTTCATTTATAATATCACCTTTGGAGTAGCTAAGTGCTTTCGTAGATGTCAGGCGCAAGCTACGCAGTTTTGAAAATTTAAGCGTAAGCTACATAGTTTCGTAGACCTTAGGCGCAAGCTTGGTGGATTCGTAGACCTTAAGCGCAAGCTAGGTAGATTCGTAGACCTTAAGCGCAAGCTAGGTGGATTCGTTGTCTTTTAGCGCAAGCTACGTAGTTTCGTAAGACTTTACAATTTTATTTAAAAAATGTAAGGTCTACAAAAAATTAGAAAAAAAATATTTAAAATAATGTTTAGGTCAAGCTATATAGTTTCGTAGACCTTTAACGCAATCTACATAGTTTCGCACACCTATAGGTCGAAATACAGTTCCGTAAAACTGTACGCGAGCTACGTAGTTTTGTAAACCTTAGCGTAAGCTACATAATTTCGTACACCTATACTTGACCTATGTCAAGCTACTTAGTTTTGTAGACCTTTACGCGAGCTACGTAGTTTTGTAGACGTTAAGCGCAAGCTACATAGTTTCGTAGACCTATAGTCAAGCTACTTAGTTTTCTAGACCTTTACGCGAGCTACACGTACTTTCGTAGACATATAGCGCAAACTGCGTAGTTTCGTAGACTTTACTTTTTAAAAGGTACAATCAGCGCCAAAATCGAATAAAAAAATATTGGGCTCAATCAAATGTCTTACAAGCACTGTTTCCCCGAAGTACTTTCTAAACAGTCTAGCTGACATGAAGAGATATGCCAGCCTGTATACATTACTTTTCCGTTTGACATTACTTCCCAGAAATTGATCCTTATAAGCAACATTTATCAGCTGGTCTAATAATACAGGTGAGATTTTTTATCAAAATCAACGAGTTCGATTCTCGGCTAGAAAAATAGTTTTTTCAAAAATCCAATTAAAGAGAGAAAGATACGAAGTATTTTTTTTTTCAAAATCAGCCGCCTTTGAACCTTATTTTGCAATTTCTTAACCAAAAAAGGAGGTTCTCAATTCGATTGTATTTTTTTTATGTTTGTTCCCTCAGAACTTCGTCATTTATAAACTGATTTTGAAAATTCTATTCGCGTTGGGTTCAGTATACCTTCAAGGTGGTCCGATATAAATTTAATCGGAATTCAACCTTGGACTTCGAAGATACATCAAAATTAAAGTTTTTTTTGTTATAAAACGTATACATGTTTCTGATTTGGCCCTCCACGCCCACTTCAAAAATTCCTGTATATTAACTTATTCAAAACCTGTATAATCATAAGTATCGATATGTTTAACAAACCTCGACCAGCGTAATAATTAGCAAAAACCAACGACGGTACGGAAACAAATTTGCGTGCGGTCGGCTGCGTCAACACTTGTTGCAAAACAAATGTAACTTAATTAATACGAGGTTGTGATATTAAGATTGTTGGATATCTTACCACATTGTGTATTCTGGGTATTATCATCTTCATCTACTTCAAATCAACATACGGCGCAGCTAACTTCCGAGTTTTAACCCCCATTGTTGAAGCATCGGGCTATAGCATGAGCTTAACTATGCTTTTGCGTGGATAGCGATTTAGCTTTATACTATGTAGAGATGTTTAGCACTCACTTCCTAATAGTAAAACTGACAAACAACCAATTTACCAAAGGTACCCAACTATAATTCTCTGGACATTTTCTCGCAACACCTGATGCTTACGAAGTGGCAGACGATTGAATGAAAACAAACGTAGGTATCTAATGCATTAACAAGGGATGAATACACCCTTGATCTCGACAATTTTGTTAACAATTTATTTGGTAAATTGTACGGAATAAGACTGGAATTGACGAGATCGACGTAGGCGGGTTAGTGTGTTGTATAAACTTTTTTCTGTTTATTGGAACGCGTGTTCATCGATCTGTTTAGGTGGCATTCATTGGGTGCTTTTTTAATTAAAACACTTTTCACTGCTGATAAAATTTATTCCTGTGAACGGTTAGGTACATCAAGTTGAAAACAAGAAAGTGACTGATTAAAAAAATAATCTTTAAACCACATTTTTATGCGCCTTATGAGGTAAGGTGGGCATTGCATGCTAATAAATGGATTTAGAATGCATTATCATCGAGTTGTGAGCTACTCTGAAAGTTTCAACCGGATAGCTGATCGGGAAGTGCTCGAATTTTGAGTTGCAAGATTCCACCCCGAAACGATAGACAGACAAACAAGAAAGTGACTTAATAGGTAATATAAAATTACACGTCGTAGCCTCTCCTGAAAAAATGCTTATATATAACCTGGGGTTCAATATGCGGCCGCAAAGGAGTTGTTGCTTATTTGCAGTAAATAATCACTCACAGTTTTATGTTTGGCCCAGACCAAGAAAGTTTAAAAACTGAAATATATGCAATATTTACTATTTATTTCTCATAAGAATAGATTCATTCACATAAGAAAATGCAAATGAAAAAATCTTTTTAAAAATTTAAGAAGAAATAGACCTTAAGCTAATAAGAAGGCTATTATGTAGAAATATATACAGTGATAAAACTAAACTATAACCTACAACAAAATAAAAGAATGAAATTAATAAAGATAAAAAACAAAGAATTTAGGTCACCGTCCGCGGGTGCCCAAAAAGCTGGCGACGTTACCTCGTTGAATGGCCAGAATAATTCGTTAACCGAAGAAAAAAAAAATTAATTAAAAAATATATAAAATTGTAATTTTGAATGTGTGTTACCTAAAGACTCGAAAACTGCTGCACGGATTTTAATTTCGTTTTCAGGATTTTGTAGCACAAGTACCAACTTATATTATGGGTTGTGTTACATCAAAGTCGGTTGGGTGACTACAACGCTACAACTTGACCATAGTAACTAATATTATAAACGCGAGAGTTTGTAAGAATGGATATACCTTTGTTACTCTTTCACGCAAAAACTACTGAATGGATTTTGATGAAATTTAGTATGGAGATAGCTTATACCCTGGATTAACACATAGGCTACTTTTTATCCCGGGAAACCGCGGGTGAAACCGCAAAGCGCAGCTAGTAGTATATAAATGTACTCTGTGCCGTAAGTACGCGCTCTCATATACTGGGGACCTCTTGCTAAAATGGTCTTAGAAAAAGACGATTACGATCTTTCTTAGTCGTCCACACGAACGAAGTCACGGGAAAAAGCTAATGATTTCTAAATCTACAAGGTCATAACTCAGCAGTCTAGTCTATTGCGTTATAAGATGCTGTCGGTCAACATGCGCCATTGTGCATGTCAATGGAGCAAGGATTAAATGCTAGGGAAAGCAATATCACAGGCTGTCGAGTGTTTCAGAGTTTACCCACCTATTTTAGGGCGCGGTCGAGTAGCAGCGATGTACCTACAGTGACACAGTGAAATAGGCATACATCTATCAATTTCTCTCTCTATGTCTAATTTAGTTCCTAAAATAATTAGTTCCTCAAACTTAACTAGATGTCGCCACAGGAAAAATTAGAACACGCAAGCGTTATGTTCGCGAGTTCCCGCGTCAGTGTTCGAATATTGAATTTTGTACCTCGAATACAGGCTGTAATAAATTATGTAGTCTTATATGTAAACGATCATCAGCTTCGTGTAGACAGCCAAAACTTTATCTGAGATCATCAGCGAGGACAGCGAGAGGCACGAAGTTGACCACTCTATCTAAATTTTACGGGCGCGTGTTATAATTCCCATTGCCTTTTCGCTTTTAGGTATACACTGAGCTGAATAGAGATTATGGTGATGGAATCTTCTTTGTGCATTTTCCTAGATTTACCCTAGAAGTGAAGTAGTGAGTTTGATACATTATAAATATTAATAAAACGGCTAGGATGACCTAGGTTTCGAGCTTATCCAGCATCGGATATGCTCGATACCTAGGTCGCCTAATTCGACGCACTACGTGAGCTAGCCGTTTTATTAAATATTTGTAATACCCTAGCATCTTAATCTATGTATGTGATCGTTGGGCATTACTCATTTGCCAGTTATTCTGCCGCCAAGCAGAAGTGCGCAAGCATTACTGTGTTCTGGTTCAAACCATTGGCCTTTCAAGGCATTGTAGCCACCGAAATTAGCCTTAGCAGCAGTAATTGTCTCAGGGTGACGCACGCAGTGCATTGCCACGCAAGATTTTGTAAAACAAAGTTCTGGGTGGTGCTGTAACTGTTATGGGCAGGCGTATTGCTTATCATGAGGCGAATGTTCAGCTCGTCTCGTCATTTAACTAGATAAAAAATTCATAAATAAGCTATCATCTACCCGCAAACCCGTATATTGTCCTTTTTTGTTTCACCATACTTATTAGCTATGTGGACAAAGTTGTATGTAGAAAACAACTTTTTAACCGACTTCAAAAAGGAGAAGGTTCTCTGTTCGATTGTATATTTTTTAATATATTTTTTTAAATTTGTTACCTCAGAACTCTGTCATTTATGAATCGATTTGGAAAATTATTTTTGCTTTGGGTTCAGTATAGCTACGAAGTGGTCCCATATAAATTTCATCGATAAATTGACCTTGGACTCCAAAGATACATTGAAGTCGGTTTTTGTTTTTTTCTATAAATTAATTATGAATATATGTAGGAGACCTATAATTGGCTGTTTTAGTTTAACCCTTTAAAATTAGAAAATTATTAAATAAATAAATAAGTCAATGATTATGATATATCGCTCTCCGTTAACACACGCCTCCCTCCCACGTTCCCTTCTACTTCATGGGCCATCTATCTCATACAAGATGGCAGTCAGTCACAAATGTTCGTGTCACAATTCCCATGTTAATTTTATAACACTGTTTGTTACAGATCGCTTCGTTACACTCCGCTTGTGAACATGGTAAGTGCCGTATGAACATTTAATGTATGGATGACGATGAAAGGTCAAGTGTAGGGTTATACATAATTACTAGCTGATGCCCGCGACTCCATTAGAGTTGTTCCCTAAGGCAGCGGTTCCCAATTTTTTTTAGCTATGGAACCCTAAATTATCTACCTAATTTTGGCGGAACCCCAACTCATATTTTTAACCGACTTCATAAAGGAGGATTTCTTAATTCGACTATGTTTTTTTTATTATTTTTTTTTGTATTTTTGTTACGCAATTACTCCGCCAATTATGAATTGATTTTGATGATTCTTTTTTTGTTTGGTAGGTCATAATTCAGAGGTGCATTCTCGTAGCGGCACGCGTTCGAGGTGGTTGTGTATTGATAACGCGGCTCCATTGTTTACGCTCGCGGCGCGGGATAAGCCCGGTGTCGCCGGTCGCCTACCTGGCCGGCCGGCGCGCATTGTTTACGTTTAGAAGTTCGATATAAATCATAATGAGCAGTGAAAATATTAATACAGAAGTTATATTGGAAGAAGAGATGGAGTGTTCTGAAGTGCAGGAGTCACAAATAGAGATAGAAGCGCGTATAAATAAATCGGCGCCGAAGAGATCTCGTCTCGTCGAAGCAGAGGAAGAGAAGAAGAATGGTGATGATGAATGGGAAACTGTTAAGGGTAAAAATAAGAAGTTACGTCACGAATTCAATAAAAACGCAGAAATTTATATTTCGAGCCAAAAAGAACTTATGCCGAAACAATTTGCTTTGGCTCGATTATTTGTGGATATAAATGTAACAGGCATTGCGGAAATTAAGTATTTGAACCCATACAAGGTAAGAGTACGATTTTATGACGAAAAGAGCCTTGATCGGCTTTTGTCTAATGAGACCTTGAAAAACAAAGATTGGAGATTTAATAAATCGTCAGAAGTAAGCTACTCGTTCGGTGTTATAAAAGATGTAGATCTGGAGCTATCGGAAGAAGATATAATGAAAAATATTACTCGCACGGAGTCTGCAGAGCTAATCTCTCTAAAAAGACTTGACAGGCGCAACAAAAACATGGAAGATAAAGGTGAGAGATGGATCCCGTCGGAGTCAGTTCGCCTTTGTTTCAAGGGCAGCTGGTTGCCACCATTCGTCTATGTTCATGGAGTGAGAGTTTTAATAGAGCCATACGTATACCCAGTGACGCAATGTTTTCTTTGCTGGAAACTGGGGCATACTGTAAAGACGTGCACCATAAAAAAAGAAGTTTGCCCAAAATGCAGCGGTGATCACCCCAACTGCGAGACAAAAGTCTTTAAATGTACTAACTGTTTGGGCAATCACATGGCGATGGCACGGACATGCCCTGTATATTTGAAAGAAAAGTCAATAAGAGATATCATGGCGGAAAATAATTACTCTTACAGCAAGGCGTCACAAATATATGCAGCTGCTCCTATTATAATACGGGCGGAAGTCAAAAGGAACCCACAAGCTAAAATGCAGATTGTTACTTCCACCAGTAGCTTAGAAACTAACACACTACATAATTCCAACGTTGCTGGTACCATGAACACCGCATCTGATGTACAATCTGAAAAGAGTGTTATTTTGCCTACGAAACCTGTTAAGAAAAAACTAAAGAGCAGGTCACAGAAAATGGAGTCCAGTAGCTCAGCAGCATGGGACATACCCTGCACATTAGAAGAAGGATCTGAAAGAGAGACATATCAACAAGAATACATGGATAGGGACGAAAGTAAACCAGAAAAAACGACGTTTAGTGAGCTACTATCTAGAATCAAGGAGGTCATATTTGTAAAAAACTTAGACATTCAAACAAAAGTAAAGAGCGTTATTCAGTTATGTCTGGAGTGGATCATTATAATGGCAGTTGATAAAATATCTGATTGGCCGATGTCTAAATTAATCTACGGATTAATTAATCATCATGGATTGTAAAAGATTTATGAAACTGAACATTGTACAGTGGAATGCCCAAAGTATTAGACTGAAGCTGACATCTTTAGAATCATTATTATTACAACAAAAAATTCATATTGCTACGATAAATGAAACGTGGTTGAAACCGGACAGCTCTTTGAAAGTAAGTCAATATAATGTTTATCGTTCTGATCGAATTGATTCATATGGAGGCGTGGCCATTTTTACGCATAGATCAATAAAAACACAAGTAGTTAACTTACAATTAACCAATCCTAATATTGAAGTTGTCTGCATCAAAATTTTTAATTCTAAATTAATAGACCATATTATTTCATTATATTGCCCATCATCCACACCAACGACTCAAAACGATTGGGATAATTTACTTTCCATATTTAACAGGCGATGTCTTATATTAGGTGATTTCAATGCCCACCACGCTACATGGTCCTATAAAACAGATAGAAGAGGTTCTATAATATTTGACTCGCTGGTAGACAGCAATTTTGTGGTCCTAAATGACGGTCGGGATACGCGCATCAAACTAGTAAATGGAATCTTACAGAAATCATCTCCAGATTTATCGCTGATTACCTCTGATATTGCCTTAGATTTTTGCTGGAATACTTTGCAAGAGACTCTGGGTAGTGATCACCTATTTATAAAAATATCTTCTTATTCTTCTCCTCTAAAACCTGTAATTAGACGAAACTATAAGGCTGCGGATTGGAACAGCTACACTAAATGCCTTAGTGATATATTTGATGTATTTGATGCATTGCCGCCGGAAAATCAAAAATGTTATGACTTATTTTTAGATAGTTTGAATTCCGCGGCCGATCTTCATATTCCCTTTAAAAAAATCAATCAAAATCCAGAGTCTACTTTTACTCCTAAACCATATTGGAACAGTAATCTGTCTAGGGCAGTTGCTAGACGTAGATTAGCATTAGCAGAATTTAGAAAAAATCCCACTCCTTCTAATTATGACATTCTTAAGAAAAATATAAGTGAAGCCCAAAAGCTTATCCGCGAAGCGAAAAGTAATAGTTGGTATACAATTTGTTCATCGGTGAATGAACAAACTTCCTCGTCTGAGATGTGGCAACGTTTGAGGTGGATCAAAGGCTACCGATATAATCAACAATGTATAAACAAGACACAGGCGTCGAACTTACTTAATGCTCTTGCCCCTGATTACGTAATTCCAAACCAGCCTAGTTTTAAAAATTTTAACTCACAGATAGATGTTTAAAATCTCCATGCAGGAGCTAGAGGCGTGTATCAAATCTAAGGATACATCTCCTGGATGTGATGGTGTTTCCTATTCCATGGTTAAATATCTACCAGATAATGGGAAGGGCTTGCTACTTTTATTATATAATAGATTTTTTTCTTGTGGATTCGTACCTAAACAATGGCGGGAAGTAAGTATAGTGCCTATACTGAAAGCTGGGCGAGATCCAAATGAAGTTTCTTCGCTACGACCGATTTCATTACTGTCATGTTTATGCAAAATATTTCATTCAATTTTAAACAAGCGATTAGAATGGTATTTAGAGTACAATAATATGTTTTCTTCCAATACAATTGGGTTCAGAAAAGCCAAATCATGTGCAGACAATTTAAGTGTACTGATTACTAGAATACAAATCGGATTCTCGGAAGGTAATTCAACTGTTGCATGTTTCTTAGATGTATCCAATGCCTATAATAACGTAGATATAACTGTTATGTTATCCACTTTAAATAGAATTAATGTTGGCTCGAAGATATGTATTTATTTATGGAATTTTCTAAAGGAGCGTGTCTTAAAATTAAATGCTTGCGAAAACTATGCAGCAAGAGTTACGGGTGTGGACTTGGCGCAGGGAGATCCTCTCTCTCCACTACTATTTAATATAGCGACAATGGATATTTGTAAGGTATTAGAAAATGATGTGTATATTTCACAGTACGCGGATGATTTTGTTATTTATAATCATTGCAAAAAGGTAACACTAGGAGGTCGTAAATTGGAATTATCTCTAAAATTATTAAATTCATTATTGGCTAATTTAGGTTTAGATATATCACCATATAAAAGTAAACTGTGTATCTTTAAAAGAGGCTATAGGAAGGACACTTTAAATATTAAAATAAATAATACTGAATTAGAAGTAGTAGAAAATATAAAATATTTAGGATTATGGTTGGATAGAGGGCTAAGATGGACAAAACACATAAATGAAATTCGAGAAGTGTCTTAAATTTGTAAATATTTTTAAAGTATTAGTAGGTTCCACATGGGGCGTACATCCTATTCATTTGAGGCGATTATATATTGCTGTTGTCCGGAGTCGCCTTGATTACGTTAGTTTTTTATATGATAACTGTTGCCATACTCGAATTGCTAAATTAGATACATTACAAAATCAATTTTTAAGGGTGATAGGAGGGTTCATTAAAAGTACACCTATCCATATTATGGAATCAGAACTTAGTATTCCACCTTTATTTGTACGTAGACAATATCTTGGAGGAAAATATTGGCTGAAAGCGAAATCTCTAAAGGATAATATTATTGATTTGCTGGAAGAGCTGTCCCGTTTATTACAATTACCTTATTGGAGTCGAAAAAAGAAACCATTATTAATATCAATCCATGATACCCTAAAATATAGTAGCTTTAACAGTCGTAAAAAAATAGAAATGTTTAACCTGACCACTTGGGTAAGTAATATTAAGTTAAATGATGTGCTGGAACCCAATATTAAGATTATAGACAAACCTAAAAGACATTATAACCCCTGCGAACTTAAACTTAAATGCGCAACGTATTTACGTGAGAAGTACGACGGATTTTACAAATTGTTTTCTGATGGTTCTTTAACCCCAGACGGAAGAGGAGCAGCTTTTTTAGATGCAGAGAATGGCAACTACACGAAAGTTAAAATAAGTTCCAAAATAAGCATTATGAACGTGGAAATGGTAGCGTTAGCAGAAGTTCTGTCATATATAGAATCTATAAACTTCCATAAATTCGTAATTTTTACCGATTCCAAAAGTGCTATATTTCACCTTGCTCGTTGTGTCAGTGGATCAAGCTTTAGAGGCATTCCAATAGCATATAGTTTATTAAGTAGTTTAATTAAAATGAGAAGTATGAACAAATGTATCAAAATTCAATGGATTCCTTCTCATGTTGGTCTAGTGGGCAACGAAGAAGTCGATCAACTTGCAAAAGAAGCAGCTGTCGATGGAGTAATACACTCGAGAGCAATGAATCCGGGTCACTTAAAGAATCCTAAAAATCTCGGAAACTAAAAATGCTAGGTTAATGCAATAAATTGTATTTAATAGACAATGTAATACTCCTTAAATGAAGGTATTAAAACTTCTTAGTTATTGTAAAGTTATATCATAAAAAAATCAAATTTGAAAAAGGGCCACTTTCGAAGATGGAACTACGAAATTACAGCATTTGGTTTTGCTTTTGTTTGTAATCTGTCATTTATGTGGGTACATAAACCATGTTGATAGTGCTCTATATTCATTATTCAAGCTGAAATTATGTCGCTTACGCCTGAAGAATGCACCAGAATACTTACAATGCTGGAAACCGGCCGGAGTCAGCGCGATACAGCCAGGACTGTCGGTGTGTCGCTGTCAACAGTACAAAGAGTTCTCCGACGTTACGAAGAAACTGGTTCTAACCTACGCAGACCAGGAACGGGCAGAACCAGGTGTACCACAGCACGAGAAGACCGATACTTGGTGAACACCATGCTTCGAAATCGCTTTCTCACAGGAACTGAACTCACCAATCAGTTTCGACGCCTCGGAGGAAGTAACCCAAGTGCATGGACAGTAAGACGTCGGCTTGCTGAATCTAACTTAAAACCCCTTAGACCTGCAAACGGCCCTAAACTGGAGCGTGGGCATCGTATTTCGAGACTAAGATATGCCCAGAGCCACGTAAATTGGAGTATTGAAGATTGGTCAAAAGTTATGTTCTCCGACGAATCAAAATTTATGCTCTACAAGCACGATGGAAGACACTGAGTGTATCGAAGACCAGGGGAAAGATTCAAGCAAGCATGCATCGAAGAAAAAGTAGCCTACGGTGGTGGGTCTGTACTTGTGTGGGCCGGAATTTCTTCTGAAAGTCGCACAGAGCTGGTAATCATAGAAAACGGCTCTTTAACTAGCGTAAGATATGTGGAAGAAATCCTCAATGATCACGTTGGTCCATTTATGGTCAATTTAGGTGAGGATGCTATATTTATGCATGACAATGCCCGACCTCATACAGGTAGGATTGTGAATGACTACCTTCAAGAGATGAACATTACTCGTATGGAGTGGCCAGCGCGCAGCCCGGATATCAACCCGATCGAGCATGCTTGGGACGAGCTAGGCAGATGCGTAAAACAACGAAACCCTCCCCCAATCACGCTTCGTGAGCTCAAAATTGCTCTCACAGAGGAATGGGAGAATATTCCCCAAAATCGTATAAGGAACTTGGTGTACAGCATGCCAAACCGCGTAAACGCAGTAATGGAAGCACGAGGAGGCAATACGAAGTATTAAAATTCAAGAAAATCGTAATAAAGTTCAAAAATTTCATGTTTCCTATTTTTGTTTTAAGGAGAGATCAGCAGTTTTTTTCTTTATGTAATTTTGTGTTAATAAAATGTATGGTGACTCATATTTTTTTTACTTTCATTTAAGGAGTATTACATTGTCTATTAAATACAATTTATTGCATTAACCTATCATTTTTAGTTTCCGAGATTTTTAACATTCTTTAAGTGACCCGGATTCATTGCTCTCGAGTGTAGCTATGTGTTTACCAAATTATACAGATTTAATTCCATATATAAAAAAGCAGGCATCTGAAGCGTGGTCAGAATATTTCGATGAGCGATCCTTAACTAAAGGTATTTGGTACAAAACAGTTCAAACATCACTTCTTCGTTTTCCATGGTTTCTGCGGACCAAGATGGGAAGGAATGAGATAGTTACAGCACTAAGACTTCGATCTGGGCATATTCCGCTGAATAAATTCGGTTTTATGATGGGTAAAACGAATAGTCCGAACTGTGATCGATGTGGTGTAATAGAGGACGTGTTCCATGTTATCATGGAGTGTGCCCGGAACGAGGGTCTGCGTCGACGATTGTTTGTCGAAGACCATGTTTTCTGGCAGGTAGGCGGTTGTAACGGAGTGCTTTCTCAACCTGAATCAGAAGATGCCAGAAAGCTTTACGACCTGTACCACGCTGTCCTTAAGACGCTGAGTACAGGATAAGTAAAATTTAATTGTATCGATTTATTTATTTTTGTTGTTGTTTAGAGTGTTCTTTTTCTGTTTTTCTGTTTAGATAGATAGATGCAATAAGGGTGGCATATTCTCTAAGAAAAAACCCTGTATAAATTAAATAAAGATTAAAAAAAAAAAAAAATTGAGAGCTGGTCCCATATAAATTTTATCTAAATTGATTCAGCACTTTTGCGCGGGTCAGTATATATATCGATAAGAATGCCGGCCAGCGTCGGCAATTCTCGGAACCCCAGTGACCCGTTCACGGAACGTTAGGGTTCCGCGGAACACATATTAAGAACCGCTGCCCTAAGGAACAGTTAATTTTTCCGGGAAGATTAGTTCTAAAACTGGTGGTAGGTTTCTCGTATGCGAGAGGCCGTCTGGGTGGGTACCAGCGCTTTGCCACTGATTCAGCTGCCAAGCAGTAGTGCGCAAGCATTGCTGTGTTCCGGTTTGAAGGGCATTGTAACCAGCGAAATTACTGGGCATTATGAGATTCAATAGCTAATTGTCTCAGGGTGACGAGCGCTATGCAGCGCCGCGCAGGATTTTGCAAAACAAAGTTCTGGGTGGTGCTTTTATTGTTATGGGCTGGCGTATTGCTTACCATCAGGCAAACGACCAGCTCGTCTCGTCACTCAGTTACATAAAAAAAATGCTCGTCTCATCACACAGTACCATAGAAAAAAAATATAATTTCCAGAAGTTCAAATTCTGTGCTGACGGAGACTGCCCGCTGTGGGCCCTCGCAGCCCTTCACGCGCTGGGCAGCCTGCCAGCCCAGCTGTTCAGGGCGTTGCTGCAACAAGTCCTGGATGATCAGCCTGTAAGTCAACTACTATCTTCTAGGTCGGGGTCTACGCGGACAGAAGCTAGAATGATTTTTCAAGTAGTAAGTGGCACTCTGTCACATTTAACAAATTTACGATAATATTTTGTTACTTTTTTTAATCCCCGATGCAAACATGAGGGGTATATAAGTCTGACCACTATGTGTGTGTCTGTGGCACCGTAGCTCTTAAACGGGTGTACTGATTTGGATGCGGTTTTTTTTATTTGAAAGCAGGTTTTCTAGTGGTGGTTCTTAGACATGTGTTTTTTATTTTTATAAGTTTTTTGTGTCGGGGTTTTTTTTTATTTTATTGTATTATGTTTTATTTGGTGTCCAATAAAGTATCATTTTTATTGTATTATATTATAACAAAGCTATGTTAACTTAGCGTCAGGGTGACGAGCGCAGTGCAGTGCCGCAGATTTTTTTTTTATTTTTTTTACACTTAATAGATCTATGTTTGGCCACTATCTCGCCTGATGTGAAGAGATGATGTAGCCTAAGATGGAGCACATAGATCTAGAGAGAGACGGCAGTTGAGCGGCTGCTCAGACCCGTCTCCTCGATGGTTCATCGAACATCATCCCGAAACACGACTTGGTCGCTTGACGGCATGGCTTTGTTCGGTGGGTGGTATTACAACCACGGCCAGAGCCTACCACTCCAAAGCGCGTAAGCGGGTTTCATCACGATGTTTTCCTTCACCGTTTTAGAGCGAGCGTGCAAAATCTGCACTTAACTATAAGTCATTGGTGCAGGGCCGAGTCGGGATTCGAACCCAGGTGCTTCGGATTGAAAGGCGCACGAGTTCCCGCTGAGCCACACTCGCTCTAAATGAGATAATTTTCCATAGCAATGTTCTGAGCGATGCTGCAAAAGTTACGGGCACGCGTGTTGCTTACTATCAGGTGAACGACCTGCTCCTCTCGTCACTCAATTACATAAAAAAATTAAAAGTATATATTACAAACGCAAATACGAAACTCTTTGTTGCATACTGGTTAACAAAGTAAATAAATAACAATAGCACAAATTTCGTTACCATGGTAGTACAATGGACAACAAAGTAACCAAAAGAAACATAAATGCCTTTCGTCAAAATTCTCGATATGTGTAGGTAAACCTATCACGTACTTATATTCAGTTCGCAGTATCGTCTACGCGCAATTCGATTTAATATCTAGGTACTTGTCAACACGTTTTGGCAACACTACGTTTTGCAGTGCCAGTGGAAAAGTCGGGATCTAATATTCCTAATGTTATATTAGGTATATTTTGACGCGTGATAAATCAATAATAATAATAAAGTGAACAGGTTTCTTCTAGGCGAGCGTGCTACATCTACGACCGCATCGTCACTTAAGAGAGAACGGCACGCTGAAATTTTCATACAAAAAGAGAAAACGTTTTTCTACCCCTAAACATTCACCAAATTCATTTGGATATGTAAGAGATGTTACCATTATTGAGGTTTGTAGGTTTTGATTTTTTCGATAATTCCTTTAGAATTTGAATAAATGGGCCCAAAAAACTATATTTTCTCGAAAATTTTTTTTGAAGTTTGGAAGCTGTTAACTTAAAAAATAGACATAAACTTAGAAAAGGGAAAACCTACAAACCTAGTTTATTCTCCATTTAAGAAATTGAGACCAAAATTACCAAATTTGGTTGAGATTTAGTGTGGTAGAAACGTTTTCTCCCGAAACGCAAATTTTAACAAAAATCTGAAGATGATACGAATTTAGTTAAATTTTTTTTTTTTTTTTTGGTTAATTTATTTAATTTAATTTACACATTTTCTGCGAGACCGTAAACCATGTGCCATATCCTCTTAACAACAGGAGAGGTAGCGGTCAAACGCTAATATTATAAATACGAAGGTTTATATACACTCGAGAGCAATGAATCCGGGTCACTTAAAGAATCCTAAAAATCTCGGAAACTAAAAATGCTAGGTTAATGCAATAAATTGTATTTAATAGACAATGTAATACTCCTTAAATGAAGGTATTAAAACTTCTTAGTTATTGTAAAGTTATATCATAAAAAAATCAAATTTGAAAAAGGGCCACTTTCGAAGATGGAACTACGAAATTACAGCATTTGGTTTTGCTTTTGTTTGTAATCTGTCATTTATGTGGGTACATAGACCATGTTGATAGTGCTCTATATTCATTATTCAAGCTGAAATTATGTCGCTTACGCCTGAAGAATGCACCAGAATACTTACAATGCTGGAAACCGGCCGGAGTCAGCGCGATACAGCCAGGACTGTCGGTGTGTCGCTGTCAACAGTACAAAGAGTTCTCCGACGTTACGAAGAAACTGGTTCTAACCTACGCAGACCAGGAACGGGCAGAACCAGGTGTACCACAGCACGAGAAGACCGATACTTGGTGAACACCATGCTTCGAAATCGCTTTCTCACAGGAACTGAACTCACCAATCAGTTTCGACGCCTCGGAGGAAGTAACCCAAGTGCATGGACAGTAAGACGTCGGCTTGCTGAATCTAACTTAAAACCCCTTAGACCTGCAAACGGCCCTAAACTGGAGCGTGGGCATCGTATTTCGAGACTAAGATATGCCCAGAGCCACGTAAATTGGAGTATTGAAGATTGGTCAAAAGTTATGTTCTCCGACGAATCAAAATTTATGCTCTACAAGCACGATGGAAGACACAGAGTGTATCGAAGACCAGGGGAAAGATTCAAGCAAGCATGCATCGAAGAAAAAGTAGCCTACGGTGGTGGGTCTGTACTTGTGTGGGCCGGAATTTCTTCTGAAAGTCGCACAGAGCTGGTGATCATAGAAAACGGCTCTTTAACTAGCGTAAGATATGTGGAAGAAATCCTCAATGATCACGTTGGTCCATTTATGGTCAATTTAGGTGAGGATGCTATATTTATGCATGACAATGCCCGACCTCATACAGGTAGGATTGTGAATGACTACCTTCAAGAGATGAACATTACTCGTATGGAGTGGCCAGCGCGCAGCCCGGATATCAACCCGATCGAGCATGCTTGGGACGAGCTAGGCAGATGCGTAAAACAACGAAACCCTCCCCCATCACGCTTCGTGAGCTCAAAATTGCTCTCACAGAGGAATGGGAGAATATTCCCCAAAATCGTATAAGGAACTTGGTGTACAGCATGCCAAACCGCGTAAACGCAGTAATGGAAGCACGAGGAGGCAATACGAAGTATTAAAATTCAAGAAAATCGTAATAAAGTTCAAAAATTTCATGTTTCCTATTTTTGTTTTAAGGAGAGATCAGCAGTTTTTTTCTTTATGTAATTTTGTGTTAATAAAATGTATGGTGACTCATATTTTTTTTACTTTCATTTAAGGAGTATTACATTGTCTATTAAATACAATTTATTGCATTAACCTATCATTTTTAGTTTCCGAGATTTTTAACATTCTTTAAGTGACCCGGATTCATTGCTCTCGAGTGTATATATATATAAACGTGTTTGTTACTTCTTTACGCTGTAACGGCTCAACGAATTTGAGTGAAATTCGGAATAAGATAGCTAATACCGTGGATTAACACATGCTAGGTACTCGGAAATCACGGAAAAAACCGCGAGGCGCAGCTATTAATAAAAAAAACGATAATAAATATAGCGAACTTTGGGCCAAAATAACAACCGATTGGGTTCCCAACAATGGACGCAGACAACGCGGCAGACCAAGACGGAGATGGCGAGACGAGCTGGATACATACCTGAGAGATTAGCCCATACCACAGCCCATACTATCTCATGACCGCGAGGAAGGTGGGGAGAGCCTTTGCCCTGCAGTGGGACGACATTGGCTGAATATAATATAATAATAAAATAAGCAAAAAGAAAAATCATTTGAAATTTCGTTTTTCTAATTTTAAAAAACATTTAAAAGAATGTACTGTTTTATTGTCGTCTAAAAAATTTTAAATGCTGGATAAGATTTAGGGGAGACATGTATTGGTACAGTATCTCTTTTATGTAAGTGGGCATGGAGACGAGCAAGTCGTGCGTCTAATGACAAGCGCCACGCCTGCCTACAACAACTGCAATGCTACACAGAACTTTTAATGCATGCAATTTACTGAACATCAGCTACTAAGACATTAGCTATTAAATCTCATATGCCCAGTAATTACACTAGCTATTATATACACTACACTACACACATATACACACACACATATACACATATAGTACACTAGCTATTATATGCCCTTCAAACTGGAACACAGTAATGCGCACTACTGCTTACGGCTGAATAATTGGCAAAGCGACAGTACCAACCCAGACGACCTCTCGCATATGACAGACCTACCGTCTGGTGTTACAGGTGTCCTTAAGCGATTCTCTCCGCCTTCAATGAGGCGGGGCGATTGCTTGATTGTCAAAAGTGGAATTAAAAAAGAAATACAAAGAAGAAGAAACCAAATTGAGTTTCTAATACGAATGTTTACTAATAGAGTTAAAACATGCTTCTTACGTCCAAACCTATTACTGTAACATGATTACAATTCCTTTGACGCCGCATTCGGCACTCGCCCACTGTCCTTTGTGGCTCCTACGTACGAAAGTAGATATATACGTCTTTACATTATACGTAATCGACTGGGAGCTTTGAGGAAGCGAGCCTAAGAAACGGGACACGCGCGCTGCCAAAGCATATGGCCACTTTAACCATGTAACTTTGACCTTTTTTTTGCAGGCGTGGCGCTTACCATCAGGCACACGACTTGCTCGTCCCATCATTCAGTAACATAAAAAAAACCTTATAAAATTTCATCGTTGTGAGCGCGTTTTGTTCTGTAATTAAATTCAACAAAAAAAGTATATATTTAATTAAATAAATTAAAATGTTTATATAAGTAGAACCGTGACAATATATAAATATGTAAATAAGATGTAGGTAATTTATTATAATGTGGGAAAGATCCCCACATTTGTTTATAAAGATAAACAACCTTTTATTTGTATTTATATGGTTGTTTTGATGAGAATGTCATATTTAGTAATCTGTAGTCAATGATGCTGGTGCAATTGTTATGGGCAGGCGTGGCGCTTACCATCAGCAAACGACTTGTTCGTCTCACCACTAAAAACCATAAAAAACATCAACTAGCTATACATTTGCGATTCTTCTGTAATTCTACTTTTCTGTTTCTGTTTGTGGATCCAAATAAAAAAATAAATAAAATAACGATTGAGCTTCTGTATAAATAAAATAAAGGTTAAAAAAAAATTGAATTTTAAGGCGTCGTACGTCGTAAATACGTATAATTCTTGTACAGAGACACTACAGATTTAATAGACTTTTTACAAGGACAGTGTGTTATGCATGGTAAACGTTTTGGGTCATCTTTTTAGTGTGATTGACGAAGGAATATAATGCCTTGGCTTTGTCACATAAGGTACCTATACAGTTCATAGGTATATAATACAGTTTGATAGTGTAAATAATAGCGAATCAATAATAATAAGCTCACAAAAATTATACACAAACATTATTAACTGCTTAAAAAGAAAACTTAAAAAATATGACTAACACTAATGAAAAAAAAATATTGCTAATAATGAACCATTGACTTTGAAATGCCAATAATTGCGTCCTCCTCTCTTCTAATGTCACTTTGCCCGAAGGGGTTCATATAAGACTGTACATTTACCAAATTACACCTTGTACTACCTCATCATCATCATCAGCCCACATCAGTCCACTGCTGGACATAGGCCTCTCCCATAGCACGTCACTGAGCCCGATCTTTGGCTTTCCTTCTCCAGTCGCTACCAGCAACCCTACGTATATCGTCGCTCCATCTAGTCGCAGGGCGTCCTACACTACGTTTGCCGATCCGCGGTCTCCACTCTAGAACACTTCTACCCCAACGGTTATCGGTTCTGCGGCAAATATGACCAGCCCACTGCCACTTCAGCTTGCTAATCAGCTGAGCTATTTCGATAACTTAAGTTCTCTGGTGAATAATTTCGTTCCGGATTCGATCCCTTAGAGTAATACCGAGCACAGCTCTTTCCATAGCTCGCTGAGCAACTTTCATTTTGTGGACTAGTCGTACCGTGAGTGTCCACGTCTCGGCTCCGTATGTCATAACAGGTAGGACGCACTGATCAAAGACTTTCGTCTTTAGGCATTGTACTACCTATGGTAGCAATAAAGAATCTGAATCTGAATCTGACAATGTGGGTGTGTTCAAATCAAGAGTGAACAAGTGTTTACCTACTGCACCCTTAGCATAGACAGGAGAAAACATTGTATCCCCTATTTATATCCACTTTTTATTTGACGAAAGTGGATAAAACTGAGGATAAATGGTTTTGTCTCCGATCCGTGCTAAGGGGGCTGGTCGCGTGCTACATCTTCAACCACATTGTCACTTCTCATCAGGGCCCTAATTCACTATGACAACTTGGCGATTCCTTGCTTCAAGGAAACGTCGATTCCTTCATTAACAAACAACATCTGCGAAATTTGTATTCTCTATGACCCGTCATATATATGAATGCGTCATAGAGATGTCGTTTATTATTGAAGGAATCGACGTGATTTCGAAGCAAGGAATCGACGTGATTTCGCCAAGTCGTCATAGTGAATTGGGGCCCAGGTGGGATCCTAGCCAAACACACACCCAGTCAGTTGTAAAAAAACCTATCCCGTCTTAAAATGTCAGAGAAATAAATTTATCAACTATCCCCTTCAAAAAGAAGCAGACAAATATGTTTGTTAATTTGTTGCTATGTCTTTTGGTTGGGTATATCCTCAAAGGCTAGGAGAGTGCTAGGTAGTTATTATTAGGATGATAATGTGTTCTTTGACTTGATGTCACAAAGGCTTTACTCGTGGTAGGTCTCTGGTATGCGGGAGGCCATCTGGAAAGGACTTTTTTTTTATAAATATAGATTTGCGTTTGACCGCTATCTCACCTGTTGTTAAGTGACAATGCGGTCGAAGATGTAGCACGCTCGCCTAGAAGAAACCTGTTCACTCTTGTCTTAAAGACACCCAGATTAAAGCTATTCCGAAAAACAGATGCCGGCAGAGAGTTCCACTCCTTGGCCGTTCGCATTATGAAGGTCGAAGCAAATAGCTTGGACCATACTATTGGTACCACAGCTTTGCCAGTTATTCTGCATGCAGTGCGCAAGCATTACTATGTTCCGGTTTGAAGGGCATTGTAGCCAGCGAAATTACTGGGCATATGAGACTTAATATCTGATGTCTCGGGGTGATGAGCGCAATGCAGTGCTACGCATAGCTTTTTTTGATATTAAAAGTTCTGGGTGGCACTGCTATTGTTATGGGCAGGCGTGGCGCTTACCATCAGGCGAACGACATGCTCGTCTTTACACTCAGTTCCATAAAAAAATTTCGGAACAAATTATATAAGGTTTGATCAATGGCAGCGATTGGTGCCAAGCCAAGCTCTATAGTAAATTTTATATGCCCTCTGTGTTTATTTCGAAATATAAAACCATGTTATTGACATTTTCTATTGGACCTATTGGGAATCCAATGTCTAACTATTTTGAGTAATACCAGAGTAGAGCTGACTCATTCGTATTTATTTTATTCTCACGTGCTGGTAACGTTGTCGCTGTAATAATATCGTCTCTCGTTTTATTTCAGGATGACGGGATTATGGAAATTCTGAAGGACACAAGCTTAGGTTAGTTTGGAGTTTGAATGTAATGAAATATATTTATTTAGGATCTATTCCGACTGTCATGACGAGCGACTTTTACAAATGGACCTATCACTTTTGACAGCCTGTGGTGTAGTGGTTGGGCAGGTTGACTCAAATCTCATTCACCACTGAGGTTGCGGGTTCGAGTCTCGCGACGGACAAATGTTTGTACACAAACAAGCGCAAGCGTTTGCTTCGTGTCTGGGTAACGTGGGTCCTCCTAGTCCCTGGTTCCCTAGATACAGGGAATTACAAGTATGTATACATTTTATCAAACAAAAAAACCGACTACAATGTATGTTCGAAGTCCAAGGTCAAATATCGATGAAATTTATATGAGACCACTTCGTGGCTATACTGAACCCAACGCAAAAAGAATTTTCCCAATGGGTTTATAAATGACGGAATTCGGAGGTAACAAATTAAAAAAAAATAACAAGAATTCAATCGAATACAGAACTTTCTCCTTTTTTGAAGTCGGTTAATAAATAGGGGCCAGGATCCAAATACGTGATCGATGGGCTTATTAAAAAAAAGCGAAAAAGTGTGTGTGTTTGTCATCATTTTACCTATCGATTACAAGCTCATTTATCGATCGTAGTTTTGCTAAAGCTTTCTCACAGGTGGAAATGCGGTCGAATATAAGTTAGGTATAGTCGCTAAGTTGCTCTGTAGATAGATGGATAGATTAACGCTTTATTGCAAACATTAAATTAAAAACATTTTATAAAAAAAATCAAAGAAAGTGTTACAATGGGCGGCCTTATCGCTAAAAGCGATCTCTTCCAATCAACCTTTGGATGGTGAGGAATTATCAAAAGAGACATAAAAAAGGTTGCCTGGAAGCTTAGTCTAGAAGATATCGCATTCATCAATAATACCGCTCATCGTTACAACTGTTTTAAGTGAAATCTTTGTTTTTTTTTTTAACATTTGTTACAAAAAAATTAACTGGTGGAGCACCTGCAAGTGACCTGCAACTTAAACTAGGCTTGTGGCCTGTGATATAGCTTCCAGGCCTCTTTCGTCGGAGTACAAAAACATTGTTGTTTTGTGAAATTGAATGTTCCTACCTGCTTTTCATGTATGTTTAAGGTTTTGAACAATAAAATATATATCTACTTACTCGTATCTGTTTCGGTTATATCTACATCTGAGTACGTTTGTTTACATCTTGTCTGATGTTAAGTGACAATATGGCCGAAGATGGACCACATGGATCTAGGAAAAGACGGCAGCTGAACGATTACTATATATTATATATTTATTTATATATTCATCTTGTATTCGTCTCACATCTAACTGTTCATGATGTCACGGTCATAGGTAATAGTTAGTTTTCATTGGTCATAGGTACCTTAGTTTTATGCTGAGTCGGAATCGTTTCCTGACATCGCCCAATGTTTCATTGTACTATAATTATATTATGTATTTATTGTGTGTTATATAGTGTTATTATATGGGGAGACGGGTCTGAGCAGCCGCTCAACTGCCGTCTCTCTCTAGATCTATGTGCTCCATCTTAGGCCACATCATCGCTTCACATCAGGCGAGATAGTGGCCAAACATAGATCTATTAAGTGTAAAATATATATATATATATATATATATATATATATATATATTTATTATTAGTAGGTATAGTATTATGGTATAGTGTGATGTTGCGTGTCTCGAATAAATGTGTTTTTTTTCTTTCTTTTCTTTCTACTGATCTATCAAAACATTATATATCTTTACCTACTTAATTATTGAATCGCTCAATGGTCGCCGACTTCTCTCACTGTGTTAGTTCTTTCCATCCAAAGGTAGTCAACCTTTGGATGGAGGGAAGAGATCGCTTTAAGCGATAAGTCCGCCCATTGCACTGTAGTCTTAAGCCTATTACTGTAACTTGTTATTCTTTGTGGTGTACAATAAAGCATTTTTTTATTGTATTTCTAGCTGACCCGGCAAACGTTGTTTTGCCATATAAATTAAAAAAGAATGTTAAGGGTGAACAACCCTTATAATTAAGGGGAATGAAAAATAGATAGTAGCCAATTCTCAGACCTACTGAATATTGTACATTTTTTCCACATCCATAAATCAGCACACAATAATTTATCTATTTCTTGCATCACCAGAGAAATACACGTACGCCAGTACGTCACAACTCGTAGTAGATACAATGCTCGCATCATTCCAGCATCTCGCGAGGAATGCGCCCGCGCCGCCGCCGCCGTCCGCTGGGTGCTCCGCTCCGCCTGGGCCTGTTCCTGCCCTGGAGCTCAGCTGGCGAAGGATCTGGCAGTTCTGGGAGTGCCCAAAGCACACGCGACGGCGCTAGCCGACGCAGCGGACGAACATCGACAAGCTTATGTTGAAAACGTACAGAGCAACGGGTTCACTGGTAAGTGATGCCATAGGTGCTATACCATATAATACAACATGCTTATTGTACACCAAACAATAATAATCAGTAATCAATCAATCAAATTAAAATCAGCGCCGAGTGGTGTAAAACTCTCGGCATTTTATGCTGAGCTGAGCACATTCGGCACGTACCTATATTTATTATTTAAGTTTTATTTTTTGTTTGTCGTTTGTGTGCCGAATAAATGTTGTAAGGTTTTACTTTCTTTCTTTCTTTTCAGAAGGTACATGAAAACAACTTACAAACTAAAGTACAATGGGCGGACTTATCGCTAAAACCGATATCTTTATCACCTTTAAGCAAAGTGCGCAAAGTGTGTAAGTTTAAGTGTAGGACGCCCTCCGGCCAGATGGAGCGACGACCTGCGCAAAGTAGCTGGCAGCAACTACATGAGAAGAGCCGAAGATCGGGCTCAGTGGCGTGTATTGGGAGAGGCCTATGTGATGATGATGATGATGATGATGATGATGATTTATAAATATCAATAATCCTTTTACAGTGAACAAGCTGACTGACATCACTATTTCTCCGGCACCGATCGGCACCATCGACGCTTACAAGCTCACTCTGCACTCTGACAACATAGCGGGAGAACAGAAGAGAAAAGAACTACTTATAGAAAGGAGTCAGGTAGCGTTACTTTCTAGTAGTCAGTTTAGTGGAGACTTACCAACTAGAAGTCTGATCGGACCCCCTCTCTTTCATAAATCTATTTATCTTAAGTAAGCAAGCGCTCGAAGGATTTAAAGTTGCTGTAATAGACTAGTAAGAACTAAAAAGATATATACCTAGGTACCTGAAACGCAATGAAAGTATCTAGTATAATTCCACTTGATTCCGCAACGTCACGCCTGATTCAATGGAATCAAGACCGTCCTGCCTAGGTAATCTAATCTTCTTCTTCGTGTCGATGGTCCTTGTGTTTTAATGTTTAAATAATTTGAGCCCAATGCTCGGCTATTGCTACCCCAGGAGGAGTAGCTTCATACAGGTCTTGTAAAGTGCAGGTGTTGGGGCACTGAGGGCAAGATAGCAAGTGTCGCATTGTTTGCGCTGGAGCACCGCAGTCACATCGTGACCCACCGGGGTCAATGTAGCCCCATTTGGCTAGGTTGCACCAGCAGCGGCCCACTTGGGTCCGGAGTCGATTAAGCGACTTCCATGTAGGCCACGGGAGGTCGCAACCCGCGGGGAGTTGCTCAGCCGGCATTATTTAGCCAGGTGGCGGTGCGTGCGCTTGCTGCCACAAATTGCGTCGGGCCTCGCTTGGGTGGTTCATCAAAGCTTCTGTTTCCTTGAGAAAACTGTTGGTAATCTAATGAGATTACCTAGGTAGGACGGTCTTGAACAGATTTCGATGATCATTTTCTTCATATTCGATGAAGATCTGATGAAACCCTTCGCAAATTGATAAAAGAAACTGCTCGGGCTTATGTAGGTACTAAGCACCTACCATATTTTGACGCTCACTGATGCAAGTTTTAGACAATTTCCATTCTTAATAACAGGTAGTACAGTCGGTGACAAAAGTAGCTGAACATTTTAATTTCTAACATATACACGTTCATAGTCGACATTACTGACAAACAAATAGGCATACATTTTATAAAAAAATAAAAACCGCCTTCAATGTATCTTCGAAGTCCAAGGTCAAATATCGATGAAATTTATTTGGGACCACTTCGTAGCTATACTGAAGCCAACACAAAAATAATTTTCCAAATCGGTTCATAAATGACGGAGTTCTAAGATAAAAACATAAAAAATACAATCGAATAGAGAACCTCCTTCTTTCTTTAAGTCGGTTAAAAAATTAGTCTCCCAGTGGTCAGATTAGTCTGACCAAAGGTATCTTTTGTTCCCGTTGATCCGCGAGTTTATGGACATTTTTCAATGATAGCAACTCTTGTCTGTGACTGTACTTGTACTATTATTTTGTGTAGTTTGTCATAATACTCAGATATATTTTTCAGGCGAAGGTTCTTCTAGAAGAATTGAAGAAAGCGTACAAGAAGATAGAAGAATTAGAAGCTCAGGGATAAGATTAATATTATAATTATACTATTTTGCTATTATAATAATAATAATTAAACTATATACTATTAACTATATACTATTAAACTATATAATTATACTAGCTGCTGCCCACGACTCTGCGCGTGAGATTTGGCTAAGTCCTCCTCCAGGATACAGGCTAACTGTTTGCCAAATCTCATCAATATCGGTTTAGCCGTTTAGTCGTGTCGCCGTCTGTTGGTAACAAACAGACAGACAGAGTTACTTATTGTAATATTAACTGTGGATTAGTGTGGAATAGGCAGACGCATTTATATAAATGTATACAACTATATGAGAGCGAGTGTGGCTCACAAAAGCGAGTGTGACTCACGAGAGCGAGTGTGGCTCAATGGGAGCACGTGCGACTTTCGATCCGACGCACTCATGTTTGAATCCCGCTGGCCCCGCACTACGGACTTTCTTAAGTTTTGTGCGGATTTAACACTCGCTCTAAAAACGGTGAAGGAAAACATCGTGAGGCATATCCAAGAATTAATCACAAATATTCAAGAACATTCGACATCCACCATCACGCATAGGGCCAGCGTGGTGGATTATGGCCCGTACTCTCTCTATGAGAGAAGGCCCGTGTCCTAGCAGTGGGAACGTGATGGGCTGATGATGATGATGAACTATCTATAAGTTTATTATTAAGGTAATAATTTAGTACAAGTTATTTTTAAATAAAATTAAGCATGTTTATAATAAATCCACTCATTTAATCATAATAAACAAATTAATTATTATAAGTCTTTTATTTATAACGAATCGGGTACAATTACATAATAAAAAATTACTTAATGCATGTGATGATTTTCCATATACTACACCAAAAACATTTTTATAAAAAAAACGGTGGGTCTATTTTATAATTTGTGATATAAAATCTAAATCCAAAACTCAGTTTATTTTAATTATTATTGTCATCACTTTAATATCAATAATAAGTGGTGGTCGAATGAAATTAGGAGTTAATTTATTTGTAATAAGGTTTACATTGTCTTGCCAGTCTTAGTTGAGTTAATGGCTGGTTATAAGTACAACAAAATTATATAAATATCTAAGTTTTTCCAGCTGTTTTAAACTAATTAATTAAACTTAATTTGTACAAAATATTCTCTTGGTTGCAATGTGCCATTATTTTACAACAGCCTTTTGATATCGGAATTAATCGGACTTTTAACCCCATACTATGACAAGCATATAAATCCACCACTTCAAACTAAGATTAAACAGACCGGCTAAGCTGATAGTTAAACCGTTAAACTGTTAGTGAAACCGTTAAACTATTAGTTATACCGTTACTGTTATTCAAACCGTTAAACTGTTAGTTTGACGTGTTGTGTTTGTGAAACTGTTAGTTTAACGGGTTCTTTTAGTTTTTCCAGCTAAACTGACGTAATGATTCAATAAACTAACTACAGATTATTTTACTCCTGATCTATCTACGCTATGTTGGAGGGATGACGGATGGCGGGCGTCCGACTTACGTCTCGCGTCAACGATTTTGAACCTTATAGTTATCTCACGTCACCGCACCTCTCGCGCCTATCGTAGACGCTAATGAGTTATTTAACTATATTACAAAAACGTTTATGTTTAATTGACATCAGATATAGTAAAATGTAACTCCAAAAATAGTAAATGATTACCAAATAAAAAAACAACGAAAAAAATAGTAAATGATCACCAAAGTAAGCTTCAGCGGCCCCCTTAGTACGGACCGGAGATAAATAATTTATTCCGTTTTATTCTCTTTCGACAAACAAAATTTGGATAAAAACAGAGGATATTTTTGAACTGAGTGATGAGACGAGTAAGTCGTTCGCATGATGGTAAGCGCCACGCCTGCTTATAACAATTGCAGTGCCACCCAGAACTTTTAATACCATATTTTACCATATTTTTTAATTCCAATTACGCGTTAAGAATGTTCTAATGAGAAAAGCATACTACACTGTTCGTAATTACATAGAAGACAAAGATGCTTGGAACATTCCACTTCTGCAAAGTAACCAACTGATACATAAGAAACATAACATTGTAAAATCCCAAAAAAATTTAACAGAATCTCTAAAAAAAAATGCCCCTCAGTTTCTTGCCGTATCTTCTGAGTAGTGGTTTTTTTTCCGATACGTTGGTAGAGTCATTGTGATAATTGACGTTCATAAGTGCGTCCAAACGACAAAATGATTAAATGGATTTTGATTTTTTTATTTATTTTTGATATAAAGCAATGCGTAGCACTGCATTGCGCTCATCACCCCGAGACATCAGATATTAAGTCTCATATGCCCAGTAATTTCGCTTTCTAAATTTGGTGATCTTTTCCTAAATTTGGTCAACCGATACAATTTTTAGATAGAACTATATGGGGATCTGAAAGTGTATTTTGAAGGTCATTGTATTTATACCCTTACCAAAAATATTATTAAGGTTTGTATAAAAGTTTCTGACAAGTGAACCGCTCAACGATTCACCTTTAAATGACTTATATCTACTGGTTGGTCATACTTATAAATAAACAATACTATTGATTCATTTTATCAAACAACTTTCCTATATCCTGGCTACCCGAAGGCGGCGTTAGCCTTTTCAGCTTGTGTTTCATACATAAAACAGGTATGCGATGTTTGAAAGTCCTTATTTTGGGGTTAGGGAATACGTCCGGTTTGGAGTGACCCCCCAGGCCGTCATACGTGACGTCGGACCACGATACCATGACTTCCTTCTCGCAGGGGTCAGGGTTTATTGGCTGCTTCTTGTGGAAAATGCTTAGAGATGTGTCGTTTGGTTTTTTGTTTGTTTGGGAGCGAGCCGCGTTTATGATGGCGAATTCTGACGGCTGAAACAACAAGCCAATTTCAGTAAACTAAAATTTTTAAAAAAAGCACCCGACACAAAAAACCTATAAAAAGTAAAAAACGGTTGAACCGATTTTGATAAAACATTTCTAAGAACCACAGCTAGAAAACCTGCTTTCAAATAAAAAAACGCATCTAAATCAGTTCACCCGTTTAAAAGCTACGGTGCCACAGACAGACACATAGTGATCAAACTTATAACACCCCTCCTTTTTGCGACCGGGGTTAAAAATATCAATGCGCCACCACTATTGCATCGTTACTTAAATGTCCTAGGAAGTTGGCCTTCTGTAACAATGCCAGAAAATGTCTGATAGAAATCGCTCTAGGCGATAAGGCCGACCATTGTACCTCGAATTGATGTATTTAAAAGCTTTCTCCAAGCAAAAGAAAAGGTAATCTTGGAGGTCCCAAAATGTAGCCACAACCTGTATATACCTATAAATAAATATATATAGCTATTACAGCTATAGCTTCTATTGCAGTACCCTGTCAGGGTTGTATATGTTTACTAATCCTTTCATAATACCTCTACAAATGTACATATTAATAATAAATTAATAATAATAATAAATAAACATATTATATGATTGCAATAAATAATTCAGTATTGAGTGTTGTACCAGGCCTAACGCACTTCGCACTGTAGGTGCGAAGCTACAAGTACATAGCCGGACACCGACAGCGGGTCGCGCGCCTTTACACGTACCGCGTCAGAAGAGATAAGAGCTATGCGATAGAAAAAGACGCGCTCTGTAGGTTAATATGACAGGTAGGTATGCAGCGCTACGCGAGCTGAATTGAATTTTATTGCGTCATAGCAAGAGTCGCTATTTGTTTAAATTTTTTTGTGGAGTGATGCTTCTGTTATTCTGTGGTAGTACCTTGATTCTCTCAGCGGGAATGTTTGGCGCGCGGTTCAAAGCCGACAGCGCCAGACCGCTTTGCTTCAGATTCAAGTAAGGGGAGTCGGCAGTTTCTATCTTATTCACCATTGAGTTCTGGAACAAAGCATTATGATGAAGAGGGTGATGAGCGCAATGCGGTGCTACGCAGTGCTTTTTATGGCAAAGTTCTAGGTGGCACTGCAATGGGCAGGCGTGGCGGTTACCATCAACTGAACGAAATGCTCATCTCATCACATAGTTCCATAAAAAAAATACTTCAAAACAATAGGGAATATGCATGTATTTTTGTAATGTATGAATCAATTCATTATTGAATACTATTAATGTAAAAATTGTTTAAAAATTTTACGGCATCATTCGTCAATAACATAATTAAATGAAAATTTGAATCAATTTTAATCAACATAAACGCGCCATTTGCGTGTGACGTCGAAATGTGGGGGCCTAGGATCTCCTCATTGGTCCATCTATGCTACATGTGTGTGTGTGTGTCAATAATTTACCAATAGGACGGGCTCTATGTCATAAATTGACCAATAAGCAGCGAGGCGCGTGACGTCAAAATGTGGTTGCATGTACTCAAGCGTTTTGCGATTACGTTACTTAATACAAATAAACTACGCAATTAATTATATAATAAGCGACGATATACGTAGGGTTGCTGGTAGCGACTGGAGAAAGAAAGCCGAAGATCGGGCTCAGTGGCGTGCTATGGGAGAGGCCTATGTCCAGCAGTGGACTAATGTGGGCTGATGATGATGATGACGCAATTAATAATAATTATTATATCGTATTATAAACCTAATATATTTACAATATAAAATATTTTTCTAATCAATATAATTGATCAATAACAATCAATATGTTTGGTGCACAATCAGTATATTTGGCGGAAAACGGGAATACATAATAATTCATAATAATACATAATAATAATACATAATAATAATACATAATAATTCGTTATCGGACAAGCTCTTCCTCGGAACTCACTGAAGTTTGGAAACAATGCTTGTTTATTGCCCTTTCCTTGGGTTATATACAAAACAATTAGCTTTTTGGAAATCTTTATAAGCCATAGAATATGCAGATGTGCAAATCACTATTTACCATTATATGTTTTGCAAAATATTTACTAACAACAAAGGTTTTGATTAGTGGTCTCAAACTTTTGACCGGTAGTGTAAATTGAAGTACAGTTAAATACGATGCTATTTCATTGGAACCTACAAAACTGCTATTGTCGTCCACCAACATAGCGGTGTTGAAGTCGACGTCGAGCGATGCCGATTTCCTCATCTGTTTCTTCGCAGACTCCTCACGCGTCGATTCCTCGTTCTCGTCGGAAGCTTTCCTCTTGTTCTTCAGAGCTTGGTACTTGCGCTCGGTGTTGGATAGACGGTCTTCTAGTTGCCTGAAAATTGTTAGTAAATTGTACATTTTGAAACATTGTTTTATTAATAGTATTCAATAATGAATCGATTCACACATTAAAAATAACAAATTTTTACAAAAAACAAAAACCGCCTTCAATGTGTCTTCGAAGTCCAAGGTCAAATATCGATAAAATTTATATGGGACGACTTCGTAGCTATACTGAACCCAACGCAACAATTATTTTCCAAATCGGTTATTAAATGACGGAGTTAGATTAGATTAGATAACTCTTTATTGTTTCACCACCAGAAAACATAATAACAGAAAGTACAATAACAAACTTAGAAACTAAAGTGTTACAATGGGCGGTCTGATCGATCAAAGCGATCTCTGTGGAGTTCTTAGGTAACTGAATTAAAAAAAACGAACCCAGAGAACCCTTTTTTAAAGGCGGTTAAAAATAATGCGAATTCCCTATTCTTGTGTCTCTTTTTAAGATTTGGTTTCGAATTCCGTCGGTTCTCTTTTTTATAATCTTGTTGAAAATAAACTTACAATAGCTTGGCTTGCAAATCTGCGACGTTCTTCTTTTCCACAGCCAGATGATGTTTGACAGCATGTACTCTGTCTCTGGACTCGTTCTTTTTGGATTCCGATTCGCAAAGTGCTCTGGAAATAAGACATTCTTAATTGTAATTATGGCCCATACTCTGTCTATGAGGGAAGGCCCGAGTCCCAGCAGTGGGAACGTGATGGGCTGATGATGAGTTGTAATTATGGCTTTAAAATGGCCTGCATTATTTATTATTTATTTATTTCAATTCAAGTGCCCGTTACACTTACAGTACTACAACCAAAGCGTGTAGCGGGCCAATCACATGTGAGAATACAAATAATAATAATAATGTCAATTAATAATAATGATTACAATTTTGGCATGTCAACGTAAATTTAAATATAAATATGCAATTTTAATAAAAACTCCAATTCTATCCGTAAATATGTCAATATTTTCATGCCGAACTATCATGTCGCCGAGCATATTGCGCGCACGCGCAGTGGGCGCGGGACGTACGAGTGAGTGGCCTTGCAAAGAGCCGAGGCCCACAGCGCGGCGCGACGGTAGCGCCGCGCTGTGCCACCTGCAGTGCCATCTGTTCCAGTGCAGTAGGGTTGTCTACTGTATTATGCAGCAAAGAATAGTAGTGCACTTCCATACCTGTTACGAAAACAGATGGATACAAAAAGCTGATGCTGACATTGAAAGGGAGCGTAGGGCGTTGTCTGTTAGAGCTAATATGATAGCCCGCAGATTTGCTCGTTGTTCGAGAGGCGTCAAGATTACCCTGTTCCGGGCATTCTGTACGTCTTTCTACACGAGCAGCCTGTGGGTGTGTTATACGCTAAAACAGTACAACGCTCTACGCGTCCAGTACAACAATGCGTTTAGAGTGCTCTTGCGGTTGCCCCGCTTTTGTAGCGCTTCAGGGATGTTGCGCAGAGTGCGAACCAGCCGCAACAGCATCCTAAAGGCATTTGCGGAACGGTTCGACTGTCAGTATGTGTACCATTGTAACATGGTACACTTACTGACTAAAGTCAAAATATTGTTTTAATTTAATTCCGTTTATTTTATCTTTATTATTATTGACATTGAATATTTATTAATTTGTTGTAATGTTAATAATATTATTGTATATTTTGTGATCCATGTTGGTCGAAAATAAATTAATTTGAATTTGAAAAAGGGATAGTATCAACAGCTACAACTTGTGTCTCTTTAAGACACAAGTTGTAGCTGTTTTTGTGTTATTTTTCTCTTGTATCTAGAGTGAATAGGCATCTCATGGGCAAGCGTGTTCCATCTTAGGCCGCATCTTCGCTTTCCATCAGGCGAGATGTCGTCAAACGTATGCCCATATACCAATAAAAAATAACCATAGGCTCGTTTGTACAGCCATCGCGCAAACTTACGCTGGATCCTTTCGATCATGAGGGAATACTTACTTTCATAAGGATACCAGACGACTGCACCGAACTCAAAAGTACTACGGACGTAGGCGTTGTACAACGCTTTAGCTACTTGAATGTCGCTGAATTGAGAAGCCACCCTCATTATGAACCCAAGTGTTTTGTCAGTCTTTTTGCATGTACTCGTCATGTGTGTTCGAAAGTCAAGTTTACTATCTAAGATCAGTCCTAGGTCACGAATTTCAATAACTCTTTCCAGTGGAGCGTCAGGTAAACAATACGCGGCATATAAAGGACGAGTGGAGCGCGAGAAAGTGATTACCTTACATTTAGCAGCATTAAAAGGAAGTTGGTTAGTATCGCTCCACTCAACCACAGAGTCAGTGTCCCTTTGCAAAATCGCGGCGTCGGCGTCGCCACTCACAGCCATGCACAGCTTTAAGTCGTCCGCGAACATGAGGCGCGTAGCAGCACTCACAGCCCTCGGCAAGTCGTTGACCATAATTAAAAACAGTGTAGGACCTAGTGTACTTCCCTGACTGACTCCAGACCGGGTGTAATAGTCGTCAGATTCATGTCCAGCCACTCGAACGAACTGACTACGATTACTCATATAGCTCGCGAAGAACTTTAGGAGCTTGGGAATAAATCCAAAGTCTGCCAATTTTTGAAGTAGAATGTCGTTATCTACCAAATCGAAAGCTTTTTTTAAGTTGAAATAAGTAGCATAACATTAACCTTTTGAGCGCCATGCTATAGAAGCAAAGCTATGCGTGCCCCCGACGCCAAACCACGCATTTACGTTTTTGTCGGCTTAAGCCGATCTCGGCGTAGACTCGCGAACGGGTGCTGCAAGTGGGAACTGGTCTGGTTCTGGTGGCTTAGGATTAGTTTCTAAGTCTTATAATGCCAAGTTATTTCGCTTGAATCAGAGCCCTACAGGAACAAATGATGCTTGCACACTACTGCTTGGCGGTTGAATATCTGGCAAAGGTGTGCGGCGGAATTTGCGGAAGAGGCCTATACAACAAGTAACAAATAATTATGAAGGTTATGGCTTACCCTTTCAATGCAGTCGCGAATACGGCTAAGGTCCTTATGTCCGAGTAGCTCTTGAGCATGTTCTCAACCTCTTCAGCGGTCGAGTTCAATACCTTTTGCAAACTGAAACAAAATAGCTTACAGTTACAGTTAGTCTGCGTCGGCCAAGTTTTGGGCAAAGGCCTCCCCCCACGATTTCTAGGCTTCTTGGGCTATTGTAGACCAGTAGTCGCTAAAGGCGTCGTGTTCGTCCCGCCATCTCTTGCGCGGTCTGGCGCGACGCTGTCTCGCTGTATTGGGACGCCATGCCAAAATAGCTTAACTTTATTTTTTTCGGTAAATGGGCTTTTATTGACTACATCCCGCCTGATGGAAAGCGAAGATGTAGCCTAAAGTGGAGCATTATTTTAAATTGGTAAATGGGTTTGCATATGACGACATCTGGCCTGATGGAAAGCAAATATGTGACTTTAGGTAGAGCACTTATTTTAGTTGATAAATAGGCGTGCGTATTACATCTCGCCTGATGGAAAGCGAAGACGTGGCCTAAGATGCACGCTTGCCCATAAGATGCCTATTTCTCTCTAGACTTAAAGATACATACGTTGTAGCTGTTTGGGAACAAAGTAGCTGGCAGATCGTTCCACTTCTTAGCAGTTCTGATAAAGGAAACGTTACGTTACGTCAGTTTTAGTACGGCCCAGTATACAGGTGAAACGACTCTCCCCGCATAGAAGTCCTCACATATGAAAGAGAGAAGATGGGATCAGTTCGTGCAGTTTTTAGGCATACTCCCAATTCAAATGAAATTCTCTTTATTCATTTTAAGCATCACAGACGCACTTATGAACGACAAGTGCAGTCCATAGAACAGTGACAGACACTCAACTTTCCGTATACTTGCTTTTTTTGTGAAAATATAATGTATGTTCGTAAAAATCTGCACAAATTCAAGGTAAATAGTGACCACCACAACATAAACACTAGAAATAAGGATAGAATTGCAGTACCTAGGTTTAGACTGAGTAAAACGAATAAGTCCTTCATGGGCAATTGTGTACGTTTTTACAATAAAATTCCAAAATATATAACTGAGCTCACAGAAAGTAGATTCAAATTGAGTGTGAAAAATATTCTAATGAAAAAAGCATACTATACAGTTAGTAATTACATAGAAGACAAAGATGCATGGAACATTCCGCTTCTGCCAAGTAGCCAACTGGCACATAAGAAAAATAATATTGTCAAAAACAAACATAAAATATTGTAACAAAAGTTCTGCAAAAGTTCTAAAAAAAATGCCCATAAGTTTCTTGCCGTATCTTCTTAGTGGTTCTTTTTCCGATACGGTGGTAGAGTCATTGTAATAATTGACGTTCATAAGTTCGTCTGTGACAACAAAACTGAAATAAAGAACTTTTGAACTTTGAACTTTCTTTACCACCACAGCAGTGTATCCTAACGGTCCCACAACACCCAGACAGGAAACAAACTTGCTCTTTTTTGTGCAAATACATTTGTTTTATTTTAACGGTAAATGAACCCGCAGCCTCAGAGGTGTATGAGATACGCGAACTTGTTCTATCTTCTCCAACATATCGACTATTCTCGGATGCAGCGGGAGTTCCTACTCTCCATATTCGGTCGGATTTTTGTTGGGCCGATTTTTGTGGTATTGTGTATAATGCACCGATTTTTGTAGGACCGATTATTATCGGTCGTATGCGTTAAGCCTAAATAACTATAATAATTAGAAAAAATATATAAAAAAAATAATTAGAAAACTAGTTACGACGAGAAACAACAAAACCCGGAAACACAAATAATACATTATTTCCGCTTTTTTCTTTTATATCGATTCCTTGATATCGAAATCATTGTGATAAAGTACTTAAACTTTAAATACCTACTTATTGTTCATCCTGAATGTAAATTCCACATCACTCACGGAATAATATATGGGGTCTTAGAAATAAAAACAATAATATAGATAATAAAAGATTTATTGTGTCTGACACTTTATTTTAAGTACACAATACAATAACAATGAAAACATAATAAAACATTTAGGGTCCTCGCACACGGGTAGCAGTCGCACGCAGTCGCCACTAGTGGTCCGCCACAGAGCCAACCACTTATCAACTTTTGATAAATTTTGTAGGTGGACGCACACTTGTATCCGGTGGCGGTCACTCGCTACAACAGTGGTCACGGTGGTATCCATAAAATGCATTTTACGAATGAAAAAGTGCGCCTAAAGCGCGTAAGAGAAGCCAATTGTATGAAAATTGAGAGTCAACCGTAATTATTGATAGTTTTCGCAGTCTGCTAATGCTAACTATCGAATTCGCTTGCGGGCCGATGCCTTGCTATCGAGCTATTTTAAGTTAATCAATATTCTTTAAAATATGTATCGTATTCCCTTGCGTTGCTATGTCCACACCTGAAAAATCGGAAATCGTACAATTTGCCAGTTATTCAGCCGCCAAGCAGTAGTGCGCAAGCATTACTGTGTTCCGGTTTGAAGGGAATTGTAGCCAGCAAAATTACTGGGCATTTTGAGACTCAATAGCTAATTGTCTCAGGGTGACGAGCGCAGTGCAGCGCCGCGCAGGATATTAGCAAAACAAAGATCTGGGTGGTGTTGTTGGTTATGGGCTGGCGTATTGCTTACCATCAGGCAAACTACCAGCTCGTCTCGTCATTCAATTACATAAAAAAACGACAGCGTTACGTACGACTCGATTTGACAGAATGCCAAGACCAGTAGCAGTCGAATCGTAGAAGTATCTCAGTAAGTATGATATTAATTGACAAAACTTATAGAGCCCATGTGGCCGACCACTGGTGGCTGTCGCGAGTCCGTGTGCAGATGCCATACTTTATGAAATAACTTTTAAGTAATTTTAAACAGCTTTGGATAATACAATCAATAGTACAATAAAACTTAACATGAACCGGTTAATTAACGCCCAACGATCACATTTTACATAGACCCTGACTCCTAACAAGAATATGATGCTTCTAGGGAACCAAAGACTACAAGGTCCAAAGCCCCACAACACCCAGGCACGAGAGAAAGCTTGCGTTTTTACATGAGCACAAACATTTTTCAAGTAGCGAGAAGCGAAACCGCAACCACCGCGCGATTAGCCCTCGTCAGCTGCTCATCCACTACACTCATCATTTCTTAAATTCTTCTCTAGCTATTTGGTATAAAATCGGATGAATAACCTGACATGCGGGAATACCCTGAACATTTACCAACTGTCACTTGTGCCAACGTAGAATCGAGGTGAACAATGGGTTAACTTGATTTTTTTAACTGAAAATTTAAATCCATTTCGTGGGTTAACCACTATTTCACGTTGGTGCAAAAGCTAGAGGGCCTTAGTATTCAGTAGTTTTATAATCCAACCCCTAACATCTATCTATAACTAGGTATCATAAAACTATAATGGATGAAAAATCAACAGTTACGAGTATATATTTTTGCGTGTCTTGCATGCTTCTATTAGTAAAATTAAGTGATAGAATTAAGCTAGAACCTAACAGTTTAAGGTCTAGGCGTAAGTATTTAAGTCTTCGCTTCACTTTTATGCTTTTTGAACATTCAACTCGTACTTCATTTTAGTTCATTATAATTGTAATAGGGGATCGGACAACTTTTCAGAAAGTGTTTTATATTAACTACAATCAATATATATAGCCATGAAAAATACTATTTTAATTAAATAACGCTCTAAAAGTACCTAAAACTATATTTAAATATTATGTTTCAAATATTGCCGCGGAAAAGGTTACCTCAAACTTGTGACGTCGTATGTAGGTAGAAAACGACAAACACTTCGAAATAAAACTTGCAAAGAAATTTAAATACGTTTTGTGAAGTTTGGGGACGATATTGTAGTAATGGAACGAAAAAATTAGCTAAAATACATTTTATGAACAGCAAAAACGTAAAATAAACACAGTGTTGGTGTTTCGGAACAGATTAAAAATGTCAGAATTATTAGGTTTTATTTATTGCTTTAAAAATATAAATCATTATTATTTCACAAAAATATTGATTGAATGATCTTTCTGGTTTGACGAACATTCGTTCTAACTACATTTTAGATTTTTTCTCGATTACTGTCCGATCCCCTATTACTTCATTATAACTCGACTCAAATCATTTTAACGACGTTTTAAGCTCAAAGAATAAAATTGAGGCATTAAGCGAAAAACCATCTACAATGCGAAATTCGCGTCGTGTCACTTGCAAAAGCAGCCACAACGCGATTGCGAGTGACTATCTCAAAGAGACCACAATGCGAGTTCGCTGACAGTTTTATCTCTTAATGAGCGCTTTCGTCCAATGAGCCGTACGCATCATTTCTGGTTACACGCCAACACATATTCAAAATCTGCTAATATCAATAGACAGTAAATTAAACCTATATAACACAAACTATAGCTATATAAATCTTTGTACAATAACATGTCCTAGCAATCAGATGAATGATGAAACAAGTCACAATACCTTCAAAAACTAGAATCACTATCACTGTCACTTAGACTGCTGCTTGAAGAACTAGATGAGCTTGAAGACGAGCTGGAATCCGAGGAACTGTCGCTTGATTCAGTCAGAATCAATCTCCTCCGCTTTTGTGGAATTAGGCCATTGTTTCTGCTGTCCAGTGAAGGTAGCTTACGCTTTTTCGCCTTGCAGTCTCTAGTCCAATGTCCAAACATGAAGCAGTTCCGGCAGGGTATGGAAGAAAAGGTATTCGGTTGCTCCGGCTTCCTAGATTGGTTGGTCTCTTGCTTTTTAGCTGCATGCATCTTGCCTCCAGATGGTTGTCTGTTGTAAGTACCCAAGGTCATTTTGGTATGTGCGTTGATAACTATGAACACGGAGTGGACAGAACTTTGTCTCATAAGGATCAAATCTTGCAATAGATTGTCATATAATAAACGCGACCACTTCTCAAGTAAAAAAATAATGATAATATCATTTTTAATACACAAACAGTCATATATATGATTTTTGATTGTGAGTTTAAACGTAATGTTCGTTTCATTTGGTTTAAAATCAAAAGCCGGCTTGGACAATTTTCTTAAACCTTTTTTAATTCTGTATAAACAGTTAACTGGTATCTTTCCCCATCGTTTAATAACAAAAGTAAATAATTATAACAGAATATAAAAAGTTTATGTAAGTTGAGCAAAATTGCTAAGGTTATGCACTTGAAGTTATGCGAAATTTGGTTTGGATCTACCAACTAAATACTATTTATTTTACAATGTTTGTTGTAGCAGTTTTTTTAAGCACCCAACTAAGTTTTGGTTACATAGTAACTAGTAAAGTAATCTGTGGTTTAACCAGGCCTATCGCACTCCGCACTGTAGGTACGAAGCTACAAGTACATACACCAGTAACGGGTCGTGCGGAGTTCAGTGGGTTGCCGCGCGCCGCCCGTGACGCACGTACATCATGCGCCCGCCGCCGCCCGCGCCACTTTACAACTAGTATTACGTGGTATTACTGTCTAACACAAATATGAAAACAAGCAAATACTGCATCGTATTTGGCTGCCTAAATACCAACAAGGACCGGAATCTATCTTTTTTTGCACTTCCGAAGCAAGTCTAGCAGTCTTGCAAGTCCTAAATGTACCTACAACATTTTAAGAAAGTTATATTATATCTATTTTTAAATTCTTTTAAGTGAAATGGTGTGCTATATGTATATACTACGTACGTATATATATAACAAAGAATTACCTACCTACTCAAAACTTTTATTCTGACATAAATGATGAATTTTATTAGTAGGTATTAGGTATTATTATATAGTCTGTGCTTTTTATTATTATTATCAATGTCTCTCATATCGTATTTGCCTGAGTAGGTAATGACAAGATCTGTTTAAACAAGTGACGATAGGGTTTACTAGATCAGGTATAGCTTTGTTATGTGTTTATTATCTAAATATTTTTACTTGAGACCTAACAGGTACTTTTTTATTCGCCAACCACTATTTATAGAAACGGAGACTAAATCAAAACTAAAGTTTCTTTCTTTCCATCCAGCTAGCCATCCTCACAAACTTTCGCATTTTATTGTTCACAGAATGAGAATAATAGTACCTAATACATAGTAGAGATTCATTACTTGAATTATACAAATTTATATTTCATCACGACACAAGTATCAACCCTAACGTTACACGTGCCGCGTGCGCGCTGTAGGCAGTGGCGTAGCTACGTTAAACTACATTCTACAGGTACCTATAGTATGTCCGTAAATATATATAACCAACTTCCACAAATAATTAAAAACAAAAAAGATGATAAAAAAATTATAAAACAACTAAAACAACTATTGATAAACAAAAGTTACTACACGCTTGATGAATATTTAAATGACCAATTTAATAAATAATATACCTAATATTTATGACGAATATACAATAATAAATCCATAATATACAATGATGATTATAAAATTAAATGACAAATTGTAAAATGCTATATGAAAATAAAAATAATCTTAAGACTCTTTAAAAATTTTCAATTATTATAATTAGTATTATTCTTATTAATTTGATTGAATTTTTAACCGACTTCAAAAAGGAGGAGGTTTACAATTCGACGGTATGTTTTTTTTTTTTTTTTTTGTGTGTTTGTTACGCGATTTCTCCGCCAATTATGCATTGATTTCGATGATTCTTTTTTTTATTGGTAGGTAATACTTCAAAGGTGGTCCCATATAAATTTTATCGAAATTCATTCAGTAGTTTTTGAAAAAAATAGCAAAAACAAAAAATATAAGTTTAATCTTCAAGTCGGTTCTTGTTTTTTTCGTAACCAACTTTCTAAAGGTGGAGGTTTGTATTCGACTGCTTCACCTGCTTCACCCAGGGTTGACTTCCGGTGAGGGAACTCCTCAACGGTGAATAGTACAGACACAACATTTCGTAAATAGATTTAACCATAATAGCCTGTTCTAAATTCCATCATGACATGGCAGATACGCCCAGGATTGACTTCCGGCGAGGGAACTCTTCAACAGAGATATAGGACAGACATGAAATTTTTTTGTACATGCATTTAATTGTGATAGCCCGTTTTAAACTTAGTCATGATGTGGCTTCTAGATCATAAAAGCTTGTCTTTAAAAACTTTTTGAATTAATTTAATTAAAACTTGTTTTTCACTAAAAAGGGTAAAATAAATTATTTTTCAAAAAAAACTAAACCGACTTCAAAACCACAAATGGCACTCAAAAGTAAAAAATAAATTAATATAATTATCATAAGCGCTACCCACTCATATATTTGAAGTCGGTGCCAGCCAAGTCTAAAAGGTAGTAGATAGATACTACCTACAAGTAGTACTTACTATATACATATTTATCTGCTACCTATTAGACTTGGCTGGCACCGACTTCAAATATATGAGTGGGTAGCGCTTATGATAATTATATTAATTTATTTTTTACTTTTGAGTGCCATTTGTGGTTTTGAAGTTGGTTTAGTTTTTTTTGAAAAATAATTTATTGCTATATAACTTTTATACTTAGAAGCAGTCTTCCTCTCTTCTAAATGCGTGCCCGACAGGGTCCTTAGTGAACTGACTACAAATTAACTATCTGTTGTACCTACCTACATTAAGGAATGCATTAAATAAATAAAGTCTCGAACATTTTTGTTTGAAATTTGCGGGGAGTTCCCCGCAAGTTTCTGATGACGAATCTGGAGTACGAACTGGAGTAGAACGAACGATTTTAAATAGTTTAGTTAGGGCCCTTGTTTATTTTTGGCCCAGGGCCTTTGGTTACCTAGCTACACCACTGTCTGTAGGTTAATATGACTAGTAGGTATGCAGCGCTACGCGAGCAGACTTGAATTTTATTGCGTCATAGCAAGAGTCGCTATTTGTTTAAATTTCTTTGTGGAGTGATGCTTCTGTTCCTTTAGTATTCTGTGGCTTAACAAAAAAAAAATATTGGTAACTCAACAACTACAACAGACATGCAAGTAAAAAAAAATTGTGCTTACCCATTCAAGGTCTGTATATTCTTCTTAAGAGCCTCATTCTCTTCCTTCAACCGGTTGGTCTCGAGGTTCTGTATCTTGACATACTCCAGTTGTTCCTTGAGAGCTGCCACGGCTGAGTCACGGCTTACTAACTTTTTCTCATATGACCGCAGAAGGTCTCTGTAAAGAAAGAAATTATACTTTTAGCATAATAAACATACTGTACATCAATTGAGTAAATTATGTACTCTTTTGAACATAGATGACAACATCAGTATTATGAGAGCTGGCTTAAAGTGGCACAAGAAAGATTATTTACACCAGCATTAGGACAATTTAGGCTAGACATAGGACAAAACAGTGAAGATTTTAAAGCAAGAGCTGAATTTGGTTTCCTTTGATAACTTTTGTTTCTTTAAAATAGCTTATCTGACCATGAACTGAAATGTTAGTCCATTGTGAACTTCAGTCTTCAATATATGAATGTGAAATTATGAAAATGTGGACTTTGTATTTGTACTAATGTGGTATATAATAATTATTATATTAAAATTATATTAAATTGGCCCACATAAGTACAAATACAAAAAAATACCTAAATTAATTTATCCACATGAGACTCAACAGCTAATTGTCTCAGAGTGTGACGAACGCATACAGCGCCGCGCAGGATTTTGCAAAACAAAGTTCTGGGTGGCGCTGTTATTGTTATGGGCTGGCGTATTGCTTACCATCAGGCAAACGATCAGCTCGTTTCGTCATAAAGTTACAAAAAAAAACACATTTTCATAATTTCACATTCATATATTGAAGATTATAATCTGTGTCAGAAGGACAGCTAAATTGAGTGTAAAAATGAAAGAACTTACTCATTCCTCTTCAAGTCAGTAGTGAGCGCAGTTAGCTTGTTGTCCCTCTCCTGGCAAGCTGCCTTCGTCTGCCGCAGGTGTAATTGTGCATCATCGAGTCTTGACTGCAGCATGGCCGCATCATCAACACACGACTCGTTGGATATGGTCGGGTAGAGGCGGAACATGCACTTCTCTGTCACTTTGTAGCGGCATTGTGGGCACGATTTGGATCTGTTGGTTTTGAAAATGCTTTTTGCTACCATTAAGTCTAGTTTTGTAACAACTAGGGTGTCTAGGCATTTGTATGTTTCTATGTGTATGTATCTATGAATGATTGACAGTATCTTTTGAATGGTTGTTTGGATCTCTATGAAGCATACCTTTATGCTATAAAGGTATTTAATACAATAGAATTCACAAGTTTGAAGATAAGCTAATTTGTCTGGGGGTTGTTGAGATTAAGAAGATGTGAAAATTGGGAAAGCTTAGTTTGGAGTGAACCATTAGTATATTCTTATAAGGTATCAAACACCTGATGGTCAGCATCTTTTATTCTTATATCTGGATAGGCAATCTTTTGTCCAATCTCACCTGGTGGAAAGTGACGATGTGGATGAAGATGGATCATGCTTCCCTAAAAGATACCTATTTATTCAGTTATCAGCTGTTAATATACCGAGTTATTCAAAAGAGCAATAAGCCATTGAGTCCGTAACCAGACTAACCTTTGTACTTATAGATTTGACTTGATTCACATTTGATCTGCGATCACCTTTCTTCACCAATCACCGATCTTTTATAAGCAAAGTTTGACTTGTAACTCTTCTTGATTCTAGACTGCTATGATATTAGTTTATAAATTTGAGATTAAAAGGCCATTCTATCGCACCTGGTCCAACTGGGCCCCAATTCACTATGACAACTTTGCGATTCCTTGCTTCGAAAACACGTCGATTCCTTCTTCCAAAATCATTTCTATGGCGCATTCATATATTCATATATATGACGCGTCATAGAGAATACAAATTTCGCATATGTCGTTTATTAATGAAGGATTCGACGTTTCCTCGACGCAAGGAATCGCCAAATTGTCATAGTGAACTATGACTATACTTATAGTGAACTATGACAATTTGGCGATTCCTTGCGTCGAGGAAACGTCGATTCCTTCATTAATAAACGACATATGCGAAATTCATTAGGGCCCTGGTTGATCGGATCATTCACGAGTACACATCTTATATTTATAATTATCATACACAGGCTCATATTTAACAATAAATATTAGGATTTATTTGACCAACCTTTCTATCCACTGCGCCAAGCAATGGTGATGAAATATGTGGCCACATTTCGTCACATAAATGTTCTCAGCTTGGTTCACCAAATCACTGCAGATTGTGCACAATATATGCATTTTTCTGAAACATTCGAAAACACAGGTTTATTTATGGAACCACTCTAGAGACTAGGGAGAAAAATTAGAGAACTTTATTAACTTTATATATTAACCTTTTTACTGAAAGTCAATGAAATTAGATTTAGCTTACCCTCTTATTAAATAATATTTTGGTAACCTCAATTTCAGCCGTTATGTCAGAAGATTCATTTTAGCATATATTTTGTTCAGTTTAAATTATAAGGTTGCCGTTCGCACAAAACTATAGCACAAAACCAAATTAAACCATTATTTTTCAACTTTAATATTATAATATTCTCTTTGATTTTTCGAAACATTTACAAAACAGAACAATGCAGTAGGGGTGCTCGATATGAATCGATATGTGATAAAATATCGATACATTTATTTGATATATCGAATCAATTCAATATTATCGAATCATTGAAGTCAATATATAATATCGATACATTTTATCCGATATATGAAATATCGTACAATATTAGAATGTTTAGGAAAACTCATCATTAATTAATTTACATATTTATTCATTTCAAACATGTTCAAAACGTATTCTTCAGCTACACCTATCGTTAATTTTCAATAAAAACTCAACTACAAAAAATATCCAATCTATCTAGTTTGTTGTCCAAGTTCGCCAACCCGATTCGGATTCACGAAATACTCTCAAGAAGGCAGCATTGTACTTGTATCACCCCGCTTGAACCATGATCGAGTTGCAGATCTACTTTGATTATTGCATTATCGTGGCTTAAAGGACATCGTATCCGGGCCAGTAAAAATATTAAAAAAATATTGTATTATCTATGGTGGATTGGTAGAAATAAGATGGCTGGTTATATATATGATAAGTTGATTGATTTTTAACCTTGGTGGGCTGACTTATTTACTCCTAATAGTCTTTTCCGTTCTACAATACGATATATCGAAAGTATCGATGTTTTTGACTGATATATCGTTAAACATCGATACAATATTTCGATATATTATATCGGAAAAATATCGATATTTTTTGTACATGAACATCACTACAATGCAGTGTTGCCGGCAGTCAAACGCACAGGTCAAACGCAAGGAATATAATATACTGTTCCTTGCGTTTGACGTGACAACGACAAACGTGAAATGAACATCACAGACTAGTAAGAGATACTAATGATAACGAACACGAAAAGTCCGAAATCGAAACAAAAGTTACCTGAAATTACCCGTTTTTCTCCAACTTCGACGAAACAAAAAGTTTTAGTTTTAGCAGCGTATGTAATATGTATATGTCTAAAACCGCACAACCGCACGATTACAATTATATAATATAAGGCATCGTTGGATACGTCTCAACTAACTGCATCTCATTTAGTCTCATGTTAAATCTTTTTTCTTTTCTCAGAAACTTAAGATTTGATAGGTTGTTTTGAGGAAAACATTTCTGATGGGGAATAAAGCCTGGGCGTAAAAAGTAGGGCGAAGCGTAACCTATGTGAATATGTAAAAATAGCATTTATAAATGATTTGAGTGGTTGACTTTTGATAGAAATTTCACGTGTCCCGAGATTTTATTTTTGCGTCCGATCTATGCCAAGAATCCCTAAATTGATGAGGAGAGTGGAGTGATGACTGGTACCTAGGGCTTATCTTATTATTTGTTTTTGTTTTCGGTACATTATCTACATCATCATGATCTTTCTTTTCAGTAAAACCGTTTAACCTAAAAAAATACAAATTTTTACCACTTCACTATGAAATAGGTGGAGTCCCTTACGTATAATACGCACAGGATAGAAAAATAAATATAGATTTTTTGTATGCTATTGTCGCAAAATTACCCGAAAAACATCAAATATCCGCTTACCAAAATTATCCGAAATCGGGTAATTTTAGCTGAACCGGCAACACTGAAACAAAGAAATAGCTAGGGTTGAACGTACCTCTTGGTCTTGCTATAGAGAAAATATTCGCGAACACTAGAGAGTAGCTCGACATCATTATTATATCACAGTCTTTAACTAGACTGTGATTATAATATAAATGCAAAGAGAACTCTGTCTTTTAGGTGTATGTTACCATTTTACGACTAAATGATTAAAATATAGATCCTGGCTCATATAAATAGGATTTCCTGCACCTAAGGAACCAGAACCTACGAGGACGAGAACCATAATCCCATAACCCCAAACACGAAACAAATGCTTGCGCTGGTTTCTTTCTGAGCACTAACATTTGTCCCATCAGAATCGTAGGAATCAACCCCGCAACATCAGTGGTGTACACCACAAAGGCTGACAAAACAGACAGAACGTTTCTTATGTACATCCGATTTGGCCGATTCTGATTTCTGATATCCGATGTTTTTTTCCCCCACACTATTTGACACTTGACTTCGTTTCATTGCTGTCATCTGTCACCTCCCAATTGTCATTTGTCATTCGTGTTGTGGACATTGTGGTCTTGCGAATCGCCCTTTCGTCCAATTTTATTTATAAAATCTCGCATTTTATCTATTAATAAACTGAGAGAATACTTTTAGACTATCATTTCAAGACGTCGGAGGCGCTCAAAGGAAAAGTGTTTATAAAATGGCCTCGTAATTACATGCGGTGAGCGTCGTTTATACTTTGCGCGAATCGAATTTGTTTTTGTTTAGTGAACCAGCGTTCACTCGTGAAAATGTGGCTAAAATTTACTCTAAAATGTATGAACGGTACATAAATATCTATACGACCTAGTTTCTGAATGTATAAATCAGTCAGCTGTCGCTTAAAAATCAATGTTTTGATAAGATATCATTCTAATATTTTTCCGACTGATTAGAGCTTTGGAAGTGATAATGCTTCGTGAAAACAGTGATAATAACGCCACAAAAGTACTGTCAATGTTGGCGTGAAACATTTATATTGGTGTTAAGGTGTTGTGTAAATAGTTTGCAAAATGCCTGGGAAAATCAAAGTGAAGGTGTTGGCGGGAAGGAATTTGCCTGTAATGGACAGAGCCAGTGATACTACGGATGCTTTTGTGGAGATAAAATTTGGAGGGATCACTCACAAGACTGACGTCTGTAGGAAGTCATTGAACCCCCATTGGAGCAACACAGAATGGTATAGGTTCGAGGTAAGACTATTTGTTTTGTTTGGATATTTTAATTAAATTTAATTAACTACTTGAGAGCACCAGATTGAATACTCAACAACCGTAACCTCGGCCCAGATATCAAGCAGTTAAGATAAATGAAAAAGTGGCATTGTTTATTAGCTTTCTTGACCTCCTTTCCTAAATGGTCAACTTAATTTTGAGAATTGAAATAGCTGGGGGAATGTAGTAGACAGTCACATTTTGGTAACTGAACATTACGTAAAAATTAAGCAGATTCAAAGCATAAACTATTACTAATAATCATTCTTCCATCTTCCATTATATATCTTTTATAATATAGGCCTTTCTTTAAACTGTATGTTAGTTAGAAGCTAAACAAATCTGTATCCAATAGAGACAACGGCTGTTCTTTTTCAGACAAACCAAATAATGGTTCCTGAATAGCATGAAAACCTAGAGAAAATAGAAAACTTATTATTTCCAGTTAGCATTTTAAATATGATATAACCATGCTACTTGTCGGTAAAGTTGTGACGTCTGGTAGTTAATTTTATTATAAATCAATGATAGACCACTGGCATTCATCCTAACTGAACAATTACTTGACGTCCACCTTCCATTATAAAAATCAAAATAAAGGCATTGCTTACATACTGCACATATCAAGGTTGAATTTTTTTGTAATAATCACCAAAATCTTGGCTCCGTTACAAACTGTCATCTGCCATGTGCAGTGTATTTATATATTAATGTCTGGCGTCCGTCTGAGAGGTATTTGTTTGTGTGTTTCCACAATGCAGCCATATGTTAAACGCTTGAGCTATTTGAAATGGTGCCAAAAGTGCTCTCGATGGAGACTGTTTGGTTTCTAATGGTGATTTAGATTTTGATTAGTATTTACAACTACAACCTGGGAGTCTTCAAATCGAGAGTGAACAAGTATCTTCTAGGTAAGTGTGTTACATCTTAGACCACATCGTCGCTTACCATCAGGTGAGATAGTGATCAAACACAAGCCTATAACCAATTAAAAAAAAAGATTAGTATTTTGTTCAATGATGGCGAGAGATAGGGGAGAATGGCAGCACCAAAGGGGGCGTACTTTGGTGCTTTATGCTCAACAGTGGGAGATAACGGGCCGATGATGATGATGATTTTGTTCAATATCTTAATTTGGAACTGTTCGAATATTTGCATATTTTGTTGAATAATTCAACAAAATTAGGCTTAATATGGCACTGGTGACACCGACATGTAGGTGTTAGATAAAAATAAATAAAAAGAGAATTAGGCTGATAAATGTTAGGTTACTAGATCTCTTTGCAAAATGGTCCTGTTTGTCTGTTGTTTATTCTTTAGAAAAAAAAACTGTTATAATAAAAATGGCACTGGGCTGGTCACGTCTGTCGCATGCCAGAAGAGCTGTGGGCGAAAATCACCACCAAGTGGCGCCCCGATACAGCAAGACGGCGTGGCGGCAGACCGCGCAGGAGATGGTGGGACGAACTCGACGCCGACAGTGACTATTGGTCTACAATAGCGCAAGATCGCGAAGCCTGGAAGTCATGGGGGGAGGCCTTTGCCCAAAACTGGGACGACACAGGCTTACAGTAACAGTATAATAAAAATAATAAATGACTATTGCGTAATTTCAGGCTGCATCTGCAATTCTGCATAACATATTATATTGTATGACCAGTGATTCTACAGAGTGCCTGAATTATAATAATACTTGCAATACCTATATATTTTGTTGGCAACAGACATAATGCTAAAAATAATGATTGTGTGCCCATTTTAAACTCATTATCGAGTTCATTGACGAAATTTATGTTTAAAATAAATGGCAATGAAAGCTGTCTTGAAGTTTAAACTTTTACATAATATTTTTGTTGTAAATATTCTTTGCTTTTGTATAAATTCGCACTTGTAAGATGTGGAACGACCTACCTTCGTCGGTATTTCCCTTGTCTACATGGAGTCCTTTAAAAGGGGAATTAATAGAGTCCTTAAGGGTCGGCAACGCATCAGCAATGCCTCTGGTGCTGCAGATGTCCATAGGCGACGGTAACTGCTTACCATCAGGCGGGCCGTCTGCCTGTTTGCCGACACATTAATAAAAAAAAATTATATTGTAAACAATGACTATAAGTTTTTATTGTTTACAATTGTCTATTATTATATTGTAGGTCTCTATCAGGGTTCAAAAGGACTTGTCTCTTTTCCATTTGACTGATTGCTCATTATTTTGAATGAGAATGTATGGCAATGTTGTACATAGTCTTGACCAATGATATTGCTAGAAACAATGTCCAAGGAGGCCTGACCTAATGATGCATTTGGGAGAAGATTGATACATGGGACCTTCTTGTCAGTACCTAATTCGTGTTTGGGCTCTGAACCAGTTCTGATTTCAACTCGCTTAAAGCAAAAAAAAATAGTGTACATAGTCCGTAAGTTCGAATCCAGACGGGATTCGTACTCGCGACCGGCCTAGACGGTTGATGCTGTAAACGCTATTGCATCATCATTATCAGCTTACAACGGCAAATTGCTAGTCACAGGCTTCGCCCAAAGTAAGCCACTGAGCCCAATCTTCGGCTCTCAGTCACTACCAGCTACCCTGCGTATATCGTCGCTCCATCTAGTCGCAAGGCGTCCTACACTACGTTTGCTGATTCGCGGTCTCCACTCTAGAACACGTCTATCCCACTGTTTTGCAGGAAATATGACAAGTCTACTGCCACTTCAGCTCGCTAATTCGCTACGTCGGTAATGTCGGTAACTTTAGTTCTCTGGCGAATAACTTCGTTCAAGATTGAATGTTAATCTTAATTTATTTATTTATTTCATTTGAATATAGGAACAAAATAGATACACACTAAATCTATGTAACATTAATTTGATCATTATAAATAACTAGAAGTGACAGTCAAACAATTTTATATTAAATCTAACATGCAACATGCAAAATTGGAGAAATGTACGTATTGTTGGATATGTGTGACCCTAGCTCTTTCGGTAGGATTCCCTGTATTTGTGAGAGCTAGTTCCCTTCCCAAGGTTCTTCTTTAAGGTTCATCAATCAGTTCAAATCGATCCGTCAGAGTAATAAAGTATTTAGAGAGTTCTAGAGCGAGTGTGGCTCAGCGGGGACTCGTGCGCTTTTCGATCCGACGTACCTGGGTTCGAATCCCGACTCGGCCCTGCACCAATGACTTATAGCTAAGTGCAGATTTTGCACGCTCGCTCTAAAACGGTGAAGGAAAACATCGTGATGAAACCCGCTTACGCGCTTTGGAGTGGTAGGCTCTGGCCGTGGTTGTAATACCACCCACCGAACAAAGCCATGCCGTCAAACGACCTACTCGTGTTTCGAGATGATGTTCGGTGAACCATCGGGGAGACGGGTCTGAGTAGCCGCTCAACTACCGTCTCTCTCTAGATCTATGTGCTTCATCTCAGGCCACATCATCGCTTCACATCAGGCGAGATAGTGGCCAAACATGGATATATTAAGCGTAAAAAAAATGTAACTTTCCTTTTTTTATGGAACTAAGATGAGACTAGCAAGTCGTTTGCCTGATGGTAAGCGCTACGCCTGCCCACAACAATTGCAGTGCCACCCAGAACTTTAAATAGGTACCGTAATAAATTATTTTTCAAAAAAAACTAAACCGACTTCAAAACCACAAATGGCACTCAAAAGTAAAAAATAAATTAATATAATGACGAGTAACTTTCATTTTGTGGACCGTGACTGTGAGCGTCTCCGTAACTCCGTATGTTATAACAGGGATCGCACTGGTTGAAGACAGTGATGGACACTGTGTTTAGGTACTAGTATCGGCGACGAGAGAGACCTGGCGAAGTTTATGAAGCATATCACTACGCCACCGGAGAACTCACGCCTCTAGCCTCGTTTGCCAATGAAGAGGTCACGGCTCGAAACCCATCCGTAGTACCTATCGAAAGTATCGAAAGTACCGGGATTTCCCGGTTCTGTGTCAGTATCGGCCAAAAATTCCCGGTACTGAGAATGGTACCGAAACTGCATGCCCTATGCGAACTTATTTTCAAATTTATTATATTAATATATTTTTGAATATATATTTTTACTATTAATCAAGTAACAAGGACTTAATACTCATCACAATAACCACAAAATAAAAATAAAATGTCAACAAATTCATACAATATAGGGATTAATTAATAAAATGTCATACAAATTCATACATATAGGGAATTATCATGCAAATTAAGTCAACTATGAAAAATTTAAACAGAATTTAAGAATATACATATACCACCATTATATGCTAACATTTTCTAACCGGCATTGAGACTGCTACATGCCTGTCGCAGCCATGCCGTATATATTACCCACTCATTTAAACTCAATTATTGCTCATGCTATGTTTCTCTTCACCAACAGGTAGACGAATCTGAGCTGCAAGATGAACCGTTACAGCTTCGATTGATGGACCACGACACCTACTCGGCCAACGATGCTATCGGCAAGGTGGTGATCAGCCTGGCACCACTGCTAGCAAGGGAGGCGAACAATGTGAAAGGAACTGCTGGACCGCCTGGTGGTAAGTCGCAGGGTTAGAATAGGTTCTTTTCTAATGGAATCAGGCGTGACGTTGCGGAAATTCATCTCTAATCTGAAACGCAATGAAAATGTCTAGGGTAATTCCGCTGAATACATATATTTATTCAGCGGAATTAACTAGAAATTTTCATTGCGTTTCAGAAATTCTTTTCTGTCTTTCCTTTGATCCTTTTTCCGTTCCTTCGGTACATTCCTCCCTCTCTTTCTTTTCTTTCTCCCTCCCTCCCCGGTCTTTACTTCCCTCTCTGCCTCTTTCTCTCCCTCCCTACTTTACATTGTTTACATTACATCTATTTTACTCACATTTAAAGCAAATAATGTATTCTATTCTCTCTCCCTCCTTTCTTCTGCTGCAAGATGATTGAATAAGAAAAAGTTTGCTCGAGCGGGGTTCGAACCGGCGTGTCTTCCGAATACCGTACCGACGCCTTAACCAACTTGGCCATCTAGCAACTCATTTTATTTATTTTACCACGTTATATTAAGTCACGTTCATGTACATGTTTGTCTGTCTGTCGTTCCGGGTGGAATCTTGCAACTCAAATTTCGAGCACTTCCCGATTAGCTATCCGGCTGAAACTTTCAGGGTAGCTTACAACTTGAAGACAATGCATTCTAAATCTATAAAAACTAGATTATTTTTTTTAATCCTAATGGATTAAAAATAAAGGATTATTTTTCTTTTATCTGAATATAAAATCTAATATTTACACGCGAAGCTAATATCTAAATCACTATGTTACCATAGATTACTGCATAATATCTACGACACGTATAGTTCCTGAGAACAGTTGTTTGCCAAAACATCGCTCCATTGATTGTTGATGTTTGAATGATGCTCGTGTTGCTTGTTCGGAATGCAGTGTGAAATAGTTTCAGTTGCAACTTGCTAATTTTGTACCACGTTTTTATTAAGTCACTTTCTTGTTTGTCTATCTGTCGTTCCTGGTGGAATCTTGCTACACAAATTTTGAGCACTTCCCGATTAGCTATCCGGCTGAAACTTGCAACTCGATGATATTGCATTCTAAATCCATTTATTCTTTAAACGGTGTTTACATTAATTTTTAAACGACTTTACTAAGGAGAAGGTTATCTATTCGATTGTATTTTTTATTTATTATTAATATTTTTTTTTATTTTTTGTGTTTGTTAACTCCGAAATCCGTCATTTATGAACCGATTTGGAAAATTCTTTTTGTGTTGAGTTCAGTACAGCTACGAAGCGGTCCCATATAAATTTCATCTATATTTGATCTTGGTCGGTTTTTGTTTTTTCTAAAAAAACATTATAGCCTTGTTTTCTGTACGTCCATCCCATACAGTCGTTAGGCCATGTCGGAGGCCTTCGGGCGATCTAAAAACTCCACAGGGTTGGCCACTCAACCACACGAGAGAAGGAGAAGAAGTACAGAGACTCTGGCTTAACAAAGATTTCCTGTATCTAGGGAACTAGGAACTATGGAGGATCATGGTCCCACAAGACCAAGACACGAAAGAAATGCTTGCGCTTTTTTTTTCTGTGCACGAACATTTGTCCCACCGCTTTAGATTTCCGGGTTACCAGCTCGCAGACGTACATTAGTGATGTAACCATTTCTCGTTGCTATCGACAATAATCCTGATTCTGACGCCTAGCTACGGAGTTTCTTACTTTTAGGCAACCGCATTAAATACTTTTTGACGTGAAGTGAAAAGTGATGCGAGTTCGATTTTGTCTTATTCTCCAAAACAAGTTTTTCTTCGAGTGATAATGAAAAATACCGCTGGATTATTTACCCATTATAATAATAATAATAATTAATGCCCCGCTGCCGGCGGCACTCTAGGTTTAGGGTTTTTATAATATTTTGTTATTATTAAGTCATATCAATTTTTTTTTATGTCATACTAACTTTTATAAAGTTGTATCGAAGCATTTTATCGATATTGTTCGCGTCTAGTGTATTCGTGTAAATTTTATTGATTTGTCAATGTAGTTGTGATGTCGTGCGCTTCTTGTGATTGATTGACTGCTAGTGTGAGTAGCCAATAAAAGCGCTGTGCGAACGCGTTGTCATGTGACTCGATATGTTTTTATTTAGTTGCGTGTGTAATTGTAATACTAGTGGGAAAAAAGGGCGACATGCGTCTTTAATATAATAAAACGTTCGATGCCAATCTCCTCCCTTTCAATATCTGAGGGTGAGATAGTGGTCAAACGCAAGCCAATAATAAAAAAAAACCATTGGCGTGACTTTATCATGGTGGCTTTATGACATATTTTCCATGTCCCTTTCAGGTGCAGTGATGTCGGGCTGGATCCCAGTCTTCGATACGATGCACGGAATCCGAGGTGAACTGAACGTCATCGTGAAGGTGGAGCTGTTCTCCGACTTCAACAAGTACAAGACTTCCAGCTGCGGCGTGCAGTTCTTTCACTGTAAGTTTAGTGACGTGTGTTGGATAACAGATGGCGCCACACGTGTAGTGTGATCGTGGTAGCGGCTATTAGTCTATAAGACATTTCTAACACCTGACTGGTACATTACATAATTATGTAAATTGTTTTCGTTACCTACAGATATTTTTAAATATATAATAATAATGGGCTGGACACGTCTGTCGTATGCCGAATGCGCTGTGGGCTAAGTTGACTACAGACTGGAGGCCAGACAACGCAAGAAGACGGCGCGGCTGACCCAGCAGATAGCGGGACGAGCTCAACAAATTTTGTCCAGACGGAGCTCAACTGGCGCAAGACAGGGACGAGTAGAAAGAATGGGGAGAGGCCTTTGCCCAGCAGTGGGACACTAACGGCTAAAATAATAATAATAAATACGCCCAACGATCACAAACATAGATCTTGGTCCCTTTCTTTTCTTTTAGGTTTCCTTGATCTAGGGAATCAGGAAGTATGAGGACCTTGGTGCCACAACACCCATGAAACAAATGCTTACGCTTTTTTTTCTGTACACAAACATTTGTCCCATCGCGGGAATTGAACCCGCAACATTTTGGTGAATGTGATTTGAGCCAACCTGCCCAACCACAGATGCTGTCTAATATAATTTGATTTACGTCACATGTTGCAATAAATTAAGATGTACCAGTTGTTTGTTTCTCCATTAATTTTACACGTAATAAATCAATTTGCGTGCTAACAATTACCCATTACAACGAATTGTAAACCATGACTGTTTATGTTTCCATCGGTAGTAAAGCGGTTATTTCCAAACTAACGTCACAGAATAATGGATAGTACTAGCTTCCACCGGCTGTTGTTTCGGAGTGAACTGTAAACACATTTGAATGATGTACAAGTTTGAGATATGATTAGGTACCGTATAGTTTAGTATAGGGAAACGAAATAACTCTGTGGTGTAGTGGTTGGGCAGGTTGGCTCAAATCTGGGTGGTGCTGTTATTGTTATGGGCTGGCGAATTGCTTACCATCAGGTAAACGACCAGTTTCGTCTCGTCATTAAGTTACATAAAAAAAAATCTTATACACCGCTGTGGTTGCGGGTTCGATTCTCGCGACAGAATAAATGTTTAGGCACAAAGAAAAATATTTTTATTAGCAAGCATTTTTTTCGTGTCTGGGTGTTGTGGGACCAATGGTCATCGTAGTTCCTGGTTCCCATAGTTACAGGAAGTCCTAGCAAAGAGTATTAACTATTATGGTCCTAGTTATGGGCCAGGATATGTATGTCATTGTTGGGCGAAATTCAATATTTAATGACTTTCTTAAATTATTTTATTTTGTTTGGGGTGCGAACAGTTATTTTTACAATATTATGGGCAAATTTAATATAGAAAAGCCAATTATAAGCCTCCACAATTAGCAATAAACTAGTTCTCTAGGGATTTTACGACTAAATAAAGAATAAGATATGTAGTAATGCGAGATGGCACCACATCATCATCATTATCAGCCCATCACGTTCCCACTGCTGGGACACGGGCCTTCTCTCATGGAGAGAGAATGGGCCATAATCCACCACGCTGGCCCACTGCGGGATGGTGAATGTCACATGTCCTTGACTTTTTGTGACAAATTCTTGGACATGCCGGTTTCCTCACGATGTTTTCCTTCACCGTTTCAGAGCGAGTGTTAAATCCGCACATAACTTAAGAAAGACAATGGTGCGGGGCCAGCGGGATTCGAACTCGGGTGCGTCGGATCGAAAGTCGCACGAGCTCCCACTGAGCCACACTCGCTCTGCTTTGATGGCACCACGCTATTTACAAATTGCAATAATTTGATAATGATGACGTTAGGGCTGTATTCACCGCAGTCAGACAGTTAGTATCTAAGGTATATTCTATGGGCCTCTGAAATAAATAAAAAATAATTAATTTTATAAAAAAAGAGACTTTAATTCTGATGTATCTTCGAAGTCCAAAGTCGAATATCGATGAAATGTATATGGGACCACAATGTAGCTATACTGAACCCAACGCAAAGAATTTTCCAAAACGGTTTATAAATGACATAGTTCTGAGGTAACAAACATCAAATATTTTTTGTTGAAAATATATTTTTCAAGACAAGCTTTTAACAAATTCCTAATCGGAACCGCGAACAGCCCAAACACTACACAAAAATGAGCCCAAACACTAGTAGTTTACAATTATCCGTCAAGGAGTTTCATTGCCCACCTTCCGTCTTCATCATCAGATCAGCTGTCTGTCAACATAATATTGCATTGTCATCGGACTTTGACAAGTATGCAATTTTTCAACTCCGTAGGACAAGTGGAAGTGGTTCTGATTCAGCTTGCAAGATTCCACCCGAACAAACATAGGTAGCTCTTATTTAACTTGCAGTGTATGCAAGTTAAATAAAAGCTTGTAAAGAATACAATCGAGTTGAGAACCTCTTCCTTTTTTTGAAGTCTGTTATAAATAGGTTTTTATATAAAGTGTTATTCATTCCCAGGCCCATCGATCCCGCCCGGGTACAGAGCGACCTCTGTGCACGGCTTTGTAGAGGAGCTGGTAGTGAATGACGATCCGGAGTACCAGTGGATTGACAAGATACGCACCCCGAGAGCTTCCAACGAAGCGAGGCAGGTGGCGTTTATTAAGCTCAGTAATCAGGTACGTAGTTTTTAGATTAGATTCTAGAGTAAACAAGACCTGTACTCTGAAAAAGTAATTACGATCTTCGTTCTGTCGGATGAAAGGGACAGCGCTATGCAACAGGCATAAGAGTGTCTCTTTTAGTCCGCACGAACGAACGAACGAAAGCAACTCGGAGTAGGCCCTCAGTATCTTCTAGGCGTGTCACATCTGAGACCACATCATCGCTTACTATCGGGGAGATAGTGGTCAAACGCAAACCTATAAATAGTAAAAAAAATATAAACACGTAATTATAACACCACAGTACCTACAGTAAAAGAACAAAGGTAGATTATAAACTAATAACGAATTTAAAAAACTGAATCGTTTCAGCCTTTTTTTATTTTTATAGGTTTTTTGTGTCGGATTTTTAATTATTTTTTAGGTACAACGCCTAGTTGGTCTGAAGGCAGCAGAGTTGGGCGCCAACGCAGTCGTGGGTTACCAACAAGAGTTTGATCTGGAAGGAGAGGCGGGGGTTGTGGCCAGAGCTATCGGTAATTATATTTTACTAGGCGTGTGGCCATAATTACTGCGTAGCACTTTACTGTCATCACTAGCTGTTGCCCGTGAATTCGTGCGCGTGGAATTTGGTTATATCGTTATCCCTGAGACCATGTTTGAAATTGGAATGAAAATTGTTCTCCGGACTACAGCGCCCTACCCATATGTCCCTCAAGCGCCAATCGTATATCGTGTTGAGCTCAGATGAAGGTGTAGATTCACTGCGACAATGTAGTGAGTAACTTTCACATTTATAGTATTAGTGTGGATCGGTCGGATATCGGAACGTACGTGACAGCTTCTTGTTGTAGTCCCAAGACATAGCTCATTTGTCATACGCCACAGAAGCTGCGGGTTCGATTCTCGCTACGGGTTAAATATTTGTGTGCACAGAAGAAAAGCGTAAGCGCTAGCTTCGTGTCTGGCGTGTTGTTAGACTATAGTCCTCGTAGTTCCTGGTTCCCTAGATGCAGGGAATCTGTGATCGCTAGGCGTTATTATATTCCACTAAAGTTTATCTACAATAAATAACATTCACATTCAGAAATTCAAGTATACTACGCTTAATTAAGCGTCATTAATCAATTACTTTAGGTACTGCCGTCAGCATAACCCCACTGCCAACACCTAGTCAACCTATGAACATACCTCCGTGCACGCAACAGTGAGTATACAATAGATCCGTATTAGAAACACTAGAAAGTTCAAATTCAATTGTCAAAACTGATACAAACAAACTTACGTTATATAAAGAACTTTGCAAATTTTGTTCCCATGTCCCAATAGAATTTATTTTTAATTTGTGTTGAAAAATGTTTATAATTTCTTATAAATAGTCTGTTTTATTGCTAAAAAGCTAGAAGCTTTAAATGTGCTAAATGTTGCCTATTCCCTAGTCTTTGTAACAAGTATAGCGACAGTAGTTGAGGAGTTTCAATAAAATACTCATAAATATATGTTTGCATGGTGTGTCGTGTCGTGCTTTAATAAAAACATAGACAATTAAAAAAGTGCTTGGACATTTTGGCGACGGACAATGACAGTATCACTGATTTGAATCAATACTATCAGACGCATCAAGAAGAACTACAGAAGATGATAAGCATCCTTAATCCTAAAGATCCGTGTATGCTCGATGAGACAGAAGCGGTAGACGACGATGATGAAAAAGTAGGGCAGTCTGGTCGTCTAAGCATCCACAGCTTTACTGGATCAATGTCTCTCTTCCAAGATGAACACGCCCATCATAGAAGTCTGAGACATCTTTCCGAAGATCAAACTGATTTGAATAAACTTCTAAATAGAAAAGACGACGATGAAGACTCCGATTCTTCTGGTCCCCTACAAAAGATTAAGAAATTAAAGACCAATTTCTTTACAAAGAGATTTTCCAAACGCAAGCGTGATAAGAAAGATAAGAAAGAGAAGCAAGACGATGCGATATCCATAAAGTCTAACTCGTCTGACGCGTCCCGCATATCGCTGGTTGATATAAAGAATGAGCTGAAAAAGAGATTGAAGAAACCTAAAATACGTAAAGTGTTCACTAACCCTGACGACGAAGGGGTTGGTATGGCCTCAATACTTGCTAGATCTGTCATTCATGCGCATACAAGTCTTGCATGCATCGCTGAGACTCAAGACTCGGAGCATTCAACGCAAGATCCAATGAGACGCACCAGCGAATCCGAGCATAACGTGCCTGTGTCGGACGACGACAAACCAAGGAAAATAAGTTTGGAAAAGCTTTCAGAAATTAAAAACGAGATCGAAGGAAAAACTGTCCCAGAAATACATTTTTCCTCTCTCAAAAATATGAGTTCTGAAGAACGAGAACCTATACCGGAAAGAGTCAGAAAAATATCTGAATCTTGCCCTACTACCCCTATCGTTGGTAGAAGCGAAAGTCTACTTAAACTGCCTGGCGATAAAGGCTATTTCGGTTCTGTATCCTCTGTGTTATCTGGTGAAAGCTCTGAATTATATTCCAGTTCTGAAGAAGACGATGAAAGTTCCGATGTTAAGACAGACTCTGAAGAAAACATTGAAACTACGGCATCTGTCGTAAATTCAGTTCTTAATCACGAGGTGAATCCGGCCTTCATCGCTCAAATGGAGAGAAAACTTAGTATTCTTGATAATGTACACCCTCATGCTACTGAAAATACTCATGCAGAGACTCTTCAAGAAGAAGATAAGGCAGCTAAACCCTTGGAAACAACTGAACAAGATAATAATACTAAACTTGTGAAAGATGATACTAAAACTGCTGAAAAGAATAAAACTCAAGAAAGAGTGGAAATACATGAACCTTCCACATCTGCTATGGATTCAGATAAGTGGGTAGCGAAGCACAATATGCATAACATTAAACTTCATAATCCTTTTGCTCACAAAAAGCCGTCTAAAAGCTTCAGCGCCCCCTCATCGCCCGTAGAAAAAAGTAGCTTTGTATATCGTTCATCAAAGCGTATAAAAAATCAACTTGCAAAGTTGTCTAAAAGCAGCATGATTAAAAGTATATCCCATATCTCTCTCATGCCGAAAAAAAAAGAAGAGAAAAAATCTCCCAGTCAAGCAGGATCGTCCTCAAATGTTCCATCAAGAGCTCCCAGTGACACTGTCTTGGGATCTCTATTTTTGTCCTACTCTGACTTGCTTAGCTTAGACAAAGAAAAGGAGGGACTCCAAGCTAATCGAGAAATATGCAAAAGTGATGAAATTGGCGGCACAAAAGTGTCTATGTATATTGGTTCTGAGCCTGCATCTAGAGCATCATTTAGTGGTTCGTTGTTTCCCTATCCGCATAAAGATGACCATGATCATCATTATAAAAAGGAGCATAGGCCGTCCCTTAAACCTACTGGCTTGATTCATACTGCCATGGAAACCATTCTCATCGATACAGTAGATACCTTACTTTTACCTACATCTCCCGATCCCGCTTCTAAGAATAATAAACAGTTCTTTGATGATGTCAGTGAGAAGTTGGAAGAACACAAAAATCGGGGATCTTCTGGCCTAGGATTTGTAAACATGGGTCAAGTACAATCTTCAACTGGTTCTACTACTCCTAGAATAGTGGCAATGACACCAAAAAGATTATCTAATGACATGACGTCACATGGATATGCACATCAACCCGACACCCCTGAACCTGGCCAAATGAAAGGGCCTTTTTATGATGATAACGAAAAATTAATACACAAAGATCACAAAGACTTTCTTAGTACTCTTAAAGATAAAGCACACACTATAGAACATGTTTTCGGAATACACCACCATAAAAAAGAAAATGGTTCGGATATGAAATCTGGTGGATTAGTTCATACAGCTATGCAAACTATGCTCATGGATAGAGCCCAATCTATGATCCCTGATACTCCGGAACCTATCCCTATAAGAACTGAACCAATATTTGATAGAAAATCTAGATCTCGGAACCCCTCTGAATGTAGTGGATTGATTCATAGTGCTATGCAAACTATGCTAATGGATAAAATGCAGTCTGTACTGCCTGATTCATCTGAACCTATACCTATACATATGGATGATACTGATAAGAAATCAGTAAAAAGCACTGAAACACACACTGAAGAGTCTAGTGGTCTGATTCACAGTGCTATGCAAACAATACTCATGGATAAAGTTCAATCTGTTCTCCCTGGTACGAATGAGCCAATTCCTATACATTTGGATAATACTGATAAGAAATCAATTAAAAGTAATGATACACACACAGAAGAGTCCAGTGGACTAATTCATAGTGCTATGCAAACTATGCTTATGGATAAAATGCAATCAGTACTGCCTGATTCGTCTGAACCTATACCTATACATATGGATGATACTGATAAGAAATCAGTAAAAAGTACTGAAACACACACTGAAGAGTCTAGTGGACTGATTCACAGTGCTATGCAAACTATTCTGATGGATAAAATGCAGTCTGTACTGCCAGATTCGTCTGAACCTATACCTATACATATGGATGATACTGATAAGGAGTCTGTAAAAAGCACTGAAACACACGCTGAAGAGTCCAGTGGACTGATTCACAGTGCTATGCAAACTATACTTATGGATAAAGTTCAGTCCGTACTACCAGAAACATCTCAACCTATCCCAGTTCATATGGATGATCACAGCCAGTCAACACACAGCTCAAACGTTGATTCTAAAGGGATGGTCCATACAGCTATGGAGACAATGCTAATGGATAGGGCTCAGACTATGTATCCTAACTCGACCGATCCAGATTTGATCACCGACCTACCTGTAGACTTTAAAGAAAAAAATGTTGACAATAAAACAGAAGGCAGGGCTGATACAGCCTTAGGATTGGTTGGTGTCCCAGACAAGAGAACGAAGTCTATCAGTCCCGAAGAGCTTAAGTCACCGAGCTTGGTTGGTAAAGTACAGTCAATACTTGCTACTACAAATACAGAAGATGTGACCATAGTTCATACAAAATCTCCCAATGTATCGGCTGATACAAAACTCGAAGATACGCAATGCAACGAAGATAACAAAACAAATGAAGATGGAATAAAATCTAAGAAACTAACACGTCAAGATAGTGTTCATTCTATATCAGAAGCACAAGAGTCGCACAAAATGTCCAACGAAGACCTTAACATGTCATCATCAAAAGTAACTCGACCGCCAGTCTTGCAACACTTCCATCCTATACTTAGCGGATTAGAAACCATACCATCAATGTCCGAGAGCAGTTTTGAACGTAGCTTAGACGATGAAGGTGCGTTTGGTACTAACAGCGCTAGTGTGTGTGATAACTCGCATGCAGCGTGCGGTTTTGGCAGGAACGAGAGAGATAGAGATAGGAGTGAAAAGGACAGAGGCTCGCCGAGGCACGCGCGGCATGAGTCGTATGGAGGTCGAGACCCGCCGGGCTCGGTGCAGGCGCAAGCGTCGCTGAATTCCACATCGACGCCGATGGGGATCCATAGGCGATCGTCGGATTCTGATCTAAGTGTTACTCCTAAAGGTAAGAAAGTCAACGCTCATAATTTTTATTTTGTAACATTTTACAGACGAACTGTCCAACTCCATTCAACAACAAGATAAAAAACAGCTTGATGATTTCTGTGAAGCTTTTTATAATATCGGTTTACATATTTTTTGTGTAACTTCATCAATTCGACTTTAACAAATGTTTACAATCATATCTTGATTGCATGTGTTTATTAACAATGATATAATAACTATATCTCCATTTCATGGAAGGACTTCCACAAGGTTCCTACCTAGGGCCTGTTCCATATTGTGAATACTTCAATATGATTTTCATAATTCACTAAGATTAACTATATTCAAAAGTCAATAAAATGATCATTAACTCACAAAACCCTAAATTTACGTATAAATGGGAGTTGTAACTTTAGGCATTTGAACATCTGCTTGCCAAGATTTCGAATTTGTAATCGTATCATGAAGACATTAACCATTTCATTAATTTCCATAGATTCACTAACGCCTTTAGCGTCCGGATATGTCACAAATGAACATATTCTAGGTGGTTCACTGAACACATCGGCTGGAAACGTCGGCAGCGGTGGCGGGGCCATCTTGCGTCCGTCTATGAATACGGACAATCTGGACATGCTTGAGTACCCGTTTTTGACTATGAGCGAATACCCGCCTGGATTTATAGTTCATATTGGTAAGTAATGTTTTGTACCTTTGAATTCTGAGCTAGGGTTTATCTCTGTTTCTTTATATCATTAATTTATGATTATATAATCTTATAAGGTGGGATTTGCATAAACCGTTGAATCATAAGAAAAAGGGTCTTAAGAGCAATTAATAAGTAAGCAGAAGCTTACTTATGGAAATACTTATTGGACTTGTAGGCTCCGGTTGCTGTTGTACAGCCGCCAATAGAAGCAAGTCAAGGCTTTTAAGAGGGCTAAGACGCGTCGCTTTTTTGGACCCGTCTTCAACCAATTTCTTTACCAACATCCAATCTTCTATGATGAATGTGCAGTGTCTAGGTATATTTTATTGTGTTTTTGTTTTACCTGAAGCAATGACATGTGTTTTGAAGTACACTTTCTTTATTTAGCTTTATTATTTAATATTGCTTTTTCATTACCTTTTGTATTTTAACTGGTTGTCCAAAAACCTGTGTCAAACGACGTACGTTTTCCTCCAGGGGGCACAGTCTGCGCCCGTTCGGTAAAGCTGGTAGACGGCGGGGGGGAAAGTGCGGTGCGCGCGGCGTGGTGGGCGGAGCTTAGGACCGAACTGCGTGCGCACGCGCGGGCATTACGCTGTAACGCGGTCATAGCTTATACGGACACCTGCTCGATATGGTAAGATTACTGATCTTCTTTCCTTCCTCTCTTTATATCTACCACCCATCCATCCTTTTTTGTTTCTTTATTCCATCCTTCCTTCCTTCCTTTTTTTCTTCCTTCGTTAGGACTATATGCGATAGATGCGTGGTGGGCGGAACTTAGGACCGAGTTTCGCTGCAACGCAGTCATGGCTTACACGGACACCTGTTCTTTATGGTAAGATTACTGCGGCTCCCTTCCTATCTTCTTTCTTTCCTTCCTTTCATCCATACATTCTTCCATTTATCCATTCATCCGTCCATCTTTTATTAGGTACTTTCTTTCTTTCCTTCCTGCTGCTTACTAAGGTTCATTGAAATAAGGCCTCCTTTCTTTTTCTATCCCTCTTCCGTACTATCTTCCTCTTTTCCTTACTTCTTTTCTGCTTTTCTACCCTTATTTCCTTCCTGCTTTTCCACCCTTATTCCTTTCCTGCTTTTCCTCGATCCTTCCTTTCCTTATTCCTCCCTTTATTTACCTTTATACTTACTCGATATAACATTAAATCTTTACCATTACCATTGACAGTTCTAACCCATTTAGCATTCCATCATGTTGATCGCCACCTGCCTAAAACCCTTGCGCCTAAATAAAGTGTTTTTGTTACAGTGAGGATGTGTGCGTTCTATCCGCTTCAGGTACCGCCGCCGTTATCAATCTCGACTGCGATTACAATGTAGACGTGGACGCGCCTATTACAGGTATATTCAACACATACAGACATACATACACACAAACTTAGTTATCTATCTTCTATTTATTCTATACTATTATAAAAATGGAACTGAGCGAATTCTGTACATTGAAGATATTTTGGAACACCAACTGGGATTGACTATGTAGAGGGTACTGAACACGAATACACGATTTTTAGTATATTCGTATGTTTGTTTGTTTGTATGTTTGTTATCTATAGACTCGGAAACTGCTGAACGGATTATAATGCGGTTTTCAGAGTTTGGTAATATTAGGCCCACCCAACTTACATTATTATATACTTCATCAAAATTGGTTGGGTGAATACGAAGATACAGCTTGACCTCTTGAAGTTAAGCGACGATGTGGCCGAAGATGGAGCACGTAGATCTATCTGAATCTGAATCTAACTAAGGAGATAGAGAAGACGGCAAAGCGTTCCATTCCTTAGTAGTACGCACTATAAACGTGGAACCAAAACGCTTTGTTTGGCAGAATGTCTACTATATAAGGCTGGTATTTGGCCAACTTTCTGCTCGTCCTGTAATGGAAGGGAGAGGGTGGAATTAGGTCTTGAAGTTCTTGTGCACATTCCTATAAATGTATCCAGTAGAAGATTGACAGACATACCTTACGATGATGCTCAAAACTGCATCTTCATAGCGACCAGTTCTTCGTCACCAATAAGTCGCTTTACACGTCGATCTACATCCAATGCTTCCAGCTGATACTTGGCTACAATCAACTTGGGTCTGTGTTATATTCGCAGTGACAAACGGCAATAGGGCTGTGCCAGATGAGACAGAACCAGAGATATGCTCGATGGCACACGTGCCTTACTCGCCCGGCTCCGGCCCTTACAGGGCAGAGCTGTCTATGTGCGGTGGATGTCGGTAAGTATCAGCGCCATCTATCGTCGATTTTTCAACCAAATTGTCTAATGGATACGTAATTTTGTTATTATGTGAAAAAGTGATAAAGAACTTCTTTTTTTATTAAAAACAGAACCGGGCCAGGTTGAACTAAGATTTTCTGTATTTAGGGAACCAGGAATCACGAGGTCCATGGTCTCACAACACACAGACACGAAATAAACGCTTAAGTATATATTTTTTCCACGAACTTAGTTCCGTCGCAGGAATCGAACCCGCAACCTCGCTTGTGTATGAGATTTGAGCCTACCTGCCCAACCACTACACCACTTTATACAAGTTAGTGACGAGACGAGCCGGTCGTTCTGCTTATGTTAAGAGGAAGTCATTCTGTCAAGCTGGGATTCCAACTCAAGTGCGAGGGATCGAAAGCCGCACACACTACCGCTCGGTCCAGTCGCAATTTATACAACGTGTTAATGAAATAATGCAACACCTGAAAATAGTTTGATCAGAATCGGGAGTAAAATCAATATCACTATGTATTTACACTTTACGCTGACTTTTAGCCTGATTCATAAGCTCAAAGTCACTCAAAGAGCTACGGAGAGAGCTTTGCTTGGGATTAAAAATACAGATGAAAATGAAATGTATGTTTTTGTGCTACAGGCGCGCGCGCGTGCCGGCCGTGCTACTGGCGACGTGCGCGAAGCCCAACCGGCTCATGTCGTATGCTAAAGCTGTCACGCTCACGGCTGTCGGTTAGTATATTCATCACACCCACTCGGAAAGTGTCTTATTACTCGTTCATAAACGGGTTACAAAGTTCGTAATTTCTCCCTTAAAAATGTGCGGCGGGAAAAGTTATATGGAATTTCATTACTGCCCTCCGAAGCAGGGCAGGAATGTTGTATGAAAATCCATTACTGCCCGGCTAGCTTTCTTTTGTTTTTTAGCAGCGAACATAAAAAAAAACACAAACGTCAAACCTCAAAAAGGTCTTGTATGAAATAATTAGAAAAAAGAGGCGGGAAACATACAAACCTCAAAAAGGTTTTATATCAAATAATTAGAGAAAAGAGGCGGTTTTTTTTTGTTTTCTATTTTTAATGAAATGAGGATGGCAACCTTATTCTGCAATACGAAAAAAAAGCGCGGCAATTTATTTCGTTGCGTTAAATTTTGTTTTAACTAAATTGATAATTTAACAGTACCTAGCTTTTAATTTTCTAAAATTTTCCTCGTAGGTGTAGTATAAAGCACTATGTATCACTCGGGAGAAAGTTCTATTTCATTCATTTATTAATGTACCACAGGTGTTACAGATGTCTTATATACTAGATACATGAAGGCGTACGCGTAACAAGCCGAGAGAGCAGTTATCGAATTTGTGTTCATTTTTATTTTATTTTATTTTTTTTATTCTATTCAAATAGTTTTAGTAGCAAATAGATGCATTCAACATTTTGTTAAATGGATTCATTTGAAATGCGAGGAAACTAAACAAACAGTTAATTACTTTTATTTCAATTTACAGATAAAATTCAAAATAAAGTAGATTCAAATTGCGTGTAAAAATATTCTAATGAAAAAAGCATACTATACAGTTAGTAATTACATAGAAGACAAAGATGCATGGAACATTCCGCTTCTGCCAAGTAGCCAACTGGCACATAAGAAACATAACATTGTCAAAAACAAACAAAATACAAAATATTGTAACAAAAGTTCTAAAAAACAATGCCCCTCAGTTTCTTGCCGTATCTTCTGAGTAGTGGTTCTTTTTCCGATACGGTGGTAGAGTCATTGTAATAACTGACGTTCATAAGTGCGTCTCGGATGCGAAAACTGAATAAAGAACTTTTAAACTTTGAAATCACAATAATCAATTTATTGGTAAAAAGGCATGTCTAATTAAAAATCAATTTTAAAATGAAATTTTGCACTTTATAATAAAAATAAATTAATATTATTAAATATAAATTATAATAATTCAAGATGGTCATGTTGATTGATATATGTTTAACCCCCAACGCAAAAAGGAGGGCTGTTATAATTTTGACCACTATGTGTGTTTGTCTGTGGCACCGTAGCTATTAAACGGGTAAACCGATTCGGATACGCTTTTTTTTAATTTGAAATCAGGTTTTGTGGCGGTGGTTCTTGGACATGTTTTATCAAAATCGGTTCAGCTTTTTTTACTTTTTATAGGCTTATTGTGTCGGGGGTTTTTAAAATTTTAGTTTACTGAAATTCGTTATTTTTCAAATAACCTGTCGTTGTATATTGCCAGCGGCGCGCGTGAGAAGAGCGCAGCCGTCCGCCGAGCCGGGCGCAAGGGACATCTCAGACCAGTTGCCGTTTTTGGAATACGAACTGCACAAATTGTTGCTTGCTAAACTTAGGATGCAGGTGAGATGGTTCCCAGCATTTTTAAACATTTTCTTTTTTAATTTATTTATATTAATTTTACAACTTTTCTTAGTCTTGGGTGTCGCATTCCTCTTCTGTTACTAACTTATAATGACATTTTATAATAGTAGGTAGTATAGCCTATAATATGTATAAATATCATAACAATAGCTGCGCTCGGGATTGCTCGAATTTTATCTTGATGGCTGTCTTTCCGTCCTTCTTGATTTTAAAAGATTTAAAAGAGAGACATCCCCGTAGGTAAAGTTTCTTGGTGCTATCTTCTCTAGCGCGTGTATTTCCGAAGCACTGGTAGAGTCAGTTTTTGCATATCTTTTCCGAGCCCGGACTTCAATTTGAGTATGGGAAAGAGGTGGGTAGACATGTTAACTTTTTTCAAAATCATTATAAATTAAGTAGGTAACAATTTTTAATTCATTTGTATTATGTGTATAAGACGTTTATGTACGAGCGAGCGCACATTTTATATATTTTATGCTAACTTAGCAGGTTGCGCGTGCGAGCATCGCCTTGCATTTTGCAAAGTTACTTGTTTAGTGTGAAATAAATCCACTCAACGAACAGACACGTTTTTATTAAGTGTTAAATAAACCCACTCAACGAACAGACATGTTTTTATTTAGTGTGAAATAAACCCACTCAACGAACAGACATGTTTTTATTAAGTGTTAAATAAACACACTCAACGAACAGACATGTTTTTACTTAGTGTGAAATAAACCCACTCAATGAACAGACAGGTTTATATTAAGTGTGAAATAAACCCACTCAACGAACAGACATGTTTTTATTAAGTGTGAAATAAACCCACTCAACGAACAGACATGTTTTTATTAAGTGTGAAATAAACCCACTCAACGAACAGACATGTTTTTATTAAGTGTTAAATAAACCCACTCAACGAACAGACATGTTTTTATTTAGTGTGAAATAAACCCACTCAACGAACAGACATGTTTTTATTAAGTGTTAAATAAACACACTCAACGAACAGACATGTTTTTACTTAATGTGAAATAAACCCACTCAATGAACAGACAGGTTTATATTAAGTGTGAAATAAACCCACTCAACGAACAGACATGTTTTTATTAAGTGTGAAATAAACCCACTCAACGAACAGACATGTTTTTATTAAGTGTGAAATAAACCCACTCAACGAACAGACATGTTTTTATTAAGTGTGAAATAAACCCACTCAACGAACAGACATGTTTTTATTAAGTGTGAAATAAACCCACTCAACGAACAGAGATGTTTTTATTAAGTGTGAAATAAACCCACTCAACGAACAGACATGTTTTTATTTTAAACATTATTTTCCGTTGCGTTTCTACTAACAATCTCATATGTACGATGTGGACACTACCGCCCGTACAGTTTAAAAGTGCATTTTTATGCCTATTTAATAAATATGTTTTGATTTGAAAACTATCGTGAGTCGAAATATCCTTACTAATATTATAAACACGAAAGTTTGTATGTATGGATGGATCTACTAAAAACTACCGAACCGATTTTGATGAAATTTTGTATGTAGGTACTTTAGAACTTAGAATAGCACATAGGCTACTTTTATCCCGGAAAACCGCGGGTGGAACCGCGGGGCGCAGCTAGTTATTTATAAATATAAACGGCTAAACTCACGTTATGATAACTTTTAACGCTTTGGTTTCGCGGCGCTGACAGTCTGCGCTGCGATTCCAAAGCATAAAGATCCTATCCCGAGAGATGGACATCCTAATTGTCCGAAACCTGGGGACTTACCACCAACTTTTACAATACAATCATGCTACAGGAACGTTTTATTAGAACCTTACAATTGTATTACTCTGATTCGTACTATGAGCTTCATAAAACAATAATGTTTTTGTTCCTGCGAAGTGTCAGCTGTCAAAATACACCTGAATGAATGATTTACGATGACGTCACCAAAACTTCTCAACATTACAATATCAAAGTAAGCTTTTTTATAGGACTTCGTGGTACGGAAAACGGAAGTAAACTTAAAATAATACTGGTTTTAGAGATGGTGGTAAGGCACCTGGTCGGAGTTATCCGACACAATCATAACGTGAGTGTAGCTAGCCGTTTATATTTATAATGAATATCTTTTGACTTTTAGGGTGCGAACGCGCTGTTCGACCTGCAGACGCAGATCGCGATCGGCGAGCGTTGCGTGATGGCGCTCGCGAGCGGCACCGCGCTCAAACTCGCCGCGCTGCCGCCGCCCGCGCCGCCCAGGATCAAGGTCACATACAATATGCGAGCGTAGCTCAGGGAGCGAGTGTGGCTCAGGGAGCGAGTGTGGTTAAGGAAGCGAGTCTAGCTCAGGGAGCGAGTGTGGCTTAGGGAGCGAGTGTGGCTCAGGCAGCGAGTGTGGTAAAGGAAGCGAATGTGGCTCAGGGAGCGAGTGAAGTGACTGAGACTTCCAAAAGAATCTTTATTACCTCATGATACAAAACAACAATCAATTGGCTTACAATTAATTACTCTATTTATATTAATCTAATTGACTTATCAAGCTAAGTGGTTATTTATGCTGAGGAAAACGGAATGTAGAGGGTTCATCACTCTTAACTCGTGCGATTTTCGATCCATCGCACCCGAGTTCAAATCCTATTGGCCCCGCACCACTGACTTTCAAAAGTTATGTGCGGATTTAACAGACGATCTAATCTAAAAACAGTGAAGGAAAACATCGTGAGATAACCGTCCAAGCAATGACATGTAACATCCACCAACCCGCACTGGGCCAGCGTGGCGGATTACGGCACATACTCTCTCTATGAGAGAAGGCTCGTGTCCCAGCAGTGGGAACATGATGGGCATGATGATACAATATGCTATACTAGCGACTCGCCCCGGCTTCGCTTGGATGCAATTTATTAATGTGGTGTAATTTTTTTATGTACTGTATTTATTAAACTACCGTAAAAACGGTCTCAAAATGACAGTGACAACCGTATCATCAGTATGAACAATAATAGGGGATCGGACAGTAATCGAGAAAAAATCTAAAATGTAGTTAGAACGAATGTTCGTCGAATCAGAAAGATCATTCAATCAATATTTTTGTGAAATAATGATTGATATTTTTAAATCAATAAATAAAGTCTAATAATTCTGACACTTTTAATCTGTTCTTCATCTCAAACGAATCAACAATCACAGCGCATGACGTCATTTGTAGGCGAATTCCGTGAGTCAAGCTTGTGTTTATTTTACGTTTTTGCTATTCATAAAATGTATTTTTGAATTTTTTTTCGTTCCTTTACTACAATATCGTCCCCAAACTTCACAAAACGTATTTAAATCTCTTTGCAAGTTTATTTCGAAGAGTTTGTCGTTTTCTACCTTCATATGACGTCACAAGTTTTGAGGTGACCTTTTGCGCGGCAATATTTGAAACATAATCTTTAAACACAGTTTTCTTTTAGAGAGTTTACTTTTAGAGCGTTTTTTAGTTAAAATAGTATTTTTCATGGCTATATAAATTAATTGTAGTTAATATAAAACACTTTCTGAAAAGTCCGATCCCTTATTATGGACTAGACTGAAATGTTTATTTTCCTCGACAGGCCACAGAAAACGACAAAGACGCTTTAGACATCCAAAAGAAACTTTGGGACTCGTTTACAGCCAACAAAGCTGCTAACGGTTACGATATAGGTAAGATTATTACTTAGCAATCTGCTCAGACTTTGCTCTGTACTATTTGCATTAACTTTACGGGCTCACCGTACGTGTACGTATGTATTTAGTACTAATAAAGCATTCACGCGAACAACACGTTTATCTTTGATATTGAATGCATTAGCGCATGCTAGGTGAAAATCTTAAGATTTTAAGTAATTAGGAAGAAGAAAAATGATATTGCTCGGGCGGGGATCGAACCTGCGTCTTCGGAATACCGTCCCGACGTCTTAACCACTGGGCCACCGTGCCAGCTGCTCGAACAACCAAATTTCTTCTATCCTTCTTATATCGTCTTACGGGGACGATTCTACGTCATCTGTCGTCAATGCTTCCATTGATAATTTTTTTTCTTCCTAATTATTTAAAATATTAACACGTTTATCATTTATTTATTTATTTATTTATTGCATCCATTGTACATTCATTACATTATTTAAGTCAAATTAAATTAAGCAGAGTTCTTATATGCTATCATAGTAGGTATGTACGAGGACCCTGTGAGAGTGTTTGCAAATGAGTGCACGTCTGTTGGCCATTATTTATACAAGTGTCTGTTAAGTACTAAACTATCAAATATGTCAAATAAATCAAATATCAATTATATGTAGGGCCGAGCATCTAGCCCCTTCATTAACTATGTCATTTTTATGCTGCACCTTCCCCAAGTAATTCTTTGAATAGTCGAAAATCGCATCTAAATCCATCAAGTAGTATTTTTTTTTTGTTGATGTCGGGCAGGGTCTTATAATGGTGCTAGATAAGGAAACATTTTTTTTAATATTATATTTGGTACATAACTTTTTATGATAAGTACAATAGGGGTTTTTTTTTTTATTATTACCAGATAGGCAAGCATTTGGCCGAAGTCTCACATGATGGAAAGTGACGACGCGGTCGACGATGGACCATGCGTGCCTAGAAGATACCGCTTCAGTCGGGACTTGAAGACATTATAAGAATCGGGAAACAGAGACGCTGGCTATGAGACGTTCTGACTCATCGCAAAGCAAAGATCTTAGATCTAAAGAGTTAATTTTGGATCGTATTTAACTGTTCCTCAATTTATTTCCGTTTTTCCGCCAAATATACTGATTGTGCACCAAAATATGTTCATAAAATACTTCATAATGTGAGCACCTATTTTATGAATATTACATGTGCGCGGCGTTGGGGTGGCCCAAGGGCCACCCCCGCCGCACCCTAACCTACCGAGGACTGCCTTTTATACCGTTAGGGTGGCCCAACTACCGAGGGCTGCCCCTTATACACTTGGGGTAGCCCAACTACCGAGGAGTGCCCCATATACGTTTGAGTGCTAAAAACAGACCAAATTTGGTGCACAATCAGTATTTTTGTTGAACGGTTAAAAATTATCCGTTAATTTTTGTTTTAAATTCCAGCCGGAATAGAGCACACGACTAACGGTGCGCTACCGGAAGTGGATCGCGAAGAGGCGCCGGTGCTGGATCTGTGCTCGGACAAGGACGCTTGCGTTTTGGAACTCGATGAAGCCGAAGACGTAAACATTAACTTATTATTATTAAATCATTTATTTCAGATAATAATTAATTTTTAGAAAAATACAAAAACCGACTTCAATGTATCTTCGAAGTCCAAGGTCACATATCGATGAAATTTATATGGGACCACTTCGTAGCTATACTGAACCCGACGCAAAAAGAATTTTTCAAATCGGTTCATAAAAGACGGAGTTCTGAGGTAACAAACATAAAAAAAAATACAATCGAACAGAGAACCTCCTCCTTTTTTCAAGTCGGTTAAAAACCCATATTAAACATGTCAAATAATTAAATTAAACTACAATATATTAAATAAATCAAATCAAATAAAATCAAATAAAATTACAAAAATAAACCGACTCAAATAAAATTAAATCAAATTAAATTACATTATTACGCTCTTCGCGTACAATATAATAATGCTTTCAGGGTGCTGGTAAAAGACTTTTACTCTTAAAAATTGTGGTGATAAAGGTGATGGTGATTGTTGTTTTTGTTTGTAGGTGGAAACAGCGCGCATGTTGTGCGCAAGACGAGCGCACATACAAGCTTTTACCCCGGCGCTGCGCCCCGCCGTCGGCATGCCGCCGCACGCGTTCGCACAGGTGACTCTAACTCAATAATATTTTCTAAAAGGAATTCGTAATATATTAAAAAAATAATCTAAAAGTCGTGTTTTGTGGATTTAGAATGCATTGTCATCGAGTTGTGACCTACCCTGAAAGTTTCAGCCGGATAACTAGTCGGGAAGTGCTCGAAATTTGAGTTGCAAGATTCCACCCGGAACGACAGAAAGACATGCAGACAATCAAGGAAGTGACTTAATAAAAACGTGGTAAAAATTCGCAGTACAAAAATACTGTTGTTTTGTTGGAAACATTACTGATCAAAGATAGAGTTGATTAAGACCATGTTGTTTCTGTAGAAAACATAATTCATAATTAGATTTACTGACCGGCTACACTCACTAATATAAGTCGAGACACTCGACCGGTGTTCGAGCGGTACAGACGCTCATCCTCAGAGAGTACGTGCTCGTGAATAAAGCGGTGTCAAATCAAATTATAATTATTGTAGGTTGTCTTAATTTTTGAAAATATGGTTACTATTCAAAATCCAAAGAGGCAGTTTTTATTTATTTTAAATTAATCCAATGTTTCCTAAGACTTCCTCAGTAGTGCGCGAGCATTACTGTATACATTTATTCTATTACTAATCAAAGAAACGATTGACTAAATAAGATTTTGTTGATTGACCTTTGATATTTTTACCACTGATCGAGTGAACGTTTGGTCGAAAACCTGCAAGCATAATCATACGAAGCGAAGCGAGGAGGGGTGTTAGGTTACTGGTGCACCAATACGCGCGAGCCGAGCGAGCGAAACGAGCGTGCCGCGGGAGTGGCCGGCGAAGCGCCAGAAGTTCTTTCGACCAAACGTTCACTCGATCAGTGGTATATCAAAGGTTCGTTCATGTATCCGGCAGGTGTCGCGCGCGCGGCTCGCTGTGGGCGGCGGGGGGAGCGGCGGCGGCGCGCGCGCGGCGGCGGCGCGGCACGTGGCGCGCGCGCTGGACGCGGTGCGGTACAAGCTGCGCCGGCTGCAGCCCGCCGCGCTGCACCAGGGGTTCCAGCTGGAGCTGCCAGAGGTACTAACTCCCGGCAGGTGTCGCGCGCGCGGCGGCGGCGCGGCACGTGGCGCGAGCGCTGGACGCGGTGCGGTACAAGCTGCGCCGGCTGCAGCCCGCCGCGCTGCACCAGTGGTTCCAGCTGGAGCTGCCAGAGGTACTAACTCCCGGCACGTGGCGCGAGCGCTGGACGCGGTGCGGTACAAGCTGCGCCGGCTGCAGCCCGCCGCGCTGCACCAGGGGTTCCAGCTGGAGCTGCCAGAGGTACTAACTCCCGGCAGGTGTCGCGCGCGCGGCGGCGGCGCGGCACGTGGCGCGAGCGCTGGACGCGGTGCGGTACAAGCTGCGCCGGCTGCAGCCCGCCGCGCTGCACCAGTGGTTCCAGCTGGAGCTGCCAGAGGTACTAACTCCCGGCACGTGGCGCGCGCGCTGGACGCGGTGCGGTACAAGCTGCGCCGGCTGCAGCCCGCCGCGCTGCACCAGGGGTTCCAGCTGGAGCTGCCAGAGGTACTAACTCCCGGCAGGTGTCGCGCGCGCGGCGGCGGCGCGGCACGTGGCGCGCGCGCTGGACGCGGTGCGGTACAAGCTGCGCCGGCTGCAGCCCGCCGCGCTGCACCAGGGGTTCCAGCTGGAGCTGCCAGAAGTACTAACTTCCGGCAGGTGACGCGCGCGCGGCGGCGGCGCGCCACGTGCAGAAGAACACATAGAGTACTTTTCATCTGCAGGTGAAACCGTGGGAGGCAGATAGTAATATATAAAGAAAGAAATTATAGTACATTGTACACCGAGGGGAGAAAACGATCTATTTCTGTTCGAGAGTATGTCCCTCCGCTGCGCGTCGGGCTTAAAGGAAACTCGAGAACAGAAATAGAACTTTCTCCCGAGTGATACATAGTGCTTTATACTAAACCTACGAGGAAAATAAACAAAATTTAACGCAACGAAATAAATTGCCGCGCTTTTTTTTTCGTATTGCAGAATAAGGTTGCCATTCTCATTTCATTAAAAATAGAAAACAAAAAAAAACCGCCTCTTTTCTCTAATTATTTGATATAAAACCTTTTTGAGATTTGAGGTTTGTATGTTTCCCGCCTCTTTTTTCTAATTATTTCATACAAGACCTTTTTGAGGTTTGACGTTTGTTTTTTTTTTTATGTTCGCTGCTAAAAAACAAAAGAAAGCTAGCCGGGCAGTAATGGATTTTCATACAACATTCCTGCCCTGCTTCGGAGGGCAGTAATGAAATTCCATATAACTTTTCCCGCCGCACATTTTTAAGGGAGAAATTACGAACTTTGTAACCCGTTTATGAACGAGTAATAAGACACTTTCCGAGTGGGTGTGGTATAAAATTCGTTTTTATATTCACAGGATGAAATCCAACTAGTAGTGTCCGGTACCGCCATTCCTCTAATCGACGCCGCCAAAGAAACCGCTGTTACTGAAAACGGACGTACAGCGCATGGTAAGCAATTACACACAGCTAAAGAATCAGTTATACTCACATTGAACAGTATTTGGCAGCCTCTGTAGTGCAGTGGTTCGGCCGGTTTGCTCAAATCTCATACATCACTGAGGTTGCGGGTTCGATTCCCGCGACGGGACAAATGTTTGTGCACAGAAAAAAAAGCGCAAGTATTTGTTTCGTGTCTGGGTGTTGAAGGACCATGGTCCTCATAGTTTCCTGGTTCCCTAGATACAGGGAATCCTATTTAGGGGTCAGGATCTATGTATGTGATCGTTAGGCGTTATTTATTATTATTAAAAAGTATTGTACATACAGCTTAAGGTTTCAGTTTTGACAGGGCGTCGAATTATTAGCCACTTCAAAGTTGATAAGCTCAAGATGACGACCGCAGTGCATTGTACTATATGTTCAGGTAACAACAACTCACACAACGGCACCGGCGATGCGGATGACGATATCTTCACTCTAGATGAGGAGCAACTAATCAAGAGTACTCCGCCACAGGAGGTGATGGAAGAGAAGAACTTCCCTAATGGACGGGTAAGTCTTGAGTCTTGCCTTATCATCTTCTTCTTCTTCTAATCTATACTATTATAAAATTGTAACAATTTTGATAAAACACCACCGCTAGAAAACCTGCTTTCCAGCTGGAGCTGCCAGAGGTACTAACTCCCGGCAGGGGTCAAATTAAAAAAAAAACACATCCAAATTGGTTCACCCGTTTAAGCGCTACGGTGCCACAGATACACACATAGTTGTTAAACTTATAACACTGAGCCAATTCTGTACACACAAGATATTTTTGAAAAACCATCTGGGGTCGTTTATTTAGAGGTTACTGAACACAAATCCTTTGTTTTTAACATTTTTGACAGTTAGTTTGTATGTTTGTTACCTATAGACTCAGGAAACTGCTCAACGGATTTTAATGTGGTTTTCAGGGCTTGGTAGCATTAGTCCCAATATAGATTATAGGGTATGCTACATCGAAATCGGTTGAGTGACTACGAAGATACAAATTGACCTCTTCGTAATACGCGCTGTGATATAACTATCTCCGAAGAGGGTCCGTATCTATATAATTTAGCAATACCTCTATAAATATACACAAAGACGACTATGATGGACTATTAAGTTCGCCTTTGTACCTACATATTTTATTTGGATAATTTTAAACCGTTCACCAAAAATACTGATTGTGCACCAAATTTGGTCTGCTTTTAGCACTCAAACGTATAGGTGGCCCTTAGGCCATCCCAGCGGTATAAAGGGCAGCCCTCGGTAGGTTAGGGTGCGGCAGGGGTGGCCCTTGGGCCACCCTAACGCCTCAAACATGTAATATTCATAAAATAGGTGCTCATTATGAAATATTTTGATTAACATTATTTTGGTGGTCAATCAGTATATTTGGCGAAAAAACGGGAATAAATTGAGGTACAGTTAAATACGATCCATTTTATGTATGCAATACACAATTTTCTATCTATGGGCTCCTTCTGTCGTCCACGTGTCCAAATGTTACACGTTCAATCCTCGTCAAAAACGGCATTTTCCGCAACCAAAAGCTTATAGTCAACTTGATTCATGTTGTATCTCGCCAGGTACCTACAGCGGTGTCTCTGACGACTCTGAGCCACATATCGGGCGTGAAGGTGTCGCGGCGCGTCTGCGCGCTCCGCCTGCTGTTCGTGCGGGAGACCACCGCCGTCAGGGAGCTGGGGGGGCTGAGCGGCTTCCTGCATACCTTCACTTGCGAGGTACGTGAAGGTGTCGCGGTGCGTCTGCGCGCTCCGCCTGCTGTTCGTGCGGGAGACCACCGCCGTCAGGGAGCTGGGGGGGCTGAGCGGCTTCCTGCATACCTTCACTTGCGAGGTACGTGAAGGTGTCGCGGTGCGTCTGCGCGCTCCGCCTGCTGTTCGTGCGGGAGACCACCGCCGTCAGGGAGCTGGGGGGGCTGAGCGGCTTCCTGCATACCTTCACTTGCGAGGTACGTGAAGGTGTCGCGGTGCGTCTGCGCGCTCCGCCTGCTGTTCGTGCGGGAGACCACCGCCGTCAGGGAGCTGGGGGGGCTGAGCGGCTTCCTGCATACCTTCACTTGCGAGGTACGTGAAGGTGTCGCGGTGCGTCTGCGCGCTCCGCCTGCTGTTCGTGCGGGAGACCACCGCCGTCAGGGAGCTGGGGGGGCTGAGCGGCTTCCTGCATACCTTCACTTGCGAGGTACGTGAAGGTGTCGCGGTGCGTCTGCGCGCTCCGCCTGCTGTTCGTGCGGGAGACCACCGCCGTCAGGGAGCTGGGGGGGCTGAGCGGCTTCCTGCATACCTTCACTTGCGAGGTACGTGAAGGTGTCGCGGTGCGTCTGCGCGCTCCGCCTGCTGTTCGTGCGGGAGACCACCGCCGTCAGGGAGCTGGGGGGGCTGAGCGGCTTCCTGCATACCTTCACTTGCGAGGTACGTGAAGGTGTCGCGGTGCGTCTGCGCGCTCCGCCTGCTGTTCGTGCGGGAGACCACCGCCGTCAGGGAGCTGGGGGGGCTGAGCGGCTTCCTGCATACCTTCACTTGCGAGGTACGTGAAGGTGTCGCGGTGCGTCTGCGCGCTCCGCCTGCTGTTCGTGCGGGAGACCACCGCCGTCAGGGAGCTGGGGGGGCTGAGCGGCTTCCTGCATACCTTCACTTGCGAGGTACGTGAAGGTGTCGCGGTGCGTCTGCGCGCTCCGCCTGCTGTTCGTGCGGGAGACCACCGCCGTCAGGGAGCTGGGGGGGCTGAGCGGCTTCCTGCATACCTTCACTTGCGAGGTACGTGAAGGTGTCGCGGTGCGTCTGCGCGCTCCGCCTGCTGTTCGTGCGGGAGACCACCGCCGTCAGGGAGCTGGGGGGGCTGAGCGGCTTCCTGCATACCTTCACTTGCGAGGTACGTGAAGGTGTCGCGGTGCGTCTGCGCGCTCCGCCTGCTGTTCGTGCGGGAGACCACCGCCGTCAGGGAGCTGGGGGGGCTGAGCGGCTTCCTGCATACCTTCACTTGCGAGGTACGTGAAGGTGTCGCGGTGCGTCTGCGCGCTCCGCCTGCTGTTCGTGCGGGAGACCACCGCCGTCAGGGAGCTGGGGGGCTGAGCGGCTTCCTGCATACCTTCACTTGCGAGGTACGTGAAGGTGTCGCGGTGCGTCTGCGCGCTCCGCCTGCTGTTCGTGCGGGAGACCACCGCCGTCAGGGAGCTGGGGGGGCTGAGCGGCTTCCTGCATACCTTCACTTGCGAGGTACGTGAAGGTGTCGCGGTGCGTCTGCGCGCTCCGCCTGCTGTTCGTGCGGGAGACCACCGCCGTCAGGGAGCTGGGGGGCTGAGCGGCTTCCTGCATACCTTCACTTGCGAGGTACGTATCAAATTTTTTATACAACTGAGCAATAAGACGAGCACGTCGTTCACCTGACGTTAAGCGCCACGCTTGCCCATAACAATCGCAGTTTCGTTGCCGAGTTCCTTATAAAAGTACTTGTAAAAGTTTTTATGTTGATGGAGATAATGATGATGATAACGATGATAATGGTTGTGGTTCCACAGGTGCTGGCCATAGCTCGCGCCTACACGGCCGCGCTCGGTGGAAACGCGCTCAGCTCATTCTACATTCGACAGCTGATGCTGCAAGATAATGCGCACAAAAACCAGGTCAGTACGACATTAACTAAGTGACGTAAGAGACGAGCTGGTCGTTCGCCTGATGGTAAGCAACACACCTGTCCATAACAGTTGCATCGCCACCCAGAGCTTTAGATAATTATACCAGAGGTCCGCGTTTTTACAGATGTTATATTTAACTTGCAATGTTTGGGTCAAATCTTGCAAGTTGAATCAGAACCACTTCCTCTTATCCTACGGAGTTGAAATTTTGCATAATTGTCAAAGTGTGTGATGACAATGCAATATTATGGTGACAGCCAGCTGATCTGATGATGGAGACGGAAGGTGGACAATGGAACTCCTTGACGGATAATCGTATTAAACTACTGTTTGGGCTCATTTTAATCAGCTTACGGTTCCGATTACGAATTTGTTAAAAGCTTGTCTTGAAAAATATATTTTTCAACAAAAAACTTATTTAGTAGCGGATACCATAATTACTGGTTTTTTTTTCACAGGGCCAATGTCTCCTCTCTGTGGGCGGCGATATTGTACACATAACGTATTAACATAGTACCTATCTCGACATGACATATCGATTAATAATTTATTTGCTTTGTGTGCTATTGAAACTCGAGCGCGATTCAAACTGTATCCTTAAACTTACTGCGAAAGTTTGTGAGGATGTATGGATGCTTGTTGCTCAAACACGGGAAAACTACTGAACGGATTTTGATAAAAAACGACCTCGGAAAAGAATATCCCGAAAAAAATTAACGGGTTGCAGCTAGTACAATGTATCTAACATTTTTACTAGCGATCCGGCCCAGCTTCTACATTAAATATAAATGTATTTCTCAAGACATTATTTAAATGACAGTAAAAACTGCATTAAAATCCAAAGAGTACTAAGCGAGATAAAGACGCGGATTGAGCGCCTTTGTTCATACTCGTATCATCAGTTTGAATCGTGCTCGTAGTCATTTTATTATAAAATAAATATGGAGAGACTGTAAAATCTTTTAAACAAGGTCTAAAAACTATTGGTGTTGTATATTTTTTACTATTTATAGTAGTATGTAACATTTTTCTATAAAGCTTGGCCTCTTCACTGTCCGCCATTTTGGAAGTCACTTTTGACATCCAATATCTTGGAATCGCGGCATTGTAGCATACATTTATTATTTACATCTTTTGTTCGTATTAACGTCTCCTATCGATATATTAACGTTTGATCATTGGCTGCGATATAAAATAAAAACAAAATGGCGGACATTTGACAGGCCAAACTCTATAGTAAAATATTACATGCCCTTTTCCTGACAATTATTAATGTGTAACTTTAATTGCTATGTAGATAAGTATTAAAAAAAGAGTTATGTCGACATGAATCTGAATGGATGTGGCTAAATTGGTACTTAATCGTTTCCATCAATTTAATTGGTTACAACAAGTCTCGAAGTTAACAGTGGCGTCGGTACTACATGTCATCCATTTTTACTCCAATTCTTGCACTTGCATTGGAAATTAATATAGAAAAACATTAAGAATTTTTATATTATATAGTTTGTTATATAAAAAGTAAACACATACATAATACAACGACGTACTTATACTACACTAGGTATTTCCCGCGACTTTGTCCGCGAGGACGTCAGAGGAAGCCCATAGTCATCTTTTATCAGACGATTTTAGCAAAACCTACAAAAAGGTCAAGCTGTATCTTCGTACTTACTCAACCGATTTTGATGTGACTTATAATCTAAGTTGAGACATAGTCTACCAAATCCTGAACACACATTAATATCCGTTCAGCAGTTTTCGAGTCTAAAGATAACAAACAAACTGGCAAAAACTTAAGCCCTTACTAAATAGTCGATCCCAGTTCGTTTTTCAAAAATATCTTCAATGTACTGTATTGGCTTAGTTACAGTTTTATAAAAGTATATTACATTTAAAGTATAATTACAGTTATAGTACAGAAAAAAATAATAAGATGTAGTCCCATTTTTATTGTTTATTTGTAAAAACTACAGCCATCTTAATGTTAAATAATATACGCGCCAAATTATGGCCGCTGACCGGCGCACCACGTGACCTACGCACCACGTGACCTACGCACCACGTGACCTGCGCGCCACGTGACCTGCGCGCCACGTGACCTGCGCGCCACGTGACCTGCGCGCCACGTGACCTGCGCAGTGCACCATTTTGTATTGATGTTTGCTCCTGCGCAGTTAACGTGATGCGCCGGTCAGCGGCTATAAAATTTGGCGCGAATTATATTCTGTCATCACAACTGGCAACACTGATCATTTTCATGTATTGTGACGTCAATTCAAATCAATTAAAAACATGACATTTACAAACGACAGAAGCTCGAAATCATTAATAACTTTAAAGTTTGACTTTGACACACGTATACAAATATTAAAGGTTTTTTTATAATATGTACAAATACTGCTAAAAATAAGTATTACAAATATAACCTCGGTTGTCTGGAACAAATCGCTCTAAGCGATAAGACCGCCTGTTGTACGTCAAAATCTATCTAAAAATCTAAATCTACGATGTATTTTTTACTTTTTTTTCTAATATTGTGTTTTTATTTTATTTCGTGTGCATAAAAATATTATTATATTGTATTGTATAAAATTGTAACCTTTAATATTTGTATTACAAATATAAAATAACCTTTAATGCGGTTATATTCATATTATATTACATATAATAGTTAGTGTATACGGTGCTATTTCAAATTGTTTTATTTCACTTGCTATTTTTCACGAATTTCCTACCTTCGTATCCCACAGCTGGGCAAAATGTCCCTCATCTATCCCTATCTTATCTATATTTAAAACTTATTGTGAGAGAAAATAAATGGATTCATAATCATCAGCCCATCACGTTCCCACTGCTGGGACATGGGCCTACGCTCATAGAGAGAATATGGGCCATAATCCGCCACTCTGACCCAGTGCGGGTTGCTGGATGTCACATGTCCTTGAATTTTTGTGATAAATTCTTGGACAAATCGGTTTCTTCACGATGTTTTCCTTCATCGTTATTTATTTTTTTATAAAGTATTTATTATGTGCGATTTCTTGCCAATCATTGCAGAAAGCCTCCAATACCTCCAATATCATAGATTTAATGAAAAATAACACCCAACGATCACAAAGATCCTGGCTCCTAACTAGAATTCCCTCTATCTAGAAAATCAAGGACTACAACAACCATGGTGCAAGCATTTGTCCCGTAGCGGAAATCGGGGTGCTGTGGGACCATGGTCCTAGTAGTTCCTAGTTCTCTAGATACAGGAAATTCTAGTCATGCACGTAGATCTATGTATGTTACCGTTGAACCTTATTAATTTATTAATCAACTAATTAAAACTTCCTACTTACAAGGAGAAGCAATTGGACAACCCATAAACCATTAAAGGCCTAAAGATAGCTGATAAAATGGCCTATATGACTTATTTCTACTGGAGTACAATTGCCCGCCTGATTCCCTCCTATCTTGACTAATCTTGCCCATATGTCTATGTATAGGTCTCCCATACGCGGGAGGCCGTCTGGGTTTGTACTACAGCTTTGCCAGTTATTCTGTCGCCAAGCAGTAGTGCGCAAGCATTACTGTGTTCCGGTCTGAATGGCATTGTAGCCAGCGAAAGTACTCGGCATATGAGACTTAATATCTGATGTCTCGGGGTGATGAGCGCAATGCAGTGCTACGCATTGCTTTTTTTGCTATTAAAAGTTCTGAGTGGCACTGCAATTGTTATGGGCAGGCGTGGCGCTTACCAGCTACATTTGAGCCTACATTTGACACTATGCAGCGAATAGCACTTTTTAAAGTTAGAACAGGGTCAAAACCCATAGTATTCTCTGAATTTTATTGAATTATTTATTTTCATCATAAATCTTCATGAATTATATAATTATAATAAATATATAAAAACTAAATAAGGCACAACTTAAAGGGAATTAATATTTCTTGGTTAGAGCACTTCCTGTACTAAAGGAAGAGACCCGGGTCCAAACCTCGGCTGGAAAAAATTGATAGGGATACGCATAACCAAATATACATATTTGTAAAAATAATTACATGTTACAAAAACATGTTGGTAAAAACATATATTTTTTGTATTTTTTAATTACGTGTCTGTAATTAAAACATGTTTGTAAAATTATTTTTTTCTGATTGGTATCCTAACAAACTTGGTGGGTTTTGGCCCTTATTGCAGTATGTTAAAACTTCACTTGTTAGAACAAACACTTTGTGGAACTGTAGTTACAATGTCTTTTATCGTCAATGTATTTTATATCCGTGTCTACAGCTGTGTAAAAAGAAAATATACGAAAATTAAAAAAAAACTTTGTTTTCCATTAAGTTCCAATCCAACTGTCCTTTACCGTATGCTAGAATAAGTTAAGCACCTCATGATAAGCACCATATATGTTATAAAAATAAACCATTTCGTAACAAAAAAAACCGATTTCAGTTCTGATGTATCTTTCAATATCGATGACATTTATATGGGAACGCCTTGAAGCTATACTGGACCCACCTCAGAACTTTCCAAATCAGTTTATAAATGACGGAGTAATCGCGTTACAAACATACAAAAAATACAGTTGAATTGAGAACCTCCTTCTTTTTTAAATATGTTAAAAATTTAATTAAAAAGTCCTTACGCGCTATTCGCAAATGTTTCATTGATTGAAATGCTACAATGCCTACACTACCTACTTACACTTTTGGATATAACTATAAATTAAAAATTTGAAAACCCTCGACTCAATAAGACATGTCTAAGAGCCACCGCTAAAAAACCTGCTTCCAAATAAAAAAAAATCGCATCCAAATCTGTTCACCCGTTTAAGAGCTACGGTGCCACAGACACACACATAGTGGTCAGACTTATAACACCCCTCCTTTTTGTGTCGGGGGTTAAAAATTAAACAATAGATGTCCTAAGTAGGTAGTTCTAAGTATAAATTGATCCTAAAATGTCACCACGTAGGTATTTGGCATGAGAAATGTCTGATCTGATTGCTCATAAAATTTACGACATCGATGGAAACTTAAAACAATTTGAGTTCTAAAGATTTGTCATTAATAATTACAATGTAATCATTTATTCAATACGACGGCGCCGAGGGAGGCCGAGAAAACGCTGGCGTGATGATGATGATATCGTGGCATTCCTGTCGTGGCTCTACATAGCGGGGGATCGGGTGAACGTGGAAAGAGATGGGGGAGACCTTTGCCCAGCAGTGGGACAGTATAGGTTAGATAAAAAATCATTTATTTGCAGCTTGACGGTTCGATCATAGACAAAATAATCACTATGGCGCCGATCCATGGAGGTATAAAATTCCTTATCCTTTTGACCGCCAAAGTTGCCAATACTCGACGAAAGAAGTGCTCTCTACGCTGAGGTCGGCTTGAGCTGACTAAAACGTACAATCAGCGACATAAGTCCGTCCCAGGAATAAAAACTTGTGTCAATCACTTTTGAATGTATATGATATGTGATGTTTCTTAAAATTCGAATAAATTTATCCTTATCTTTATTTATAAGGAGCTTAACATTAATCTTTCAATAGGGGATCGGACAGTAATCGAGAAAAAATCTAAAATGTAGATAGAACGAATGTTCGTCGAACGAGAAAGATCGTTCAATCAGTATTTTTGTGAAATAATAATGATTTATATTTTTAAATCAATAAATAAAATCTAATAATTCTGACATTTTTAATCTGTTCTTCATCTCAAACGAAACAACAATCACAGCGCATGACGTCATTTGTAGGCAAATACCGTGAGTCAAGCTTGTGTTTATTTTACGTTTTTGCTATTCATAAAATGTATTTTTGCTAATTTTTTTGTTCTATTACTACAATATAGTCTCCAAACTTCACAAAACGTATTAGAATCTCTTTGCAAGTTTTATTTCGAAGACTTTGTCGTTTTCTACCTACATATGACATCACAAGTTTTGAGGTGACCTTTTGCGCGGCAATATTTGAAACATAATATTTAAACATAGTTTTAGGTACTTTTAGATCGTTATTTAATAAAATAGTATTTTTCATGGCTATATATATTCATTGTACTTAATTTAAAACACTTTCTGAAAAGTTGTCCGATCCCCTATTGTCAATAACAACTTACGGTGTTATATACAAATTACATGCATTTTTATGCAATTCCCTTTATTTGCACAGGATATTAACAGACTTTTTAAATGCAACATTCATTAAATTTAGACAAATATTGAAGGTTTAGTCAATCAAAAATTTACAAATGTTCAGCTACTTTTGTCGCTGACTGTACGAAGATTGCATAGCTCGTCTTGGAACTTTTGGAAGGCACGGCTTCGCTAAAAAAGGTTAATTAGGGTTCCGTACCCAAAGGGTAAAACGGGACCCTATTACTAAGACTGCTGTCCGCCCGTCTGTCTGTCTGTCCGTCTGTCACTAGGCTGTATCTCATGAACCGTGATAGTTAGACAGTTGAAATTGTCACAGATGATGTATTTCAGTTGCCGCTATAACAACAAATACTACGAAACAATAAAAACATATTTAAGTGGGGCCATACAACAGACATGATGTTTTGCCGTTTTTATAGATAATAGTAAGGAACCCTTCGTGCGAGAGTCTGACTCGCACTTGGCTGGTTTTATCTATAGCACCTTTTGTATTATGTTATAATGTCTTACTTGTGTTCCATGAATCTGTCTCTACATAGCTACAGAGCTGGGTAACGGTAGTCAATAAAAAATCAATAAGCTTGTCATAAATACGTTATTTATTTAAAACTGCATAATAATTAAATAGTCTTATACTTATCAAATGAAATGCCACAAAAATGTTGACAACAAGATCGTTAATTACACCACTTAAAAACTATTAATACTTTTAGTAAGTACATTTCATTTATAAGTCTAATCTTATTTTAAATTTGGAGAGAGGTTTAGAGAGACGTGCGTTCTCGTCCACGTCTCGTGACTTAATAATTAAAAAAAGGAACTTTTGGACGAAATAACTTTAACAGAAGTAAAGAGATCTAATTAGCGCGTGGGTCTAGTCGCTGCTGGGTTGCGTGTGGGTTGCGTGTGCGGTGCGTGTGCGCAGCGGGTGCGACGCGTCAGCGGCGGCGACCGAAGCGCAGGAACGAGTGGACGACGTCCTGCCGCTTCATTCCGGTGTCCAGGAGCTGAGGGTAGTCGCGGACCAGAGCTGTGGATATGGAAACAAGTGAGTCACAATATAATGTACCTATAGTGTTTGAACGGTTTTGAGGACCAGCCATTACCAGCCCTCAAGCTTATGTGGATGGCTAATAAAGTTTTAAAACAAAGTTCCTTGCCAATGACTTGACATGTTCCCGTTCTGACCTAATAATATTGATAATTCTTATCTTTTGTCGTGTCGCCACTTCGATCTATATACATTGACTATTCAGGTTTTCTGTGTCCCGAAACGAACTGTTTGAGAACGACTGATCTCATTGTGATGGAAGAATTAGATAATTATCCTGTATGAAGTAGGAATGGTGACATAGGTACATCGTATCTGGATACGCCGGAGTGCTTTAGTCTAAAGTGGGATAATAAGCATCACCGCTTGAAGAGCCTATTTCCATACATCCTTTACATGTCATGTGTCCACAGAAATGTAACCATCATTTGATCTATGGCATTTTTTTAAATTTTTTGGATATTTATCAATCTACTTTGTTCGGCCACTATCTCGCCTGATGGTAAGCGCCACGCCTGCCCATAACAATAATTGCAGTGCCACCCAGAACTTTTAATACCACAAAAAGTACTGCGTAGCATTGCAATGCGCTCATCGCCCTGAGACATTAGATATTATATCATATGCCCAGTAAGTTCGCTGTTTACAATGCCCTTTAACCCGGAACACAGAAATGCTTGCGCACTACTGCTTGGCGGCAGAATAACTGGCAAAGCTGTGGTACCTATCCAGATGGCCTCCCGCATATGAGAGACCTACCACGAGTCCACCACGAGACGTTAAACAACGTGTGGCCTAAAATGGAGCTTATAGATGGATCTAGAGATCTTCTAAAGTATGATGGTTGAGCTTGTTGGGGTATTAGAGCTTGTTCCAAAGTTAGTCACGTTACCTTGATACTCCGGGACCTGCTCGCCAGCGGCCTCAGCGTACAGCTCGAGGAAGGTGTTCAGCGCCTGGCAGAACCGCGCCGCGCGCGGGTCGTCCTCGCCGGCGCCCGCGCACAGCTGCGCCGGCGCACAGTGCGCACACGCGAACAGAGCCGCTACGGCGCACACGGCCGCTAGGCGGTACGAGTCGGATCTATGAACAACGAGAGATATCTAAAGTTAGAAAAAAGTTTAATCGAGATTTCGTTGTTTCGATAAGTTGATGATAAGTTTCGACTTAGGGCGGTTCCGGACTGCATCCGATTCGAATCGGGCATCATTGATTGATCGAGAAATCGGAAGACGGGAGTCGGATCTTGTGCGTAACTTGTCTTAGAGGAAGCAGCGATTGGTGTGTGTATGTGTAAAATTTGGAGCGCAGCATCCTGGGCGTTAAAAGGACAGACAGGATTCGAAGTACAACGCTGCGCTCTAAAACGGGCATAATTGACGTGGGCAGGAAGGCTGCCAGGCTCAAGTGGGATTGGGCGGGTCACATAAGCCGTATGCATCCAGATCGGTGGGCAAAAGTCACAACGGAATTGGTGCCTGAAAATGGAAGACGGCGCCCAGGCCGGCCCAAAAGAAGATGGAGGGACGATCTGGATGCATACCAAGAAGGTTGGTGCGAGGTGGCGCAGGATAGAGACGGCTGGAGAGACTTGGGGGAGACCTTTGCCCAGCAGTGGGACAGTAAAGTCCGAAGATGCATGACTGCATGACTTTCATCATTATCAGCCCATTACGTTCCAACTGCTGGGACTCGGGCTTTCCCTCGTAGAGAGAGTATGGGCCATAATCCACCACGCTGTGCGGGTTGGTGGATGTCACATTTCCTTAAATATTTGTGATTAATTCTTGAACATGCCGGTTTCCTCACGATGTTTAACTTCACAGTTTTTAGAGCGAGTGTTAATTCTGCACATAACTTAAGAAAGTCAGTGGTGCGGGGCCAACGGGATTCGAACTCGGGTGCGTTGGATTGAAAGTCGCTTCTGACTTCATTAACTTCGAATTCAACCAAACAAAAGCCTGTATTTGCGTCTAAAAATGAAAGCTCCGAATTTTTCTTCATCTCATTCCAAATAAAGACAAATTAAGTGAAAGTCCTTGAAGTCCAAGCTGGAACCCCAGCCTTAAATATTTAAGTACTCAAGTTATCAGTCTAATATCTAGAGCCGCGTAATTTGAACACGTACTTTTAATGTTTACGAGTTCTGAAAGGATTTCAGCAGCCGGCTCTTTCATAGTCAAGCTTTTGATGTTATTTTCTGGTTGATCAAAATTTATTATCTGTCACAATAAGTAAATAATAATTAAGACAATGGCCAAAAGAAAGAGGTATTAGATTAGATAACACTTTATCGTCACACAACAACATGAAATAATTACAAAACAATACTTAAAGCTAAAGTGTTACAATAGGCGGTCTTATCGCTTATAGCGGTCTCTTCCAGACAACCTTTAGATGGAGAGGACTCAAAGAAACTGTGAGGTATGTTATATTACACAGCATACTACTATAAAGTTATTATATAGAAGACAAAGATGCATGGGACATTCCGCTTCTGCCAAGTAGCCAACTGGCACATAAGAAACATAATATTGTCAATAACAAAATTTCTAAAAATAATGCAGATCAAGTTCTTGCCGTATCTTCTGGGTAGTGGTTCTTTTTCCGATGGTGGAGGTCAATGGGTAGACTCATTGTAATAATTGACGTTCGTAAGTGCGCTTGTGATGCCAAAATTAAATTTAAAAAAGTTCTTTATACAACTCTGGCCACACAGACGTCAAAATCTCCATTAATTCATTATTACGATGACCACCGCATCGGAAAAAAAAACTGCTCAAAGATATGGCAAGAAACTGAGGGGCATTATTTTTTTCTCTGGTTTGATAGTGACCTACATAGTGGTTGGGTAGGTTAGCTCATACCTCATTTTGAACTATAGAGACAGCGAGTTAGAATCAGAATGTTTATACACCGAAAAACGCAGACTGGCAGTTCGTTAATTATTTTTGTAAGCTGTTAGTATGCTGCTGGGCTTGCTTGCTTTTATGTAAACGTACGGCTTGCTATACATGTAGATAAGTACAACATTTTATGATTTTGGTAGTTTTTTTGACACACAGATAGGTGCCGTTTTAATTTAGCTAATGTTGGTCCGAAATGTCGTAATATTTTAGCCTTCGTAATACTTAATTTATTTTTTTCCTTTTTCCGCTAAGTGATGCCCTTTAAGTCTTTGTGTCACAACAAGTGTAAATACTTGTTTCAATTCCTTCAAATTATAATTATTACCATCTGGAAAAATAAATTATCTAAGCGTGTAATAACGTTCCTAGTAAAGCTGATTATTATTACATTGATTCTTTTTGATAATCACTTCTCGGATTTCTAACCGGGCGGCAGAAAATTTCGAAGATTTTGTAGAGATTAATTCAATTCAATTCAATTTATTCATCTTTTGACATTTCATAATATTCTTAGATATGTCATAATGTACAAAAAATAATAATATTTAATTACATTAATGATTTATCGGCAAAAGCCTCGTCAGTACAGTAAAAGCTTTTATTGATAAGATGTTTTTTTATGTAAGGCATAAGTTCATTATTATTCATGTTTCTTGTTTCCAAAGATATCCTATTATAAAGTTTAACACATATAAAAGCATAGCTTTTAGCAATTTTCGATAATCTTGTCCGTGGCAGGACCAAATTGTCTTTTACTAGTGTCTATGTGATGGACATCTTTATGTGTGTAAATAAATATAAATAGATAGACGAACTTTTTATGACGAGAGCAACGTTTGTGCACAGAAAAAAAGCGGCAGGTAGGTATTTGTTTCGTGTCTGGGTGTTGTCTTCATAGTTCCTGGTTCCCTAGATACAGGGAATCCTAGTTAGGGGCCAGGATCTATTTATGTAATCGTTGGGCGGTATTTATTTATGTTTGGATGTTATAACTATCATTCCCAAAATAGCCGTTTCATACAATAATGTAGCTATGTAATTGGTAAATCTTCTTTCAGCACCTTTACTATAATAAACTGACTAAACATAATCAAAGAAGGTTGGACTCCATCTCGAAAGGTTAACCCTTTGTCCTTGTTATAAAGATTTTTTATGACGTGGGCGGCGAAGATAACTTAACGAGATAAAAGCTTTCTTAACTGGTCCGATGGTATCACTTATTTAAGTTTGTTAAGTTTGTTTGCGCCGTGATGGATTTGTTGTTTGAGAAAGTTGTTTACCGTTTAAATATACTAAATACGTACCTACGAAATAATTCCGTACGAATACGTTGAAAACCTTAAAGAAAAGGAGAAGGTTCTCAATTCGATTCTAATTTTAATTTATTTATTTTGTCACCTCAGAACTCCGTCATATATCAACCGAATTAGAAATTATTTGCGTTAGGTTCAATATAGCTACAAGTTGGTCTCATATAAATTTCATCGATATTCGACCTTGGAGGATACATCAAGCACATAACAGACATCTGTAAGGGAGCATTTAAATCTCTCGGTTTCGTAACCCGACAAACAGCTAGATTTAATGACAGAAACGCTATTATAACTCTATACTATTCATTTGTGCGTAGTAAATTAGAATACAATTCCCTTGTATGGGACCCCCATGAACATAAATATAAAATAATGTTAGAACGAGTTCAAAGGAAGTTTGCCCGTTACCTATACAAGAAGTTATACGGGTACTATCCTTATTTGTATCCGTCCCTGTTCGTCGCTGGAATGGTAGGTATCAACACATTAGAGCTAAGACGCAAATGTGCGCTAATGATGCACTACTATCTACTCCTGAACGGCCGAATTAATAATCCTTGCGCTCTGGCTCGCTGCTCATTGTTCGCGCCGGACCGGTTGCGGGTATCACGCGCGTGCTGCGCCCGCCGCCTGCTCGCGGTGCCGCCGGTGCGCACGCAAACCGCCGAATACGCGCCTACTGCACATGCTATAAATTTGCTCAACGCCCTGATTGCTCAGGACCCAGATAATATAGATATTTTTTATACCAAGTTTAATTTATTTTTTAATCTGTGTATCCATTACATTAGCACAATTACATAGACTGTTCGTTTTTAAGTTCATTCACTATGTAATGTATTGTAAATTGTGGCTTGCTGTGCGTTTTGGTAACAACTGTAAGCACAGCAAGCATCTGAATAAATAAATAAATAAATAAATCAAAGTCAGGTAAACGGCGCGTGGCGGCCGAAAACCATGTAAAAGCACTCTTAAACAAATCTTAAACTTAAGCGTAAAACTATATAGGTCACAATATACGGAATCAACTAAAGAAGCGCCTATAGAATGCACAGGTCACGAACACGTTAAGATCTAGGTGCTTCATTTTAAACCGAAATTGCGAAATAAATTGTTATTATAGTCATTCATCATCGTCATCATCATCATCATCATCATCATCAGCCCATCACGTTCCCACTGCTGGGACACGGGCCTTCTCTCATAGAGAGAGTATGGGCCATAATCCACCACGCTGGCCCAGTGCGGGTTGGTGGAAGTCACATGTCCTTGAATTTTTGTGATAAATTCTTGGATATGCCGGTTTCCTCACGATGTTTTCCTTCACCGTTTTTATAGCTAGTGTTAAATCCGCACATAACTTAAGAAAGTCAGTGGTGCGGGGCCTGCGGGATTCGAACTCGGGTGCGTCGGATCGAAAGTCGCACGTTTTCCCTCTGAGCCACACTCGCTCACAGCCACACTCGCTCACATAATCATTAATATTTATAGTCATTAATATTAATTGATTAAAGTCTTCACCGTTTTTGAAACTTGGGTGCGTCGGATCGAAAGTCGCGTGTGAACCTACTCAGCTACACTCGCTCTTAAAATGAACACAATACGATAAAATTGTATCGACAAGATAGCGGCTAAACATAGATCAAACACCTAAAAAACCTTATAGCCTGCAAACGTTAGGTACATACGACAAGCAAACGAAACAAAAATAGACAAGGAAATGCGTTTATCCTTGTTAAAATCTGTACAAAAGTAACTCGATACAAATAGGTGTGTTCACAAAGAGGTCTGAGGTCTTCTTTACCTCGCATACCTCCCTATTAGGTACGTATTGTAATCGGATACATGGTGGTAAAGCAACGGTTGATATGAAGTGAAAGATGATGGGTCTAGTTTTGTAGGAGTGTTTTGACCCATGACTTGGATATGGGAGGCTTGTGACCCAGATGTGGGATGTTATGCTGAGTCATGCGATCACACTTTTAAAATGCGAAAGTTTGTATGTAAAATGCGGAAGTTAATATAATTGGATGGAATTTGGAAAGGAGCTTATAACCTGGATTCAAGTTCAAGTTTAAAAGTTCTTTATCTAATTGTAGCATCACAGACGCACTTATGAACGTCGATTATTACAATGACTCTACCACCGTATCGGGAAAAGAACCACTACTCAGAAGAAACGGCAAGAAACTTATGGGGCATTTTTTTAAGAACTTTTATTACAATATTGTGTTTGTATTTGACAATATTACGTTTCTTATGTACCAGTTGGCTACTTGGCAGAAGCGGAATGTTCCATCCATCTTTATCTTCTATGTAATTATTTTATTGTAGAAACGTACGCATTAACACAGATTAACACATACCGCAAGTGAATCCGCGAGGCGTAGCTAGCTATATCTACATTTACGTAAAAGTTACCACATCTGGGCCTTAGTATTTAGTAGGACAGTGTGGAAAAATATACGTATCAGGTGCAAGGTGCAAGTAAGTCACGTGCTCTTAAATTTTGTGTTATTTTGACGATTGGCCGGTTTCCAGATTGGCTGATATAATTATTTTCAAAATAGCAGCGGCATCATACAAGGTTTTAAGGATAAAATCATAAAAGTTTACAAATTGCAAATGATTGCAAGTAGTTTACTTACATTTTTTTAATAATTAGAAAAAAGAAAAATGACATTGCTCAGGTAGGGATCGCATCTGTATCTTCGGATTACGCCCCGACGCCATTACTACTGGGCCAGCAAGCCAACTGCCCGAGCTACCAAATTTCATCTATTCTTCTTATATCTTCTTACAGGGACGATTCTACTAATAGCAGTGAAGGAGTATTTTACTTGCAAAGTACTAAGAAAATAAATAATTCATGTTTAGAAAAAAAACAACAACCGATTTCAAGACTACCTACCTATATTTTTTTTTGTTGATTATTTATATAAACGCTTTTTCAATTTCGATAAAATTTATATGGGACCACCTCTGAAATATGACCTACTGAACAAAATGAAATCATCAAAATCAATTCATAATTGGCGGAGTAATCGCGTAACAAACATACAAAAATAAATTAATAGAGTCAAATTGAGGACCTTTTTGAAATCGGTTAAAAATGGCTTAAATAACATTATAATCCATGTGTGATCTCAAGCACAGAATAGCATTGTCCTACCTAGAACTAAAGCAGTTTTTACGCAAACTCGATCTTATTAAGCATTCATAAAGTTCCAAAACGAGAATTTTCTTACTCCGACTTCCACATTATATATACCTTAAACCACTAACAGTAATTAGTTTCATTTGGTGGCATGCCAGATGCTACAGAGACACTATTAGCCCCGTCTCAGAATGTAACCGTATGCAGGATTCGGAACTTTATCCACCTAAATTTAGCGTCATTTTAGCTCACAGCTGATTGGTGCATTGTTTAACTTGGAGCAAGCACAAAGTACTCTACATACTCTTTAAATTGAGATAAAGATATTGTGACAATAACATCTGCGGAGAAAATAACAAGATATTATTAAACTTTTAACATACCTAAATACTCTGCAAAGTACGATGAGGATATACATAGAGATAGATTGTTTATTATACACGGGACATAATTAGCAAGCTATAAGCAATGTAGGTATATCTCTTTTAGTGAACAATACCTACTCTTTATTTGTACACTACAAATAGATTATTATGAAAAAGATAAACCTTATGGTAATACAATTGGCGATCTTATCGCATAAAGCACTCTCTTACAGACACCCTTAGGATGGACTGGACAAATCAAAATAAAACGGTGGTGAATAGAAAATTGATTACATACAAATAAATGAGACAAAAATCTGTAGGTACGTCAGTTTAACTGGGTTCTTAGATATAATCATGAACTCTATCAAACATTTTGGGAGCATGGGTACTATGGGTAGTTTTTATAGTGAACGGATCATGAACGGCTATTTTTTTAAATATAAATGAATCATTATTTAAGGTATTTCCGTCTTGAAAATAGGAGGAGGTTCTATGTTCCGCTGTAGGTATATTTTTTATGTATGTTGACAGATTTAAAAAAATATTTTTGCGTGTAGTTCAGTATAGCTACGAAGTGGTCCCATATAAATTTCATCGATATTTGACCTTGGACTTCGAAGATACATTGAAGTCGGTTTTTTTTTGGTAAAATGTATAGGTACTTGTTTTTTATATATTGAATGATGAGACGAGCTGGTCGTTCGCCTTATGGTAAGCAATACGCCTGACCATAGTAGTTACAGCACCACCCAGAACTTTGACTGACTGTCCTTTTGGTGTAGAGTAGGTAGATATGTCTGTAGCTCTCGTATTTCCCACTAGGTACTAAATAAACTTAGAGACTCAACCCTCGAAATCTACACTTAAACCGCGCAAAATATTCGGAAAATCTGCCCTTTTTCTCAAAACACGTGTTTAGAAAGCAATAAGAGTATTATTACACAAGGAGGGCATTCCTTAAGGTCACACTTTGAGGGCAAGACCCGCGCATTCCAATCCTTTTTTTGTTCGTCTTTCAGCGAACATTCGTATGTCATGGCCTACCAAAGAAAACTAAACATTAGTTCTACGCAGGTTTAATAAAGAATCTGTATTTTACCGAGATAGAGTGAGGACTGCTTTTGAACGGGAACGTCACTTTTACATGTAAGCAGTAGTACGTAAGCATTTTTTGTTTTAGATAGATTAGATTAGATAACGCTTTATTGTTACACAACAACAAGAATTAAATTACAAAACAATACATAAAATTAAAGTGTTACAATGGGCGGTCTAATCGGTTATAGCGATCTCTTCCAGACAACCTTTGTTGTGCTATCTTCGTGTGTTCACCGTTGCGTTCCGATTTCAAAGTCATTGTATCAAGTAAAATTATATGAAAATCTGATATCTCAGGATAAGGAGCGCAGTCTATATGATCTATCAAATGGTAGTAGGTAAATACCTACTCATTTTATTACGTTAATTTATGATTTATGATTATGATTATCAGCGTAACGTCTAATTGGAAAGCCTCGTCGGCTGCCTAAACCGCAATGTCATTTAAGACACAATTTTGATCCGTCCAACAAACTGATCATTTCGAGATTAAGTCCAATATCGCAGTTTTATTGGATAAGTCCTCAAAGGTAGTCGCAAATCCCCGCGCAAACATGGGGGAAGCAAGCCGCAGCGAAAACTCTAATCTGTCGGTCACAAAGTGCTGAAACTTTTGTTGGAGCTCGTATCGGGCAATAAGGCGGTGCGCCTACGCGACGCCGACGGTCGGTAGGGACGGTTATCAGCTAATATGTACAATACATTGCGAGCGTACATAGTGAGCTAGCAACTCATAATTTTTTTTGTCTACCTGCTCAATTATAATTTTGTCAATTAAATTTTTTTTTATGTCTACTTGTTCAATAATAATTTTGTAAATTTAAGTACTATACTAATGTTAAATAATTAAATAGTCAAATGTGTGTTCCATTAATTAGTAAACTAATTCGTAATAGTCCACTAATTTAGTATACTAGGCTAAGTACATTAAGCTTACCGGCATTTATATTTTAATGTAAAATTGTTTTTCTCAGCAAGTGAATTTGTAAATTCTTATAAGAAATAAATTCTTTAACCGTAACACTCAGATAAAGTATTTGGCTGTCTACTCGAAGCCGTAACATTATAATTAGGTATTTTATGGAACTGAATGATGAGACAAACAAGTCGTTCAACTGATGGTAAGCGCCATGCTTACCCATAACAATTACAGTGCCACCCAGAACTTTTAATACCATGAAACGCACTGCGTAGCACAGCATTGCGCTCATCACCCCGAGACATTAGATATTAAGTCTCATATGCTTAATAATTTCGCTGGCTACAATGCCCTTCAAACCGGAACACAGTAATGCTTGCGTACTACTGCTCGGCGGCTGAATAACTGGCAATGCTGTGGTACCTATCCAGACGGCCTCCCGCATACGAGAGTCCTACCACGAGTAAAATGTTTTTATAAAGTAGAGAAAATTCAATGATTTGTAATCAATTTTGTGTCAAAAAATGACACCACATTGGTAAATTGAATACGTGTGAAGTCGGGGCGGGTCGCTACTGTAAGTAATTCAAATTAATTTATTGCGAATATGGGTAAATAGATGATGTTACATAATTATTCAGTTCAACCACATTCTACCAGGAGGTAGGTATGCAAATGTTATAAAAGTAAGTAATTAATAAGTTAAGTTAAATAAGTAAGTAATAAATAATGATGAAATAAATTACCAGCTTACAAGAAGCAAATTTTCGCTGAATTGAAGTCATCTTATGTTGTGAAGTTTTTGAACCGGATTTCATTTGGAAGGATACGACCCGTCTAATAAGGTTTTTACTGCATTCCAAAGAATCCTAAGCAGAAATAACAGGAAAACGGTAAATAATATTCAATGTGTCTTCACAGCGAAAGCTGTGTCTGCATGTATCGGTAGGAATTGAGAATTGCCAGTTTAATATCTGCGACATTGACTCGTGAACTAAGATGTTAGTTCAATGCCCGAAGACGAAAAAAGTTAAAGACAATTATTTTTGACAGTTCTCTTTCCTCAAGGCTTTGCTGGAAGAAAACTCTTTTTAGGGTTAAGCTCGCCTTTGTACATGTAGTTTTATAATCCACGATGTAAATGTTCAGGCAGTGTGCAATAAATAATTTAATAATCTATTTTTTTTATTAGATATCATTGTTTTTATATGGGCTTTGAGTCGCTTTACGATTATGGTTCATAATAAATTTAATATTGTCAAAAAGAAACATAAAAATTGTAACAAAAGTTCTAAAAAAAAATGCCCCTCAGTTTCTTGCCGTATCTTCTGAGTAGTGGTTCTTTTTCCGATGCGGTGGATTGATATGACAGCCCTTGAAAACTGTTATACAAAAGAGAGATAAAACACAGCAACATTTGATTGCCTTTAACTGCTGCACCAAATCCTAACGAGGCCAAGTGCAATAGATAACATAGTAAAACCCACCTAATAAAATCTATGACACCATGTGAGAGGGAAAAAAGCGCAGCAATAAAAATGCCTGCTGACAGCAGGTCATATCATCATACATCTAACTATTGTTGACTGCGGTTTACAGGGCACCGTTTCAGTTTCGTGTAAGTTGTATTCTAGATGTTTTCTTTCTTTCTCTTTTTTCAAAATATTTTTTACCTTACTACGTTTTTATTAACTCAATTTCTTGTTTGTTTGTCTGTCAGTCTGTACTTCAGGGTAGAATCTTGCAACTCAAATTGCGACCACTTCCCAATAAGCTATGCGGCTGAAACTTTCAGGGTAGCTCACAACTCGATGACAATGCATTATGGATCCATAAAAACGTGGTCATTAGATTATTTTTTTAATGTACCTACATTAAATATTTATCACAATAATTGGATTTGACTTTTAGTTTAACCCCTGTATAATTGACACAGGAAGGTGGACAGCCAAGAGATTTTAAGAGCTACTTTTAGGAGGACTTGCTATCTCGACATTGTATCAAAATGTTTTAGAAAACGAGAAAATAGCCTTATACAAAACTCAACGTTTCCCACCCACGTCAAAATAGAGCCTATCTATACTTGTACATGGGTAAATACTACATTTATCTCACGAGGTTATCTAATGAATGAGACTGAGACCAAACTAGCGTAGAAAACTGCAATTTTCCTATTATTGCGAGACGAACGGCATACATATTCAGATCAGTCGCGTCAGAAACCTAAATTAAGTCTCCGCCAATTTCTGTTTCGTGCTGGCTACAGTAAAAGCAGCAGGGGAATGGTGTAACTCGAACACCGATCCCGATCGCTTTCAATTTCAAATTTGGAATGCGTTAGCATCTATTGAACTGCAATATCGATCATTTTTAGCGATCGTGATTGGTATAGGGATTGGAGCGCGGACTTTGAGTAGAAAAATTCGACAATTCGACAGACAAATACCGATCACAAGACATGTTTGAAAGCGACCGGAATCGGTGTTGGATTTAAACGATTCCCCTGCAGGTCTGTATGGTTGAGCCGGTTGACAAAAAACTAAACAAAGTACAAAAATGCACTTTAGGCTGGATATTTTATCTGAGAGTCATAACATAAAAAAAATAATCCTATAAAATATAATATAATCCTTACTAATATTATAAACGCGAAAGTTGGTATCTATGGATGTACCTATGGATGTATGGATGTTTGTTACTCTTTCATGCAAAAACTACCGAACCGATTTTGATGAAATTTATGTATGTAGGTACTTTAGGATTTGAAATAGCACATAGGCAACTTTTTTTGGACTGCGGGGCGCAGCTAGTGTTATAAATGCGAAAGGTTGTGAAGATGGATGGATAAATAGATGTGACATAGGCTACTTTAATGGAGAAGCATCATTATTAACCGTTTCGTTCCCAATGCTGGGTCACGCGAGGTTTTTGTGCTAGATCAATGCTTTATCATAAAAATCTTAAAAGATGATTAATGAATAATAACTTAAGCCAAAGACTGCAAGTAAAAAAATCTCAATTTTTTTTTGTGTACATGGATTATGATGTAATCGACGTTTGAGCCAAGTTGAGGTTGGTTGATTATTAATTGTGCCTAAGCAAGTATTAGTGTATTCTGATTTAAAGGGCATTGTTGCCAGCGAAATTAATTACAAATTATAAGACTTACCTACCTAATGTCTGATGTCTCGGGGCTGATGACCGCAACGCAATGCTAAGCAGTACTTTTTATGGAATTTATAATTGTGGATGGCACTCTATTTGTTATATGCAAGCGTGGCGCCCATATCAGGCGAACGACTTGCTCCTCTCATCGCTTAGATAAATAAATAAAAATTATATAGTTATTTAACTTATGTCAATACTCACGTATTAATTAACAACATCAATTCAGTTATCCAAAAATCACTTCACAAATGTGTTTAAATTCATTTCTCGCAGAAAAAAAAATTGCCTTATTTTTTACTTTTAAAAATAGCAATAGATGAATCTTTCTAACACGTGTCGTTAGTTCAAAATTGTAGTAGGTGTTCTATCGTTATTCGCCGATCGATGTTTTTGTCGATTTAAAATCGATTTCTGATCGAAGTGATGCGTGCACTCGCTAGGTCATTACTGAAGACCGGTTTCGGACACGCATCCATTTATCATGCGAACTTGCGCCTGCGCTGATTGGAGGGATGTCCGGAAATATTTTTAATCTCTTTAGAAGAGTTCTGATGATGTGATGCAGTAGCAGAACTCTTTTGAATACGAAGCGAAAAAGATGCTCTATTGAGTTTATAAAAAAAATCACGGGTTCGTCAAATCCTCACTTTTTTTTGGTACTGACTGATGAGTCAAACGAGTCGTTCGCCCAATGGTAAGCTCCACGTCTGCCCATAACAATTGCAGTGCCATCCAGAACTTTTAATATCATAAAAGCACTGCGTTGCGATTACCCCGAGACATCTCATATTAAGGCTCATATACCCAGTAATTTCGCTGGCTACAATGCCCTTCATAACTACCTAAACTTATACATGATAAGATTGATAAGTTTAGGTATGTCGCCTTTAGCTTTGGAAGATTATTAGGAAGGTAACTGTGGTGTTTTCTTTACCGACATACTGTTATGTCAATGTCCATTCCAATATAAATTATAATTGATTTGATATGAATTATGATTGAAATTTGTACAGGAATTAGGGAGAAGACCTTACTTTTAGCAACATTGTAGACCACAATGTTGCCACAATTTGTAATAACCAAAGTATCTGCAAGTAGCGTAGAAGTTATAATGATTTGATTTCTATTCATGACAAACAGAATTAGACAATGTTGAATGGCCTTGAAAAAACATTAAATAATATCTAAGTTCAATATCACAAATATATGAAAAAACGTCAATAGTCTTTTGAATAGAACTTTGAATACCTATAAAAATGCTTAAGGTTGGATACTAAACTCTACATACATGCTTTTAATTTACACTAGTGACCCGCCCCGGCTTTGTACGGATGGAATTTACTAATGTGGTTTCATTTTTTGACGAAAACATTAAATTTTCTCTACTACCTACATAAAAATTTAATTAGAATGTATTGTACATAATAATCTTTCGTAAAAAATACTCTAATTGACAGTGAAACCCGTATCAAAATCCTTTGCGTGGTTTAGAAGAAGAAAGTGGAGAAAATGAGGACGCGTATAGCGACTTTGTTTTATACTATGTAGAGATAATATTTCTTATTTTTAATTTAGAAAATGTGTTGTATAACTCTCCGGGGAGATCCCTTTCTATTATTCACTGTAACTTACAAGGATTTGCGAATCTAAATATACCTCACACAAGAATAGACAAACCCTACGAGCGTGTGTACGTGCGGATTTGCACGCACGTTCCATTATACACAATACTATTCTTAAATCAATTGGAACAAATGCGCACAGTGGCAACGAACTACATTGCACAGTGTGCTATAGGACGCATATTTGTGTATATTTAGTTCATACGTCTTAGTTACTTAAAGATACAGTCAGCGACAAAAGTCACAAAAGCATTATTAATATTACAAATATATAATAATATATAATGTTATAACATCCCTGCTAACATTATAAATGTGAATGTAAGTTTTTGTTACGCTTCACGCGGAAACTACTACAATCATTATGAAACTTTGTACACATATTCTTGGAGGTATTAGAAGAAACATAAGATACTTATTATTTAAAAAAAATTATGTTTTTTACCAGAGATAATAAAATTGTTTGTCAAAGTCTCAAAATCTAGATACTTCAACGACAAGATAGAGGGGCTTCCTCTATCATCCACGCGGACGAAGTCGTGGGAAAGAGCTAGTTTTATATAAATACTTAAGCATATTGTAATATAAATTGTCATTTGCTGCGCCCTAACAGGGTCTGTGTGTCACATTAAAGAAATGTACTCATAGGGCAAATTTATATGAATAAATAAATGCGAAAGTTTGTTAGTATGGATGTATAGATGTTTGTTACTCAATCACGTATTAACTACTGAACGGATATTAATGAAATTTGGTATATAGGTACTTTAGGTTCTGGAAAAACACATAGGCTATTATCCCGGGAAACCACGGGTGAAACCGCGGGGCGCATCTAGTTTTTTAATAAACACAAGTCAAGTAGATGCTTAACGTGAATAGGGCTTATCAAAACTTTCACTTTTGTCACAGACTGTACTGGGTATGCTAATATTAATAAGAAGAACAAAGAAGAAGAATAGTAATTAAGTTTTAAGTAACTTGTGGTAGGTGTCTCGTTTGCGGGACGCCGCGCCGTCTGATACGAGTAGGTACCACCGCTTTGCCAGTTATTCTGCCGCTAAGCAGTAGTGCGCAAGCATTACTGTGTTCTGGTTTGAAGGGCATTGTAGCTAGCGAAATTACTGGGCATAATATGCCCAGTATATTAAATCTCATATTATGGGTATCGGGGTGATGAGCTCAATGCAGTGCTACATTTAGCACTGCAATTGTTCTGGACAGGCGTGGTGCTTACCATCAGGCGAACGACAGGTCATAATAATAATTCTCGAAGAAAACTAGATGTTTTTACATTTGTTAGTCGTAGGTAATCCTTTTAGAACATCAAAGAACGTTGAACCTCAACGCTGCAATTAAAGAACTCTTTTCAAAAAAGAATAGCTGAATTCGTCGTGAGCTCCCATTAGACTTTAGCCTGTAATCTTCACTACTAATTCAACAGAAGCCAGTGCAGGCATCTCCTGTCACCTAATTCCACAGTGCAGTCCCCTGTCTCGTTATTATACAGGAGACACCGACGACATTAGCGTCCCTCACCCGTGAAAATCAGAACGCGCTCCGGAATTGGCGTTCCGAACCGCCACGCCGGAAAGCGATCTGCAACGGAAGTTCGGCGTGCGCTCCGAACCTTTCTTTAAAAAGTGTCAAAATTGACATTGGGTTCGGCGCGCGCTCCTTTGCGTTTCAGCTCTACCGACGCATCAAACCGCACGTCTAAACGCGTTTTTACATTTTTGGAACACTTCAAAGTGGCGGCGACTTTTGACTGAAGCTTGGTTCTACAAGTATCGATCACATGCAGACCCTGTCTACTATGATTCCCTATACCTATGGAACAAGGAACTACGACCATGAGTTCTAAATACCTAGTCACAAAACAAATACTACTTGCTTTTTATTCTGGTGTTGGAAGACCCCATAGACGGTGGACTGATGACATAATCCAAACTGCTGGTAGAGACTGGACAAACGTGGGGAAAGAAAGGGAATTGTGGAAAAAGATGGAGGAGGCCTTCATCCAAGAAGGGCTTCATAGCTCATCACCTCTAGACCAGTAACCATACTAGCAACTAGAAATATAAGCGATTTACTAACACTACGCACTAACAATAAAATTAATGTAATTTAACTGTAGCTATGAAACAATAAAAAGGCTTTATTATTATTATTTATGTCGCTCTTTCTCACGGGTTGTTTAGCCCCAGGGAGAATCTCGGGGTAAGGCTCAGTGTTGCCATGCACCGACGACTCGCCACAAAGTCGCCCCATATTATTATTATTATTTATTCTGGTAACCAATTTTGTCTCGTGACGTTGAACCCGCAAGCTCTGTAGTAAACGAGAGCCCAACCAGTACACAGAGGCTGTCAAACAACTTTATAAGTAAGCAGTGGTAACTTGCATATTTCAAGAAAATGGCAAACTTTAGCTTCATGTTCTGCATGCTCCATACATCATACTAATCGTAACGTTTACCACATATTTTTATCATCGTATTTTTTTATGGAAATTCGTTCGAAATTCAAAACACTCATCTTTAACTTATTTTTACGCTTCTTCTGAATGAAATCCGGTTTCTACAGTTTTTTTGTTTGACCAATAACAGGAATATAATGCCGGATCTACCTAATTCACGGAAGGTTGGTAAGGATTGTCGTACCCAGAATAATCTTTGTACCCGGACATGGTATAAATAAGTCGGTAGATGTTCGTATCTGGAACAGACTTTTTGGTTTTTTTATTAGGACCCAGGATGACCAAGCCAACTTTCTGTTCTCTTTCAAAATATTTAGCTGAAACAATCAGATGGTGAGTCTTTTACTGACTTCAAATAATAAGAAATAGGTTCTAAATTTGGTTGATTTTTGGTAAAGTAGCTATGTTTTGGCATCAACTCTGTCGAAAAGTTGTCTGATACTGTTTAGCGATGACACGGCCTACTGCGTTTTTCTTTACTGTATTTTTGTTATCCGGCAAAACATAAAATAAAGTATTATAGTATTAGAGCAAACTCATAACGAATATTATGTTATATTTTCCCTAAATTGCTTAGGAAACAGTTATTATTTGAATATTTTCCTCTCTATGTTTGTTTTTCATTTTCATTCTCCTATACGAGATCAGCGGATATTGTTAAACTTGAAACACATTTTCAGTTGTTTTTGTTTAATTTGTCGTAATAATAGGCACCTGATCATCTTTATTCGGACTCAACATATAAAAGGCACTTTCAAATGTCGATTTAATTGACCTTTAAAAGGGGAATTAATAGAGTCCTTAAAGGTCGGCAACGCATCAGCAATGCCTCTGGTGCTGCAGATGTCCATAGGCGACGGTAACCGCTTACCATCAGGCGGGCCGTCTGCTTGTTTGCCGACATATTAAATAAAAAAAAAATCCTTTTAAGTCATATCAAGCATGCACTTAGGTATTTATATAGCTGTTGCAGTCGACGCCTAGGAACCGGACTGACTGGCCTGAGATCGCAGTGGAGAAAGATCCATGGAGGGAGATGGCTAGATGTAATAAAAAAAAGTTAATTGTTTTAATACAATCATGTACTTCCAATTACAGGAGACCACATCTAGAAAACAAATAATTTACTAAATAACTGGACTTACATGCGTACTTTTGTACAACTAAAATAATTATTAAAACAAAATAATAAAAGCACAATAAATAATTGAATTTAATATGATAGGTATTCTGTACTTAAACAAATAAAAAAAGGCGAACGCCTCGCCGCCAAATTCAAAAGTGAAGCACAGCTATGCTGGTGCGCTCGTTCGTATACAAGCTTCACGCACACATTTACATCATGCTACGCCTATCGGTCGTCACATCTGCTTGACGTTTGCCTTCCCTCCACTAAAACAAACGTAACGCCACCGACATTGCTATGCTTTAGTTGTTACTTAGCGAGAATCCGTCCGCCTTTTTTTATTCGTTCATGACTCTAAATAAATTACTTTAATAATTATATTATAATCATGTATTATTAGTACCTATCGTTTACCGAAGCAGTAGGTAAGTAAGGTTCCTACTATGTGCATAACAAATTGTTATAAAGAAACAAATATAAAGTAAAAAACAAACGTCTGTTCCTATCGGAGTTAATTGAAACTAAACACCGTATAGAGGACACCTATATTGCATTTTCTGATTTAGAATTCGTTCCGCGGACGTACAGACAAATTCCACGATTTGTCACTATTATAAAGACAGGAGAGAAGTACATTGGAGACTATTTCCCCTTGCAAGTAAATAGCGGCAATGTTTCCTGTCTGCCACAAAATTAAATAGTAACTATAATAATATTATGGGCTGTTCTCTATTATAAACAGCTTTTTAGGGTTCCGTACACGAAGGGTCAAACGGGACCCTATTACTATATTTGGTCCATGCTACTTACTAAGACATTACATTACATTACTAAGACTCCGCTGTCCGTCCGTCTGTCCGTCTGTCCGTCTGTCCGTCTGTCCGTCTATCCGTATGTCCGTCTGTCCGTCTGTCTGTCTGTCCGTCCGTCTGTCACCAGGCTGTATCTCATGAACCGTGATAGTTAGACTGATGACATTTTCACATTTGATGTATTTCTGTTGCCGCTACAACAACAAATACTAAAAAACAGAATAATATAAATACATATTTAAGGGGCTCCCATACAACAAACGTGATTTTTTTGCTGTTTTTATAGATAATGGTTCGGAACCCTTCGTGCGCGAGCTCGACTCGCACTGGGCCAGTTTTTTTATTAACTACGAAGAAACGCTTGCACATATAATGTAGGCGATGCCTTCGTGAGGCAGATTCAGGCAGGCGCCTTTTGGTGTCCATTTTTTTATGGAACTGAGTGATAATACGAGCAGGTTGTTCGCATGATTGTAAGTGCCACGCCTGCCCATAACAATTGCAGTGCTATCCAGAACATTTAATATCATAAAAAGTACTGCGTAGCGCTGCATTACGCTCTTCACCCCCAGACATCAGATAGATGTTAAGTCTCACACGCCCAGTAATTTCGCTGGCTACTTGCTATTTTTGATAAATATTTAATTTAATTTTTTTGTAGTTTTTGATAAGGATTTATAACAAACAGTAATTACTTTATAAAAAATATAGGATCCTGTTAAAAAGTAATACCCAAAAGGTAATCTGTAGGCCTTTATAGCAAAAGTAAACCTCTATTAACGTAATTATGTACGCACTTGTGAAAACATGGAATTTTTAAAATAATTTTTGAAATGTAAATGGACCTGTGGGCCTCGGGTGAGCTATTAAATCTGAAATTAGAGCAAATGATGAGAAGTCGCGGTGAGTTTAGAATTTGTTTAGAATTACGTCTATATTCTAACCAGTAAAATACTGGGCATGTGAGACTTAATATCTTCTGGTCTCTGATGAGCGCGATACAGTGCTACGCAGTACTTTTTACGGTATCAAAAGTTCTGGGTGGCACTGGAATTGTTAAGAGGAGGCGTGGCGCTTACCATCAGGTAAACGACTTGCTTGTCACAATACTTAGTTCCAAAAAAAAAACTGTTAAAGAAATATCATTATGTCAGCATAATATAGGTCCTTCCTAATATTTGTTGCTAAATGATATGTAGGTAGTACCTATCCATCCACATGTAGTAACCACAGATCAGAAAACCTAGAATAACCTGTTGCCTAAGATGCGTGTTTTTGAGTTGCAATCCATATCATTATGATTGTTTCTATCTGGTATTTGTACTAATTTAGATTTGCAAGGTCCATCTAGTGTTATCAGAAAACACTAAGGGCCACTTGTATCAACGTTAACCAATAGTTTAGGAGTCAACTTCCATAAAAAAATCAAGGTAACCCTGAGTTGGTGCAAGTGGCTTAGGGAGGGTGTACTGTACACTATCTTTCTATTTAAAATAGATATGTAGGTAACAATTGCAATAAAAAATTAAAATTGACAGATTTCAATTTACAACAATGACTTATAGTTAAGTGCAGATTTTGCACGCTCGCTCTAAAACGGTGAAGGAAAACATCGTGATGAAACCTGCTTACGCGCTTTGGAGTGGTAGGCTCTGGCCGTGGTTGTAATATCACCCACAGAACAAAGCCATGCCGTCAAGCGACCTAGTCGTGTTTCAGGATGATGTTCGGTGAACCATCGGGGAGACGGGTCTGATCAGCCGCTCAACTTTCGCCTCTCTCTAGATCTATGTGCTCCATCTTAGGCCACATCATCGCTTCACATCAGGCGAGACAGTGGCTAATAAGAGTAAAAAAAAAAAGTTGCGAACTCTACAATAAAATTATGCATCAAATAATTCAATTGATAACGCTTTATATGTCCGAGATTCTTAAAGAAATAACAGTGCTGTAGGTATAAGATTTCTTTAGATAAGATTCTTCTTTAGATTTCTTTAGTGGCATTCTTACTACGGCGTGGCGTAGTACGGATGTTCCTCGGACAAAAACCAGAATGCGAACCTGTAGAATGTCGAAGCTTTCCGATAGCAAATAAACGAACCGGCCACCGGGCTTCCCGGTAACGAATGAAACGAACCCGACGTATGTAATTTGTTGAAAACAACGAACGCCTGAGGGTTTTTATACTTGACATCGGTCCTACCTACCAGATCCGTACAGAAACATGGTGCGTGTGCATTTTTTGCAAAGGAGAACGTTTCTACCAATTCGTCTTGGTGTTTTTATTTTTTTTTATTATTACAATAAAGCCAATTATTTTAGATATTACATAAAAACAATTCCAATTAATTAAATTACATAATGTCTGATACTAAATTACAAAATAAATAACAATAAAAAGAAATCAATTACCTGTAGGTATGAATAATAAATTATAGGTATGAATAATAAGTATAAATGTTTGTACCAAGTTGTAGTCGTACCTATTGTGGTTGTTCCTACTTGTACCTTTAGTAAGTTAATGAGCAGATTACTGACAGTTAGCCGTTGTTGGGTGAACTTTAAAACTTGATTTAAAAAAATCACTTTTTATTTTGTTTCAACGATTTTAAAAATATGAATCTACATTAAACTCGCTTTTGTGACGCGCCATTCTTATAATTTTGGTCAAAACTAAACTAAATTCGAAATTAACGGAGCGCCCACATATCACACACAAATTCAGTTGATTGTTCGTTTAATTAAATGTACCTCCGTGCTTTGCAACCCCAAAAACTTACAACCAGTCACCACTATTGTTCGTTAATTAGTGCGTTCCAAATTCGAAAATCTGATTAGGGAGTCAGCGCGCGCTTCCAAAAAGTGACAGTTGACAGCCGGCAGCCATAATGGATTCCTGAATTATGCAGCGGCACGAGTCGCGACTCGCGTACAGCCTAGTTAATTACTACGCGCAGTAATTACTTTTACTGTGTAAATGGAGGAAAAACTTCGGATGGTGATATAAAACCACAAGAAAATAAATTTTTGTTGTTGCTGGTGGCTTGTGACAGCTTTTTGTTGCTTTATTTTGCTCTCGTAGAGTTTGCTAAAATTTTTAGTGAAAGCAAGCGCTTTTTACTTTAAATTGTAGGTCTCGCAAAAAGTCACATGGCGAAAATGCGCTTTTTTCTCTCCAAACCAACAGTACTTACTTTCACGAGAAAAAGCGAGGTTGATTATAATATGTATACGGTAGGTACTAAAGAAAACGAAAATATATTATAGTAACACTCTAATAGAGCTAAAAACTTTTTTAGAAATATCAATCATTAACTGATAACATTATGAACACTAAATGATGGAATTGTTCGCCCATGCACCGAACGGTCAAGTTTCGATGACTTTGTCGTATCGATACTGATTTGAATTCTCATTCATCAGCCTGCACCCGAAACAATCACAAACAGACATCGTAGAGGCAGCACCGCAGTTGTTGGCCGCCACAATCGTTTGTTTATTCTACCCGAAATTGTGCTGAAATTCAGTTGATGGCAGTAATGCTACTGATTGTATGAATATGAACTACCTACGCGTAGATTGTGTAAAGATAATACTCGGGAGGCCGTCTGTGTAGGGACCAGGCTTTGCCAGTTATTCTGCCACCAAGTAATAGTGCGCAAGCATTACTGTGTTCTGGTTTGAAGGGCATTGAAGCCAGCGAAATTACTGGGCATATGAGACTTAATATTTGATGCCTCGGGGCCATGAGCGCATTGCAGCGCTACTTAGTAATTTTTATGGTATTAAAAGTTCTGGGTGTATTGTTATGGGCAGGCGTCCCAGAATATCAAAGAATTCATTATTTTCGAGATATTGTCTTTAAATATATAAATAAAACAAGTTGTTGTATCGTGTAACGCACCATTTTTACTAACCCTGATATCTCTGTCAAATAGTTTTTTTTCAGGGTTGCCAACAATTTACTGCACAAATGGCGGTAAAATCAAATCTTGCGTTAATTTTGGGACACCCTTTACAAAGGCCAGGAACACAAAACGAACGTTAAAGGACATGTAATATTATATACGATATAACCTGGCCTGCCCGACATTGTCCACCATTTATTGAAAATATTTCAAAACTGCAGACAGCACCAGATAACGGCATTGATTTTTTATAAAACTTACGTTGTCTTGATTATAATAATATCTGCTAAAATGACTTTTGAACTATTTTTCCAACCAGACAACCTTTATACCCTGTCTCTGGAATGGTCTACCGCCGATTATACGTCAGGCTTCATCGATAGGCGTCTTCAAATCCAAAGTTTATCAATACTATCTCTCACTTCAAAACAGTAATATAAACTGAGCTTCCTGATCTACTCTGCACCTGTTCATGGTTTATAAATGTATATGTCTATAATTACAGTTCTCTAGTTTTATTTTGTTATTAGGTATTTATATTTTATTATTATTATTATTTTATAATATATTTTTGTTTCTTGTTATTTTATATACTATATATGCAATCTACAAGTATATATATATATGATTATATTTTTTATATATATTGTTACTGATTTGTATGTATATATCTTGTTATTATTTTTGTATGGCCTTTTAATTTGTTTACTATTACTTTATATTTTGTTTGCACTACCTTATAAAATCTCCACAGTACACCGAGGTCAACTGGAAGATAATGCTCACTAGCATTAAGTTCGCCTATGTAGGTACTTACAAATTTGTTTGTGCAATAAATAATTTTCTATCTATCTATACCCGTAGGCTATTAACTCTGCTGTTTATTAAAATAATTCTAGTGTCTTCCCGCAAGTGCATTTTAGGAGGATTTTTGCTTCGAAAAATTCTTTCTAATCTTAAGTCAAGATGACCGATAAGCAGTTTGGAGCATTGGGGACGTTTTTCTCAAAGCAGTTGTGCGAAAGGGGGTATACTTACTACCTACGCAAAAAACCAAGCTTTGTCTCCGGAATGGGCTTAAATTTAACATTTTCTAACTTTAAAGTAAAAACACTCCGAATTTGAGAACAATGAGGAGAGTATTTGAAAGCCGGTGAATGAACTAAATTGAGATTTTTTTTGTAATTTAGGTGTCAGCATGGCAGCTAGCACAGTCAAGCAATGTCCAATGAACGGAAGCTTATTACGCTACCAGCTTCAAATTTGTGCAAACCACAACTTTCAATCAAAGACCACCGATCTAAGACTAAAATATAATAGAATTTTATACAATTTTATATAGATTGTTATTGTAGGTATGTGTATGAAGTGTTAGTATAGACATCTGATAATAACATTTATTTACTCCCAATGATCACATTCATAGATCTCGGCCCCTAACTAGGATTCCCTGTATCTAGGAAACCAGGAACTATTAAGAGGTCCCACAACACCCAGACACGAAACAAATGCATGCGCTTTTTTTCTGTGCACAACCATTTGTCCCTTCGAGGGAATTAATAACTTGTGGTGTATAAGATTGGAGCCAGTCTGCCCAACCACTACGCCGCAGAGGCTGTCAAATATAGAAGCAAAAATTATCTATCTTCCGCCTACTGACCGCGTTTAGCTGTAAGCAATTGTTCAGGAGTTCGGACCTCCTACGGATTATTTATCGTACCCTAAAATTTACATAAATATAATTGAATCCCGCATAGAGGTTGCGTAAGTCGTGTAATTTACCGTGTAACAGGACTCGGGTCTCAAATTAGTAAGACTCTCTAGATACTGTGCATCTTATGGGAACCTACCAAAGGGACTCCAAAGGCTCTAGATAAAACTTACTCAGCATATTGACATGACTTTAAACATTTTCTAAAATGTAATAGGTATATCATCATCATCACTAGCCCATCACTCTCCCACTGCTGGGACACGGGCCTTCTCTCATAGAGAGAGAATGGGCCATAATCCACGGTCCAAGTCCTAGACTTTTTGTGAAAACTTCTTGGACATGCCGGTTTCCTCACAATGTTTTCCTTTGCCGTTTTTAGAGCGAGTGTTAAATCCGCACATAACTTAAGAAAGCCAGTGGTGAGGGGCCAGCGGGATTCGAACTCGAGTGCGTCGGATCGAAAGTCGCACGTGCTCCCATTGAGCCACATCCGCTCGAAATAGGTATATATCTGTACTATATTCTTATATTTTCTATTGTGCACTGTCAAAACATTTACATCGTGGATTATAAAGTACATGTACAAATGGGAGCTTAACCCTAAGAAGAGTTTTCTTCCAGCAAAGAGGAAAAAGAACTGCCACTTGAGCAAATAGGTTTCAGTGTACGGTTACAGTTACATATATTATTATTTCTTCGTTCACTTTAGACCTCGTCGTATTAAATTTATTTCATTGAGCCCCGATATATTGAAACAAAACCAATCTCGTTGCGAATTTCCTCCGGGAGGCCCGAGGTTTGATTGTCGCTAAGTAAACACTATACCCGCCCTTAACGGCTTCAAAATGATTTACAATAATGGTTGGTACTATTTACTGCAGGTACGATACGTTTTTATTAACTCGTGTTCTTGTCTGTCTGTTTGTCTGTTGTTCACAAATTTTGCAATCGATTTTAAACTACCTATACATGTCTATATATCTATATGACTATCGGTATTCTACAGAATACACCACAGAGAATGTGCTCAAGAACTGCACAAACTGATCCCCCCATCACCATTCTACAATCGGACGACTAGACGATCGGCACAACGGCACCCCTATATGGTAGGAGTTCCGCCTGTTCGTACTAAACAGTTTAGGTCATCCTTTTTAGTGCGAACGTCAAAGGAGTGGAATGCCTTGCCGTCGTCTGTATTTCCAAATAAATACAATTTGGGGTTTTTTTTTTACACTTTATAGATCTATGTTTGGCCACTATCTCGCCTAATGTGAAGCGATGATGTGGCCTAATATGGAGCACATAGATCTAGAGAGAGGCGGCAGTTGAGCGGCTGGGTGTGTTCAAATCTAGAGTGAACAAGTATCTACTGGGTAAGCGTGCTACATCTTCGACCGCATCGTCACTTCCCATCAGGTGAGAATGTGGTCAAACGCAGACAAACCGTTGGAAAGTTGGAAGTTTTATATTTTGCTTAAAAGTCCGATTTGTATACGTCAATATCCGATATCTTAGATGCGTGAAGGAATTCGATTATATCTCGAAGGTGTTTTGGTGTCCTCTTCTCTCGCATATTTTTAAATTAGCAAAATATATAGATAGATAGATAGATAGATAAACGCTTTATTGCAAACATTAAATTAAAGACATTACACAAAAACAATTAAAGAAAGTGTTACAATGGGCGGCCTTATATACCCACTTAGAAAAATGTTTCAATCACAGGAAGATGCATTTTTCGTATCTTTTCCCAGCCTGAACATATTTGGGATTGTGTTTGGAAAATAAAACATTTTTTTTTGTACTGAAGATGAATATACCTATATATACAACACAGTTCAACTATTATAGTTATATGTATGTATCGAAAACAAAGAAAATACATAAAGCCTTTTAAATACTGGTCCCTGTCTGCTTTTGTGTAGAATTATCATATCTACAGCCGATACGGAAACACTGGCTTTTGTTTCAATTTCAGATAACGACACGCGATGAATGCGGTGTCATTTGCAAAAAACATGCCCGGTAATGAGCTTCAAGTACATGCAGTATTTTAATGTACTCCGTTCATTTATGATAAATTTAAATGTTCGCTGAGATAAATAAATGTATATAAGTACATAGATTTTTATTTGCACTTGCAATGACTTTGGAATATGCAGTTACGTTGATGTATTTTATTATACCTAACGCCGAACGATCACATACATAGATCCTGGCCCCTAACTAGGATTCCCTGTATCTAGGTTATTTTTATTTTAAATGTATAAGTAGGTATATATATTTTTTTGTGAATAAGTAGTCAATTTTTCACTGTTCCTATAGCAAAACGGGTATCAGCTGAAAATCAGCGCCGAGTTGTGTAAAACTCTCGGCATTTTATGTTGAGCTGAGCCCATTCGGCACATATAATTATTATTTATGTTTTTATTTTTTGTATTGTTTGTTTTTTGTGTGCCGAATAAATGGTTTTTCTTTCTTTCTTTCTTTTCTAGGGAACCAGGAACTATGAGAACCATGGTCTTACAACACCCAGACACGAAACAAATACTTCCGCTTTTTTCTGTTCACAAACGTCCCGTAGTTCAGTCCGTAGTCCCGTTTTGGTTGTCCAAAGATTTTGTCCCTTCGCGATTGTTACCCATTAGTAAAAATCAAAATCTGTTCATAAGATTGGAGCTCTCTTATAAACAAACGTGGTGTTTGATTCACAGCTATTAGTTCGAAAGTTATGATATGTTTGTTTATGACAATGTTGTTTCTTATCATACCCTAAATACATCACATCATAACCTAAATGTAAATGTGAGATGGATGTATAACAAATATGCGGTCCAGTACCCAAAGGTAAAATTCAAATTATGCTATCGATAAAATCGTCTGCGGCCCCTGGGAAGGAGCGGGTAAAAAGTCAATTAAATGCTTGCAGATGAAACCTTTTGAAACAAATAGACTTTCATAATTTACCTTCAGGCGAGGCTTAGAAATATGGGATAAGTCAAATATTAGAGAACGAATGGTAGGACATGTCATTTTTACTTCTGTCCGTGATTTTGGATTGAATTGAGACTGCCAAGACTATCATCTTCTTGGATATTAATTCACCCTTTTCTGTCTGGTATATATCCAAAAGAATCGATGACAGGGTTTTTTTTAAGGATCTTACTGATGAGGCGATTCCTTCGCCTGACTGGCTGGGTCATCGCGGTGCCGGAGGAAGAAATAGGAATTTGAAACGGTGTTATTTTATGTATTTGAGTGTCGAGACAAGCACGTTGCTCGAAGTACCCTAACCTTGGTATGCACTATCGATTCGAAAACCTTTTGATAATAATTACCTCTTAATTAGCCAGTGTAACTCAGCGGGAACTCGTGCAATAATTGCTATTATTGCCAGAATTTAAATAATAAATACAATAAAAAATTCATTGAGGCTTCAAATTCTCTGGTAATGTTGACCCACGCACATATTTTGTAGTTTTGAGACACTTTTCTCTAACTTCGTGTTCCCTTGGGACCCAAAATGAAGGTTCCTTAAGGAAAGACCAAAGTCATTCGTTGTTATTTACGTAGTTAAATAAATTGGAAACGGTTAATATTTTTTCTCATTTTACAAATTCAGTTGCTGAGATAAACAACTTTAATTAAAAATTCTACGAATCCTACTTCCTACTCCTACTGCCTACTCCTACTGCCTACTCCAACAAACATTATAAATGCGAAAGTTTGTGAGGATGTATGAATGGAAAAATGTTTTTTAATCAATCATGCAAATAATAATTACCAGATTTTGACGAAATTTGGTATGTATGTAGCTTAGGTTCTGGAGAGCGAGATAGGCAATCTCGGCTTTTTAACCCGGGAAACTGCGGGTGAAACCGAGGGGTGCCGTTATTATAAATATAAATGCCGTAAGCTTAGTGTAAGTAGCCTAGTATACTAAAGTAACAAGAATTGTAGTAGTAAACAAATTGTATTTATTATTTTTCTGACACGAGGAGGTTTTAATAAAGGCATTATAACAGCCTGGAGAAGCTGGAAACTATTTTCTACAGGTACTAAGTTTATAAACGTGCAGGGGAATCATTTAAATCGAACTCCGATCGCGATCGCCTTCAAACATGCTTTGTGATCGGTATTTATCTGTGTAACTGTCGAACCTTTCTACTCAAAGTCCGTGACCCAATCACTATCCCAATCACGATCGCCAAAATTCATTTTTTAACAAAAATGAACCGACCTGACTTCTATATAGGTATCTTCGAAGTGCAAGGTCGAATATCGATGAAATTTATATGGCACCACCTTGAAGCTGTACTGAAACCAACGCAAATATTATATTTTCCAAATATACTATTTTATTACTACATAATAATTTTACAAATCAGTTTATAAATGACGGAGTAATCGCGTAACAAACATATAAAAAAAACATACAGTCGAATTTAGAGACTCCTTTTTAAAGTCAGAGAAAAAAATATCTATATTGCTGTTTGCAAAATGCTAACGTCTTCCTTTGAAATTGACAGCTATCGACATCAGTGTTTGGGTTACACCATTCCCCTGCTGATCCTAACCCCTAAAGGATCATGGTCACACAACATCTAAACACGAAATAATTTGTGCTAGCTGTTTCTCCTTCAATTACTTGCTACTAATATTACAGAATGAAATTACGCGAAAATATATAATTATTATTATTATCTATTTAACTCCGACATTCAAAACTCCCCCCAAATATTTAGTTTCACGTAACAATGTTGCCATCACTAAAGTTTCATTAACATAACTGCCAATTTACTCCCAAAGGTTAGCTTGAATTTCTTGATGTAAATTGTTGCCAGTGTGTGTTAATGCGGCAATTCCCTCTTGTTTAGGGAGAATTTAGAAAGTTTAAATTAAGTGAAATGTGACTTGTAGGTAGAATTGAACGAATGCGAGACACGTTTCGAGTCACTGGGTATACAATGCCAGTGTGACTTTTGGCGCATTACCTTAGCCTTAGCTACGAATAGTATCTTCTGAGAGATGGTAATACCCACTCATAGTCGGAAGTACAGTACGCCGGACGTTACTGTGTTCGAAGAAATATACTCGGAGCCTCTCCCACTCTCCGTGTAACCTTTACATATAATTTGTATTTGTTTTCGTATAGAATGCATTTCCGAAGCACTGGTAGAGCCAATTTTCGTATTTCTTTTCTGGGCCCGGACTTCAATTCGAGTATGAGAAAGAAACGTGTAACTTAAGTTTAATATATTTTAAATTTGATTTATTGATGTGTATATATATTATGACGTTTAAAAGTGAACTTTTGTGCATATTTCATAAATGATATTTGACTTTAGTATGTAAAATTAAATGAAATGGAAAAAGGCGCTCTCCCGTCAACATCATCGTAATTTTCACACAACACAAGCTAGTATTTTATTAAACTTATTTTTTTTTCCAAAATAAAACCTCTATATTATTGTTTTGTTAAAGCGTTGTTTTGTTTTGACACTACTTCCTACTCCTACTGCTCTCCTGATAACTCTGTTACTTATTGTTACTTAACTGATACTCCTGATAATACTGTAATTCTCTAATAAAGTTCTTCTGACTTATTTTCACTACATTTGATGGTCCCTGTACACGATAGCCTACCCCAGTGGCATTAGTTCTTTTCTTACCCATTGTATACCTTTAAAGGTTCTCTGTCGCCGTTGTTTGACATCGTAACTTTTAAAAGTCTCCATTTAAAAAGGGCCAACTGTTTAAGCTCCAAATTTATGTAACGCTAGAGATCACATAAAGACGATTTTGTAGAAGTTATTAACTTTGTTTATTGACAATTAAGATTTAAAGAGCCAAGGAAATTGTGCCCTTGGCTCCTAGTTCTCTAGTTACTTAGTTGGTTTCGGTTAACGAAATTAAAAAATAATTTTGTGGATCTTTATGACCTATCATAGGATTATCTATGTAGGTATCCCGGCACCTACCACCTTGAATGTACCATATTTCTTGCAAATAAATTATAATTTATCATTTTATCATTTACCTACATATAAATGCGAGGTGTGTATGTTTGCTTGTCCATGTTTCACGCATCAACGGAGCAACAGATCGTCGTGATTTCTTTGCACAAATAAAGTCTACGACGCGGAAAGTGACAAAGGCTCCGTTTTAACCGACTTTAAAAAAAGAGAAGGTTCTGTTCTATTGTACTTTTTTTATTACTTTTTATTTAATTTTTTTATGTTTGTTACCTCAGAATCCGTCATTCATGAACCGATTTAGAAAACTCTTTTTGCGTTGGGTTCAGTATAGCTACGAAGGTCCCATATAAATTTCATCGATACCTTGGACTTCGTAGATACATTAAAGTCAGTTTTTGTTTTTTTTTCTAAAAATTAATTATATCCGTGAAAAATAAGCGGATCCCGTGGGATATCATGATCATTTATCAGAAACACAATATTTTTTACTAGAACCACGCGGGCTAAGCCGCGGGTAAAAGCTAATACTATATAAATAAAGGTTTATAACAATGTTGTGATCTTGCGTATCCTATATTTTGAAACACTTCTGTCAAATGTTCCGGCAGAAATCTAAAGAGAGAACGTCTACAAGTTTTCTACACCGTCCCACGACGCAACAGGTGTTGAGCTTGTCTGCCTGAGACTTCAAAATATCAGAGATAACAGAAATATGAATTGAATAAGTTTAAATGATTATGTTTCCGTAATTTTACCGTAAGCAAATGAAACTTGAAAATTCGCGTTCGAAAAAATATTTTACTTCTTATACTGGATGTTATTTCGATACGTAGGTACCTACCTAAGTTTATACATCTTAGTTAATTCTTTGGACCCCCTAAGTTAAGTTAGACGCTAAGTTATGACTTATAGTTAAGTGCAGATTTTGTACGCTCGCTCTAAAAACGGTGAAGGAAAACATCGTGATGAAACCCGCTTAAGCGCTTTGGAGTGGTAGGCTCTGGCCGTGGTTGTAATACCACCCACCGAACAAAGCCATGCCGTCAAGCGACCTAGTCGTGTTTCGGGATGATGTTCGGTGAACCATCGGGGAGACGGGTCTGAGCAGCCGCTCAACTGCCGTCTCTCTCTAGATCTATGTGCTCCATCTTAGGCCACATCATCGCTTCACATCAGGCGAGATAGTGGCCAAACATAGATCTATTAAGAGTAAAAAAAAAAAAAGTTAGACGCCCTCAAGTATAGATAGACCCATTACCCATACTGACCATAGAGAGCTTTGGCGTGTAATGTAAGATAAAGAATAAAAGAACATGAATGCAACTCCGAATGAGAATGACTTGGTTGAACTGTTTCGCGTACTGTTGTGTGGCATGTCTTGGTTGTTATAAGAAAAACAACTTTATAAGCCTTTAGTATGTCTATTACAATTTCTATCACCACCGCCTGTGTATGTTTTGTTATTCCTCTCCATCTAAAGGTTGTCTGGAAGAGATCGCTTTAAGCGATAAGATCGCCCATTGTTACACCATTGTAAACATTTGATTTGTACTTTATTTCTATTAAAGTGAATAATAATAAAAAAAGTGAATAATAAAGTGTTTACCTATCTATCTATCTAACTTTTAGGCACACACAAACATTATTTTTTTTTTTACAATTTAAACACACGATAGGGACTACTTCCCGTACTTCACAGTATAAAAAATACTATTGCTGCGATTCTACCTGACTGCTTATTCCAGGCTAACCGGCAGGGCCAGGCCCCGTACCCATATCTCCCTCAAGCGCCAATCTTATATCGTGTTGAGATCAGATTAAGGTGTAGACTCACTACGACAATATCTTATGATGCCATGTATTGTCTCATTAAGTTTGTCTCAACTTGTAGTTATCTTATTTTGGTTAAAATGAATGAGATTAATTCGATTTCTTGCTTGATTCGACAATAATTAGACCGTATCTCATTAGTCGCAGTGAAGCTATACCTTAATTTGAACTCAACACGATACACGATTGGCGTTTGAGGGACATATGGGTTGGGGGGCAGGTCCGTAGTCAGGTCGCTTGAGAGCAGTTAAGGAAAACAGCGTTGAATTCTAAAAATTTCCAGTTTATATTAATATATTATTATTATAGCTCAACGTATCAGTATTACAATCCAACGGGGCAATACTGCCAGCATCTTGGGTACGCTGCCAACTGGTAGTGGGTTGGAGCATTTGAGCTATCTATAGGCCTTCTATGGGTTGTCCAATTGCTTCTCCTTGTAAGTAGTTAGTTTAGTTTTAGTAAGTAGAGTGTAGCTTGTTTTCAGTAATAAAGGCATTCGCCCGTTAAAAAAAAGTTTATATAGGGAGGTATATAGCTCACAGCGATTTAATTAGGTGTTGGGGGTTCGCCCCTAGGTCAGCAATATTGTGTTGTAAAACAGTACGAATGTTCTCCGGTTCTCTGAAACAAACGCACGAGTATGTTACGATTGAAACAGATACCTGTTACAAAAGCAATTGCTCTGCTTTACTTTCCTTTTTCCTTTACCAAATAACTTAAATTGTTCACTCGTAGATATTACTTTCGCAAATTACTTAAAGACCTGTTCGGAAGTTCATCTAACTTCATATCCGCGTAGGTGAAGTTCTCTTTAAGATTTGTTGCGGAAAACTGTAGGTACGCACTTATAACTTATATAATAGAAAGTGCGGAACATGCTAAATCGATCTGCAATATAAGTCTGTTTTTTGACCGTACCTACCTTATATAAGAGGTTGAAATGTTTTTCGGGAAAATTATTGGGAATTTCTGTTTGAAACAGAAAGACGACAAAATTTGGACTTTTTGTCCGATGTTCACAATTTTTATTTTCATTTTTGTAAGGAATTAAGTAAAAAGTCAAACATTTAGACGTTTTTTATGTAATTGACTGACGAGACGATCACGTCGTTCGCCATTTTCGCAATCGAAAATACAATCGAATTGAGAACTTCCACTTTTTTTAATGTAACTGAATGACGAGACGAGCTACCCATAACAGTGGTAGCACCACGCAAAACTTTGTTTTGCAAAATCCTCCGCGGCACTGCACTGCGCTCGTTACCCGGAGACGACAGCTCTAAAGTCTCATAATGCCCAGTAATTTTATATAGGATTATAAAAAATAATTAACTTTAATAAAAGCATTAGAATTGAATATATTTGTAGCAATAACACTAACGTTTTAATTGTACAGACATTGTAGTTGCGTAGTGCTAAGGCGTCGCAAATTCAAACCCTGTAGACGTTTGACAGCCTCTGTGGTATAGTGGTTAGCTTAAATCTCATATACCACTGAGGTTGCCGGTTCGATTCCCGCGACGGGACTAATGTTTGTGCACAGAAACAAAAAAAAAGCAAGCACAGTTGTTGGACCATGGTCCTCGTATTTCCTGGTTCCTTATATACAGGGAATCCTAGTTAGGGGCCAGGATCTATGAAAGTGATCGGTGGGCATTAAAAAAAAATGTTTATTTTTTCTTCCCAAAACAAATAAAGGAGCTCAGAGTTCCCTAATCTACAAATGACCAACGAGTAATGTAGGTGAGTAAGCTCTTCCCACACAATTTACAATTTATTGTCGGCAAATTGCGTCGCTTCTGTCAATCTCGCCCGCGGCCGGATATAATTCAATAGCCGGTGTTTTATGATTTTTATGGGTTATGAAAACAATAAAATAAAATTATATTTCTTTTTATTTTTTGGTGCACGCTGTCCATTTTTAATCTGCCGACTTCAAAAAGGAGGAGGTTCTCAATTCGACTGTTTTTTTGTTTGTCACGTGATGATTCCGTCATTTATCCTAGTACCTTTACTAGGATAAATGACGGAGTCAAAGCGATTTGGAAATTTGGCGATTTGGACAATTCTTTGCGTTAGGCTCTGTATAGCTTTAAGGTGATCCCGTATAAATTTCATCGACATTCGACCTTGGACTTCGAAGATTCATCAAAATAAAAGTCGTTTTTTTTGTTAAAAAAAATATTATTTCTTATACCTATCATCTAACTATAATATAATAAAAATGCTTTAGCATTATTGTAGTGCAATAAATAAATAAAATAGATTATTTATTTCAACCTTTATAAATAAAAATCAAATGATGTTTGTTGGTAAGTCCATCACTTGACGGCTAAACCAATTTGGCATTTTTTTTATTTTCGTAATTTTCCAAATTATTTTTTTATGGAAAGAAAACTCGAAAAATTGCCATTAAACTACGAATTCGGGAAAATTAAAAAATAAATAAATAAATGTACAAAAAACATATAAAATGTGTACTTAAATGTATGTACAATTGTTGTGTTTGAACGGATGAATTTGAACTACCACTGGGGGGATAGGTTCATAGGCGGAAGTAAGCCGAAATAAGTGTATTTACAGGAACTACTTATAAGCGAGATCATTGTCATAATCCCAACTGGTGGGGATTATGACAATTTTCAAAAAGTATATTGTTTTGTTAATTATGAGAATAATCCCCACTGGGTGTTTTGTTAAAATAAAACAAATAAAATGTCATGTAAAGATTTGTATTTAAATGATAAAAATTGTAGCTGCTTAAGTTGTATCTATTATGTGTTTAGTCAAATGAGATTGTCAAATGAAGCTGTTTCTTTCTACAACCAATAAAATACATCTCGGAAACTATTTTTCTATTCCATTACAAACTTAACTTGTGACACTTAAAATGTCTCTATAACTCGTGGTACTGGCTTTCTCCGTACCTAATTTAAGCATTAGTGAAGCTATTAACATTGGAGGAAAACATTGTTGAAGATTCGTAATAAAATTTAACGCTTAAGTTAACCAACTGAATTTGGTTTGGGGCACTTTGCCGAGACGGAATTCGGTGGCAATTTGTCTTAAGACCCTGTAAGTACGTAGCACCGGGGTTTTTAACAGAGTCTGGATTGCGAAGTCTTACAATCACTAAAAAAGGACAGTGTAGGGAATATATGTGAACTAAAACAATTACTGAGTATTTTTTGCTGTAAATAACGTATGCTTGGATATAGTCAAGCCTGTCAGTATATAAAGGAAAAGGTCAATCTTCACAAAACAAAAATAATGTTTTTTGCTTGTTATTGATAACCTATGATGGTGGTAGAGTCATTGTAATAATTGACGTTCATAAGTGCGTCTGTGATGCCAAACATGAATAAAGAACTTGATGATCGCTTTGAGCGATAAGACCGCCCATTGTAACACTATAGTTTTTAAGTTTGTTATTGTACTTTTTGTTATTATGTTTTCTGGTGGTGAAACAATAAAGAGTTATCTAAAGAACTTTGAACTATTTATTTATTTGATAATGTGATGTGATATTGTAAAACTTGCCTTACTTCTATACTTGCTACTTAATAATAATTCTCTGTGTTTGCCTATTTGTTATACCTGAGAATAGAATAGAATATATTTTATTTGATTGAATGTGAGTACAATACAGATTTTATATACAATTATTATTAACTGACACATTTCGCCAATGTAATGGCATGCAAAATCTTATTATTAGTATTGAGAAATTTTGTTATATTTCCAAATTTATTATTCATGCATCATGCTCAGGCAACAATCTGGTCCTGCCCCCGTACCCATATGTCTCTCAAGCGCCAATCGTATATCGTGTTGAGCTCAAACTAAGGAATAGCTTCACTGCGACTAATAAGATACCGACTAATTATTATCGATTCAGGCAAGAAATCGAATTAATCTCATTCATTTATACCAAAATATGATAACTACAAGTTGAGATAAACTTAATGGGACAATAAATGGCATCCTAAAATATTGTCGCAGTGAATATATACCCTAAACTGAATTCAACACGACATGCGATTGGCGCTTGAGGGACATATGGGTACGGGGGCAGGTCTCGGATGCTGCCGTTACGCCACTCGTATAATAATTTCACTTATAAGTTACTAAGTGTTTCTCAATATAAGTGAATTGTAAGCTGTGTTTGAGAAATAAATGTCTTAAACCTCCTCCTCCTTACCTCTGTAGTGTAGTGGTTGGGCAGGTTGGGTCAAATCTCATACACTGCTGAGTTTGCGGGTTCGATCCCCGCAACGGGACATATGTTTGTAAACAGAAAAAAAGCCGCAAGCATTTGTTACGTGTCTGGGTGTTGTGGGACCATGGTCCTCATAGTTCCTGGTTTCCTAGATACAGGGAATCCTAGTTAGCGGCCAGGATCTGTGTAAGTGATCGTTGGGCGTATTTATTTATTTTATTTAAACCATAAACCATAAGGTTCCGAGTGCAAACCTCAGCTGCCGCGAAATATTTTGCATACTTAAAAAGTTTGTTAAATACTTAAAGAGACATTTTATTAAGGTGGTAGGTATCTATATAGAGGGGTAAAAATCAGAAGACCGCCAAAATGTTTATCGACTAAAAATTCTCAAAACTGAAATCGGTAACTGGTACATTTTTATCGACTTCAAGAAAATGGGGGTTCTTAATTCGATTGTTTTTAAAATTTTAAATAATTAGGAAGAAGAAAAATTATATTGCTCGGGCAAGGATCGAACCTGCGTCTTCGGAATACCGTCCCGACGCTTTAACCCGTTATAAAATGAATTGTTACATTTTGTAAAGCTAAATTAATGTGGAAATAATTACTTGTTATATTTCAAATTATCCTTATACCTTTTCGAAAAAACTATGAAAATGCAACAAATTTATTACATAGCCACGATTCCGCCGCTGACCCATCAGGTAATGGCCTGATGGGTCTAAGACAGGACAGTGCCTTAACCGTTTCTTAACTGGAGTTTATTAACAATTAATGTATCTTAAAGTTGTGTTTATCTTAAGTTAAATCGATTTCGACTTGCTTTGAACTGTAGCCTTTTACATTTTGGAACGTGATTGAAAGTAAATAATTCTTTGGAAACTTGGTGGTGGCTTGAAAGGGTTGCGCTCTTGTTCTGCTGATTAAAATAGTTCTGTTTATTTTAAATTAGTAGAGTAGAAAGTTAACATTATGACACTCTATGCACTATTTTTTTAATTACCGAAATATACAGTGATAAAATAACCTACGACAAAATTAAATATATATATATTTTTTAATTTGTGCAGTATTCTACCGTTGGCTTTATAAAGTCTTACTCGTTGAAGCTTAACACATTATTTAACTGTGGTAGCATGAAACACAACTATGTTCCTTCTAATGCGCAGTTTCTTACTTAATTAGATCTTTATTTGTTATAAATAAGTCACCGAAATGTTTGTACGCGCATAACTTCCAAACGACTGCACCAAATTGGATAAATCTTTCTTTTATGTGTTCGTTATTGCCAGGAGAGGATTGTTTAAAATAAAATTTTCAAAAAATCGCACTGAAATTTAAACAAAAATATGGCAGTACAAAGTTCTCCGGGTCAGCTAGTAATATATATTTTAAGTGCTATGTTCAATAAACAAATAAATTACGTTTTTTAAGAAATAGATAAAATATTGTTTAAGCAAAATAAGTTTTTACTCCTTTTACTTATTGTAAACTTTTTATGTAAAAAATATATTTTTAAAATGCAATATTTTTATAATTATAAAAATGCAACATCGACTTGCGAAAGTTTTAAGAGTTATACTTTTTCTTTACTTTAAAACTAAATGTATCTTTGTTGCACTTCGTTTAGTAAATGGTCAATATTTTTATAGATTAGAAAATATTTATGATATTTATATGAGAAGAACTATAAAAATATATTAAAAAAAAACATGACAATTTATAACAAAATTATGAATAAAATACCTAATTTAATTCATATTTTTATAAAAATCATTAAATTATAAGTAATAAAATGTTTTTCACTATCAAAACTTTATGGTATAACATTTTTGAACTTACAATTTTTTTAACACCTTGAAATTAAAATACAAATAAAATAAATTCAACTTACCCCATCACCATTTTTGCTAGTTCACGTTTACTATTGCTACACCGCAGGGTCTACGCTGCTACGCTGCTTGCTACGCTTGTGCCGTCGTAGGCTGCTACGCGGCTTTATATGTAGGGCGGCGCCCACAAGACCGCCCCCGCCCAACTCATCTACTAACTGACGATTTGGCTTGTTGGTCTGTACGTCCAGAGTTTTTTTGTAAAAAAATGTAGTAAGGAATATTGTTTGGTCAAAATTACCGCTTAACTTTTTTTTTATGAAAACAAATAGGGATGGTTTTTTTAAGTAGATAATTTTAATAGAATGTCTTCAAATATAAATAATTAATATATTTTCGATTCCACTTTATATGTAACATAATTTATTCAACTAATAATGTAAAATAACTATAGTTTCGAAGATTTTAAATTAGTTGTATCCAAAAAGTATAACATCACTTTTACTAGGTACCTACTCAAGTATACATAGTCATAAATAAAATTTCTAAGTTGTTTACTGTCAGTAAATGACCCGACAAAATTAAAAACTGAAAAATCTCTCAAAATGTTAACCTTCGCCCCTAGTGGTTAGGCACAATATTTTTATACTATCTGAGAATCATTTCAGATGAATTTCAAAAGAACTACCGAATACCACATCTAAATCGATTCTGCCATTTTGAAGATAGAAAGGAACTGAAATGCACATACATACTCGTTCAAAATCCCAAACGCATTACCTTCTCCGTTCCGTCCTGCGCAGCAGAAATATAATTTAGTTTAAATAAATGTAATAATAATAAATAAATAATAATAACGCCCAACGATCACATACATAGATCCTGACCCCTAACTAGCATTCCTTGTATCTAGGGAACCAGGCACTATGAGGACCATGGTCCCACTACACCCAGACACGAAACAAATACTTGTGCTTCTTTTCTGTGCACAAACATTTATCCCGTCACGGGAATCGAACCCGCAACCTCAGTGGTATATGAGATTTGAGCCCACCTGCCCAACCACTACACCAAAGAGGCTGTCAAAATGTTTAGCGAGAAATGTCGCAAGCAAGCACTAGTTCGTGCACACACATCACTGATTAATATAAATAGTTATTTACTTCGCAAACACCTGAAAGTTAACGGAAGTTGTTTCGCTGCAATTAAAGTGTCGAAAAGGATACGCCAGAGATTTCAGCGGTATTTTTCAGGAAGACATTTAACTTCACCTTCTGTTTTCAGTATTTTTCATTAATTTAGAATTTCGTCTAAACATCTTTCGTCCACCAATTGTGACACTACTAATAAGCTTTTATTGTTAGTTTTTTTAATTATCTGTATGTGTTTCAATAAAGAGTTATTTCATTTCTTTCCTTTTTTTATTGTGTGGTTATTTTTCTATACATAAAATTATGAGTATTGGTCTGTGGTCTGTCGTTTGGTGTCTTATTATTTTAGGCCACACAATTCTTGGGCTTATTTCTTTATCCAAATAAATCCGGGATTGTTATTGTTCTCCAATAATTGTGTGATCATTTCATCGCAGTATGTTTCAATCAAACGGTCGTTACAAAATTATTTTGTTAATCGATCGTGTGGGGTGCGCCTGTTGTTTCGTAGTAGTCGCCCAGAACTTCTTTAACGTACCGCCTAGTAGGCTAGTACCAATATCTCTTCTATGGCACCGCTGACAGTATAAACCATGACTATTTAATGTTTAATTTTTTTTTATTTAATATGTCGGCAAACAAGCAGACGGCACGCCTGATAGTAAGCAGTTACAGTCGCCTATGGACATCTGCAGCACCAGAGGCATTGTTGATGCGTTGCCGACCCTTAACGACTCTTTTAATTCCCCCTTTAAAGGACTCCATGTTGTAGCTCAAAGGAAATACCGACGAAGGTAGGTTAATTGTAGTTAATTTAATCATTTTAAATCAGACATCCATTAAGGTCCATTTTGTTAGTAACACTTATCCTATGTTAGTAAAATAAAAAAAAAATATACATAAACCTGAGACACACACATCGACAACGGCTAGTGAGCCGCCGTCCAGTGTCTCAGGAAGTGCGAATCCACACACTCGGCAAAGATGTTCAGAAGACTGTTGGTACTGCCCCACACGCGGCGTATCAGGGAAGCGCTTCTTTTAGGCATAATGGCGTAGAAGTCGTCTGTGCATTCTTCAGCGAACATCCCTGAAGCACTGCAAAATCGTGGCAGCCTGCAGACTATATGTTACAACTTATTTTAAGTTTTACAAACTTTTTAGGTATGCAAAATATTTCGCCGCAGCTTAGGTTTGAACTCGGGACCTTTTTCATTTTTTTTACATGTGACTGGGTCAGCGTTTGATCGCGATCTCACCTGATGGGAAGCGACGATGTGGTCGAAGATGTAGCACGCTTACCCAGTAAGTACTTGTAGAATAGGTTCCATTACAGTACAGGAAACGGTCTAATCTAACGGCAGGTACCTCGGTGGTCGACATACTTGCACACCTCTTCTTTACCGTCTTAGGTGTTTACATATTTATCAATAAACTCGGCTGCGGCGAAACATTTTGCGTAGGTACCTAAAAGGTTTGTTTTACAAACTATAACCAAGCATTCGTTTTAAATCTATTTTAAGTTAGATAAGTTCGAGCAAAATGTAGGTAGGCCTTTTCTGCAACAGTCGGCCTTCGGAAGTACAGCTTTGCAAGATATTCAACCGCCAAGCAGTAGTGCGCCAACATTATTGTGTTCCGGTTTGAAGGGCACTGTATCAAGAAAAAATACTGAGTGTTATGAGACGAGTCTGCCGAGCGCAGTGCAGTGCCGCGATTTTACGAGGCAAAGTTCTTGGTGGCACTGCATCTATTATAAGCCGTAAATAGTTAGGTATGTACCTATTATACAAGAAGGTTAGGTACTCTACCTCTTTACAAAATGATTTAAACATAAAAATGCACATACTCGTACAACCAAACTGTAATAAAGAAGAAAATAACCTACTTAATTTGGATTTAAAAGTTTTTGCCAAATAGCTGCTAGGTAGGTACTTCTGTAGAGTAGGTATCTACTAAATGTTTTTAAACTGATTGACTGAATAATATAAAATATAAATAATTAAGTGCCCAATTTAAAATATCAATTAGGCATTAGTTGCTCATAATTTAGTGTTTTAGTGTTTTTTGAACATTCTTAAATATTTTTATTGTTGTTTTCTATACCTAATCCTACCTCTCCCTCCCACTGCAAAATAAACTAAATCCGAACAATTCGTATAAATCAACGCACCCTGCGTCCCCTCTAAATGAAGCTGGGGTCCCAGGGTTACACCCCACCATGACGCCTTGATGAATACAAACTGCGGAGGAAATCGTTTCTTAAGTACAGTGGGAGAATTAATAATGTTCACTAGATATAAAACAGTTTAGGACAAAAAAATGTGTCTTTTAACATCCCCGTTGCTAAAGATAATCTGACAAAAGACACGTCATCACACTTCATAGCGGTATAAATAAATAAAGCAGTTTAGAAAATATTCCAAGGATATTATTTTTTATGAAATATTGTCTCTTACAGCCGCCCATTATAACACTTTAGTTTTTAATTTTGTTACGTTTAATTTTGTTGTTATAATTTCTGGTGGTGTTACAATAAAGAGTAACATAATCTAATTGTGCGATGTCATCTACTAATTTAATTTCAACTACTGATAATTCTAAATAACTAGTATTATTCAGAGGTTGCGGGTTCGATTACCGAGACGGAACAAATGTTTGTGCACAGAAAAAAGGCGCTAGCATTTGTTTTGTCTGGGTATTGTGGAACCATTGGTCGTCGCAGTTCCTGGTTACAGTCACACACACTACAGTAGTACCTAGTACTGGTACAGGGAATCCTAGTAAGGGCCAGGATATATGTATGTGATAGTTTGGCGTATATGTATGTATGTATATTATTTTTAAATAGTTTATTCCGCTTTAGCTGATTACGTAACGTATCCTCCGTTCAGTATTTACATGATGCATACAATTTTTAATATAATTAAATCGAAATTGTTATGTCACTGTATAATAATAATATTGTAGGCACAGATTCGATACTAGTTCTCTCCAGTGTACATCTACCTGAATTTTTCTAGCACACATTTTTCATCTTTAAAGAGAACTTCGTATGTTTTCGCGTGAATATTTCGGAGCTATTTACATCTTACCCTCCTTGATCAAAGAAGTGTAGATTTTTATAATAAACCAAAAAATTATGTGTGGAGGAGTGTGAAATTACGTAGCTCCACAGGTCTCTTTTTTTTCAAAAAGTTTTCAGAGTACAGATTCAAAGTTGTTTTACTTTCATGTGTACAATCACAACATAATTTATATAACCTTACTGAGTATCTAATTACCGCATCAATTTATTATATACATGATCTTTTTTTTAAATTATATAAAAAAATGCCCAAGTGTTGTCGAAGCCGCAAGTGACAAGAGGGCTGGCTCATTCCTTGCTCAAAGATTAGCGTTGGCCATTCAACGCGGGAATGCAGCCAGCGTTCTTGGCACCTGGCCGCATGGACACAAAAGGTAGTATGTACTGTTTTATCACTTACAGCGATGTCGTCCAGATAATCTTTGTATGATCGAGATAAAGGATTAGACCACAGTTTATTTCATGAAAATAGGTTATTTAAGTTGTGGTTCTTGTACAAGCTACGTTGCTTGTGTCGTGTCGCGCACTGATGTAACTTTTTGCATTCAAACTTAACTAATTACGTTTGTTTGATCTTGTGAGTTTAAACTATGGAATTATGAATATTCACACTTTATCCAGTGGTTCTCAACATTGTCTTTTGCATTAGATATTCTTGTTTTTATTTTAACTGTTCCCGAATCCAAACTTTCATGTTTAAGATTACAGGTACCTTTTCCGCCTTCTGCTGCCGAGAATTACGATAATAAATTAAAACCTGGTTATTTACAATATCTAATGTATATTAATTAATTATATAAATGAATATTTATTGATAACTAGATATCTGTTACTAGTAACCTATTCAGACAACTTCACTGACAACTTTACTTACTTAATACTTAGCATATTCCATTTAGAAAATTCTAGACGCTATTGTCTTTAGCTAGAAATGTCTTCTGTACTAACTTACCAACACCATTGTTTTTAAACAAATAGTTAATACAAATTTAAATCTATTTGTTTATAAAAAAAAACAAGCAACTGAATTAATAACTTCGAAACTCACACTCTAAACCAATAAAACAATTGGAAACCAGACAGACCAAAGTTAGTTCGTACTATTATGTATCCTGTGCCAACAAAAAAAATCTACACACAATAAAGTGTCGCACAATAAAAACACTAATATTATTTACAAACTAGTATCAAAAGAGGACGTTAATGAACCTTTCTATATAAAAAAAATATACAATGTAAATATTTTGTCTATTCTTTATTATAAAAAGCTTTTTTCAAAGTTGAGCATCGCTGACTTGTAACAAGTTTAATAAGCGAGCAGATCTTATGCATAATAAATGCACAAGTTCCAAGCGAGTGGCGGTTGTCGGCGATCATCCGTCAGAAGTTTAGACAATTAAGCTACTATGACCGGGATTGAACAAGCTAGATTATATTCGGCCATTTTTTTAAGACTTCTAAATAAATAAATCAGCGCCGAGTTGTGTAAAACTCTTGGCATTTTATGCTGAGCTGAGCCCTTTCGGCACATATGTTTATTATTTAAGTTTTTATTTTTTGTATTATTTGTTTGTCGTGTGCCGAATAAATGGTTTTTCTTTCTTTTTATTTCGCCCGATTTGTGCATTTAGCCGTGGATTTGTGCATTTTACTCGTGGTAGGTCTCTCGTATGCGGGAAGGTCGTCTGGGTGGGTACCACAGCTTTGCCAGTTATTTTGCCGCCAAGTCCACAAGCATTTCTGTGTTCCGGTTTGAAGGGCATTGTAGCCAGCGAAATTACTGGGCATTATGTGACTTAATATCTGATGTCTCGGGGTGGTAAGCGCAATGCAGTGCTACGAACTGATGGCTGGTCCACAAGTCATACTCGTGAAACTACCTACTATTACTATTCTACTACCTATTTATATTTTATTTACACTTTTTTGTTACTGATACTATGACTATGGGACATCTCGCACTTCTTGTTTGACATTCTGTTAATTCTAATTTATACCCAATTTTTCAATGTTATATATATTTTGAGACATTTTAAAAGAGTTGAAACAAGACTTCGCCGCAGAGTTTTTTGGTGCTATCTTCTCTAGCGGGCTTATTTCCTAAGCACTGGTAGAGTCAGTTTTCGCATTTCTTTTCTGCTTCAGGACTTCAATTTGATATAGGAAAGAAATGGGTAAACATTCTTACCTTTTTTTCAAAGTCATGTTACCATAAGTTACAATTTTTAACATACTTTTAATTTCAATTGTATCACGTGGGCCTTTAAAAGTGCACTTTTGTGCCCATTTAATAAAAGATATTTAACTTTGACGTTGAACTGCTTTTTATGGTATTAAAAGTTCTGAGTGGCATACAATTGTAACGGGCTGGCGTGGCGCTTACTATCAAGCGAAAGATCAGCTCGTCTCATCACTCAGTTCCATAAAAAAAAGAAATTTGCCAATGCGCTCGTCACCTTGAGAAAGGTGAAATCCAAGACTTGGTCACTCCATTTTGGTTCTTCATTTTTTTTGTTAAGTCCCATAATGCCCATGCAGTAATTTCGCTCGAAACAGTGCCATTCAGACAGAAACACAGTTATGCGACGGGACAAGTGTTTGTGAACAAAAAAGCGCAAGCATTAATTTCGTATCTGGGTGTTGTGGGACCACGGTGCTCGTACCTGGTGCTCGTACCCGAGGTTTCCTAGATACAGGGAATTGTGAATCTGGATATTGCCGCAGTATACTATCATCTTTTCTGAGACATTGCTAGCATTTGAAAGCAGAAGTCTCAGAGAACATTGAACAGCTGCTGCGCAGAGTTGGAAATTCAAAGTTCTGGGTGGCACTGCTGTTAGGACTGGCATTAAAATAGTTCTTACCGTCCCGTCAGGCATACTGCTCGCCCGTCTGCTTATTTATATAAAAAATGTCTTTTTGTTTGGTCTGGACGTCGCGTTCACTCGATCTGGACTGGACGTCTATATGAGTGATGGTCTGAAGTTTATCTATGCATAGGTACAATCTGTAGGTATATATTTATAGAAAGAGTACGGATGGAGTATAGAAAGAGAGTAGGTATTTTCGTGATAATTCTGCGTAGGTAGGTACCTATTAGTTTGCCTACAACTTTCTCAACAGTGCGTTGTGGTAGACACCGGTAATGGTCGGGAATTCTTAATGCATACGGGAAATGTGTTTCTACGAAGCCGCCGCATATTTCCTGCGCCGAGGTCTTGTGGCAAAAGATCCTTTAATTTTTAACCATACCTACCTACTACATAATATAAGGTTTTGTCTAACTATCCATGTGAAGATCCTGAATTTCTAACCCATTAGGATTCACTACTCTATCTTGAAAACCAGGCAGTTAGCAACTAATTAAAAGTTACTAAACATGTTAACTGTCATATTTCAATAAAGAATTTAATTAGGTATTTTAACTATTGTATTTTTTTTGTGTCTCTATAGGTTATGGAGAGTTTAAAATTCTCAAGTTAATTTCTTTTGCAGCTTTCTGTAATATGTATTATTGATCATGTGTCGCATCACACACAATACACACACCCACAGAATCACAGAACACATCGTAGTTGTGTTGTGTTGATTGTGGGTACTGTCAGGTACAGTTTTCCTTTGTGTCTATTAAGTTCTCTCGTGCGAATCAAAGCTGCAATATCCTATCGACACAGTTATTGTTGATAGGTAAACTATGCTACAGAAATCTATGCGCAGCGTGGGATCGCAAGAAATATGGCCTACTGACAGTGGCGTAGCTACCGGAGGGCTGACGGGGCAGTGCCCTGGGGCACCCAAGCTCAGAGGGCCCCTCGGACTCTGACTTACAAACTATACATTGAAGGGGTCCCGTTGCGCACCCTTTGAATACGGAATCCTAATTAAGTAGAGATTATTAAACCAATAACACCACCTTCTTGAATAACTATACGTTTTACGACGAATCTGGAGTATGACAAATATGGAGTAGGCGAATTCGGAACACGACGAATACGGAACAAACGATTTTAAATAGTTTAGTTGGGGCCCCAGGGCCTTTGTTACCTAGCTACGCTACTCGACCTCCAAATTTCAATATGAAGATGGCACCCGATGATGTTGACGCGTATTTTTCAATATTTCATGCAATTTTCTAATTTAATGTGATATGCTAGGTATGTAGTAAGTACGAACCTACTTCTTATCATGTCTACACTTATATAGGTACATACCAAACTCCCGTAAAAATCTGGCTTACTCCTACCACACCACCTATAAAGAGAACAAATTAGTTTTCTGCGAAATTTTCTGCGCACATTTTTAATCTAACATGATTTTTTCCGATATCCATGTGAAAAATATTACTTTATTGAGCTGCAACCGTTCCTCAAATCTCGCATATGGAATACCTCGATACTTATTTGCCGATAAGGTGATATGACTTATTACAAATTCTTTGAAAGGTAATATGTGTGAAATGAAAAGTGTGTATAAAATTAGATACTATATTAATCTACTTTTTTTGGGACAGTACTGTTTCACATGGGTGTGGACAATTTTGCCACAGACAAAATAAGTAGGTGTTTTTTGGAGTGGTAGGCGCTGGCCGTGGTTGTAATACCACCCACCAAAATAAGCCATGGCGTCAAGCGACCTAGTCGTGTTTCGGGATGATGTTCGGTGAACCATCGCGGAGACGGGTCGGAGCAGCCTCTCAACTGCCGCCTTTCTCTAGATCTATGTGCTTCATCTTAGGCCACATCATCGTTTCACATCAGGCGAGATAGTGGCCAAACATAGATCTATTAAGCGTATTTTTTTTTATGTGTGGATTAATCCTACATATCCAATTTACTATTTTCGAATTGGATTTTGCTTAGCTTGCTACTAGCATGCTTAGTTGCCTCATACGGGTACTGCGTTACTTAGGTATCTACGTACCTACTTTGTGTCATATGTAGATGTATCCTGCCTACCTAATTTACCACTTATATAGAAATGCATTTATTTTTGCTTTATTTATAGCATGCTTAGGCATATATTTGTTCTTTGGTTTGTACGGTATGATTAGTCATACCGTACAAACCAAAGAACATTTTAAGAATTTCCCTACCGTGTTAAAAATTCCCTACCGTGTTAAAAATGTCCCTACCGTGTTAAAAAATTCCCTACTGTGTAAGTAAAATAAGTCTTACAAGTGCATTTTCAATACATAATATACCTCAAAATACATTCTGAATCCAGAGAAATCCAACTTGGAGTACTTCATTTATTAAAAAGGCTGTAGTTTAGGCTGCACGTGAACTATCTCCAAAACTATCTCAAATACCTACCTCACCTACATCCTGAGAGATTCATACCATTTCTCTGCCCTTAACGTAGTCGGGTATCATGTTTCCATTATCTAAACTATAATCTCTAGCACTTGACGTAACGGACGTAACGGACAGTCAATTAATATTTATAGATAAACCGACTCTTATTAACCGCGTAGTGTAATTAGGCCCTAATGGAAATGTGACGCCGTCTGATAACAACACGCGTGACGACTTGTTTACTATGATGTTACAAAACTGTAAACTTAGTGACGTAATGCAGGTCTTTCCCCTGAGCCGACAATAAAAGGCTTAAGACATTTTTGACTATTATATTGTGCAACGCTTATGCTGCTGCTGCTTGTGCGCAAAAAGTCTAGTAAATCTATGCTAAGTCGATGCCTGTAGATACGGCACTTTTTTTATTACCGGATTTGACCGCAGTCTCACCTGATGGAAAGTGATGACGCGGTCAATGATGGAGCATGCTTGTCTAGAAGATACTGATTCTCTCTGGGCTTGAAGATGTTCCTTTCCTTAACTGTTCGCATTATGAAAGTTGAAGCGAAACTCTTTGTTCTGGCAGGAGAAATGTGAACCATAATCGGATGCCGAGTTTCCGTACATCTTGCTGTCCGATGGTAGAAAGGAGATGGAGGAATTACCGACTAACCGACCAGGCTGGCAACTTTACGTCGATGATCGAGACTCTGAAGCTTAGTTTTAACCAACGCGTCGTCTACCATGGCACTTACCAATTACCGATCATCAGCTTTGATATCGCCTTCTTCGTACCTAATTTGGCTGGCTTCTGCAGTGCTGAGTCTTGAAACCAGAACGCATCCTGTACATAGTTTCATCCAATCCTTGAGCTCTCAAAGGCTTCCCAAACACTGTTCACATTGGTAGAGCATGCAGTTTGCTCTGCATAATAGTGCACACTAATATAACACATTTGGCCAACTATTTGCCGTCGTAATGCGACGTCAAAATGCGAATGAATTGATAATTCCTGATGTTGGAACCCAGAAGATTAATACGTTAGAAATAACCCAGAGTATTGATAAGTATTATCAAGTAGATAAGTGTCTGAATATGTCCGTGTACTCGTATGTTAGTGCGTCGTACGGTATCGCGATTAAAAACTTAAAGTTAGACATAGATTAGTCTACCTAACTTGAATAGTCATATCGGATCTTCAGAAAAACTGCGAGCAAACACGGGTAGGAAAATCTAGTTTTCCTTTAACACATAATCAGGACAAAGTTTCCCGGTTATCGTTTCACGAATGATTAGTTTCCATACATTTTTGATGGCTCTCATACATCGTATAGATCCATACAAATTGTTTGGAACTCCATGCACACGATCAACAAGTTATAATAAAGCATCGGCATTCAATATAAATGTTAACATGGTGAGGAGGTATAAGGTGACCATGAAAGCCCCAGGACATACATATTGTCAATATCTCCGAAGTCATATTATTTTGTCTAATGTATGCATTCCTTTGGTAAATCTTATCACATCACATTAATAATATAAAGGCGAGTGTCAGCGTGTAAGTGTGTGAATAGATTAGAATAGAATAAAATATAAAAACTCTTTATAGTATACCAATTTAATGAAATAGAAAACACCTACCATAATCCTTAAATATGGTAGTACACTTAACTATGGTCTTATCGCTCGAAGCGATCTCTTCTAGACAACCTTTGGATGGACAGAATCGGAAGAAGAAGTAGACGGCGATGTACAAAAATTAATAATTACAGCTAAATACCTACACAATCATACATAGATGCTATTATTTACATTCCAATACACACAAAAACAAAAATATTATTGAGTGTGTGTTTGTTACTTATTCACCCTGTAACGGCTCAACGAAATTAAGTGAGAATCAGAAAGAAGATAGTTTTAACCTGGATTAACACATACTACGCTACTTTTACCCCGGGAAACCGCGGGTGAAAACGCGGGGCGCAACTAGTGGAAAAAACCACACAACTAAAAACGTGACATCCACCAACCCAAAATGGGCGTGCATGGTAAGGTAAGATTAAGGATTAAGACTCTAATCTAATACTATATAAGTATCATAAAGGATCACTTTTGCGAACACGTATAGCCGAACTCTGTTCTCACCCGTTATGATTTTGAACTTTGAAAACCCCCAAGCTCGTAACACTTCCTATCCAAACATGACTGATTCCCGAGAAACAAGAGACTGTTGGCCTCCCCACAACTTCAGTTAATATCACCATACGATTACCGCATGCTAATACATACCTACATTATGTATGTAGAAAACAATGGTTTTCATTAGATGCATGAGATTTATGGATGAAACGAAAGGCGACACTAAAGAGGGTGAAGATTGCGGGTGATGCTTGAATGAACACAATTTGGGTTTTGAACAGAAAACATGTTTTCCGATGTTTAAAGTCAACGATGTTATATACATTTCTCTAAGTTATATTCAGATTTAACACTCGCTCAGTTAAGTAAATGTGAGAAAACCGGCATGTTCAAACATCACTTAACAACAATCCATACTCTGTTAAAATCAACACAAAAAACTCCCGTAACGTAACTCACGTTGCCGTTCGCAACAGATCTGCTAAAGCAACGTTTGTCGCGGTCCCCACTTGGATGGCTTGAGTGGAAGTATATACCACATGGTATTAACATCTATGCCCTAATTATGTTATTTAAGAGAACTGGGGCCCTAAACGTTTGAGTGTTCATCTGAGCGCTACCAAACTTCGGATGAAGGGCACGCGACGTTCTCGGTTGTTGTCTTATGACAACAGCCGTTAGGCGATATATGTTGGAGACATTCGGGTGGCCTAGGACTCTGACACCAGGGCTAACCCACACAAGAAAGAAAGAAGACATAAAAAGAATAAGAGAGGCTGTCTGAACTGTCGCAGCTAATTTGAATATCACTCAAATAGAAAATTGCTCATTTCAAGACAGAGAATATCACACGCTTCACAAGCCCGAGCAAACCATCCTATCAAATTAAAAATTAAAAACCCGGCAACGGATCTGTTTTACATAAAATAATAGTCTCTCGCTTTCCGCAAAGACGCTCATTAATTTTTATCCGCCTCGACTTCGTTCGTTTTCAATGAAACAAAAGATATTTTAAAATCAGAAATGTAATGATAATAAGAAACAGTCTACCCTTGAATTTGAAACCGGTGTTAGCATCAGAATCTATCCAATCGCTGTAACGTGAAACTCGCGTGTAAAGAGTTGTTTTGTCAAAGTTCTTCCCACTCACGACGCCTACTAGCAGGTCTCTTCCAGGCACTTCGGCAGGGTCCAAGGTCTCTCTACAAGCTAACGGACCGCCTGAATCACCCACACCCACGTCGGTAACGACTGACTCTGAGCAAATGTATGATTTCATATCCATTTCCCAAAATGCCGAGCATTGCCAGCGCGACATGATATAAATCGGAGCTCTAAGCAGCACAGACGTTAAGGTGGAGGAATCTAATATGTGTCCGGTCCTACCGAAGCCTGCAGAGTGGCAGGATCTCGGATAATCAGTAGCCCTCCTCGCATGAACAGCATAGTTCACGTTCTGCGTGAAATTCCACGGCGAAGCGACATACACCAACGCAATATCGTTATCCGGAAATACAAAGTCATGGTGTAACTTCAATTTCTTTATAGTCCGCCACTGCCCCTGGTCGTTCGTCTCTGTCATACCTGAATGTATTAGTTTGCTCTGGAGATTGCCTGCCACGAGTCTTAGCTTATGTGGGTTTTTAGCGAAGTAGAAGTTCTTCCCTTCGAAGCAGTGCGCTGCTGTTATTACCTTCGTAGGGCTTAAGATGGTTGCCCCACATAAACTCAACCAAACTGTCTTACCTGAGTTGAGCTTGTGACTTGATTCCTTTATGGATACGAGGTAAGGCATCTGCCCCATGGCCGCTGGTTCCCCGTTGACTATTGTCGGCACCATTCGGTGCTTTGAGTATTTTAAAGTGGTGATGATCCTTCTGTCGTATTCGCACATTGTAATTTTGATGAAAACTATGAGGAAAATAGAGATTTTCATTATAATTTGTAAAAAATAGGCCTGAAGACATACAGCCTCTACCTGAAGAAGAGATCATTTTAATAATTTTTGATCATAGAAATTGTTATAGTCATGCTGTCAAATTACTGTCATATGGTATACGTTCGAGCATGGTTCGATTCGAGCATTGAGGAATGACACTATAGAGTCCTCGACAGCGTAACACTTTTGGAAAGCAATAGTTTTTTGACAGTAATTTTGGAGTGTTTACCATACCTATGAAAAATTCTCCCATTCGCTTGAATGAAAATATAACGTGTTCTGCGTTGCATTGCAGCCATTATAACTTCAGAAGTTCGTGGTTGGTCTGTAAAAGGTAGGACATCTGTACTATTCTGTACCCCAGAGTGAAGAATAGGGAAATAGGGAATATGCATATGTTGTCGAAAAATCTAGAAATTACTTTTTATGATAGACTCCTGTAAACAGATCAAAAGGTGAAGGTCTCTTTTAGGTGGCCGAGTAATGAATACATTCTAGCGTGGCCACAGAATAATAGTATAGATTTCCTACCTTTTACAGACCAACTACCTACGACTTTCTGAAGCTATAGTGGCGGCGATACAACTCAGAGCTCGAATGACATTGCGGTAACTACATTTCCTTACGGTATGCTTCTTATGCAATCATGAATATTTTGTTGTTAACCAGGTTTTATCTAGGATTAAACCAGTCAGGTAAATAAAATAATCAAATAAAATATATGACACATTTATACAATATACATACATTCATTATTTCCATACAGGTAAAATTTACAATAGAAGAACTAGTATTTTGACATAATTTACAAGACTGCAGCACAACTGATACTTAGGATATAGGTAGATAGATAAACACAATGTTAAAAAAACCACTTGAAGTATTCTAAATAGCATAGTGTCTCAGTTAAATGTCATACTGTCGGAGTAGATCACAGACGTACTTATGAAAGTCAATTATTACATTGACCATACCACCGTATTGGATAGCACTAACTATACATAACTGTCAATTCACTACACTAACCCGAAACGGTTTGTCCTTTTGTGTCCTGAACAGCCTTGACGTTCACATGATGATGAAGTCTACGCTCATGAACTCGTTCTCACTATGTGGCGTTAATTAGGATTAGAAATCCGAGATTCGTTGCTTACATTTTTATTGTAGGATTGTGATCCATCAATGGAATTGGATGATTGGCCATAGTAATCGACAGCAAGGACCTGTAAGATAAATTTATTACACAAAATAAGAACTTATTTACAACATATGTTCTTACATAAGAGGCGAATGCCTTTACTATTAAAACAATTCTACTCTCTTCTTACTAAACTTTAACTTTTTAATTTCAAATTAAATAAAAACTATAATCATTAACTACTTTTATTACCTATATCTTAATTAAATGGTTTAAGAATGCACAATTTTAATACATTTAACATTTTACACAAATATGCAATTTGTTACCCGACGTAATGGGAACTGAAATGTTTATACGATGGCCACACTGACACACGAAACTGGTCAATGTTGTTTTAACAAAATAACACCGAAAACTGAATATATCAAGCCAAATGCAGGTTCTAATTGTCGAACCCGATGTATAGTTACTGTTGATAATGTAGTATTACATGTGAATGCAACCTTAAATAGTTAAATGAACGTTCTGTACGTCAAAATTAGAAACTGGCAACTGTGTGTCCGGTTGTCACTCTATCTCTTCCGTTTTCTCCCTTTATGCCGATGCCGGCTTATTTCTGCGTTACAATATTAATCATTAATAATCCATCTAATTTGACGATGTATTAGAGTCATATATTGTGAACAATATACTGGTGTCTAATACCGAACTGTCCGTGTGTTATTTCTCTCCACCACCGTGCCCACTGACTCTGCACATCAAGATAAGAGGTTAGGACCCAGAAACGTGATTGTGAGTTCGTCGTGGCGATGTCGCCTCCAACACCCACAGGAGAATCGTTGTCGACGCCACAAGAAACTTCTCCGTCAAACGGAATCATGCACGGTGGTTTACAAGTTGAAAAGTTGGAAGGGAATCAGAATTACAACACATGGAAGTTCGGTATAAAAATGCTATTAACCCTTGAGGGCCTATGGAAATGTGTGATGGGTGAAGACCATGATCCGGCGAGGGATCAGCGCGCACTGGCCCGGATATGTCTTGCTGTGAAGCCACATTGCTACCAGTATTTACGGGATGCCAAGACAAGTAAGGAAGCATGGAAGGCTCTTTGCAATATTTTTGAAGATAATGGATTATACCGCAGAGTGCTGCTGCTGAGAAAATTGCACAGGATAGAGTTCGCTGCTTTCAGTTCGATGGCTGAGTACATTGAAAATACAATGTGTCTGGTGCAACAATTAGCAGACATAAATAGAAACATTGACGATGAAGAAGTGGCCGAAATTTTATTGTCAGGATTACCACAGGATTATGACGCGCTAGTTTCAAATTTGGAAACTGCATGTATGACATCAAAGCTTTCGAGCGAGATTGTGAGATCTCGGCTCCTTCAAGAAGAATTTAGAAAGAATGGTCGGGACACTACAGCTTCTGCATTTGTTTCAAAGAATAGTACAAACAACAAGAAGATAGTATGCCATTATTGTAACAAGATTGGACATTACAAGAATAAATGCTTTAAATTAAGAAGAGACAAGAACAAAAATAAAGAAGAAAAAGAAAATACATTTTTGGCTTCTGCATTCTTGGCTGCTTCAAGCACTGAATGGTTCATCGACAGTGGCTGTACTCAGAACATGACAAATAATAAGACTTTGTTTACAAAATTTAATAAATATGGTAATAATGTGAAAATTGCAGATAGTTCTGTTCTAAAGTGCACAGGTACTGGATCTGTTGTCCTGGAATTAGATAAATGTACAATTAAGCTTGATGATGTTCTGTTTGTTCCTGAGCTTTCGGCCAATCTCATATCGGTAAGCAAACTTGTTTTTAAGGGTTTTATTGTAACTTTTGATAGAGAGGGTTGTCTTATCTTTAATAAAAGTGAAATATCTGGCAAACCAGTGGTTATAGTCCCTAATATAAACGGTATATATAGGTTAAAGGTCAATAGTAGGTCATCTTCAAGTGCTGTGGTGCATTCTTCAGCTGTCTTGCCGTTGCAAGATACACAGAGTGCAAACGTCGCTGAGGTGCCATTTGATATTTGGCACAGGAGGCTAGGCCACATAAGCAAAGCAGGTATGGTAGCTCTTAAGGGTGTAGCATGCGGTGTATGTTTTCAGGATGAAGATTCATTAATGGAATGCGTGCCATGTCTGGAAGGAAAGATGGCTGCTAAGCCTTTTCCTGCCGAGACTGTGCATCGCTCTACTCAACCGCTGCAGCTAATACACTCGGATGTTTGCGGCCCCCTGCCTATGGAGAGCTGGGGAGGAGCAAAGTACCTGGTGACCTACACAGATGATTACTCAAGGAAAACCTTCGGATACCTGCTCAAGAGGAAGAATGAGGTATTTACCACTTTTATTCATTTTAAAAACTTAGTTGAAAAACAGCTGGGGTTGCCGATTAAGTCACTACGTTCTGATAATGGGGGTGAATACTGCAATAGTAATTTCACTAATTTCCTTAAGAAAGAGGGTATTATACATCAAACAACTGTGCCTTATTGCCCGCAACAAAATGGTGTGTCTGAACGTCTGAACAGGACTGTTTTAGAGAAGGCCAGATGCATGCTTTTAGGGGCAGGCTTGGACAAGCGGTTTTGGGGTGAGGCGGTCATGACCGCAATCTATCTAAAGAATAGGTTACCTACTTCTGCTTTGTCTGGTCTTACACCTGAAGAGAAGTGGACCGGGTCAAGGCCAGACCTTAGTCACTTGCATGTATTTGGATGTGTTGCATATGCTTTACTCCCTGAGCATAAGAGGCATAAGCTAGATGCAAAAAGTAAAATGTATATTTTTGTCGGTTATAGTGACACTTCTAAAGGTTTTAGGTTGGCAGATCCCTTGAATCCAAATAATGTTATCATTGCTCGGAACGTTGCTTTTATTGAAAATAGATTTTATGATAAGACTGAGAAGCGGAAGAATTTTATAAACTTGACTGATAATGATAATTTAATAATGTATGATAATATAGATAATATAATAAGTAATCATGAAATTAATAATTCAAATTATTCAAAATCTAGTCAGAATGTGAGTTCTAGTCAAACCACTATAATTAATAATTTGAATGAAAATACAATTATTAATGATTCTAGTCACTCCACTGAACTGGATTCTACCTCGAGCAGTAGTAGGCCGAGTTCTAATAATCAAACTGTTGATCTGAATCATGACTTAAACAGTTCCTCTGTGTTTCCAGGAGAGAACAATGGATGCTGTACTAGCAGTGAGACCGATGCAGGACCAGCTTTGTCACCGGTCGCTGATACGCGCGTTGAGCGTGTGATGTCATCACCCGAGGTGCCAGCTGGAGGGGAAGTAGCGCACTCTACGCCGGTGTGTTCTACACCACGTCCTGTACGTAGCACACGCTCTCAGCTGCCGTCCAGGTTCAAAGATTATGATTTAGATGTTTCTCTCCTAACTCATCATAGAACTATGTTGCCCGGCGATCCTCTATCATATGAGGAAGCTGTTTCCGGTCCTGATTGTGATCAGTGGAAAATCGCCATGCAACATGAATACAATTCGCTAATGGCAAATAATGTATGGAAACTGGTTGATCGCCCTAAAGATGAAAATGTGGTGAAGTGCAAGTGGGTATACAAACGTAAGCATGATGCTTCTGGTAAGTTTGACCGTTGTAAGGCTCGTCTGGTTGCCAGAGGTTTCACTCAAATCGAAGGGGTTGATTATAATGATACTTTTTCTCCAGTTGTTAGACATTCAACAATGAGAATATTATTTTCGTTAGCAGCTCAATTGGATCTTAATATAGATCATGTAGATGTTACTACTGCATTTTTAAATGGAGAGCTCCAGGAACAAATTTACATGGAGCAACCTCAAGGTTTTTGTAATAATGATAATTGTGATAAAGTTTGTCTTTTACTTAAAGGTATTTATGGCCTCAAGCAGGCAAGTAGAATCTGGAATATCAAAGTTCATGATTTGTTAACTAAAAACGGTTATCAGCAATCTAAGTGTGAGCCTTGTGTTTATATCATGAAAAGCGGAAAGGATATTACTATAGTAGCATTGTATGTGGATGATTTTTACATATTTTATAGCACTAGTAAGAATAAACTTTTATCCTTGCTTGAGACCAATTTTAATGTTAAAAACCTAGGAACTCTAAAGAGCTGTTTAGGGATTAATATAAGTAGAGATAGATGTAAACGTGTAATAAAACTAGATCAATCTGAATATGTAAAGAGATTGTTAACAAGGTTTGGTATGGAGAAATGTAAAGCAGTGTCTACACCAATGATGACAAACTGTAAACTGCAAATGGTCGAGTCTATGTGTCTGGATGACGATACTTATAGGTATAAAGAGCTTCTAGGTTGTCTAATGTATCTTTCAGTTTGTACTCGACCTGACATAGCTTTCGCGTGTAGTCAGCTGAGCCAGTTCAGCCACGTTTATGATAAGACGCATTGGCAAGCAGCAAAACGCGTCTTGAGATATTTAGCCGGAACACTAAATTACAGTCTATGTTTTTATGGATGTGGTAATTTAGATATAACCGCATACTCAGACGCTAGTTGGGCGAACGAAGTAGTCGATCGCAAGTCTTATACAGGTTTCGTTGTTAAGCTTGGCCGTAATGTCATTAACTGGGAAGCTCGTAAACAGCGCTGTGTTGCACTGTCAAGCACCGAGGCCGAATATCTCTCCATTGGCGATGTATGTAAAGATCTTTGTTTCATTAGTAATTTCTTAACTGAAATTTTAGATGTTAAGATTGGAATTGTATTATTTAATGATAATCAAAGTGCGCATAAAATGTTAGAATCAAAGGAGTACTGTCACAAGCGCACTAAACATATTGACCTGCGTTATCATTTTGTCAAAGATCTCATAAATAAGGATTTCTTAACTGTCAAATACTTACCTACTGGAGAGATGGTTGCAGATGTCTTAACAAAATCACTTAGTGCAGTTAAACACAAACAGTTTGTAAATAAATTAAACTTGTTGGAGCACTAGTTAAGTATTATAATGTAATATTGTTACTCATACCATAATAAGTTATTATTGTTTCTAATGTAATATTGCTACTGATACTTACCTGTGATAAATTATATAAATATTTTAAGCTTCAACTTAATATGGAGTAGAGCCTAATGTAGAGTAAGTAATATTATAATGTAGAGTTGCATTTGTCACTTGATAATCCTAAGGGGAAGTGTTGATAATGTAGTATTACATGTGAATGCAACCTTAAATAGTTAAATGAACGTTCTGTACGTCAAAATTAGAAACTGGCAACTGTGTGTCCGGTTGTCACTCTATCTCTTCCGTTTTCTCCCTTTATGCCGATGCCGGCTTATTTCTGCGTTACAATATTAATCATTAATAATCCATCTAATTTGACGATGTATTAGAGTCATATATTGTGAACAATATACTGGTGTCTAATACCGAACTGTCCGTGTGTTATTTCTCTCCACCACCGTGCCCACTGACTCTGCACATCAAGATAAGAGTTACATCCACATAAATTATAGTTACCGAAAAACATCAATAAACACAAGAAAAACACAAACGTTTGAAAACTTAATCTTTCAGTACAATTTTCACTTCACCATGAATGGAACACCCGAATATTTTTTCACATTTAATTCTAAATTGTTTCTAGTACACATTCACAAAGATTCACTTAAAAATAATAAAAAATACCACAACACAAATTAAAAAACCACAAGCCGACCCTGCCGGGCCACTATTTTGACTTAACATGTCATGGCCAATGTTAAGAAAATGGGTTACGCGATAGAGACAATATGATAATAGTTCTACCTCGTTCTTTATAAGAGCCTGTTGTATAGCGCTATCCTTTTTTAGGTCGGAAAACTTCGTAATTATCCCTCTATAGTGTAAGACCTCAATGGATTCGAGCCATTGAGGAATGACACTAGACCTCAATGCGTTCGAGCAAAGATAAAGTTTTTAATTCTATATCTTTGCGTTCGAACATGGATTATAAAAAAAATTATAATAGAGGTGTAATCGATTACAATCCTTCTTTGTTTTTACACAATATATGTATTTATAACTTCGAAACACTTTATCTGAGATTTATAAATATTGTACCTTTGTTGTGAGGGGCAAATGTTCATCAACTCATTTTCAAATACAATCATAGCTTACAATCAAATGCTTATCTCTTAGGTATGTTATTCCCTAGCAAATTATACCTAACTCATTTGCTCATTTGTATCTTAGCTATATATTATTTTAGTACACAGGAGTAGATTTAAATATGCCTTTATCAGAAACTTATGAATGGACTCCTATCACCGAATCCAAAAAGCCCGAAACTCAATCTTAAAACATCGAGCTGTTAATTAAACAAATTGCCGGCCCCGGACCACCCCCACTCTTTAATTATAAAGTTCTTTAGCAGCCGTTTATCTTCGTCCCTTTGTGACCGACGCGGCGACTGTTACCGCCATTTCACGGAGTACGCAGAAGGGTTTATTTTGACGACTTTGAGAATTTATTAAAAGATTTGGGAGAGTGATACAACCAAAAAGAAACTTTTTACGTAAAAGGCACTTTTTACACACATAAAACATAACCCTATCCCTATAACTAAACAAACTGATTATATTTTTGCTCTACATGTACCTACTCCATGACTAGAACATACTTGAAACGCACTCCGCGATCAAGTCGGCGATTCAGTGATACATAACATAATATAATCAATAATAATAGGCATCTCATGGGCAAGCGTGCTCCACCTTAGGCCGCATCTTCGCTTTCCATCAGGCGAGATGTCGTCAAACGTAAGCCCATTTACCAATATAAAAAAAAATATGGCCAAAGTGGCCATATGGCTAGTGCCATATTAAAGGGTACGTATCTGCTTCGTCTCTTTTTGATAAGTCCTCAAAGGCCGACCCATGAATTCCGCTGCCGTATCACGAAGAGAACGCAGCGTTTTTGCCACATAGTACAGATACACTTTTGTTTTATGTCTCATTATCGATTTCAATAACATGGTAGCTATAAGAAGCAAAAATTTTAAATAAATTAGTTAGGCATCGTACTAAAAGATATTATTATTTTTATTAAACTCTTTATTTCAGGCAATATACAGGCCAGAAGTCAGAATTCAGGAGCAGTCCTTATGCACCGCCGGAACTTAGAGCCTATAGGACTTGAATTCAGTGGTCCTAGTCGACTCCAGCCTCGACAGTCGCATTGCTATCTGTCCCTGGATCCGTCCATGAAGCGTTTCTTTGATGTACTTCAACACTTCATCCCCTGATGTTTCAGGGTTCAAGCGGGAGAGTTAGATGGATACTGTAGGCTCCACAGCACGTAGTGTAGACGCCGTGAGCGGGGCGGTGCCACGTTGGTTGCGGCTCGGTCGGGGTCGACGCTTCTCCACTTCTTCTCCACTGTATTGAAGCCGTCATTGTCAACCTTGTTCATGTCATGCACTTTCAACGTCGTACCAGAGGTTGTAGGTGCAGGATTCGGTTTCAAGACACGTGATGCTTGCGCATAAGACTTCTTCTGTGGAGCTGGTGGTTGGGTCTTAGCAGAGGAAGCTGCTGGCTTCGTAGGTTGTCTTGGTGTCATCTTCACAGTACATGGTGATTGTGTGTGGGTGATATAATAAAATACATGGTGATAAAATTGGTAGGTATTGCAGTAGCAATAACTACTAATTTTATCACCATCACATGAGTCAATGCAAAGGCATGATCAATATATGTGCATCTTGGTACACATTTGGTCGCCGTCATCGAAATCGATGAGGACTACACATAGGTGTACCTTGGCGCACATACGTATACCTTGGTACACATACGTGTCTGGTATATGTATGTAATTTAATAGTTAGCAAAGCTTGTATAGGATTTTTCTAACATCATCATCAACATAAGCCCATTACGTTCCCACTGCTGAGACACGGGCCTTCTCTCATAGCAGTTCTATCGCACTTCTATCCGCACTGTAGGTCCGAACCTACAAGTTCATAGCCGGACACCGTCAGCGGGTCGCGCGTCGTTACACGTAATACACGTGCCGCGTCAGAAGAGATAAGAGCTATGCGATAGAAAGAGAGACGCTCTGTAGGTTAATATGACTGGTAGTTATGCAGCGCTACGTGAGCTGAAATTAATTTTATTGCGTCATAGCAAGAGATTTGTTTAAATTTCTTTGCTTAGTGATGCTTCTGTCCTTTAATATTTTGTGCTCAATAGAGAGTATGAACCAAAATATGCCAAACAATTTTGGTAGATGTCACATGTCCTTGAATTTTTGTGATAAATTCTTGGACAAGCCGATTTCTTTACGTTTTCCTTCACCGTTTTTAGAGCGAGTATTAAATCCACACATAATTTAAGAAAGTCAGTAGTGCGAGACCAGCAGGATTCGAACTCGGGTGCGTTGGATCGAAAGTCGCACAAGCTCACACTGCGCCATACTCTTTTTATGTGTTTCATTTCTCGCTTTTTTCTAGCATGTTCAGCAACTTTTATCGCTGACTTTACTATGACTCACTCGAGCTTGGCTGATTTAGCACGATGCTTAAGTTTTTAATCCTAATAATATTATAAATGCGAAAGTTTGTGTGTGTGATGTTTGTTACCAGGTATCACCGTAACTACTGAACGGATTTTGATGAAATTTGAAATAAAGATAATTTAAATACTGAATTGAAACATGGGGGTTGATTTTTGTTGAATCCCCAAGGGTGTGAAAGAGGGTGGTAAAGTTTGTATGGAGCATTTTTATTCCTTGATTCAATTCGCTCAAAACTCGGTACAAATAAACTTTAAACTAAATAATGAAACACGTATTTTTTATTTTTTCAAAACTACCCCTAGGAAGGATGCATGGGAGTTTTAAAGTTTGTACGGTTTTTTTCAGTGTATGCTTTATTCCGTGGTTGAATTCCCCCACGACTCAGAACAAATAAACTTTAACATGAATTTTAAAACACGGGTATTTATTTTTTCGAAACTACCCCTAAAGAAAGCGTAAGAGCGTTTTAAAGTTTGTATTTTTTTTTTTTAATTTTAGTTTTATTCATTCAAATTCGGTACAAATGGTAATTTAACTTTAAACTAAATAATGAAACACGTATTTTTATTTTTTCAAAACTACCCCTAGGCAGGGTGCATGAGAGTTTTAAAGTTTGTACGTTTTTTTCAGTGTATGCTTTATTCCGTGGTTCGATTCACTCACAACTCAAAACAAATAAACTTTAACATAAATTTTGAAAACATTATTATTTTTTAAACTACTCATAAAAATGTAAGGGCGTTTTAAAGTTTGTATGGTTTTTTTTTTAAATTTTAGTTTTATTCATTCAGAACTTGGTACAAATAAACTTGAAACTAAATAATGAAACACACATTTTTTTTCTATACTACCCCTAGGGGTTGTGCAATAAAGTTCTAAACTTTGTACGGAAAATTTTATTGCTTGGTTCAATTCACTCAAAACTTGGTTTAAATCCTAATCATAATATAGTATCATATAATATAGAACGCATTATGTAATATATATATAAAACATAATGTACCTAATATATAAAATACAAAAAAAAATGTTTTCGCCGCTCGCTTGATGGCTAGCACAACGCTTCACCAGAACAATTATCGCAGTGCCACCCAAAACCTGAAAACCATAAAAAATGCGTAGCGTAGAGACATCAGATATAAAGTCTCATATGCCCAGTGATTTAACTGGCTACAATGTCCTTCAAACTGGAACATAGTAACGCTTGCGCACTATTTCTTGGCGACAGAATAATTGGCAAAGCTTTGGTAAAGTTTGTATGATATATTTTTATTTTAGGTTGATTCAATCAAAACTTGGTACAAATAAACTTTAAAATAAGTAATAAAACATATTTTTTATACCTACCTACCTTAAGGAAGTGTGCAAAGGAGTTATAAAGTTTGTATGTATTTCATTTTAGTTCGATTCACTCAAAACTCAGTTCCAAAATGTAATATAAAAAATAATGTAATATATGATATAATACATAATGTAATATATAAAAACAAATTCGCCGCTCGCCTGATAGCAAGCACAACGCCTGACCACAATAAACAAACTTAATACCATTAAAATCACTGCGGAGAGCTGCACCCCGAGACATCATATATTAAGTCTCATATACCCAGTAATTTTGCTGGCCACAATGCCTTTCAAACCGGAACGCAGTAATGCTTGCGCACTACTGCTTGGTGTAGTAAAAAACTTTTTTTTCTAAACTACCTCTGTAAGGGGTGCAAATGAGTTCTAAAGTTTTTATGGAAAATTGTATTTCTTGGTTTAATTTAATTTTATTTCACTAAAACCTCGGCTTAAATAAACTATAAAGTAAATAATGAATTATGTATTTTATATTTTTACAAAATTACCATTAGGTAGGGGGTGTGCAATAAAGTTCCAAGCTTTATATGGAAAATTGTATTCCATGGTTCGAAAAAATAGACAATCGGTGATGGGGCATGCCTGTTTAGACAATTTCGTATATTTTACACGGCAACCCATGTTTGGCACGGGAAATACGAGAACAAATCGTCGAACACGTGCTTAACAATTGAAGCGAGTTCGCAAATACAGAAACATGATAGATTCGGAAATAATCATACGCAGCGCAGCCGAGCAGCCGACTACTTTTCTTACTTGCGACACATCAATTTCAACGCGGGCGAAGCCGCGGGGCGCAGCTAGTAAATAAATAACACTTTACTTACAGTCAAGGAAAAAAATAAGTGAAAATGAAATAAAAAAAAAATTACTGCGATAAAGGTAGCAAGTACAGGTTGCATTGTTATGTAGGTACATGTTAAACTAGGAAATACTTAATATACAATTACTACAAATTGCAGACAATTTTTATCTAACAAATAAATATCGTTCAGTCTCCTCACTAGGCAAGCCTGTATCGAGGAGACCACAATTTTGAAACTACACAAATTGAACTTAATTTCTCCATCATAACTTCAATTCAGCTATAAGTGCTTGTTCTTATTTTAATTAATCCAAATAATAATCTCGTTTTTCGTTTCTTCTTGATTCTTGGGAGGCACAGTGCACGTAGTAGGTACTTACTAATATTTATTCTGTGATCAATTACCTCTTCAAATTTAAATTACATATTTATTTAATTAACAAGCGAGTTTCAGGATATTTAAAAAAAAAACTTCATCACACAAAATCTATAAAAAGTAAAAAAAGGCTGAACCGATTTTGATAAAACATCTAAGAACCACCGCTAGAAAACCTGCTTTCAAATAAAAAAACGCATCCAAATCGGTTCACCCGTTTAGAGGTGGGAACCCACGGCCCGATAATCGACAGGCCGCGCAGGCGTTGCCGCGCCAGGCGTTGCCGTGCGGCCCATGCCGTGTGTTGCCACGGCGTGAGTCGGCCTGGTGCAGCCTGCTGGCCGCCCCGAAATCTTGATTTTAGCTTTTAATTTTCTGTAGGTAGGCAACAAATTTTCTTTTTCTTTTTTAAATCCGCGATGGCTGTATTTTCATCCTGTAAATTAATTTTATTCGTAACGACGCATCATGCATATCATTTTTTTTGTGTTGTAGCGACGAGCTATTCCAAAGCGCTGGTTCATTTCCGTAAAGATTTAAAAACTCAAATGTTATTTCGTTCGTCCACTCAATCATGTGCGCGTACGTACGGCCGCAGACGAAATGAGTGAGTGAATAGAGACGCGCGCACGCGCCCTTCCAGGTTGCGACAGGCGCCAACGCGCCGCGCCTTTGTACTTACTGACTCCTGAAGGATCGGACAGGCGATGTCAGGCGACCGCACGCTACATCGGATGCGACGGTTCCCACGGTCTGTCTGCCTGGCCTAGCGCGATCTGGCCTGGGATAAATGAGGCCGTGGGACAGCAGCTTAAGAGCTACGGTGCCACAAATAGTGGTCAAACTTATATCACCCCTCCTTTTTGCGTCATGGGTTGAAAACGGTATTTGTCTGAATATGTCCTAAGTGGGATATAAAGAAAAAAACATATATTATAGCTATAAAATATTTATTCATTTAAAAACAATAAATGGTTTTATACAAAACATATTCTGGCATCAAATACCAACATTATTATGAATGTCATTTTTATTACTGACTTTACACTACACATATTTGTTAATTACCATCGACTACATGAGTTCCAAAGGTTGCTTAGGTATCCTATGGGATGACATAAAACATTGTGACAAAAGTTTTAAAAAATATGCCCCTCAGTTTCTTGCCCTATCTTCTGAGTAGTGGTTCTTTTTCCGATACGTTGGTAGAGTCATTGTAATATGTAATTGACGTCCACAAGTGCGTCTGTGATGCGAAAATTGAATAAAGAACTTTTTTTGATTGATTGATTGACCTGAGCATTCACTTGTAATGTAACAGAAGAGCATTCCTGTAGTCGGTAGTTGCACCGACAAGAGCCAAGCCCCAGCGCTCCCTTTTCTCCGAATTGCAGACGACGCCCGCCGTTCATCAAGTTTGCCGCGAATGTTAAATCACGATTGAATGCTCAGCTGAAACGTCACCATTATTTTGAAATGAAGTGAAATAAATGTATTCGGAGCGAGTGTGGCTCAGTGGGAGCACGTGCGACTTTCGATCAGACGCACCCGAGTTCGAACCTCGCTGGCCCCGCACCACTGACTTTCTTAAGTTATGTGCGGAATTAACACTCGCTCTAAAAACGGTGAATGAAAACATCGTGAGGAAACCGGCATGTTCAAGAATTAATCACAAAAATTCAAGGACATGTGACATCCACCAACCCGCACTGGGCCAGCGCGGTGGATTATGGACCATACTCTCTCTACGAGGGAAGGTCCGAGTCCCAGCAGTGGGAACGTAATGGGCTGATGATGATGTATTCGTAATAATTTTGGTTACAATATTCCAAGGTGACATAGCATTTTCTCCAACGAAATTCGGCCTTTGTAGGCGTACAAATATTAAACAGTTTTATTATAACATAATGTCATTCATTTATTTCATATTAAATGTCAATACCTAGTGGTATAATAATTCAATTTGTCCCGTCGCGGGAATCGAACGTGCAACCTCAGTGGCGTATGAGCTTTGAGCCAACCTGCCCAACCGCAACACCACTGAGGTTGCGGGTTCGATTGCCGCGACGCGACGGGACAAATGTGCATAGACAAAAAAAGCGCATACATTTGTTTCGGGCGCTGTGGGACCATGGACCTCGAAGTTCCTAGTTCTCTACATACAGGGAGTCCTAGTTAGGGGCCAGGATCTGTTAGTGATCGGTAGTCGTATTTATTATTTATTTATAGATACATTTTATAAACCAGACATTAATTTCCGGCCCTGGGGCGTGTCAGTTTCTCGTCAAATTATATAGTTACAAAATATTAATCAATTGGGATTATAAAAACTGAAGTTAATAGAAAATTATCAATTTCCTGTATTTGTAAGTTCCCTAATATAAAGCCCCGCACAGAAACAGCTATAACATCGAGATATCAGAAGGTCCACACCTTTGTATTCAACCGCTAAGCCGTTGTGGGACCATGGCCCTCGTAATTCCTGGTTCCCTGGCTGCAGGAAACCAAGTTAGGGGTCAGGTCACTTAACAACAGGTAAAACGGTCAAACACAAAAACCAACTTCAATGTATCTTCGAAGTTCAACGCCATAATTTTCCAAATCGGTTTATGAATGACTTAGTTCTGAGGTAACAAACATAAAAAACAATCGAATAGAGAACCTTCTCCTTTGAAGTCGGTTAAAAATAAAGAAACCTGACGACTTTTGGCATTTTAATAAAGAACCTAACATACCTATATCATCATCATCAGCCCATCACGTTCCCACTGCTGGGACACGGGCCTTCTCTCATAGAGAGAGTATGGGCCATAAACCACCACGCTGGCCAAGTACGGGTTGGTGGTTGTCACATGTCCTAAAATTTTTGTGATTAATTCTTGGACATGCCGGTTTCCTCACGATGTTTTCTATCACAGTTTTTAGAGCGAGTGTTAAATCCGCACATAACTTAAGAAAGTCAGTAGTCGGCGGGATTCGAACTCAGGTGCGTCGGATCTAAAGTCGCACGTGCTCCCACTGAGCCACACTCGATCTCCTATATACGCAATGATTATCAAATATACACAGTGTAAAATCACTAAGGTGTTACAAGTCAACATTTATAAAAACTTCTGTACAATGTAAATGATACATACGTATGTACATTATGTAATGTAGCATGCTAGCGAAATGTTATGTGTTTAATTAACCGGTGTCAAAGGTATAATACAATTCAAATATACAGATAAAACAATCAAAACACAATAGTAACAATTAATATAAAACGGCTAAAGCGTGTCACACACTACGCAGATACGGTAATATTTTATCTGCGTATAAAAACTTTACTTATCTGAAAGTATCACACACTTCGCAGATACGATAATATACGAAACTAGCTGACCCGGCAAACGATGTTTTGCCATATAAATTAAAAAAAAATGTTAAGGGTGAACAACCCTTATCACTTAGGGGTATGAAAAATAGATCGTAGCCGATTCTCAGACCTACTGAATATGCATATAAAATTTGGTAAAAATCAGTAAAGCCGTTTCGGAGGAGTAAGGTAACTAACATTGTGACACGAGAATTTTATATGTATGACTAGCGACCCGCCCCGGTTTCGCACGGTTATTATACATATAAACCTTCCTCTTCAATCACTCTATCTATTAAAAAAGGGATATAGGGACAGAGAAAGCGACTTTGTTTTATACTATGTAGTGATTATACATTCACGCGGAATCCTTCAAACTGACCATACTTGTTTTTTGGTGCGGATCGTATATACAGTGTGTTACAATGAGTTCGCGTTTATTGCTTTTGGATTTATTAGACAGTTCCTCAGAAGATTCTGATTTTGAATTTGACGCACGTGTTGCGTTAAAATGCGAAGAATTAAAAGGCGAAGAATTTGGATGGGAAGTCATATCATCATCATCATCATCATCATCAAGGGCAAGGATCCGAAAACCAAGGGCGACATTTATGGCGATTCATGATATGATCAAAGAGGATATTAAAAATAAATACTTTAATGCAACAACATGTATAAAGTAAAGAAATATATATATTTGTATACGCAGATAGCATCTGACCATCTTTCGATATATGTCGGTGCCCACAGATACTTGACGAGCTGATTAGGGTGCGTTGCTCCTTGAGTTTAGTATAGAGAGCGATATTGACATCTGTCAATATCTTGACATCTTATATCTTACCGTATCTGCATAGTGTGTGACAGGCTTAAGACTCAAGGTTAAACGTCGAAATTACTCCGACCAGATTTCGGACATTTTAGAAGTCCTTCTTCTGGGAGTTACGAGATCAAGCCGTTTCATATCAATTATGTATTAAAATTTTCAAAATCTAAATAAACAATAGAAATAGATAAAGGACAAATGTTTACTGATAGAAAAGCGCATTTTTTTTTCATAAATAATCTTCTAATATTGAGACCTCGGGGTGATGAGCGCAACGCAAGCGCTACGCAGTACTTTTATGGTATTAAAAGTTCTAGGCACTGTTATTGTTATGGGCAAGTGTGTCGCTTACCATCAGGCGAACGACTCGCTTGTGTCATTAAGCAGTTACAAAAAGATTTAAAATATAAATATTGATAGCATGATTACAGGTACAGTTCAAGAATACATTTTCAAGCTACCTATAGCCAAATTACAATTACATTTCAATCAAAAACATCACTCTATTTAAATTGCACTGTACAAAATTGCAGTGCCATTTGTCTTTTTAAAATAGGCTAAAGATTTCTTAAAATTTCCAGGACTTTCAACAATCGGCTACAACTTTTAACTAATAATAACAGTCTACAATTTATAATGTTATTATAATCGAAGTATTGATCTAAATGATTTGGATAATTTTTAACCGTTCACCAAAAATACTGATCGTGCACCAAATTTGGTCTTTTTTTAGCATTATGTATAGGTGGCCCTTGGGCCACCCCAACAGTATAAGGGGCAGCCCTCGGTAGGTTAGGGTGCGGCGGGGATGGCCCTTGGGCCACCCCAACGCCGCGAACATGTTAATGAACATATGCACAATCAGTATATTTGGCGGAAAAACGGGAATATATTGAGGTACAGTTAAATACGATCCTAAATGATATGACAAAACGCGTTTTTTTAATTATCTTTATTTTTAACATAAATGTTTTTTTGTTAGTCAAGTCGAGACAAGTTTACTTATAGGTTAGTTTCGAAACCATCGGTGGTGACTTAAGGATCTAGACATGTGACGATGAGAATTGATCTTTGGGGTCGTACATTAACCTTCTAACCCCCCCACCTCCTCTCACCCTGGTGATACGTGGTGAGGTTTTAGACTACCCCCCCCCCCCCCCCCGCTACCCAAAATCACGTATACTTTTTTGGTACTAAGTATATTCAAAAATTTCAGAACATTTTCTTTAAACACAGGTACTTATAATCTTTTTTTTTACTATTAATAAGCTTGCGTTTGACCGCTATCTCACCTGTTGTTAGGTGACGATACGGTACCGGCAGAGAGATTAAGCACTGAGATAAACATGTCCAGACAGACATTTAGAGTTGCAGGTTGTTTCTAAACGTTGCCTGGCGACGGTGAGTCAAGGTCATGCGCCGCTTTTCTGTTTAAAAATGGCGCGTTCAACGAAAAACTATATACACGTGTTATCTCACTACACCCCTTCCCCTCCTTGTGGTATTTCGTGATGTTTTCCGAACCCCCCCCCTTTCGAGCCTCACGTGATTAAGGGACGATCCCTTTCTTGCTCTAGAAATAAAGTTTAGATTAGTCAATTCTACTTCCATGGAATGAGTATGTATTAAGAGGTAGGTTATTATTATTATTATTTATTATCGATGTTAGTAAAATGTTCAAATTCAACTTTACATCTATTCAAAAAAAAATGTAATTATATTTTTTATTTACTTAATATTAGACAATTCGTTTTAATCAATTCATTATTCATTCCATAAGTTTTAACAATTCATGCTGCGGTCACTTTCAAACTCAAAGTCAAATTTTATTTATTACGAGTGAATAGGCACAAAAATGCACTTTCAAACGTCATAAACGCATAATACAAATCAACTCAAAAATATGTAAAAAATTGTAACTTAAGTTACTTAACGTGACTTTGGAAAAAGGTAAGCATGTCTACCCATTTCTTTCCCATACTCAAATTGAAGTCCGGGTCCAGAAAAGAAACGCGAATGCGTTATTGGGATTAGATAAATTATATATTTTTTAAAGAAATGTCAGCTATAAAGGTCAACCATATTTATGCAAAATATGAATAGAACTTTTTGATTTTAAATAATTAGGAAGAAGAAAAATGATATTGCTCGGGCAGGGATCGAACTTGCGTCTTCAGAATACCGTCCCGACGCCTTAACCGCTGGGCCACCGAGCCAACTGCTCGGGCAATATTTTTTTATCCTTCATATATCGTCTTACGGGGACGATTCTACGTCATCTGTCGTCAATGTTCACACTGATCAACAGAACACGTCTAATATTAGGGTGCGTCCTTTAATTACGTGAGGCGTTTAGGGGTGAGAGGATCGAGGCAAATGTCACCCAATATCAGTGGGGGAGAGGGAGGGGTATGTGAATCTCACGTGAGATTAGGAGGGGGGGAGGTGGTCGAATCTCACGACATCTCACCAAGGAAGGGGTCGCCTCACGTAATTAATGGACGCCCCCTTGCAATTAGCAACAGTATTGGTAGTGTTAATTTGTTTCGTATCTGTGTAGTTATTCACTCCGTTTTTTTCATACATAGGTTTTGGCAAAATTTTGGGACCTTTAGGTACCTTTTCCTTTGCAGTTAAGGTCCCAAAATCTTGTCACACCCTATATGTCACATAAACAAGAAAAATACATTTATATTTAAGCGAAATAATATTTCTAGTCTCTCAAAAATAACATTTAATATTTAATACTAATGACCGGCGAAATAGAATACCTATTAATATTTTAATAAATACCTTTTTCTATTTTCGTTGTCCGAAATTTGTGCGAAAATAAATTGTTATGCGTCTCTTAGCGATAAGGCCACAATGTATGTCAAATGAATAAATGTCTTTAAATACGCCATTTGCGTCTTTATGTATTTCGATGCAGTTTTTACCATAATTTAGAGGTTTTTTAAGGTTGATTATAATATCTTTAAATAGAATATAATAAACACTATCCACGTCTACATGTCTGTTTCTTAACTTACTTCTTCTAAACCACGCAACAGGTTTTGATACGGTTTTAATTGTCATTTAGAGTTTTATTTACGGAAAGTTCATATGTACAATATTTTAATTACATTGTTGTGTAGTTGCGAAACTTTATTTTTTTATGCATGGGACATTTTGTTCAAATTATATATATTTATACTAGCTGACACGGCAAACGTTGTTTTGCCATATAAATTAAAAAAAAATGTTAAGGGTGAACAACCCTTATCACTTAGGGGTATGAAAAATAGATCGTAGCCGATTCTCAGACCTACTGAATATGCATATAAAATTTGGTAAAAATCAGTAAAGCCGTTTCGGAGGAGTAAGGTAACTAACATTGTGACACGAGAATTTTATATATAAGAAGATTAATGTAATATTACAAAAAAATTGTGTAACAGAAATGGTAAGACATGAAGAACTTGCTAATATTGATAAATCTTATTATAGCCGTGGTTTCTGCAAATATATATTATTTCATTTCATTTCTATTGAAAATTCACACATCCTACTAATATTATAAACGACAAAGTTTGTAACAATGTATGGATGTATGTTTGTTACTCTTTCACGCATGTTCATGTAGGTACTTTAGGACTTGGAATAGCACATAGGCTACTTTTTATCCCGGGAAACCGCGGGTGGATATATTTACTGAATTTATTTTCTCTGATATCATGGCCTTATTTCTAAGTGAACTGACCGACGACAAAGCACACATTTTCCTTCTAACTATTCCTTCTTTTCCTTCAATGTAAGCCTCGAAGGTATCCTACGTCGCCGGTGTTAATGTACGTTTCAACAGCGTTGGGAATGTAAAGGTGCGCTCACTTGTCCTGCAGTTGTACATAGTTGGCGGGGAACAGTCCGTACGCGCCCTTACACAGGCCCTGCCACCAGCCCTCGTCAATCTGAAATCAGTCCACCAATCAATCAAAAGTTCTTTATTCAAAATTTTCATTTTCATTTTCTGAAATCTCTACCATGAAATCCGTTTTCTACCATTACAAAGCTTTCCTCGTAAACTCTTTCCATGCCGGAACTTTCCGAGTATCAATCCGAATTTGATTGTGAATTGCGTTTTAAAGATCTCTCGGATTCGAATTCGAATCCGTGGAAATCTACCGTTTCCGTCACGGAAACGAGTCGAATGAAATAGAATGCCTATGCTGATGGGAAATAGGATCGATTAGGCCCTTGCCTTTTTTATTTTGTTTTTAAAAAGAATTGTTTTTCTTTTTTCAAAATACAACCGACGCTGACGTTTCCTAAGAACAAAATTTTTCTCACTACGAAGGAAAAGGTACCTTACCCTGAGGATCCCATAATATTGCCACACCCTGTGTAGCGTAGGTATACCCGCCATGACGATGTGAGTGATGACATTATCCGGGTCAAAGGCGCTATGAACTCAGCATGACAGTGTTAGTGATGATGTCACCCGGGTCGAAGGCGCTATGAACTCATCATGACAATGTTAGTGATGACGTCACCCGGGTCGAAGGCGCTATGAACTCATCATGACAATGTTAGTGATGACGTCACCCGGGTCGAAGGCGCTATGAACTCATCATGACAATGTTAGTGATGACGTCACCCGGGTCGAAGGCGCTATGAACTCATCATGACAATGTTAGTGATGACGTCACCCGGGTCGAAGGCGCTATGAACTCAGCATGACAGTGTTAGTGATGATGTCACCCGGGTCGAAGGCGCTATGAACTCATCATGACAATGTTAGTGATGACGTCACCCGGGTCGAAGGCGCTATGAACTCATCATGACAATGTTAGTGATGACGTCACCCGGGTCGAAGGCGCTATGAACTCACCATGAAAATGTTACAATAAGGCAATAAAGGGTAGGCAGCGTCCTAGGGCGGGTTTTAGCGTATTCAGTAGGCTGCCGGGTCAGTACTCACCATGACAATGTTAGTGATGACGTCATCCGGGTCGAAGGAGATCTCGTCGGGTGCGGCGGCCTGGTAGTCGTAGAGCGCGCGCGCCGTGTACCCCTCCTCGCCCTCCTCGGCCCCGTCCTCGCCCTCCGCGCCCTCGCCCTCCCCCTCCCACCCCACCGGGGACACCACGATGGTCGGCTGCCGGCTTAACTGGACAAACAAACAACTTATTTTTTTTATTTTGGATCAACAAACAGTACATTTTTGTGTGGTGGAGAGTGTAATGAATGGCATAATTTTTTATGAACGCAGTCAAGGCTTATTTATACTCTATGTTTCTTTACTCTGCTCTCTTCCATTTTCATACTCATTGTAAATAAGTATGGTATATAATAAAGCATAATCCCTGCGTTATAAAGTTATATTAAAAAACTTTGTTTGTTAATCCCTGCGTTTTAATTATACACAAAACGTTACAAATTGAAGTGTTTTTTTACGAATCTATACACACACTATGGGACACCACAGCTGGGCCAAGATGAGGGAGTCATTATAGGAAGGAAAAGAGATGGGGGAGCCATCTCTCAATTTAAATTCATTTAACTTATGCTATCTAACCCCATACATATTATATTATTCAAACAACAACCTACATAATATTCAGTGGGATTACACTACATACTTTGTTTCAGTTTTGAGAAGATAAGTATGTTATATTACACAGTTTTTAACACTATTAAAACATTGTAATTAACATATTTAATGATCCTTTGCCTTTTTCCAAGATATCTTAGAGTGATAAGCGCAATGCAGTGCTACGCAGTTCTTTTTATGGTATTAAAAGTTCTGGGTGGTACTCCAGTTGTTATGGGCAAGCGTGGCGCTTACTATCAGGTGAATAACATGCTCGTCTAATCACTCATTATCATAAAAAAATATACAGACCTCTTCCTTTTCTGCCTTAACTTCTCCCACCCTCGTGACGTCAGGTAAGTTGGCCGGCCTTTCCTCCACTTGTTTTACTTCTTCATCCGCCAGCCGTATCGCTTCCGCTCGCTTCGCTTCCTCAAGCCTCGCTTCTTCCGCTTTCCTCGCTTCCTCGATCCTGTTCGCTTCTTCGGCAACTTTCACCTCGTGCGCTCGCTTCGCTTCGATGACGCGCTTCGCTTCGTCCGCCTGGTTGTGTTGGGTTTCACTCGCGTGGGTGAGCATTCTGGTGGGGGTTGGTAGGGGGGAGCTTTCGGCTGGGGTGGGTCGTGCGGCCGGCCGGTCGGTATGGATATCCGTTTCTTCTTTGGACTCCCGGTCTTTCTCCTTTGATTGAAAAATTAGTAATATTTAGTGTACAGTCATCAATGTCAAAATCATCATGTCAATGTCATCAGTGACAAAAGTAGCTGAACATTTAAAATCGTTCAATAACACCGAAAATATTCAAATGACATTTTTTTTGTATTTCTTTATTCCCGCTGAATATTAAGACGCCTTTAAATACAAATTCAGTGAAAAACGACAATAATTGAAGGTGTAGTCTGTCAAAGATACACAAATGGTCAGCTATTTTTCTCGCTGACTGTACATACAATACCTCCTGATTTTTGAATGGACCTTTCATGGTTTACGCTGTGACGTCAAGCTTCAATCGCCCCCTGCGGGACCATTTGCCCCAAGCCACTATAGACTTTATTCTTAAAATATTGGGTTTATATCTGTTGAGATTTTGACGTAAATAATCTTTACCGGAGGGATGACAATTTATGGTCTAAGAGCCCGTGAACCCCAGACCTTCGTTATTTTATAAAAGTTGAAAGTTTGTCAGCGCATGCTCCCAACACAGGTAAGAACGATGGACCATTATGAAGTATGGGCTACGGTGGCTTTGGCAGGTACACGGTACTAAAGGTGTGTAAAATATCGATCTAAATTCGTCAAGGAATAAATTGTGATTTTTTAGTATTACCTTCAGTATATTATTAAAATTCACGTCATTCATTGCCAGACACTTAGCATAGTGGCAACCCCTTGCCACAAACGAAGGTCTGGAGTTCACGGGCTCTTGCTCTATTAGTAAAGAAAGACTAAACGAACAAAAGTTTTTCTGTAAAATGTTTGAAAAGTTTGTAGTTTCGTACCTTCTCGGATAGATCCTTGTCCATCCTCTGTCTCTGTTGTCTAATCATATCCACGGATTTTTGCGCTTCCTGAAAAAAAATTAAACATTTCTTTAATTACATTTTTAATTTATTTCGATATAAACTGTAAATTTTTGGGCACCCTGCCCGCGGACGGTGACCTAAATTCTGTGTTTTATATTTAACTAGCTGACCCGGCAAACGTTGTTTTGCCTATAAATTAAAAAAAATTTAGGGGTGGACTACCCCTAACATTTAGGGGGATGAAAAATAGATGTTGGATACCGGATAAGCACAAAAAATTTCATCAAAATCGGTCAAGCCGTTTCGGAGGAGTATGGCAACGAAAACTGTGACACGAGAATTTTATATATTAGATTTCATTTTTTAATTTTGTTGTAGGTTAGTTTAGTTTTTATCATTCTATATATTTGTACATAATTGTTAATTGGTTCTGTAAATAAATTTATCAATAACTGTAAATTAAAAAGCTAAATCGACATTCGAATCTGTCTTTTTCTGTTCAAAATTAATTGATGTATTGATGAGTGTTAACCATAATTTCATGAGGTTTTTAGTGTATAATAAATTCATATTATAGAAGACAAAGAAGCTCGGAACATTTCGCTTCTCCCAAGTAGCCAAATGGCACTTAAAAACATAATATTATAAAAAACCAACATTACTGTAACAAAAGTTATAAAAATGTCCCTCAGTTTCTTGCCGTACCTTTTTTTTTACAACATACTGGGTCTGCGTTTGACCACATTCTCACCTGATGGGAAGTGACGATGCGGTCGAAGATGTAGCACGCTTACCCAGTAGATACTTGTTCACTCTAGATTTGAACACACCCAGATTGTATTTATGTGGAAACACAGACGACGGCAAGGCATTCTGAGTAGTGGTTCTTTTTCCGATACGGTGGTCGTCATTGTAATAATTGACGTTCATAAGTGCGTCCGCGATGCCGAAATCAACTGAACTTTTTTTTTTTGTAGAATTGTGTGACGAGACGAGCTGGTCGTTTGCCTGATGGTAAGCAATACGCCAGCCCATAACAATAACAGCACCACCCATAATTTTGTTTTGCAAAATCCTGCGCAGCACTGCACTGCGCTCGTCACCCTGAGACAATTAGCTGTTGAGTCTCATAATGCCCAGTAATTTCGCTGGCTACAATGCCCTTCAAACCAGAACACAGTAATGCTTGCGCACTACTGCTTGGCGGCAGAATAACTGGCAAAGCTGTGGTACCCACCCAGACGGCCTCTCGCATACGAGAAACCTACCACCAGTAAAACTTTTGTGTTTCGTGAACTTTTGAAGTTTGAACTTCCCAGCATTGGGAACTATGAAAGTATAATGTAATTAAATAATTTATAACGTTTAGTGCTTGCTTAGCGAACATCTAAGATACAAATATTCAGAAAGAAAAATGTATTGAAGAATCGCCGTAAGAAGAGATACAAAAAGGATAGAAGTTTGGTTGCTTGAGCAGACGACTCGATTGCCAAGTTGGTAAGGCATCAAAACGGTATTCCCAAGGCGTAAGTTCGAATCCTGCCCCAGCAATTTGATTTTGCTATTTTTTATTTATTTAATGTCGGCAAACAAGCAGACGGCCCGCCTGATGGTAAGCGGTTACCGTCGCCTATGGACATCTGCAGCACCAGAGACATTGCTGATGCGTTGCCGACCCTTAAGGACTCTATTAATTCCCCTTAGTTACTTAGTTTTGTAAGAAAATTAAGCTTCTTTCTGGATGTATGTTCCACTAGGCCAGGGTTACCTGTTCCTTCTCCTTGGCCATGTTTTCAAACTTGGCTCGAAGCGAGCTGGGCTTGGCGCCGCCGATGTCCGGCTTGTGCCTCGTGTAGTTGGTGCCGACCGCCTCCACCGAGTCGAAACGGTGCGCGGACTTGTCCACGCGGTCGGTTTCGACCCCAAATTTACCGCCGAACCCCTGGGAACAAATAACTGGTTTAATTGATATCATTTAGTTATTATTATTGTCGTTATTTATTTATTTAATTTAATTTCATTAATACGGGTATTACGGAAAAATTCAAGGACATGTGACATCCACCAAGCCGCACTGGGCCAGCGTGGTGGATTATGGCCCATCCTCTCTCTATGAGAGAAAGCCCGTGTCCCAGCAGTGGGAACGTGATGGGCTGTGATGATGTTGAAGAACACGGGTAAGACCAATTACATTAATTTAATCACAATAATCATAGCCGTAAAATGTCAAAAAAATTATAATAATAAAGGAGGCCATAATAATAATAATAAAGGAGATCATAATAATAATAATAAAGGAGGTCATAATAATAATAATAAAGGAGATCATAATAATAATAATAAAGGAGGTCATAATAATAATAATAATACAGACCAGGGGCGATTTTGTGGCGAGTCGACGGTACGTGGCGACACTGAGCCTTACCCCGAGATTCTGCCTGGGGCTTAATGAAATCTCAGAACTCCGTCATTTATGAACCGATTTGAAAAATTCTTTTTGCGTTGGGTTCAGTATAGCTACGAAGTGGTCCCATATAAATCATCGATATTTGACCTTGGACTTCGAAGATACATTGAAGTAGGTTTTTGTTTTTTTCTAAAAATTAATTTGGAGTCGGTTAAAAATAAGGTAACGGCGCTAGACGCAACATTACATTATAGTCCGAGGCGCGTTACCTTCTTATGGTCGAGTTGGCTGGCGTGCGCGGCCGCCTTCTCGCGGTGCTCCCAGCCGAGCGCGGCGGCGTCCTGCCGGTCGGTTTGCACCCCGAACTTGCCGCCGAACCCAATCGCGTAATCTGACAACAAGTCAATTAATAAGATTTTAAATAATTAGGAAGAAGAGAAAAAAATATATATTGCTCGGGCAGGGTTCAAACCTGCGTCTTCGGAATACCGCCCCGACGCCTTAACCACTGGGCCACCATAGCATTGACGAAAGATGACGTAGAATCGTCCCCGTAAGCCGATATATGAAGGGTAGAAGAAATTTGGTTGCTCGAGCAGTTGGCTGGGTGGCCCAGTGGTTAAGGCGTCGGGACGGTACTCCGAAGACGCAGGTTCGATGCCTGCCTGAGCAATATCATTTTTCTTCTTCCTATTTAAAATCTGAAGTAAATTAATGTACCGCCTGAGGTTTTCCGCGAAATAATAACATGAGGTACTTTAAAAAGAAGGGTGAAAAGGTAGGCAACGCACCAATAATGCCCCGAGTGTTGCAGGTGGCCATAGGCGACGGTAACCGCTTACCATCCAGGCGGGCCGTCTGCTTGTTTGTCTATTTATAAAATAAAAAGAATTTATCTAATAACGAATTTCAGTAAAATAAAATTTTAAAATCCCCCTACACAAAAAACTTATAAAAAGTAAAAAACGGGTGAAACAGTTTTGATAAAACATGTCTAAAAATCACCGCTATAAAACCTGCTTTCATACAAAAAAAAACCACATCCAAACCGGTTTACCCGTGCCCGAACTACGATGTCACAGACACACATATTGGTCAAACTTATAACACCCCTCCTTTTTGCGTCGGGGGTTAATAAACTAGTGTAAGACCGTACCTTTCTGAGAGTCATGCGTGTGCGCATCTTCCTTGTGATCCCAGCCGAGCGCCGACGCGTCCTTCCGGTCCGTCTGGACGCCGAATTTCCCGCCAAAACCGTGCGAGTAGTCTTTTTGGGAGGAATGCTTCTCAATTTGCTCCTTGTGCTCCCAGCCGGCTGCGCTCTGAAACAACCAATCACAAATCTTGCACGCGTCATCGAGATATAATATCATCATCAGCCCATTATGTTCCCACTGCTGGGACTCGGACCTTCCTCGTATAGAGAGTATGGGCCATAATCCACCACGCTGGCCCAGTGCGGGTTGGTGGATGTGAAGTGTGTCGAAGTATAATAAGAGACACAAAAATGTATGTCTAAAGTTGCTGAAACTTGATGAAAATCGATATCATAATTCCTCAGAATTTGCTTATCTTAAGGTACAAAAAATTGTACGAGAAATGTTTGCTTGTTACTACAACTCGATAAAAATCGATATATTTTTTTTCATACACACTCAAAACAAAGATGTTGATTTCTATGATTGTATGAAAATTATAATAAAAATAAAATAAAATTATAAATCAAGTTTTAGGAACTTTAAAACAATGTGTTCATACAATTTTTTGTTCCTTATTATTAAAAGAGTTGGTTTCCATGAAAAAAAAATGTTTGGACTTATTATGAATTTTAGACAGAATAATCGATATTTAAAAAAATCCAAATGCAGTTTTATTTCCTAGAGCAAGCTTGTATTGTGGGTGGCTAAGACCGATTTAAAGTAAACTTAATGGCTTAGAAACTATCGTGAGTCGAAATTTGTATAGAAATTGCAACTTTGTATTGGCGGCTATGCTACTTTATGTCAGCGCCATCTGTGAGCATGTCGTTGATATATGTGGCAGCTGAGGTCATTATACTTTTTTTTTAAAGTTCGCCCGTTAGGGTAGGCTAAAGTCTCTAGGACCATACCGCCATGTCTTACGTAGTTTTAATTTGATAGTTTAATATTTCATTTATTATACTTTTGTTGGGAAAGAGGGTCAACAGCAACAAGCCAGACCCTCTCCTAGTGCTTCAATAAAGTGGTGGCACTTTATTTAAGCTTTCCATGGACTTTTTGGGAGAACATAAAAAGCAATGTTTCTCTTATTTTGTTTCATTTGCCTACACTCGTGCACGTTTACGAACACATAATGGTTAATATTCCACCGATATTACACAATGATCACTCGAAATAACACTTGTTTGGAAAATAAAACAAAATCGTACTGTATCACTTTTCACTTCCCGCCAAAAAGTCCCAGGTCACTATACTAGTACTCTAGTTTTTTTTTTATTCATTTTTGGCGTCACAGACTCACGTCTGTGATGCCAAAAATGTGCGTGTATGAACGTCAATTATTACAATGACTCTACCACCGTATCGGAAAAAGAACTACTCGGAAGGTACGGCAAGAAACCGAGGGGCACTTTTGTTACAATATTTTATGTTTGTTTTTGACAATATTATGTTTTTTATGTGCCAGTTGGCTACTTGTCAGAAGCGGAATAATCCATGCATTTTGTATTCTATATAATTACTAACTGTAAGGTATGTTTTTTTTAATGCTTAATAGATCTATGTTTGGCCACTATTTCGCCTAATGTGAAGCGATGATGTGGCCTAAGATGGAGCACATAGATCTAGAGAGAGACGGCAGTTGTGCGTCTGCTCAGACCCGTCTCCCCGATGGTTCACCGATCATCATCCCGAAACACAACTACGTCGCTTGACGGCATGGCTTTGTTCGGTTGGTGGTATTACAACCACGGAAAGAGCCTACCACTTCAAAGCGCGTAAGCGGGTTTCATCACGATGTTTTCCTTCACCGTTTTTAGAGTGAGCGTGCAAAATCTGCACTTAACTATAAGTCATTGGAGCAGGGCCGAGTCGAGATTCGAACCCAGGTGCGTCGGATCAAAGGGCGCACGAGTTCCCGCTGAGCCACACTCGCTCCAAATGCTATGCTTTCCTGTCTCACCTTATCAACCCGGTCGGTCTGCACGCCGTATTTCCCGCCGAAGCCCCGCGCGTAGTCCGTCTGCGACTCGTGCTTCTCCACCTTGCCCACGTAGTCGTGTCCCACGGCGGACGCGTCCATCCGGTCCGTCTGCACGCCGTACTTACCACCGAAACCTGCGCGGGTGGGTACGGGTGTTACTATGAGGTGTACTTAAAATAACAACGAAAAACATGCTGATGTCTACGTCGGTCATCGACGCAAGCGTTGATGATGTCTACGTCGACGCAAGCGTTGATGTCTACGGCGACGTAAGCGCTGATGATGTCTACGTCGACGTAAGCGTTGATGTCTACGTCGACGTAAGCGCTGATGATGTCTACGTCGACGCAAGCGTTGATGTCTACGTCGACGCAAGCGTTGATGTCTACGTCGACGCAAGCGCTGATGTCTACGTCGACGCAAGCGCTATGTCTACGTCGACGCAAGCGCTGATGTCTACGTCGACGCAAGCGTTGATGTCTATCTACGTCGACGTATGCGCTGATGTCTACGTCGACGCAAGCGCTGATGTCTACGTCGACGCAAGCGTTGATGTCTACGTCGACGTAAGCGCTGATGTCTACGTCGACGCAAGCGCTATGTCTACGTCGACGCAAGCGCTGATGTCTACGTCGACGCAAGCGTTGATGTCTATCTACGTCGACGTATGCGCTGATGTCTACGTCGACGCAAGCGCTGATGTCTACGTCGACGCAAGCGTTGATGTCTACGTCGACGCAAGCGCTGATGTCTACGTCGACGCAAGCGTTGATGTCTACGTCGACGCAAGCGCTGATGTCTACGTCGACGCAAGCGCTGATGTCTACGTCGACGCAAGCGTTGATGTCTACGTCGACGCAAGCGCTGATGTCTACGTCGACGCAAGCGCTGATGTCTACGTCGACGCAAGCGCTGATGTCTACGTCGACGCAAGCGCTGATGTCTACGTTGACGCAAGCGCTAATGTCTACGTCGACGCAAGTGATGATGCCTACGCCTAAAGACACATACGCGGACTCTAATTACGCATCAAATCAGAAAGATATTTAAAGACAAAACATTACCTTGAGCGTAATCCTTCTGCGAGACGTGTTTCTCCGTCTTGCCGATGTAGTCGTGTCCTACAGCCGACGCGTCCATACGGTCTGTCTGTACGCCGTATTTACCGCCGAAACCTGCGCCAACAAACATAACATTGTAATACTTGTCTCGCTGCAAGCTTTGATATCATACTGCAAGGTCCAAGCCACACAGAACGGCGGAACAGGCGGCGCGGGCTATTTTGTAAAAAAGTCAAATTACAAAAGATATGTATTAAATGGACACAAAAATGCTTTTAAACGTCATATACACATAATATAAATAAATAACGCCCAACGATCACATACATCCTGGCCTCAACTAGGATTCCTTGTATCTAGGGTACTATAGGCCCCACGCGGCTTTGCCTGTGATTTGCAAGAAAAAATCAATTGGCCTGGCACACAATTTGTGTTTGTGTCAGAGAGTATGTATATATTTACGTCCATATAAATTTTTACACTCCTCCACTTTTGGGTTGTCTGGACGAGATCGCTTTGAGCGATAAGACCGCCCGTTGTGACACTAGTATTTAAATCAATTGTTATTTTAGTTTTAATTGTTTCTGTATCATGGTGTTATAATAAAAAGTTATTCTATTCTATGACAGTGATAATGTTGACCAACAGTTTTATACTTTTAAGAAAGATTTAATAGTTTTTTCAATATAACTAATTAAAGAGATGAGCAGGTCGTTCGCCTAATAGTAAGCGCCACGCCTGCCTATAACAGGTAGAGCGCCACCTGAACTTTGATTGCAAAATCTTGCGCGCTTATGGCTTACCTTCGAGAAGTTGCATAAAAATTATGACTGACATACCTTGAGCGTAATCCTTCTGCGACACATGTTTCTCTGTCTTACCGACGTAGTCGTGACCGACGGCAGACTTGTCCATTCTGTCTTGTTGGACGCCGAATTTACCGCCGTACCTTTCAAATTAAACGAGTTTCTTTATTAGAATACATAACAAAGTACTCAAGGGTATTGTTAACGCTCCGTGGTACATTAGAAATGACGACCTCTATCGGGACCTACAAGTGGACTAGTAGTGGACTCGTCACTAGTGTAATCAAAAAGTTCGCCGAAGCTCATGAACGGAGACTTGTTCTTAGTTATACTCTACTTAGCAGCTTAAGTTAAACTCAAATTACTTATTAGTCTTATTATGCTAGATCGTAATATTGTTGGTGTCTTATTAAGACACTTCATTTAGAAAAAACATTTAGAATACACGAAATATGTTCCTATAGAATGCAATGGAATCAGGCGTGACGTTGCGGAAATTCATCTCAAAACTGAAACGCAATGAAAATATATAGTGTAATCCCGCTGAATATTATGTAGGTTGTTGTTAGTTCCTAACAACAACACTCTTTGTACGACACGTGTTTCGCCGTCTGCACGAGGCATCATCAGGTGTCGACTCGCTTTCTCGTTCTAGCGTTCGGCGAGTCGACACCTGATGATGCCTCGTGCAGACGGCGAAACACGTGTCGTACAAAGAGTTCCTATAGGTTGTTGGCCCTATTAACTGAAATAATTAAAATTAATCTGCTGGCATCTGTTTTCAAGTAGCAATAATCTGGGTGTCTTTAAGGCAAGAGCAACAGGTGTCTTCTAGGCGAACGTGCTACATCTTCGACCGCATCGTCACTTAACAACAGGTGAGATAGCGGTCAAACACAAGCCTATAATTAATAAAATAGCATGTTCATAAATAATAATAATAACAACCAGCAATTACATGTATAGGTTCCAGCCCCTAACTAGGATTTCCTGTATTTAGGGAACCAGAATGGACGAGGAGTAGGACCATGGTTCCACAACACCCAGACACGAAACAAATATTTGTAATTTTTTTCTGTGCAAGAACATTTGTGAGCGTTTGTTTGTAGCGAAATGAAAAGAATCGAACCTACGTGTGAGAGATGAGCTGACCTGCACAACTATACAACAGAGGTTGATTTCTTTTCAAACCATCAATTGGCGTAAAAGGCATTTGTTTACATAGGAGACTCATTGACACACTATTTATTGATTACGTCTATTACTATTATTTAATCATCTATTATTATCATTTATTATTTCTATCACTATTCATGTTGACAATATATCGAACTGCGGGAATGCACTGGTGACCTGGGGGACTATTGTCTAACTCACATCTATCGCGATACCTTTCAATTTGACATCTAAACGATATTTACAAAATTCGGATCGTTTAACTAGCGATTGTGATTGCGACTCATTTTTGAAAGATTTTTTTTTATGTAAATGAATGACGAGACGAGCTGGTCGTTTGCTTGATGGTAAGCAATACGCCAGACCATAACAATAACAGCAACACCCAGAACTTTGGTTTGCAAAATCCTGCGCGGCGCTGTACTGCGTTCGTCACCCTGAGACAATTAGCTGTTGAGTCTCATAATGCCCAGTAATTTCGCTAGCTACAATGCCCTTCAAGCCGGAACACAGTAATGCTTGCGCATTACTGCTTGGCGGCTGAATAACTGGCAAAGCGGTGGTACCCACCCAGACGGCCTCACGAGAAACCTACCAACAGTAAAGTATTTGAGTGAACATTCCAATTTCTCTTTCTTACCCATATGAAGACTTCGGTCCATCTTCATACTGCCTTTGTTTCTTTTGTTTATCAGCCTCAAACACTTCCTCCCTCAACTTTGCCATGCTGAAAAGATAAAATGATAGATTAATTAAAATTCAATGATGGCATACCAGTGTACCATTGAGCTGAGCGAATGTGGGATTGTCTTCTTCATTTATAGAGTTGGAGTGGAATTATTTCACTAGTTTCAGGGTTTTTTTTTAGGTATAAAACATTTTATTTTATTTCTTCATTATTTTATTATCTTATATAACAATGTATGTGTGTTATATTATGCAAGTCATTTAATAATTTAAATTATATAACGAATTGTACCTACTTCAAATAAAAGTTAATAGTTTTAGTATGACAATCTCTACTTATAAATGTTAGATTCTTAGTTTGTTGATGTTATTAGTTAATATTATTATTGTACTTCTGTAAGGATAAACTGTTGTTACTTATATATGTTCTACAACACTTTTAATGTAGCAACACAGTTTTGAACAATACATTTTATTGTATTCTATTCAATTAAAAGAGATCACAATATTTAACATTAGATTAGATTATGGCCCATTCTCTCTCTGAAAAGATTTTACCTTTGACTTGACTCATCAATCAAGATTTTAAATAGGCATAAAAAATGAAACTCTCAAAACTTTCAAAGGTCACATATACACATAATACTAATAATAATAATAATAATAACGCCCAACGATCACATACATAGATCCTGACCCCTAACTAGGATTCCCTGTATCTAGGAAACCAGGAACTATGAGGACCATGGTCCCACAACACCCAGACTCGTAACAAATGCTTGCGCTTTTTTTTCTGTGCACTAACATTTGTCCCATCGCGGGAATCGAACCAGCAACCTCAGTGATGTATAAGATTTGAGCCAACCTGCCCAACCACTACACCACAGAGGCTGTCAAAATCAATTAAATTATGTTAATTTTTTTATCTAGGGTTCATAATATCGCCTACTCAATCCCACATTAGTTTCCTCTACTCATTACTATGCCTGAAACCTTGCAAAGAAAACTATACACATAATATATGAGGATAATGCTACTAAAATACAACTACAATATATGTTGATATTACAATTTATCAAAGCATTACAATTCTTGTTATTTCAAGTAGACGTTATTGTACCAAAATATTTTGACTAAATTGCGTTCCATCGTTTATTACCGTTCTATCCACGCGACATTGGCGAAATTGTGGAAACCCAGCAGAAGCCATATATATGAAGTTGAAGTTGACTGAATTGCGAGTTTAGCCCATAATTCAGCCTACTTAATCATATAGTCGTAGGTATTAGGGCAGAAGTCGCAGTTTACCACAAGTGTCTTCGTTTGCAGATTTTCTCCACAAATGCAGACTGCAATATTAAATGTTGATTCGACAATCCTTTTATATGTAAATAAGTAACCGCAGCATTTATGCCAAAAATATATACAGTTCAGTGCCTGTTATAGGCAGGTCATTTGCACATACAATTTCTTTGTATGTATACACAAAGGACATTACACCCACCAGTTTCCTTCCTCGTATCATGCAAATTATTGAACTCTAGCTATCATGTTATTTATAGAATTCGTATATGAACTGACTGTGTGAATTATGACCCATAATATTCTCTTTGTGACAAGATATGCAATAGAAATACAAAAACTTATTGTACAACACTATCATAAATATATATTACAGATAAACCATATTATTAGGGTAGTGCAATGTGCGGTCTTATCGCTTGGAACAATCTCTCTCTATTATTAACAGTGATAACATAAAAAATGATGATGCTCATGATGAGATGAGCACAGTTTTGTACAGTAGCAGGATTCAAACATACAACCTCCGAGGTGTATGAGCATTATGTCACCCAAATAACTTAAGAAAGGTTTTAAATAAAATAGCAATATGGGTATCTACATCACTGTTTTTTTTCACTATTGTTATATTGATATTTATACTTACTCAATAGCCTCAACATTTCTACCACCGGGACCCCATCGTTGTTCATGCTCAGTGACATCGTTAACATAGTCAGGGTCTGTCTCCCAATCGTCAGCTTCCACTGGTGCTGGCACGTTGGCCGATATTGTTGATTTCCACATCTGAATTACGAAGTGATTTTTAGTAAAGGAGGAACAATAGTATTGGACAATTGATCCGGATTATATTATGTAAGATATTTAATACAGCCTTTTCTGATGATTTACTGCACATTATCAACATTTTTTAAGAGTTAAGATTGTGGCAATAACTTGGCTAGGACATTAGCATGGCTAGGTTGTTACCTTAAACATTGTTCAATCTGTTTAAATGATAGAGATATTCTTGTAGCGTGGAGGTATTGCCTCAAGCCAAATGATTCAACTGATATTTACCACTGTCATACCCGTCACACGAACAGATTTTTTATTCATTTGCATGCGTTATAATTTTAGTAGAAACACCTGTTTTACTATTCTTATCCTGGATATCAATAGTATTGTTATCTAACATTATCTACTCTTCGAGATAAAGTGATGACTCAATTTCACCTTGTTATTGAACTTATGGAAAGGCGTGTGCGTAAACAAATCTAACTATATCTCAACATTATGTGTTAGGAGTGGTTTTTAAGCATTTTATAATAAATATTTATAGAAATAGAGATGAAAACATACTTTTATGCGCCGGCACTTCGATTACACGTAGCACACTTTCACACGCTCTTTTTTATATCAGACACATATCACACAAACACGACAGTACTATACACAGCCGAGGAAATTATTTGTTTCTCCTATAATGAGAGCAACAACTGGGAAGCTAAGCTTTATTATTTTATATTCGCAAAATAAAACACAATTCCTTACGCCTATGATGCGTGATGCGTCACGGTAAATGATCAAATGACATTGACGTTTTTTGTTTTTTTTTAATTTCGCCCTTTTTGGTAGGCTAAAGTCTCTAGGACCATACCGCCATGTCTTATGTAGTTTTTTATTGTATTTTTCAAAAGTCTGTCACAGAGCCTGATCGATGCGACGCGTGACCATTTATCCAACAAAAGATATTGCAATCCAACGGGGCAATACTGCCAGCATCTTGGGTACGCTGCCAACTGGTAGTGGGTTGGAGCATTTGAGCTAGCTATCTATAGACCTTCATGGTCTATGGGTTGTCCAATTGCTTCTCCTTGTAAAGGTATGTAGTTAGTTTAGTTTTAGTAAGTAGAGTGTAGTTTGTTTTCAGTAATAAAGGCATTCGCCCGTTGAAACTAAATATTTTTATTTGATAGTCTGAAAAAATTCAATGATATTTCTTTCGCCTTGTACTAGACTACTAGTGCTTCAATAAAGTGGCGGAATTCAAGCTTTCCATGGCCTTTTTGGGAGAACATAAAAAGCAATGTTTTTCTCTATTTTGTTTCATTTGCCTACAATCGTGCACGTTTACGAACACATAATGGTTAATATTCCACTGAAATTACACATGATCACTCGAAATAACACTTGTTAAGAAAATAAAACAAAATCGAACTGTATCACTTTTCACCTACCGCCAAAAAGTTCCGTTTTATTGAATTGACACGACATTTGTTTGACAACTGCGCCAGCTTATTTGTGATTGGTGTTTAGGTTGTCTCTGGTCTAGTGAGTGTTATGTTATGTTGCAGGCTTTATATGAAGTTGCAGGCAATCAAAACAACGGAGAATTTTGAAATAAAATTATTTATTAATTTTTATTATTGCATACAGTTATTAAATAAAATTATCACATTATACAGTAAATACCTAGTCCTAGTATATTTGTGCTTGGCACACACCAGAACCAAATATTAGCATGTATAAACTAACATCGGTAATAGGTTCGTATTTGACCATTCCAGCTTAACAAAGACATTAAATAGATACGGGAACGGTTTTTAACAGCAAACAATAGTATATATATATATATATATATATATATATACTTATATAGTACTACTAGATACTAGTAGTTTTACTTATACAGTATTTTCGTGAATTGTGGGTTGGCGGTTGATTGTTTTTTATAGTTGTTCCCTAAGAAACTAGGTTTGTTTTCCGGGATGAAAGTATCCTAAGTCCTATTGCAGGACCAAAATGCCTATATACCGAATTTTATTAAAATCCGTTCAGTCGCTAGAAAGTTATGACTATGAATAATAGCATATTTGAAACATATTTAATTACTTTTATACTGACTAGGTATATATAAACCATGCAAAGCGAAAAATGTATAAAGAAAAATTACATATAAATATACATTTACACGAAACGATGAATATAATTAACTAAAAAACACCGGCCGGCACAGCATCAACGTAAATAAAATTAAAATTATCTTTGTATAAAAAATATTATAGGTATAAGCCAACAAAGCTCATGATCATATTCACATACTCTTAGCTCTACTCTCAAAATCCCTTACATATTTTAATTAAAATATAAATAAATGATATATCCTAAGTATTTGGTTAAAAAATTGATAACTAATGTATGTCTGACCTTCCAATGCTTATTCGTACCTACTTATTTAACTTAACTAACGTGCTATAGTTACGTATTTATTAACAGCATAAACTTTACATTAAAGCCACCTTGCACCACATGGTCAAATGTTATATAGTTTACATCAATTAAATTAGCATTTACACAATACATGTTTAAGAAAGTGGTGCAAGTCGGCCCTAATAATGAATAATAATTAACACTTAAACTTCTGGGTCGGGGGCGTCAATAGCGTAACCTGCTTTCTGCAGAGCTAGTTTTATTTCTCCAAAGACGGTGGGGTCTTCAATCGTTGAAGGTAGTTTCACGAGCTGGGACCTGGCGAGCTTGGCGATGGCTCCTCTGAGGGCCTTGCCGGATCGAGTGCGGGGGAGGGCGGGCACGGCAATCGCTTTTCTAAACGCCGCTATGGGACCTATCAAGTGGCGCACTAAAGCGATCAATTCCTGCGTCACAGTGCTTTCAGCAACGATTTCTTCATCTGGAACGAAACAAATCAGATATATGGTCTTTTCAGGTCAGGTCTTTGGTGTTGTAAGTCTATAGTTTTTAACCCCGACGCAAAAAGGAAGGGTGTTATAAGTTTGATCATTATGTGTGTGTCTGTGGCACCGTCGCTCTTAAACGGATGAACCGATTTGGATACGGTTTTTTTATTTGAAAGCAGGTTTTCTAGCGGTTCTTAGATGTTTTATCAAATCCGGTTCAGCCGTTTTTTACTTTTTATAGGTGTTCTTGTCAGGGGTGTTAAAGTTTTAGTTTGTATAAACAAGTGTCCGGCGAACGACAGTTCACTTACCATCTTGCGGAGGTCTCATCACGTACAGACAGAGCGGCACATCACCCTTCGTCTGATCGGGCGCGCCCACCACCACAGCATCCGCCACCCGCGCGTGTCTCAGCACCACGTCTTCCAACGCGGCTGTGGACAGCCTGTGTCCAGCCACGTTGATGACGTCATCAGCTCGGGCCACCACCCACACGGCCCCCTCGGAGCTGATCCAGCCAGCATCTTGGGTGTCGTAGTAACCCTACATTTTGGAGAACATTATTACAGAAGTAGCAGCACTTCGCCGTTTCACCCGCAGTTTTCCGCGATAAAAATTATAAATGTCCCTTTCTAGGATCCGAAATGTCTTTATCCCAAATTCTATTGAAATCCGTTTAGTAGTTTTTGCGTGATCACATATATAAACACTCATTATATAAACATTCATTTATCCATGTGAGAATGGCTCACAAACATTCGCACTGATAACATTAGTAGGATGGATAGCAGTATTAGTAGGAAGTAGGACTAGTAAGATATGAACACTAAATGGACTTAATTCAATGAGTAATAAGTTGATGGTGCATACAGCAGAAAAGGTTAGTAAGGTAGGTACAAAATAGTTTTTGGAAAGATCATGTCTCAAGTTTCACTCACCGGATAAGTTTCAAAATAAATTTTCTTAAATCTCTCATCAGCTTGCCAAAGTGTAGAAGCAAATCCTGGAGGAAGAGGCAGCTTGGCCACAAGTCTGCCAACTTCACCTGCTTGACATTCTGTACCATCTTCACGCAGTGTTCGGACTGTAAAGAATAACACATTTTAAAAATAACAACACATAATCATTTATTTTCATTAAAAAAGGATCATAGTTTAATTACAAATTCAATTTCCTCCTCCTCCTTTAGTTGTTTGCTCACTGCTAAGCGTCGTGATGCTCGACAAAATAAAGGTGTTTTTGTAACTGTAAGGGAGGAATAAAAAATCTTACTGTCATAACCAGGCACAGGATACCCAGCTGAGTGCGGCGGTATAGCCTTGACGCCGTATCCGACACACGGCGCCGTGATCGGAGAGCCCGACTCCGTCTGCCACCAGTGGTTGAGTACTGGCACGTTGAACACTCTCTCGGCCCATTGCTGGAAATAATATGAGAAGATTCTAGACGATGATGAAACTAAAGCCTGTGCTAAAGCTTAATTTGTCTACTAACAGGAGATTCCTTATTGGGACTATACATAATTATTGTACCTGGTCTGCCTATTTGAGGTTAAATAGATACAATTATTTATAGTCCCAATAAAAGAAGCAGAAATAGTTTAAGTAGGTATTTCAATTATGTCTGCTTCTTTACTTGGAGTCTTTAATCTTTTCACCCTAGCGTAAATAATTTTATACGTATATAACGCTTTAACTAGGTAAATTAAATGTCACCTTTACGTACAAGTACGTACAAGTACGTAAACGTGACATTGAATTTACCTAGCTACACACTTATTGTTGAGTGTTGTACTTAACTTGTACTTTATTTTATTTTTAGTACATTTGCGCCTACATACTCCAGACATGCATACATAAGCACCCACACACTCACACACACATACACCATCACACATACGTACACACACCTTTCCCTCCCCCCACTCACATCTCACTCGTACACAAATTTATGTTATGTTTTGCCTCTTAAGTTAATTTTTATTTTATATTTTATAACATATTAGAAAATGGCGTTTTTCCTTTTGTCATAAAACAATATGTATCATTTAGGAAGGAGGTCCCCAAGATACAGGTTTACCTAGTTTAGGGACCAATGGACTACGTTTTTGTAAACAATTATTTATTCACTAGGAGTTATTATTATAGTTATATTATTTGTACGAAAAGTAGTAGCTACTTAATAAAAACTAACTGCACCTCTCACTTCCTCCCGCGGTTACCCGGGATCAAAAGTATCTATATATCTATGTCCTTTTCTAAGATCTAAAAAACCAAATTTCATCAAATTTAAAATTTGTTTAGTAGTTTGGAGTAATTTAGAAACAAATATCCATCTATCCATCTGCACAAATTTTCGCATGCATACTATTAGTAGGAGAAGGAAAAAATAGTGGAATAGGAAAAAAGTTGGATAATAAAATAGTGCAACTTTGGCACGTGCTTGCACGTGTTACAAAATTAGTTCATTTCACTATAACGTCATAGCTCGTTTCCGGTATTAAATGTTCTGAAATGTCATTGTTCGAAATCAATCTATTTACATAGACTAGTAGCTTGCTCGACGCAAAGGCAAAGTCAAGGGTCAGATGTAATTGTGTAGTTCCGTTAAATCACATTTCCATACATGAAGAGTTTTACTGAAGTTGTTTGCTTGTTGTGTTAAGTTATCATGTCAAAAGCACCTACATATTAAAGAGACTCAATTATTTTGAACTATGTATTGGTTGACATTTAAGTCCAATTAATATTCATGAACAGTGTACGTACGTGTAATTTACTGGTAAAGTTACACGAGTACTAAAATTAAATGAAAATGTAAAAACAATATTTATATATTTAATTATTATCAATTAACATATCAATATTCCTGCCTGCTTAAGTTCTAATTAAAATAAAATATAATATATCTACACATTAAATTGATAAATCGGCATGGTATTTTTATACTGAATTAGGTAAAAGAGGTCTTGGACTTTAACTCACTCTCGTATCCTGATCACAGTGTTCGCCCGCGATGAAGACAGTCTTGAGCGAGTTACTGCAGTATCTCCGAGAATACTTGGCGGTAGGATCAGCTCGCTTTAGCACTCTGAATGCGGTGGGGATTGTAAACAGAGCGTTGACTCGGTGTTGCTCGATTATTCTAAAAGTTAAATTATTATCATTAATCATTAAATAGGTGCAAATTATTCATTATTCAGCATTAAAAAGCTGCAGAATAAATCAGCATTAAAATGCTTTGTCAAAGACAGTAGGTACATAATTTTATTGTTATTGCATATTGAAATGTCACTCAATTACTTGCACTTTCAATATGGAAAGGTCAACTTCCGTAAGTAATAAGTATTACGTGTGTATATTGATATCAAGGGGTTGAGAGCGCATCATTTTATTAATGCATGAATCAAGTCATTCAGGTGGACAATCACCGTCTCTTTGTTACAAGAAATTAAAAACAGTTAATACCTGAAATACTGTCCCGGATCTGGTGTTCTGTCTGGCTTGCCCTCATACAGCACCGAAGTGACACCGGCCAACAATGGCCCGTAGCAAATGTACGAATGTCCAACAACCCATCCAAGGTCTGAAGCCGCCCACCACACGCCTTTCTTCAACCCGTACACCATGCGCAGACTCCAGCATAAAGTGGCTGCGTGACCGCAAGGTCTCTGTATGCCTTTAGGAGCATCCGTCGTACCTGATGTTTATATCAAAATAAATATAAAATACTGGCTGCTGCACGCGTCTTCGTGTGCGCAGGATTTGGTTATGATGCGATCCTTCGGGAACCATGTGTTAAATCGGGATGAAGTTATCCTGAGTGTTAGTCCTTCTCTGGGCTACAGTCTATCTCTGTGCCAAATTTAAACAAGATCGGTTTAGCCATTTATTTATGAAGAGTTAAAAAGCCGACAGATATACCGTTATTTTCGCATTTGTAATATTAGTGTGGGTTAGTGTGGATAAAGAACTTCCAATATATTTACGTAGGTATATCAATATCAATATACTTAAAGGCGTCGAACTTGAGTAACCCAATTATTACTTAAACAATGCAAGCTGCATAAAAAGAAAGTCTAGTTTTAAAAGATAGGTAGGTAATTGGTTCAATAAAGTTTAAGAGTCCAGAGGTTAAGAACCTGATAACACTATAACAAAGAGTATAGTTACATGTATATCTGTAACAATTACTGATATTTAAATTATTCTCGTTGTTTTGGTAGGTAAGCATAGTTAATTAACGTTTAATACTAAAATTTGTTAATATTTACGAACCTTCGCGCTGCCTTTGTCCAATATCAATGTCCAATATTACAGCAGACAGGCTGTTAAGTTAAACTTCACAAGTTTCATTCAAACAAGTGAAGTGAACTTTTAAGTTCATCGCAATCGTTTGACTAACCTGATGTATATAGAATGTACAAAGGTTCATTAGCTTCCACTGACACGCAAGGTACGGGGTCGGTTTCCAATGCTTCCTCCCAGGTGATGTCTCGACCCAGCTCTAGAGGACATTCAAGAACACGTCGGCGTTGATAGATGATGCAGGTATTGGGCTGGTGTGTGCTTTGGCTCAGCGCTTCATCAAGAATGTCTTTGTATCTGAATAAAAATTATGTTATGGTTAATGTCAATTAACACATAAACAATGTGAAGTTTAAATTATTTCATGATGTTGTAGTTATGAATCAGAATAGTCAATGTATCAAAATAAATCAATAGGTAGGTATATATTAAATAATAAATCATTTCAATTTATTTAGAGAAATTTTAAAGTTGTTGCTAACTAATAAAATAAAATATTATGTGAAAATGAAATAGCAAAATACCACTGGGAAAAACATTTAGACAAAAACTATGTCAGTACAAAAGTTAAAAATAGTAATTGAAGTTCAAATATTCATAAGTCATAACTAGACATCGGGTTATATGCATTCGCATATTTGCATAAGCAAATGCATTTATCTCGATATTTATAGCGTTATTGCATAGTTTTGTATTTTCTTACCAATCGAGCTTATTTTAGCCGTTTGAGCCGTAAAGCAAGTAGTTGGTCAATATGGCAGTTCTAAGGCCATTGCAAAGACACTTCCATCAAACAGAATATTACTCTCAAGGTAACATATCCGGCGCTATAGAGAAATTGGTTACGAAAAACCTTCCTCTGTTCAAGTCATTACAAATATTAAAATGATTGAACAGGCTGATGACATCTGTCCCGAGTCTATATCGGAATCGGTCCCTATTAAATTGAATGCCGTGTAAAACCCGTCTTGAGGACATAACAACCGACTTCAGATTCATTATTACAAAAAATCAAAAACCAACTTCATTGTATCTTCGAAGTCCAAGGTAAACTATCCATGAAATTTAAATGGGACTACTGCGTAGCTATACCGAACCCAATGCAAAAAGAATTTTCCAGATCGGTTCATAAGTTTTTTTTTTTAATAATAATAATTCATTTATTTTCTCTCACAATAAGTATTACAATATTGAGAATCTATGGCTAATTTATTTACTAATACCTATTCTTGTGAGAGACTGGTGCCTGTGGTAGGTTCATAAGAACCTATATTACAGGTCACCAGTGCCCTCCCGTCGTTCGGTATAGTGGCTTTATACAATACATAGTTTGTAACGAGAAAATATATAAATAAGTGACGGAGTTCTGAGGTAACAAACATAAAAAAAAATACAATCAAGAGAACCTTCTCCTTTTTTGAAGTCGGGTTATTAAAACAATTAATGCATTATATCAACAGCACAACCCTGCCTCATGAGGTATCTCATGAAATGGCGCCTTATTTCAAATTTTGTCTATTGGCGTCAGTTGACGAGGGGAGGTTATTTTCACGTCACAAGTGTGCCCTAGAAAATATAGAAAAATATCTGGTGGTGTATTGTCACAAGAATTATGCATGAAATCAAATCATTTATATGATACTGATTGACTGACCAAAATTTTAATTTAAATTGACATTTTGATAGTGCATATTTTCATTTGTGGAGCATATTTGCATGCATATTTTGCCATTTTGTAAGTGCATATTATCCGATGTCTAGTCATAACATAAAACAATAATAGTACCTAACTATGAAAGTTCGAGTATATGCAATGACTTTTGTAATTATTTTGATGTATATGAATAGTTAGGTAAATTCACGTTGAATAAAATGACGGGAAATATCTCGTATATTTTAGGAAAACCCTATTTACCGAATCTAACTACAACTTGTCTATGGTCAATGAATACTATTTTTTATGAATTGTCTGCTTCAGCCAGTCCTTTTCCGTTGGGTATAAATTAAAAGGACTTTTTGGCGGGAAGTGAAAAGTGATACAGTTCGATTTTGTTTCATTTTCCAAATAAGTGTTATTTCGAGTTGTTTCGAGATCATGTGTAATATCGGTGGAATACTTCGAGTAGACAGCCAAACGGAGTCGACACGACAGGCCTACCCCTCTCGCCAATTTTGCCAAACGTCAAGGACAAAAAAATCCACGACGTTATATAAAACTAGTTGACGCGCATCACGCGCCATTCACCAACTGTCGTAGCGGGCGACAGAGCTCCTAAAAAAATGCCGAGTTGCAGCATATAATTGGTGCAAAAAATTTCAAGAACATCAAACTACACCAAGGATAACGTAACTTTTCATCTGTATGTGTTTTTATGTCTAATAATGCACTAAAATAGCGAAAATTTGAAAATTATTGTCAGTCACATAAACTCACATAGTGTTGCAACTAAATCGAAAAAGTTATATTTCGGATAAAATTTTTAGCTTTTTTTTATGTATCTAGGCGGCCAAAGCTCTGTTCTCCTGCACGTTATAAGAAAGTCAAATGAAACTGAAACTATTAATAAATATTGTTTTACATTACAATTGTATATACCTACATGTTATTATTTTTAATAATTGTTGACTCGAAAACTGCAGAATGGATTTTAATTTGGTTTTCAGCGTTTGGTATTATAAGTTCCAGCTCTGATTATAGGGTATACAGGTGTGGCAAAAATTTGGGACCTCCAGGGTAGGTACCTTTTCTCTTGCATTAAGAAAGTTTTGTTCTTAGAGTGGAGAAAATATAAACAGCAATTTTGGTATTTTAAAAATTTTGCTGCACTTGTATACATCAAAACCGGTTGGGTTGGTGGTTGGCGCTCTCATATGGTCTTGCGAAAATGGTCTTTCAAAAAAGACGACTATATTGTCTGCCGTCTACTAGGCAGGCGAAGGCGCGGAAAAAAATTACTATAATCAGTAACTAATGAGAATGACCTAATCGAAAATAGGCACTTATATTATTTGAACGTTAGCAACACAGTCAGAAAACCGGAGTGAAATTAATGCTGCGACAGAACCAATTTATATATCGATAAAAACAATGTTTAAAAATATGTCGATAAAAATACAATTGTTGTATTACACTTTTATGACGTTTATAAGTGCATTTTCGTGCCTGTTTAAATGATATTTGACTTTGACTTCTATTACAGTTCAAAATATGTTAATGACATTAAGTCAAAGTCAAAGTCAAATATCATTTATTAAATAGGCACAAAAGTGCACTTTTAAAGGTCATAAACACATGATACAAATAAAATATGTTAAAAATTTTAACTTATGTTAACATGACTTTGAAAAAAAGGTAAGTATGTTTACCCATTTCTTTCCTATACTCAAATTGAAGTCTGAGTGCTGAACAAAAAGCTGAGAGCTTTGGACATGCTCAAAACATTCAAAATACCAACCTTTCTAGTTACTTTGTCCTGATATTTAAGCTTGCACTTCAGTATTATAGTTGATTCACTGATTTTGAAAGGACTATATTAAGCCATTTTTTAAAAATATCAGTCAACAATTTTTTTTCATAACTGTTTTGCAAAATACAATTTTGACATTTGTTTGTTTGCTGTATATGCTTGTGGCGACATCTGCGTAAAAGTTTGCCTGTTCTTCCCTATAGGGTAGGAATAATGGAAGAAAGTATTGCAAGAACTATTGTGCCTCGCTAGAATGCTTCTCTAAAGAAGCATATAAATATATACAGCAATAGTTCTTGCAACGTCATCGCCTATAGTAATTACATAGACTATCATTATCGTTAGTGATTACATAAAAGACAAAGATGCATGAAACATTCTGCTTTGCCAAGTAGCCAACTGGCACAAAAAAAAACATAACATTGTCATAAACAAACATAAAATATAGTATATTTTATATTTGTTAAGTCAATGTAATAATTAACTTTCATAAGTGCGTTTGTAATGCCAAAAAATAATAAAGAACTTTCGAACTAACTTTGATAGTTATTATTCTCTTGAGCAACAGAATATGTCCTTTAAGAATTCTGTTTTATTTTATTTTTATGTGTCTTCCATGCTTTAGCAGAGTTTATCGATAACACAATATCGATAGTATCAAGCATGAAGTAGTTTACGTGATTGACGTTTAAATATCGTGTACCGATAAAACGTCTCTCTGTGTGAATGTGATTGTGTGCTTAAAGTTTAAGCTAGTGTTTGCTTCTTTTGATGTGTGCGTGCATAGCGACGTGATTGAAAAATGCGTTAGTGGTGATCATTTAATTGTGTGCGTTTCCTCGTCCCCCACCGAAAATGACAGACTTTTTGTAATGGGAATGAGTGCGCGTCACCAATCCAGGCTGGATACTTTATCTGAGGTGGAATATTAACCATTATGTGTTTGTAAAGGTGCACGAGTGTAGGTGAATGAAACAAAATAGAGAAAACATTGCTTTTTATGTTCTCCCAGAAAGCTTGGAGCACTAGGAAAGGTCCGGCTTGTTGCTGTTGACCCGCATTCTCAACAAAAGTATAATAAATGGAATATTAAACTATCAAATTAAAACTACGTAAGACATGGCGGTATGATCCTAGAGACTTTAGCCTGCCCTAACGGGCGAACTTAAATAATAATAATTAAAAAGTCGAAGTTTTGTAAAACTTGTCTTAATTAGTGATGTGCCAACTCGGAAGAAACAAAACTCGATTTAACCCGAGTTAAAATTCACGTAACTCGGGTTGAACTCGAGTTACGTAACTCGAGTTAACTAGATGGAAGAGTTAATGTTTTTTTACATTTTTACTAATTTATTCCCCCACCTTCGCATTAATGTATTGGAAGAGTTATACTAACTAAAGTAAAACAGGAAATTATTGTTTGAAATCGAATCATTTATTTATGTATTATTGGCTTGAATTTTAATTTTTAAAAATATTTTTATTTATTATTAATAAAACTATGTAATTATACAGCAGTCTTTCCAAAATAAAATCAAACTAACATTATGATTACACGTAACACGTCCACTCACTGGCGATTCAAATACATCCTAAACCAAAGATTTTCTTCTAGGACCCGGCATTTTTCAAAAACAGAATTTAAAACACGAAAAACTACAGCAATAACCGGCACTTTAAAGTTAACCTCAAATCTACATAAATGTGACACTTGTTTGTTATAAATGAATATAGTCGCAAACTTTGCTCCGTGTTGGTTTCATTCGGGTTTCAAACTCGAGTCAGAGATAATTCAATTCGAGTTACTCGAGTCGACCATCACTAGTCTTAATCCTTTTTTTATTTTGTGTGTGCGTGTAGGTATATTTAAAACTCACCTTATTATCTTGTTAGGTTCAACGCCGCAGCTGGCAGCTATAATAACGGTGGGCTCTGCATGTTCGATCCTCGTTCTAAGTTCTCTAGCGGCGAATCCTTAAAACACATAAATGTGTTGATGTTCCAACAAACTTAATATTTTATACTAATCAGGGTGGTCCAGTGGATGTCACAATGTCCTTGCCGGTTTCCTAACGATGTTTTCCTTCACTGCTTTTAGAGTAGGTGTTTTTAAATCCACACATCACATTAGAAATTCATCGGTGCGAGGCCTGCGGGATTCGAACTCCGGTGCATCGGATCATAGGTAGCATGAGTTTCGGCTGAGCTACACCTACTCTCTAGCGGCTAGAGTGGGTGTGGCTCAGCCAGTGGGAGTGGCCAGAGTCTAGCCATATCCACTCTCTACTTATTACTTCATATTCGTTCTTTTAGTTACTTTGTGCAAGTAAGATAATAATAGGTATGTAGTCTTTTGTTATTTATAGTACACGTTGCCACATGTGGGCCAGCAAGTTTATTTACTTGTTGGCCCACTTGTGGCAACGTGTAAACTTGTTTTGTTTGAACCGACTTTAACCTATAACACGCCTCTTTGCGTTCGTTGGCCCAAATACCCTACATTTCTTAAGGGCATTGTAGCCAGCGAAATTCTCAGGGTGTCTCAGGGTGACGAGCGCAGTGCAGCGCCGCGCAGGACTTTGCAAAACAAAGTTATGGGTGGTGCTATTATTGTGGGCTGGCGTATTGCTTACCATTAGGCAAACGACCAGCTCGTCTCGTCATTCAGTGACATAAAAAAAAATTGGCCCCTTGCCTTGCATTTCAGATTAAAACTTTGCTCACCTCCAAAAACAACAGAGTGAGTGGCTCCGATTCTGTTCGTTGCCAGCATTGAGATTATAGCTTCAGGCACCAGGGGCATGTAAATTAGCACCCTGGACCCTCGAGTGACACCCAGGGAAGCCAGCTTGCCGGCTAGGCGGGACACCTGGGAAAATATATTGTTTGTTATAGGTGAAGATAAGTGAAGTCGGTTTTTTTAAATAAAATGTAAACTTGTCAGAATATTAAGTTCCGTAAGAACCCGGCACGGGCTTACCTGATCCAGTAGCTCGTTGTACGTGATCTTCCTGACCGTGTCGGTGACGGGAGAATCGTGGATGAGAGCGACCTGGTCGCCCTTGCCTCGCAACACGTGGCGATCGATCGCGTTGTAGCACACTGACATCTCCCCACCGGGCCACCTAGAAATAAAGTTATGAAACCTGGGCCCCAATTCACTATGACAACTTGGCGATTCGTTGCTTCGAAATCACGTCGATTCCTTCATTAATAAACGATATCTCTATGGCGCATTCATATATTGATATATATGACGCGTTCGAGTATGTACGCGCCAAATTTCGCAGATGTCGTTTATTAATGAAGGAATCGACGTTTCCTCGAAGCAAGGAATCGCCAAGTTGTTATAGTGAATTAGGGCCCTGTATGGATCCATCAATAGCTCCATGGATCAGAGTGGACTATCATATGCATTGGTGCGACTATTTTATTACAAGCTTATAACTTTCAATGTTTGTTTGTTTGCGTCAAAACTTGCAAGTTGAACAGAACCACTTCCTCTTATCCTACGGAGTAGAAATTTTGCATACTTGTTAAAGTCGACAATGCAATATTATGGTGACAGCCAGCTGATCTGGTGATGGAGACGGAAGGTGACCAATGGAACTCCTTGACGGATAATCGTAATCGTCGTAATTTTTTGCCATGTATTCGGGTAGCCGAATACATGGATGATATTACTATGACGACAACTTCTGCGATGTAATAAATGTAGATTTGATGAAATGGTCTAATATGGCTAATGTAGCTAATGTAGTTTGACAGAATAACCTGTACAGATCCATCAATAGAACAGCTTGCTCCATGGATCAGAGTGGACTATCGTATGCACTGGTGCGACTATTATCTATTACTAGCTGATGCCCGCGACTTCGTACGCGTAGTGAAGTATTCATCCTGCTTCTGACCATTTTCCGTCCCACCATATTTCCGTTCCAGTTCCCGTCCCGCTCCTATCTTGTTACCGTACCGTACCGCTTCTGTTCCTTTACCTTCTCACTCCTATCCTGTTACAGTCCCTTTCTTATTCCGTTATCGTCCCGCTCTGCTCCCGATCCTATACCGATCCCTACCGGTTCCGGTTTTTGATCATTTACATGAATTTGCAGTGCGGCGGCAGCGCAAATCATCATCATGTAAATGATCAAAGCCGCGGTCCGGCTCCGGTATGTGTCCGGCGCCCTGTACAATTGTACATACTTACATGAAGCCTAAGTAAAAGAAATCTTCAAAACCTAAATCTCCTATTTACATAGCTGTTGCCCGTGACTTTGTACGCTTAGTGAAATAATTCATTTTGCTCCCGGCTATTTCCGGCAGCTCTTGTTTCTATGCTGTTTTTGTCCTGCTTCTATCCCGATCCTATCCCGAATTCGTCTCGTTTCTATTCCGATCTCTTTCAGCTCTTATCTCGTTTTAAATAGACATACTTAATACTTACATTATAAACATAAATTTTCTTTATAAATTTTACCACCCGTTTAAACCTGTCAGGGCTATCCCCTGACCTACCTGACCCCTATTCAAAACAATGGTAATAATACAAGTGTCAATAGTTTTTTTGGCTAAGTATATGTAAGTATTTTGGCCCAAAGGTCAATCGTCGTAGCTCCAAAAAAAAATATTGTATGTCGCAGGGAAATGAGGATACCAGGAATTTCACGAAATACCTAGGGATACGACGTACAGTTTTAATAAATAGGCTCTCGCCAGAACTCTCGTTTCGTCATCCCTTGGCTCCACTCGCGCATTCGACCATCACTCCACTCGGGAGGTCGCCGGCTCGCTACGCTCGCCACCTCTCCCCCTCGCTTCGTTTTGGCCTTGCGCACTCGTTCTGCTCAGGAAATCCTCGCGAGCTTCTGGCTCCGCGCTTTTTATATACACTCTAGGTAAAAGCTAGTCGGACCGCGGAGAAGTGGTCCTTCCCATACATGATTATACCATGATTTCGTGGTATCTCTAGAAATTACGCGAAATCTCAGATACGTATCCCAGCGACACGTTCAGTCAACTACAAAAGTCGCTGAATATTTGTAAATCTTCGATTGACTACACCTTTAGTAATTCTTATTTTTCTGAATGTTGCATTTAAAAGTCAATTAAAGTCCTGTACAAATAAGGAAATTGTAAAAAATTGCATTACGTTATGATTCATTTCTTTTGCCTAGTCTTTTACCTTATAAACAAAGTTTCGCTTTTACCTTATAAACAAAGGTTTTCCACACAAATATTTGCCATCCCGTTTAGACCTATTAAGATTTTTAAAAAGTGGTGAAACATGCGCGTATAGTATCTTCGATTAGTATATGTACCAAATTTCACCGTCGCAGGTTTAGAAAAAATGTTATATTCCACCTTGTTTAATTAGAGGTTAATTAATAAAGGGAGTTTCGTTTTCATTTATTACTCTTGTTTGGTCTGTATACCAAATTTCATTGCTACAACTTCATAAACAAAAATTCTCCATATAAACTTTACCACCCTGTATAACCCTATTAGGGGATGATTTCAAGACATGGTGGAATACGTGTTTATAATTTTATTGGCTGAGTATTTGTAACCAATTTCAACATTGTAGCATTAAAAAATATATTTGATACTTTCCACCCTGTTCAACCTTGTGAAGAGGGTGAATTTCAAAAAATGGGGCGAATTACGTTTAAGTTTATTTCTTTTGCTTACTCTATGTACCAAATTTAATTGCCATAACTTCATGAACAAAAATTCTCCATATAAACTTAACCACCCCGTTTGAACTGGTTTAGGGATGATTTCAGCAAAATGGTGAAAGACGTGCTTAAAGATTATCTGTTTGAGTAAATGAACCGAACTTCATCGTCGTAGCTTCAAAAAATATAATTACATTTCACCCTTATTTAACCTGGTTAGGGGTAGATTAAAATAAAATGTGATTCACGTTTTAATTATCTTCTTTTTCTTAGTTTATGTACCAACTTTCATCAAAACCACGAAACTTCATAAACAAAGATTTTCTATACAAACTTTACCACCTTAGGCATGCCGGGGGATGATTTAAAAAAATGTGAATAACATATCTATAATTTTAGTACGTGTACCACATTTCATCGCTGTAGCTTGAAAATAATAATCTTCACTTTCCACCCTGTTTAACCCTTTTAAGGGATGATTTTCCAAAATTGTAAATCACGTTCTAATAATGTTTTTAGGTGTGTATACTAAGTTTCATCGCTATAAACAAAGATTTTTTATACTATCGCATGCGATATCAAAGGGCCTTTGAGAAACTTGAAAGTCGACGAGAGCGGCGCGTTGACCAGATAGGCTATTCAAATCAAACTTCCTGATGGTAGATAGACTATATAGTTAGCTAGGTAGGTACTCAGTTAATAAGCTGTACCTAACCACATATTACTTAATAGATACTAACTGTTACAATAAAGCTTGGGCACCTTAACTTAGGTTACCAATTGTTCATTACATAAAAACTTTTGAATTTCCAAAACCAATAAATTTAAGAAACTTACCATTTTGTGAACGGAGGGTTGCTATGGTCCAGCACCCTATCCCAAGGTTTTGTCCACTCTAGCTCATTGGCAACTTCAGCCCAGAAGCCTTCAGGGTCGTCCAGGGACCGCTGATGAGCCTTCTGGCATTCTGGGGTGATGCCACATTCGCCTACACCATGAGGAAAAATGGTAATGGAATAAAATAACATATTGATTGTCAAAGATAATTAATAGCACCCTGTAATAGGTAATTAATGTGGCGGACGTTTCTACGAAAACGTCCGCCACATTAATTAATTGAAAGTCATTGATAAAAGCTTCGGATTGCGCAATAATATAGAAATACGCGAGACGGATTGTCGTGCCATCGAATAAAAAATAAATAAAGCTAAGATTTTCATCTAGATATAATTATTTTTTAGAAAAAAACAAAAACCGACTTCAATGTATCTTCGAAGTCCAAGGTCACATATCAATGAAATTTATATGGGACCACTTCGTAGCTATACTGAACCCGACGCAAAAAGAATTTTTCAAATCGGTTCATAAATGACGGAGTTCTGAGGTAACAAACATAAAAAAATACAATCCAACAGAGAACCTCCTCCTTTTTTGAAGTCGGTTAAAAATAGGTAGGGTTGCTCATACACGTGAGTAGGTTTGAGATTATTGACGCAAAATTGCAACGGAACCTGAAGTGCTGTTGAAAATTTGGTACTTTCTTACTTATAGCATATTTCTCAAGTTTTGTAAGTACTTAGTTTAGTACATAAGTAGGTACTTAGGAAGTAAGGTGTCTAGATGTAGGTTCTTATAATTGATGTCTATTATTATTGCACAAGTTAATTTAAGCTCAACTAATGAGTTTCACAATAAACAAAAGTAACATATTATAACTTTAATGGATGACTATGATTATTTATTGATTTTATAATTATTATTAAGTCATTTATTTCAGGTAAAAATCCATATTAAACATGTCAAATAATTAAATTAAACTACAATATATTACGAGAGAACTCTCGTTTTAGCGTTCGGCGAGTCGACACCTGATGATGCCTCGTGCAGACGGCGAAACACGTGTCGTACAAAGAGTGTTGTTGTTAGGAACTAACAACAACCTACATAATATTCAGCGGGATTACACTATATATTTTCATTGCGTTTCAGTTTTGAAATGAATTTCCGCAACGTCACGCCTGATTCCATTGCATACATTAAATAAATCAAATCAAAATTAAAAACAGTCAAATCAAATTAAATCAAATATATCAAATCATATATAGTTTTAATATCACTAGACAAAATTAGATTTCCACAGAACATGCGGCTTAGGTACTTACTGTAGCTCTCTATATCAGCAGCGGATACAAAGGTTTTCTTCTTCAACTCACTGATCGATGACTCAAATTTGTTCTTTTCCGAGTCCCTAACGACATTTTCTTCCTGATACATTTTGAATTACTTTCAAAGCCTAATTAAACGAAGATATGTGAAGACCGAGATTGAAACTTTTTTAAACGATCAACCTTTTTAAAACTACTAGGGAAAGTTGTCGATCCCGTCGAGTATCGACAGGCACTATTCGTGTAGTACCAGCTAATGTATTATAATGCTTTTATTCCCGCACGCATAATAATGAGGGACCTATGAACCCGCTGAATTATTTAAAGCAAGACTGAAAAGTTTGACGCAGGCAAACGAAGCGTGTGCGATGCCGGGTGTGATATGTTGCACACAAAACTATTTGTTGTCTTCGATTGTATCTCACAAGAAAAAAGACGGAACGCGTTGGGGCAGGGTGGGATCTTGAAAACATGTCAGGCCATCGCGAGTTTGAGTCTAGTCAGCGACAGCCTCTGTGCTGGAGTGGCTGTCAATCAGATGAAGTAGTTTATTTTTTTATTCTTTTTTATTTTATTTATTTCGAGACAACAAACAACTACATCATACATGTTAGGCAATCAGTTTCAAATAACTATAATATTATTAATAATGCAGTCCACTGCGTTGTCCACGTTTACAATTAAATGCGTATTAATAACAAGCTGCAAATAGAGGAACCAATAATTAAAATTGAAATTTAAAACAAAATTAAAACAGAAATAAAATTATAATTACAGTAATATAAACATTAAAAACAAAATAAAAATTAAATTAAAATTAAAAATTAAATCGAAACTAAAATTGAAATTAAAATCAGAATAAAAATTTAAATTAAAATAAAATCAGAATTACAATTTAAATTAAAATTGCTATATGTGGTTACAGTTATTACGAATTGTTGACCTTCAACCCAAGCGGTAGGTACAGTAGTATTTTTTAAATTTTTGCGATTCGAACACATCTAGTGTCGTCTTCTCGTGACCACGGCCAAAGCAACTTGGTCGAAACATTGAAGTTAATTAAACTAATGTTTCTAGCGCGATTTATTATCATAAATAAACGATACAAATGACGATTAACGTGGTATGTAACTAATAATACAAAAATATATATACCTACCTATTCTTATTTTTATTTAATTCTAGTTTTCTAGGTAGGGATCGTAGTCTTTTGTGTATATTAGATAATGATTTGAAAAAAAATAATGTACGTACACACATTGTTGTAGATAAATTAGTTTCACCAAAAATGAGTATGAGTCAGCTTAGAGGTATCGGGTCCGATTCCCGCTACTGGACAAGTGGTTGTGGACAAAAAATCGCAAGTTTTGTTCCGTGTTTTTAAACAACTTCAAAAAAAGAGAAGGTTCTCTATTCGATTGTATTTTTTTATGTTTGTTACCTCAGAACTCCGTCATTCACAAACCGATTTAAGAAATTATTTTTGCGTTGGGTTCAGTGCGACTACGAGCACCGAGCTACGAAGTGGTCCCATATAAATTTCATCGATATTCGATCTTGGACTTCGAAGATACATCGAAGTCGGTTTATTGTTTAATAAAACGTAATTTAATGGTCTATGGGTTGTCCAATTGCTTCTCTTCGTAAGTAGTTAGTTTAGTTTTAGTAAGTAGAGTAGGTATAGTTTGTTTTCAGTAATAAAGGCATTCGCCCGTTAAAAAAAAACGTATACTTGTCGTGTTGTGTACCACAAATGTCTGTGCACGGAAAAAATGGCATATTTTTGTTTGGTGTAAGTATTAATTCCTGGTTCCTAAGATACAGAAAATCCTTAGTTAGGGGCTCTTGGCCCCTAATTGTGATTCACTGAATATCAATGTTGATTGTTGGGCGTATTTATTTACTATTAATATCATCTCGCCTGGACCTTTGAATAAACAGGAATAACGTAAGTTTTATTCTATCTTATCTTACAAAGATGTACCTATATAGACGTAAAAAAACAAACGTGAAACATTAAACATTTTATTAAGTATTTTTTTTTTATTCTGCATTACGCCTTTGACTCTGTGGTAACTTTTCGTTCTTCTTACTTTACCGGGACACGCCGGATTCAAAAGAACTTTGACCAAATCAATATACCTAGTGTAATTTCGCTGAACATATATAGGTAGCGAAATTGCGTTTCAAATTTGAGATGAATTTTCACAATGTCACGCCTGATTCCATTAGAGTTTGACCAAATTTCACTATGCGTACCGCAGCATACCACAGGGCGATATTCCCAGACCGCTGTTTTTATTAATAGACCTCACAAAAGGGTTTAAATGCCCAGTACTTTTATGTACCTTTAATGCCCAGTAGTTATGTTGTGTTGTTGCGGGAGGCAGTCTGGGTAGGTACCACAGCTTTGCCAATTATTCGGCCGCCAAACAGTAGTGCGCAAGCATTACTGTGTTCCGGTTTGAAGGGCATTGTAGCCAGCGAAATTACTGTGATGAGCGCAATTGTAGTGCTATGCAGTGTTTTTTATGGTATTCAAAGTTCTGGGTGGCACTGCAATCGTTATGGGCAGGCGTGCCGCTTACCATCAGGCGAACGACTTGCTCGTCTCATCATTCAGTTCCATAAAAAAAAGAAAACTGCATTAGGTATAATAAATTAATAATTTTTATATTAGGTACCTTAACTTGACCAATTCAATACGGAGAGTATTATATAGGTACAAAAGGTATAATTATAGCACTGTCCATCCTCCAGCTGCAGACGCTCCATCTTTGGGTGTTAAATACGTTCGCTAGATATAAAGTAACTTTAACAAATGTTATCTTGTTTGTGATTGGTATATTTATAGTATAGGTAAATATAATAACGTGGCACGTTCATCCAACACGTGAATTCTACTAAGCATTAGGTAATTTTTAATTCAGTCACGTGTTAGAATTAAAACAGTGCACCACCTATGCGTTGCGTAGCTAAGCTAAATACGAAATTAAATTGAATTTGGTTAATTTTTAATTTGATATACATTGATTAAAAATTTCCTCATATCAATCCGCTCCCCTGCAGTTTCAGCGGATAGGCAGTAGAAACCTAAACGACGCTAAGAGATTTATAGATCTATAACTTAATTGGATAGTTTTCGATTTTCGAAGTCAAATACTTCTAAAAAACCTACTAACCTTACTCTTTCACCCACGTCTTACAATTTCCTATTTAATGTACATGTGTGTTTGTTGACAAATAAACGTTCTATCTATCTATCTATCTATCTCTTTGTACTAAAATTATAAATCTAAATGCGAAAGTTTGTGAGGATAGATGGATTAATGGATTTCTGACACTAGAATTTGATTTAGAAACGGGAACAAAACAAATACATGGTAAATATCCCGCTTCTAAATCAAATTCTAGGATGGATGGATGTTTGTTACTCAATCACGCAAAAACAATTGAATGGATTTTTATGAAATATATAGAAGAAAGGTCCTCGTGCATTTGATACCCAATAAAAATAATCTTTAATGAGAAACACAATGCTATAATGAATTTTTAATATTTATATCCCGTGCAGTAATAAGATTTCATTGCAAGTTGAATACTTAAGAAATTAACATGTTTCGCTTGCTGCTGTTATTGTTTTGTGAGTATAAACACAAAATAAATATTGTTTTGGTCCAAGTAGAAAAAGGTAGTTATTATACCTACCTACATGTCGTTAGGTTTTTATCTATTTGATCCCACTGCTGGGCAAAGATCTCTCCCATCCAAGGATCCCTATCCATTGCGATCTCAGGCCAGTCACTCCGGAAAGCGTCTAAATCGTTTACCATAGTTACACCTACTTCAGTATAACATCTTGCCTTCCAGTGTTCCACCACTCCCAAGGGTACTCCGTCGTACTCAATGGCAAATTGGAATTCGGAAACGATTTAGCTGTCGTTTTACAGAATTTCATCAGTAAATTGTCTACAAGTCAAAACGGCCAGGCGGAGTTCGACATCGGGAAGTTAATGAACGGCTTAAATGAAGGTTTAGCCAAAGAACGTGCACCAGAAATGAAGGCTGCGCCCGTAGCACTTAATAGTATGGACGACCAGCAAGTGAAGAAAGGAAAATCGCAGGTGATGGAGAGAGTTGTTACCGAAGACAGTAAGGCAGTACAGGAGGTGAAGGAGAAGACGTTATTAGAAGATCTTGTCGGGAAGCAAGAGAGTGTACATCTTTATGGGCAGCATGGAGACCATGACTCGCATATTAATAATATTAGAGTTTGATTGTCTTGAAACTGATTTTTTAATCCTTAGTTAATTCACCTCATGAGCGCTATAAAGCAAAGCTTTACCCTCCGCGCCCAGCCAAGCAATGTTCATACGTTTTAGTCGGGTTAAGCCGACCTTGGCAGGCAAAAGGTTACAGTAACCTCAAGTTGTCACAAACAAAACTGACACTATCGCACACAAATAAATAATAGATACATCGTAAAAGTACAATTATTGAAATGTTTTTTTAATGTAACTGAATGACGAGACGAGCTGGTCGTTTGCCAGATGGTAAGCAATACGACAGACTATCACAATAACAGCACCACCCAGAACTTTGTTTTGCGAAATACTGCGCGGCGCTGCACTGCCCTCGTCACCCTGAGACAATTAGCTGTCGAGTCTCATAATGCCCAGTAATAGGGGATCGGACAACTTTTCAGAAAGTGTTTTAAATGAACTACAATGAATATATATAGCCATGAAAAATACTATTTTAATTAAATAACAATCTAAAAGTACCTAAAACTATGTTTAAATTTTATGTTTCAAATATTGCCGCGCAAAAGTTCACCTCAAACTTGTGATGTCATATGTAGGTAGAAAACGACAAAGTCTTCGAAATAAAACTAGCAAAGAGATTCTAATACGTTTTGTGAAGTTTGGGAACTATATTGTAGTAATGGAACGAAAAATTACCGAAAATACATTTTGTGAAAAGCAAAAACGTAAAATAAACACGCTTGACTCACGGCATTTGCCTACGCTGACGTCATGCGCTGTGATTGTTGTTTCGTTTGAGATGAAGAACAGATTAAAAATGACAGAATTATTTATTTATTATAGGTACATATCATATTATTTTATATAAGACACTGTAGGTACATTGCGTGTCATCATAATCACTGATATCGTGAGTTTGTTACGTTTTTGTCTTCAATATATTCATTAATGGTATAGTAGCATTTCTTTATTAATAAATCTTTAAGTTTACTTTAAAATCTTTTTTTATTTGCTTCATTCCTTAGTTCTACAGGTAATTTATTGTATACTTTTATCAGTGTATAGCGAGGACCTCATCTAACTATTTCTAGTTTAGGCTCTGGTACCAGAAGTTGATTTTGCCGTCGAGGATTATTGTTGAAGGTAAAAAGGTTTAGGTGTTTTCTTACGAACATTGACGCTTCCAGAATATAAATGCTGGGAAGTGTAAGTATCCTTTGTTGGATAAAATGAGGCTTACAGCTGTCTGGTTGATGGATATTTACCAATATTCGAAGACATTTCTTCTGCATAATAAATAGGTCATTAGCATCGGTGCTATTGCCCAATATAACTATCCCGCACGTGAGCCAGGCAAAAGCATATGCATAAAAGGCACTAATTGCCGTTTTTAAGTTGGTGTTAGCTTTTAAGATAGATAATGCATAAAGAAATTGTGATAACTTTGCCTTGATTTTCTCAATGTGGCTCTTCCAGTTGAGGTGTGAATCGATGTTTATACCTAAAATATTAAAATTGTTTACTACGTCAGTATTGAGGGTTCTAGATAAGCTAGTGAGGTTTAAAGGGGTTTTTTGATAAGGGTGGAACTGATTATTTTTGTTTTATTGGTATTTATTGATTTAAAAATATAAATCATTATTATTTCACAAAAATATTGATTGAACGACCTTTCTGGTTCGACGAACATTCGTTCTAACTACATTTTAGATTTTTTCTCGATTACTGTCCGATCCCCTATTTCGCTGGCTACAATGCCCTTCAAATCGGAACACAGTACCTAATGCTTGCTCACTACTGCTTGGCGGCTGAATAACTGGCAAAGCGGTGGTACCCAAACGGCCTCTCGCATACGAGAAACTTACCACCACTAAATGTACCATACAATAGGCGGTCTTATCGCTTAGAATATTTCTACGAGACCACCCCAACTATCTATCTACTCGTATGACTATGAAGCCATGCCTTCAACTACTTATTATTTATATAAATAAAATTCTATGTTTATCTGTTGAAATAAAAGGCATACAATTTTTGTATTAACTTTATTTCTTTACATTAAACGAATATCAGTGTGCCATACAATGCGTTTAGAAACTGCCCCGCTATTGTTAACCTTTAAATGCGAAAAATTAGATAATTAAATGTTTTGAGACATGTGACATTTCTCAAACACCCACTCACTCCGAAATCAATTAATCCGGGAATATTGTTTCCACTGGGAGCTAAGCTAAGTTAAGCTATATAAGGTAAGCTCAGCTTACATATAAGTTCGAATCGTTTGTTCGAGACATTCATTTTTCAAGATAACTGAAGGAAAAAAGCAATTCTGACAAAACTGCACACAACAAACATAGGACATACAAGAATGGAGTATATCGTCATTGTATATAAATCATGGTATAATAAAACTATAGAATGTGTATGGAGACCGCTGTCGTGAACAATTCAGTCAGAAAAGGTCTATTTGGTAAGATATGTACCTACCTAAACTTCTTCTCATGTAGCCAATCCTGGGATACCTTGGTGTCGGAGTTATAGACCGCCCGAAGACCCCCGGACACATGGCTTAACGACTGTTTTTTTTTAATGTTACTGAGTTATGATATAAACAAGTCGTTCGCCGCTGTTGTCTTAAGATACGTGAACTATGAACTTAAGTTAAACTAAATCCGTAACATGATAAGATCCGTATCCGTATACGGATCAACATGTTGTTTTACCTTAGCGGAAGTTGTAGCTTAGCATAGCTTAGCTCGCAGTCGACGTCGTCGCTAAGTAATTTCGTTTCTAATTAACCACAATACCTACGTAAGTACAATTTGAAACATTATTAATTTTTATTAAGTATTTTATCTACCATTCTTGATCTTGTGTTTTATAAAATCTACTTAGGTACATTATGTTCATGTTTAAAAATGATTTCTTGCTTTGACAAAGTTCTTAAATAGCTTTACTTTTTCATGTGACATGTCCCAAAACCGTCCCGAAAATTGTTAGCCTATAAGGCGAATCCCTTACTTTAACGATTACGTAATATGTTAGAAGTCGTTCGATTACCATACAATTTATATTCTAAGTCCGCATTCGCGCGGCGCGGCCTTAGGCCCGTCGTCCTGTTTATTTGCTACCGTAAAACTTTACACCTAGTCGACAGTAAGACAACTTCAATCGAGACTTGCGAAGTGAGGAGGAAACTAGAAGTGCGACGTCATCAGCGTCCACTCACGCGTCTTAGGTTTCAGACCAGCGATTTATACGCGCGTAGAGACTCTTTTTTGGAAGCGCATGTAGGCGCTTATAGACGCGCCTTTTGTCACACGCGCGGCTTGTACGAGCTTTGACGCGCTTATAAGCTCGTATAGCGCAAGCCGCGAGAGACACCTCCCTTGTTGATACTGACTTACCACTACCGGTTCGAGCGACCACGCCTGAACAAGCCCGTCTACGCGAGTTCGGTTTTTTGAAGCGCCAAATGTAGCGCTTGTGTAAGCGCGTATGCCGAAACGACCGTATACGCGCAGAAAAAAACGCTAGTGTGAAACCGCTCTTAAGGAGAGTTGATTATGAGACGAAGCATGAATGACGTCACAATTAAGACAGTTAAATAACGGAAGAAAAAATTCGACACTCGACTTGGTGACCACAGTAGCTCAATTGGGCGGAGCACTTCCAGCGCACAGGAAAGTTTGAGATGCGGGTTCAAGTCGCAGCCGGTGGTCGTATATTTTTTGTTTCCGAAAAGCCTTGTTTGAAGCAAGAATGAGCTTAGAATGTGGTGAGGGCTTTTAGAAAGAGAGAGCATAACCCACCACGTCTGCCTCGCGCCACACTATAGAAGCATAACCGTACCCCCCACGCCGAGCTAGGCAATTTTCAAACGTTTTAGTCGGCTGAAGTCGACCTCCGCGTAGAGAGTATTTTTCATGCCGTATTTAGCCGACGTTGGCAGTCAAAAGTTTAAACTTTGGGACGTGCGTCTTTCGTGGGCATTAAAACGTCGCACCAAATCAGATACTTAAATTTTGAGCAATATACGCTGATTTAGTAATCGATGTAATAATCTTTGCAAGGGCTAACTTATTACTGACAGTCTCCCGTGGAATTTCCTTCCCGCGCACTTTTTACCTCCCCTCCCGCCCCGCTTCTTTCCTAAGGCGTATCACCAACGAAATTGTCTTACTTTCTTTATGAAATGAGTATAAACATTTAATCACATGTGAGCACTGCTTTAATATTACATTCACTAAGGTATGGAAGCATGGTGGTACCTGTGGTAAGGAATTACATTACAAAAACTGTAAAATTAACTTATATATTTTTCTACACAATTTAAATGCTACTGGACAACAGGCCTAAGGATCTCGATACAGTGACAAAGCCACTTAGGTCTAGACAAAAACAGGATAAAACAAATAAAAAAATAAAATTAATATCAATATAAAATTTATTAAAACGAAACAAAGATAATATTTACAACAACAAAATAAATGTTATACAAAAACTTTATTTTAATTTATTTAAATGAGAATAGGCCTCCCTATTCGTCAACAATGATTTTTAACTTGGGAATACAATTATAATGAAATTCTTAGATGTTCACACTAGCTATAGGTTATTAAAGCCCGACTTTTCAATCCTTAGATAGACAAGAGATGTAATAAACAAGTGAAATACATTGTTCTTTTCAGCCTCTGCGGTGTAGTGGTTGGGCAGGTTGACTCAAATCTCATACACCACTGAGGTTGCGGGTTCGATTCCTGCGACGGGACAAATGTTTGGGCACAGAAAAAAAAGCGCAAGCATTTGTTTCGTGTATGGGTGTTGTGGGACCATGGTCCTCAGTTCTTGGTTCCCTAGATACAGGGAATCTTAGTTAGGGGTCAGGATCTATGTATGTGATCGTTGCGCTATATTATTATTATTTTTTCGTATATCGAACGCTGCAAAGGTGTATTTCACTTGGTATTTCTATCTATTGTTGGCGACTATATCGGTATGAACGACGTGGACGAAGATAGAGCACATATATTAAGAGGAAGTTGGCAGTTGAGTTACTCACCGGTGATTCACCAAACATCATCCAAAAACACGACTAGGACGCTTGATGGTAAGCCTTTGTTCGGTGGGTGATATTACACCTACCACTATCCATTAATCTAGATAACTATCTGACAACTTATCAGAGGATTGAAAAGCCCTCAGTCAGTTTCCAATCAACACTTAACTGATTGTAAGTAAAGAGACGAGCAAGTCACTTGCCGAAGCGCTTGTCCATAACAATTACAGTGCCACACACAACTTTGTTAAGTGTACTATGAACGGTGATGCACTTTTTGAGACCAGCAGGGGAATCGTCTAACTGGAACACCGATCCCGATCGCTTTCAATTCCAAATTTGGAAGGCGTCAGCATCTTTCAATGCAATAACGATAATTTTTAGCGTTCGTGTTTTTTTTATATAACTGAATGACGAGACGAGCTGGTTTGCCTGTTACTGTCTGTACAAGTGTGTGTTGCAGTTATGACAAATGCTATTAGCTGTCGAGTCTCATGATGCCTAGTGATTTCGCTGGCTACAATGCCCTCCAAACCGAAACACAGTATTGGTAAAGGCATTGAAACTTGGACTTTGAGTATAAAGTTCGACAGTTCCACAGACAAATACCGATCACAAGACATGTTTGGAAGCGATCGGGATCGGTGTTTGAGTTAAGACGATTCCCCTGCAGTTTTAAATATTCGTCACTAAGTATTTCGATCGTCAATTCCAAGATCGAGCAAGTCTAATGACATGTCAAAGTTGAGTGCTTAGTCAAGGCAGTGCTTACGTGCTTAGCAACGTGTATCTGGGTCAACTCTCAGTATACAATGTTGGCTGCTTATTTCGCTCTTATAGCTGGTCTGAACCACCAATGTTAATGTGTATTGACAACAAAACTATACATTCATTTGATCTTACTAGTGTGAACCAATCCTCAACTAACCCATTCAACTTACCATGAAAAGGGATTAACGTCATATCGATTTTTATATTGATCTTTCGATCGACAAAGCTTCACGATATTGCTCATAATAAGATTTTAATATTAACACCTATAGTTTTCGTTACAGTGACATTTAGGTTGGAATGTATAGTCGATTTGGACTGCTGCTTTGCTATTGGTTCGTTTCCCGCGATGATCGACACTGATTGGCTAATTTGATGCTAAGGTCACAAATTACTCTATCATTGGTCGCAAGTTTCAAGCTTAAGCAACCAAGCTGCATCATTGGATAATATCGCGAGAAGCTCGTCGCTGATTGGCTGGTCTGTGCTAAAACCAATGTCCAAATCGAATCTATACATTTCAGCCACAAATTCTAGCTGATGATTCAATTTATCACACTCATACTACTCCATTGTCTTTTAACATCGTACAAACCATTTCCTAGCTTTGGATTTATAAATGAAAGGATAAGGAACACTTCCTTGAACGCTAAACATTAGAAATAAATATATACAATACAGCATGTCAACAATTTTACCTTGACCGTGGCTATTTTTGGAACTAACTATAATTGTATGTAAATGCCACAGAATGAGCAGCAGTTTGTATTGAGCCTACAGTGGCACAGTGGCGCCAGTGCGGCCGAATTTAAAATCGTCACTGTACTTCCTTGACCACGAACAATAAATACAAATCAATGATATGCGCGACTAGGATCTTAGTGAATGTAGATGACAGAAGATGGCGCCACGTCAACGATGAAATTACCTCAAGACTTGTAGCAATGATGGTGCATGTGTCGCAGCCAGCTAGCTTAATTTGCCGTTCAATCAACAGCCTAGCCCCTTAACTAAATAGCGCCGTTCAACTAGTGGCCTGAATGATATTCAGCCATTTGATCAAACAGCTAGGCAATTGACTTGGATTGATGACGTTTAATTACTTGCCTAGCCTGTTCATTTATAAAGCCGGTTTTCCAAAATTTAATGAAAAATAGTACAATGGAAGAGTGTAGTAACAATAATAATGCAGCCCTCGGTAGGTTAAGGTGCGGCGGGGGTGGCCCTTGGGCCACCTTAACGCCGCGAACATGTTAGATACGAATATAATGTAAGTAGATTATAATCTATCACTTTGATAGATTATAATCTACCAAAAATAATGCGACGGTTCACAATCTTTCGACAGTTTACAATCTCGCGTAGGATACATCTAAGTTTAACCACGTGCCTAGCCAGCCAGTTTATTAAATGTTGTAATAGACGCTATGGCTGCATATCATTCAGGCCACTAGTTGAACGGCGCTGTTTAGTTAAGAGGCTAGACTGTTAATTGAACGGCGAATTAAACTAGTTGGCTGCGACATATGTATTTCGACAGTACGTTACGTTAACATATTTTTTACTGGTGGTAGGTTTCTCGTATGCGAGAGGCCGTCTGGGTAGGTACCACCGCTTTGCCAGTTATTCAGCCGCCAAGCAGTAGTGCGAAAGCATTGCTGTGTTCCGGTTTGAAGGGCATTGTAGCCAGTGAAATTACTGGGCATTATGAGACTCAACAGCTAATTGTCTCAGGGCGACGAGCGCAGTGCAGCGCCGCGCAGGATTTTGCAAAACAAAGTTCTGGGTGGTGCTGTTATTGTTATGGGCTGGCGTATTGCTTACCATCAGGCAAACGACCAGGTCGTCTCGTCAGTCAGTAATATAAAAAAAAAAAAAAAAAAAAAACATATCGTGAATTCGACATTACAAAGATTAGTATGCTTTAAGATACGGAACAAGAAGTCCCACAGCTAATAAAGTCAAAACTCAAACGTGAAACCAAAGATAATACCCACAAAACTTTTGGATATTCAATCTCTAACAAAGGAGTGCCGTATCTTAAAATTTATAGATCTTTAAAAAATGCTATCGAAAAAGTTTTTCTTTTTGTATATTCGAGTGACGAGACGAACAGATCGTTTGCCTGATGGTAAGCATCACGCCCATAACAGTTGCAGTACCACCCAGAACATTAGTTATCCAAAATTCTGCGCTGCACTGCGCTCGTCACTCTGAGACATAGCTAGTCTCCTAGTGCCCAGTAATTTCACTAGCTAGAATGCCCTTCAAACTGGAACACATTAATTCTTGCGCACTACTGCTTGGCGGCAAAATAACTGGCAATACGTACGATTACATTCTCGCATTCATGTCGACTGAAATAAACGGTTACTTAAAAAAATCCACATTCATTTAGATCCTTGTAGCGCTTATTACGAGTTATACTAAAATAACATGAAATTAGTGTACTTAACGTAATGTGGAACGTTTCTACCGAATATGGTATTTAGAAATAAACGGGTGATTCCTTTCGACCTTAACGGCTATTACATCGACTATTGAATAATAGAATATTCTTTGCTACACTATTGAAGACATACTTGAGTGAGATTGATATATTGTGTTGATTGACAGAGCGAAGAAAGGTCTTAGTGACAACTAGGGCGTTTCGGCATTTGTATGTATTTATTTGATTGATGATATATTTCTAAAGGTTATTCGGATCTGTATGAAAATTGGCATAAAGGTATTTAATAAAAATATAATTTGCAAGTTCGAAGTAGTGTTGCCGCTAGATAGGCCACTATTGATACACTATCGATAGTCCATCGATCGATAGACTATCGATATCCGTGCAATTATGTGAATATCGATACTATCAATAGTACGGAATTGAAGTATTGACGACTGTCATTATTATCGATAGAATTAATCCTTGATAGTCTCTATGCTATCGGTACTATCGATATCACTATCGATAATTTGGCAACACTAGTTCGAAGATGAGCTAAGTCACTCCGGAGGTTGTTGAGTTTTAGAGGATATAAGGTCGGAGCGAACCAATAGTACTGAGGACTATTTAAGTTTTAAATCTTTGTTACTCTACAATGAGTCTTATCCCATTGTTAAAGAATACAAAATCAAGCCAATAATAAACAAGCAATTGTTGAACTTCGAACACTATGACTTATTATTTCTTTATTCATTTTTGGCATCGCAGACGCACTTATTAACAGATATATAGAGTTCTGATTGGTTACTGTGACAAGTACAATGCCGTTACTTAGGCAAGTGTTTCTAAACGTTTTGTCCTTAAACACTCGTGTATGTCTTGTGCTGCATTGACCTCGTCACATTGCAGACACGAGTCCCAATAAACCTGTAATTCTACTAGTTCTTGTCAAATTGGTACAATCAAAATGCAAAGTGATTCCGCTTGTTCAGTTTTAACAAGGTGCAAAGTTCTTTGTTTTTCAATTAGAAACAGGAATAAGTTATGTGGTGAAGATTTACATGAATTACGTCACGTGACAAATGACTAGAAAACTGAAGAAGTTGTAAGAACAACCAGGCCTAGCGCACTCGGCACTGTAGGTACGAAGCTACAAGTACATAGCCGGACACCGACGGCGGGTCGCGCGTCGTTACACGTGCCGCGGCAGAAGAGATAAGAGCGGCGCGATAGAAAGAGAGGCGCTCTATAGGTTAATATGACTGGTAGGTATGCAGCGCTACGCGAGCTGAATTGAATTTTATTGCGTCATAGCAAGAGTCGCTATTTGTTTAAATTTCTTTGCGGAGTGATGCTTCTATCCCTTAGTATTCTGTGGAACAACTCAGTTTAAAAGTAGCATGTAACATGTAAGTAGATTCTTCATATTGTCGATTATTGTTTTTGTTTTGTATTGTTTTTGCGCCAAAGTAGGTGAGACCGAATCAAATTTTAATAAGCCATTTTGTATGAATGGAATGGCGATCTTTAAAAATATCCAGCGAGGGTGGAATATTAGCACCCTCGCTGGATATTTTTAAAGATCGCCATAAAATCTTGTATCTTTTGCTATAGCTACAAGGTCCGTCTGTTTATTAAATGTATGTAAGTATTAGTATTTGTTGGTTTATATTTATTTCTTTCTTTTTTGTTTTGTTTCTTCTATATATAATTATATATAAGTATTTATTCAAGTCTACGTATGTAGTTAAGATTTTAGTGTATTTTTGATTTCTTGTATGTTACTATTATAGCATTTGAACGCCACCGTCCATACCTTTATATGTTATTCCTCTCCATCCACGGTTGTCTGGAAGAGATCGCTTTAAGCGATAAAAACGCCCTCTGTGACACTTATATTGGTAAGTTTTTAAGCTGTAACTTTTTCTGTATTGTGGTGTTACCAATAAAGAGGTATTCATTCAATATTATTGATATTTAAATGAATGATATCGTGTAAAGCTTCAATAGTGTAACACAGATCCCATCCTAACAATTACAATGAAATAGGCATAATGAAATAATCTACATAGTTATGATAAAAAGGGAAATATAACTAGACCGCCCGCCGCCGCTTGCGCTTCGTTTTATGAGCAACTTCGCTTCTGCAATTCCATGATGAGTAAAGTTGATTATTTAGTTGTACCTGCGACGAAAACATAATATTTATTTATAATTTAAAATACTATCTATTAATCTATGAGTTTTATTTATTTACTATCTATTAATCTATGATATATATATATATATATATATATATATATATATATATATATATACGTACGTACATACAACATATATATATATACGTTTATCGATTTTTGGCAGAAAAATCGATAAACGTCCAACGTTTGGAAAACTGTAGACGGATTTCTAACAACAAAGTGTTCTATCACTGACGCTCAGGGTAGTTGCTATAGTGCCATATTAGATCCCTGTTCAAAAACTCACCCTGTACAGATTTTATCCCAGTCACTGAACCATCTTTGATGGACTCAAAAGGACCGTAAAATAAAACTACAGAAGTTTATAGTAGGACCTCAAAGACAGCACGGCTTTAGTTGTTTGCATTTTCATTGTAAAGTGGCTAATCTCAATTAAGCGCCATCTAGTTCTGAATCTAGAACTAAATTAGTACCCTAGATCGATCATAGATGGCGCTGATCATAATAAAAAATATTTACTAAGGAGTTTGATAACTTTTGAGTATTCTGTCTTTGGTGTTTCAGAAAAGACACGCCGATGCACCCATCTTAACGAAGGTCAGAGCTGTCTTTGATCTGTTTCTAGATGCGGACCAGCATTGTGATATACCACTGGTCGAGGCGAGATATACTGTCGTACGTTTTAACGACAAAGCGAGAGAGAGGATAGATTTGATCGAGACAACTGATCACTACACTCATCAAAGCAATTATTGACTGACTCCAAAATTACCATAAGCTGATTATGACCCCTGACATATTAAAACCTCAATTTTAAAACTTAATTCTCACAAATAGAGTAATACTACACAAGTTGCACTAGCGTTGCACAGTTGCATTTGACATAAACGGCTAATATCAGAGCTATGGCTAAGACTGGCACCATTTAGTTCACATTCCAAAACTTTAGTACAGTAGATGGATCATAGATGGCGCTAACCACAATGCCTACTAAAGGAATATCGTTGGTTTATTTACTTTTGTTTAAGTTGTATATTTGTCTATGGTGTTTCAACAAAAAATTACTTACAAGCGACGACAGTGCAAACGCCGGTGCATCCATCTCAACGAAGGTCGGGGTTGTCGTTGATCTGTTTCTTAATGCGGACCAGCATGGTGGTATACCACTGGTCGAGGCGAGATATGCTATCGTACGTTTTGACCGCTTCGGTAAACGCTTCCACGTTTTGCTCTTCAAGGTGCTCGATTAACTCCTACAGACGGAAAACAATTGATTAGTAACATTTAAAACAATACATGTAATATTTTGGAACAAAAACAAGTTAACTAGATCTCTCGTATGCGAGAGGCCATCTGCGTTGGTATCACCGCTTTGCCAGTTATTCTGCCGGAAAATAGTAATGCGCAAGCTTTACTGTGTTCCAATTGAACGGCATTAGAGCCAACTATTTAAGAGCTGTCAGGGTGACGAGCGCAGTTCGGCACCTCGGAGAATTAAGAATGACAAAGTTCTGGGTGCTGCTGCAACTGTTACGGGCAGGCGTGGCGCTCACTGTCAGGCAAAAGACTCGTCTCATCTTTTAGTTCCATAAAAAAAGATAACGGGACTTATTTAGTCTGTGGTTTTCTCTAACCACAGACTAAATACAGATAACATAACAGAGATTTTTTATGGTTTCATGTCTTGTAGTAATATAAAATGAAAAATTAAAAAAACTGTGTCCATAATACATGGCGCAGTCGGTAGGATAGTACCTTAATAAGCTTGCACTCCCTAGTGTCCCCGAACGCGGGGTAGAGGCCGCAGTACTTGTCGAGTGCGTGCTGCGCGTTGAGGATGTCGACACACAGGTGGCACAGCGCCGCGCGGAACATATACTCCTTCGCTGAGTACTTCAGCAGAGAGTTGTCCAGGGATGACTTGGCGATCTGGAAGGAGACATCGTGATTGGTCAACTACTTTCTCGTGTGGAATTAAACATGATAATTAATTTTATAACAAAAAAACCGACTTCAATTCTGATGTATCTTCGAAAAGTCGAATATTGATGAAATGTATATGGGACCACAATGTAGCTATAGTGAACCCAACGCAAAAATAATTTTCCAAATCTGTTTATAAAAGACAGAGTTCTGAGGTAACAAACATAAAAAAATACATACGAATTCAGAACCTCCTCCTTTTTTTAAAATTGGTATAAACTAGATAGAAATATGACGAACCGACCAAAAAATGAAATGAAAACAAGTGAACCGACCTTAAACCAGATTTAGAAACCAATTAACCAACAAAACCAGTTAGAAACAAATAAATTGACGAAAACCCAGTTAGAAACAAATGAATCAATATAAAAACCAGATAGAAACCAATAAGTAAAAATCAGATAGGACACAAATGAACCAACATAAAAATCAGAGAGAAACAAATGAAGTGAGCGAAGCAAAACCGCATAGCAACACAACAAAAGCGCTCACCTACTCATGGATGTGATCTGTTTCAACAGAAGTGAATGAACCTAACAGTTTAAAATTTACAGTTCTAACAACAACCAATCAACTGATCCATAATTAGATAGAAACAAAGGAACTTACAATGAACCAAACAGAAACAAATGAACCAACATAAAAACCAGACAGAAACAAATGAACCAACATAAAAACTAAACCGAAACAATTGAACCAACATAAAACCAAACCGAAACAAATGAACGCACATAAAAATGAAATAGAAACAAACGAAGCGACGACAGTAGCCAGCGCTCACCTGCTCATAGATCTGTATCGCCTTGTCGTAATGCTCGAGCTGCGCGGCGTACTGCGCCAGCTTGAGCATGCACTTGTTGGCGGAGGAGGTGGACTCCTCGCCGCGGAAGTAGTCCGCTGCCTGCTCGTAGTGCTGCATGGCGCGCGCCAGGTCCACGCACTCCGTCTCGTATAGCTCCGCTATGTTCTGGACACCACGGACACGTTTGTTTTCAATTAATATGAGGAGAATTAGATTCAAATTGCGAGTGAAAAATATCCTAATGAAAAAAGCATACTATACAGTTAGTAATTACATAGAAGACAAAGATGCATGGAACATTCCGCTTCTGCCAAGTAGCCAACTGGCACATAAGAAAAATAATATTGTCAAAAACAAACAAAATATAGTAACAAAAGTTAAAAAAAATGCCCCTTAGTTTCTTGCCATATCTTCTGAGTAGTGGTTCTTTTTCCGATACAGTGGTAGAGTCATTGTAATAATTAACGTTCATAAGTGCGTCTCTGACGACAAAATTGAAATAAAGAACTTTTGAACTTGAACTTTTAACTTTACGGTTACTCGTGGTAGGTCTCTCGTATGCGGGAGGCCGTCTGGGTAGGTGCCACAGGTTTGCCAGTTATTCTGCCGCTAAGCAGTAGTGCGCAAGCATACTATTATTAGGCACTGAATTCAAGTCTTATATGCTCCAAGTTCCGGCGGTAATAAGGAATTGTTGCTGAAGTCTGTTTCTGGCCGAAGGAGCGAAATTTTTGAACCCTCTTAGTGCTGCATGCACGTGTGAAGTAGTGTATGTCACTGCTGGGACACGGGCCTTCTCTCATAGAGAGAGTATGGGCCATAATCCACCACGCTGGCCCAGTGCGTGTTGGTGGACGTCACATGTCCTTAAATTTTTGTGATTAATTCTTGGACATGCCGTTCCTCACGATGTTTTTCTTCACCGTTTTTAAAGCGAATGTTAAATCCGCACATAACTTAAGAAAGTCAGTGGTGCTGGGCCAGCGGGATTCGAACTCGGGTGTGTCGGATGGAAAGTCGCACAAGCTCCCCCTGAGCCACACTCGCTCTATAATAGTGTGTGTGGTTAATTAAAAAAGTTTATATTCTATGGGCCCCTGTTAATTTACTTTGTTGTACTTTAATATTGTTTGAGTTTAAAAAAAATAATATTTACTGTGTTCCAGTTTGAAGGGCATTGTAGCCAGCGAAATTCCTACGCATATGAGACTTAATATCTGATGTCTCGAGGTGATGTCTTCTTTTGTGTAAACATAGTGCGGAAACAGTTAGATGATTCGTCAATGTAAAAACTTCTAATGTCTTCCGATTACCTTGTACGTTGCATACTACATTTCATTTTAATATTGTGTTGGGTGGACTAATTAAATTTTCACCTTGAATGGTTCCGTAGTAAAAACAGTTTTATTTTACCTGATGTTGCTTAGCCGCGACCGTGAATCTACCCATGTCGGTGTAGATTTCGATAGCTTTTAAAATACAGGAGACAGCCTCTGTAACAAAACAATATTATTATTATTAATTTCGCTCTTTCTCACGGGTTATACACAAGTAAAGACCTCTTAGAGCATTTAATTTAGATATATAGATGAGACTTCAGCACCTGCCAGTTCCGCATCATAAAAAAAAAATTAGACAGGTTAGGCAGGACTCGCCACTCGCCACCCACTAAACGGGCCCCCTTTAAGGGCCGCCGTTCATTAGCGACGAGGGGCAACGTTGGTGTGGATGGCTAAAGGGTGTCGAGAGGTGTGCTGCAGTTTCCTCACGGGTTACCGACCCGGTCCTTTGGATGGCTTGCGCGGAGACATGAGTACAACACGTAGATGTTTCTTAGAGCATTTAGTTTAGAAATATAATAGGCAACACATTATCGGGGACTGTCTCTAAGTGCAATATTAAGAAGATGCAATCAAAGACAGCCCCCGATAAGTGCGAGGACAATTAATGGAAATATGGAAACTACTTATGATTGGGCTATGGAGGTGAACTTTTAATGGACGAAGATATATTCACGAAGAAGAAGAATGGATGAGAACTAGTCTATGATATGACACTTCGGCACCTGCCAGTTCCGCCTCATAAGAAAATATTTAGGCAGGTGGCGACTCGCCACCCACTAAAAGGGCCGCCGTTCATTGGCGACGAGAGGGGCAACATTGGTGTGGGTGGCTATAGGGTGTGGAGAGGTTTGCTGCAGTTTCACTTAAACGCTACTTCCGGCGTTATGCCCTTTAACACTTCCACCCTTGGAGCTTAGTTCTTAGCTTTTGCAACTCTACCCCCGGACGGCCAGTTAAGACAAGCCGGGAGTTACGGATCCCTTTTATCCCCAGGGAGAATCTCGGGGTAGGCTGCGTGTCGTCACTCACTGTCGACTCGCCACAAAGTCGCCTCTGCTACTTATTAATTTTAATTATTACTAGCTGCGGCCCGCGACTTCGTGGGATTTGGTTATATCGTGATCCCTTGGAAACCACGTTTTGAATTGGGATGAAAATTAACGGTCCTTCTAAGGGCTACGCAGGCTATCTCTGTCCAAATTTCACCAACATCGGTTCGGCCATTAAGTCGTGGTATAGGAAACAGAATCAGACAGTCAGAGTTATATCACAGAATACTAAGAGACAGAAGCATCACTCGGCAAAGAAATTTGAACAAATAGCGACTCTTGCTATAACGCAATAAAATTGAATTCAGTTCGCGTAGCGCTGCATACCTACCAGTCATATTAACCTACAGAGCGCCTCTCTTTCTATCGCATAGCTCTTATCTCTTCTGACGCGGCACGTGTAACGATGCGACCCGCCTTCGGTGTCCGGCTATGTACTTGTAGCTTCGTACCTACAGTGCGGAGTGCGCTAGGCCTGGTTATATTCACATTTATATTAATACTAGTATTTCGCCGCGTGCGCGAGCTGCTAAAGCAGCTCGCGTGGGGGGGGTGGCTGCTGTTTTTTTTTAAAGCTTCCTATCGATTACGGTTCTAAAGTTTTGTTTACCTTTTTTGTTCTGAAAACAAACTTTTGTATGGCGGCCATCTTGAAAAAAAGCTGGATTTCAAGTGATTGTGTGGCGTGCGCGAGCTGCTAAAGCAGCTCGCGTGGGGGGGTGTTTTGCTTATTAATAAAAGCTCCCTATCAATTACGGTTCTAAAGTTATTTAAGTTCAGTTGTTCTAAAAAAAAGACTTTTGTATGGCGGCCATCTTGGAAAATGGCGGAATCCAAGTGATTTTGTGGCGTGCTTGAGCTGCTAAAGCAGCTCGCGTGGGGGGGTGTTGCTTTTTTTTTATAGACGCTTCCTATCGACTACGGTTCAAAAGTTTTGTTTGGCTTATTTTTCCGGAAAAAAAACTTTTGTATGGCGGCCATCTTGAAAAATGGCGGAATCCAAATTTTTTTTTCATAATCGTAATCTACGACCCAGAAAACCCCCCGATGCAAAATTTCAGTCGGATCGGAGCAACTTTCAAAATTGCCGCCATTTTTTTTTCTTTTTTTTTAATTTTTCCAACTTTTCCAAATTTCCCCCATCGCCCTCTATGACATTTGGTCGAGCACCCTATACCTATCTCTAACCATTCAAAATTTATTTACATTTTTATTTTGTATGGCGGCCATGTTTTATTGTATGGCGGCCATCTTTTTTTTCAAATTTTCAAAAATGGCCCAGGTTTTGGGGCATATTTAGTTCAAGCGGTACCCCCATCCGATTTATAGTTTCCGAGATCCCCTGAGCAGTTCCATCTCGGAGACACCTTTCCATGGATTTCGGATTTTTCTGGTTGGTTTCAAAACATTCTCTATCCAACGGTACCAAACACTCCCCCCCACCATAACGGCAAGTCGGAGATCAATTCTGTCAATATGTCAGTCAGTCAGTCAGTCAGTCAGTCAGTGGTCTTCCAGTTTTATATATATAGAACTAGTATTTCGCCGCGTGCGCGAGCTGCTAAAGCAGCTCGCGTGGTGGTGGTGTTATTTTTTTTTTTATAGAAACTTCCTATCGATTACGGTTCTAAAGTTATCTAAGCCTTTATGTTCTAAAAACAAACTTTTGTATGGCGGCCATATTGGAAAATGGCGCAATCCAAGTGATTGTGTGGCGTGCGCGAGCTGCTAAAGCAGCTCGCGTGGGGTGGTGTTGTTTATTTTTTATAGAAGCTCCCTATCGATTACGGTTTTAAAGTTATTCTCTTTGTTCGGAAAAAAATCTTTTGTATGGCGGCCATCTTGAAAAATGGCGGAATCCAAATTATTTTTTCATAATCGTAATCTACGACCTAAAAAACCCCCCCATGCAAAATTTCAGTCGAATCGGAGCATTTTTCAAAATGGCCGCCATTTTTCTTTCTTTTTTTTTAATTTTTCCAACTTTTCCAAATTTCCCCTATGGTCCTCTATGATATTTGGTCGAGCACCCTATACCTATCTGTAACCGTTTAAAAGTTATTTGCATATTATTTTCACCTATTTTGTCATGAAAAATAACTCTTGTATGGCGGCCATCTTGAAAAATGGCGGAATCCAATTTTTTTTTCATAATCGTAATCTACGACCCAGAAAACCCCCCGATACAAAATTTCAGTCGGATCGGAGCAACTTTCAAAATGGCCGCCATTTTTTTTTCTTTTTTTTTAATTTTTCCCACTTTTCCAAATTTCTCCCGTCGTCCTCTATGACATTTGGTCGAGCACCCTATATCTATCTCTAACCATTCAAAAGTTATTTACATTTTTATTTTGTATGGCGGCCATGTTTTTTTGTATGGCGGCCATCTTTTTTTTCAAATTTTCAAAATTGGCCCAAGGTTTGGGGCATATTTAGTTCAAGCGGTACCCCCATCCGATTTATAGTTTCCGAGATCCCCTGAGCAGTTCCATCACGGAAACCACTTTCTGGTGATTTCGGATTTTTCTGGTTGGTTTCAAAACATCCTCTATCCAACCATACCAAATACTTCCACCCACCATAACGGCATCTGGGAGAACAATTCTGTCAATATGTCAGTCAGTCAGTCAGTCAGTCAGTCAGTCAGTCAGTCAGTCAGTCAGTCAGTCAGTCAGTGATGGTCTTCCAGTTTTATATAATATAACTAGTATTTCGCCGCGTGCGCGAGCTGCTAAAGCAGCTCGCGTGGGGGGGTGGCTGCTGTTTTTTTTTTAAAAGCTTCCTATCGATTACGGTTCTAAAGTTTTGTTTACCCTTTTTGTTCTGAAAACAAACTTTTGTATGGCGGCCATCTTGAAAAAAAGCTGGATTTCAAGTGATTGTGTGGCGTGCGCGAGCTGCTAAAGCAGCTCGCGTGGGGGGGTGTTTTGCTTTTTAATAAAAGCTCCCCATCAATTACGGTTCTAAAGTTATTTAAGTTCAGTTGTTCTGAAAAAATTACTTTTGTATGGCGGCCATCTTGAAAACTGGCGGAATCCAAGTGATTTTGTGGCGTGCGCGAGCTGCTAAAGCAGCTCGCGTGAGGGGGTGTTGCTTTTTTTTTATAGACGCTTCCTATCGACTACGGTTCAAAAGTTTCGTTTGGCTTATTTTTCCGGAAAAAAAACTTTTGTATGGCAGCCATCTTGAAAAATGGCGGAATCCAAAATTTTTTTTTTAAATCGTAAAGTACGACCCAGAAAACCCCCCGATGCAAAATTTCAGTCGGATCGGAGCAACTTTCAAAATGGCCGCCATTTTTTTTTCTTTTTTTTTAATTTTTCCAACTTTTCCAAATTTCCCCCATCGCCCTCTATGATATTTGGTCGAGCACCCTATACCTATTTTTAACCATTCAAAAGATATTTTCATTTTTATTTTGTATGGCGGCCATGTTTTTTTGTATGGCGGCCATCTTTTTTTTCAAATTTTCAAAAATGGCCCAAGGTTTGGGGCATATTTAGTTCAAGCGGTACCCCCATCCGATTTATAGTTTCCGAGATCCCTTGAGCAGTTCCATCTCGGAGACACCTTTCCATGGATTTCGGATTTTTCTGGTTGGTTTCAAAACATCCTCTATCCAACGGTACCAAACACTCCCCCCCACCATAACGGCATCTGGGAGAACAATTCTGTCAATATGTCAGTCAGTCAGTCAGTGAGTGGTCTTCCAGTTTTATATTATATTAACTAGTATTTCGCCGCGTGCGCGAGCTGCTAAAGCAGCTCGCGTGGGGGGGTGGCTGCTGTTTTTTTTTAAAAGCTTCCTATCGATTACGGTTCTAAAGTTTTGTTTACCCTTTTTGTTTTGAAATCAAACTTTTGTATGGCGGCCATCTTGAAAAAAAGCTGGATTTCAAGTGATTGTGTGGCGTGCGCGAGCTGCTAAAGCAGCTCGCGTGGGGGGGTTTTGCTTTTTTTTATAAAAGCTCCCTATTGATTACGGTTCTAAAGTTATTTAAGTTCAGTTGTTCTGAAAAAAATGACTTTTGTATGGCGGCCATTTTGAAAAATGGCGAAATCCAAGTGATTTTGTGGCGTGCGCGAGCTGCTAAAGCAGCTCGCGTGGGGGGGTGTTACTTTTTTTTTATAGACGCTTCCTATCGACTACGGTTCAAAAGTTTTGTTTGGCTTATTTTTCCGGAAAAAAAACTTTTGTATGGCAGCCATCTTGAAAAATGGCGGAATCCAAAATTTTTTTTCATAATTGTAATCTTCGACCCAGAAAACCCCCCGATGCAAAATTTCAGTCGGATCGGAGCAACTTTCAAAATGGCCGCCATTTTTTTTTCTTTTTTTTTAATTTTTCCAACTTTTTCAAATTTCCCCCATCGCCCTCTATGACATTTGGTCGAGCACCCTATACCTATCTCTTACCGTTTAAAAGTTATTTGCATTTTTATTTTGTATGGCGGCCATGTTTTTTTGTATGGCGGCCATCTTTTTTTTTAAATTTTCAAAAATGGCCCAGGTTTTGGGGCATATTTAGTTCAAGCGGTACCCCCATCCGATTTATAGTTTCCGAGATCCCCTGAGCAGTTCCATCTCGGAGACACCTTTCCATGGATTTCGGATTTTTCTGGTTGGTTTCAAAACATCCTCTATCCAACGGTACCAAACACTACCCCCCACCATAACGGCAAGTGGGAGATCAATTCTGTCAATATGTCAGTCAGTCAGTCAGTCAGTCAGTCAGTGATGGTCTTCCAGTTTTATATTATATTAACTAGTATTTCGCCGCGTGCGCGAGCTGCTAAAGCAGCTCGCGTGGTGGTGGTGATATTTTTTTTTATAGAAACTTTCTATCGATTACGGTTCTAAAGTTATCTAAGCCTTTATGTTCTAAAAACAAACTTTTGTATGGCGGCCATATTGGAAAATGGCGCAATCCAAGTGATTTTGTGGCGTGCGCGAGCTGCTAAAGCAGCTCGCGTGGGGTGGTGTTGTTTTTTTTTTATAGAAGCTCCCTATCGATTACGGTTTTAAAGTTATTCTCTCTGTTCGAAAAAAATCTTTTGTATGGCGGCCATCTTGTAAAATGGCGGAATCCAAATTAATTTTTCATAATCGTAATCTACGACCTAAAAAACCCCCCGATGCAAAATTTCAGTCGAATCGGAGCATTTTTCAAAATGGCCGCCATTTTTCTTTCTTTTTTTTTAATTTTTCCAACTTTTCCAAATTTCCCCTATGGTCCTCTATGATATTTGGTCGAGCTCCCTATACCTATCTGTAACCGTTTAAAAGTTATTTGCATATTATTTTCACCTATTTTGTCATGAAAAAAAACATTTGTATGGCAGCCATCTTGAAAAATGGCGGAATCTAAATTTTTTTTTCATAATCGTAATCTACGCCCCAGAAAACCCCCCGATGCAAAATTTCAGTCGGATCGGAGCAACTTTCAAAATGGCCGCCATTTTTTTTTCTTTTTTTTTAATTTTTCCAACTTTTCCAAAATTCCCCCATCGCCCTCTATGACATTTGGTCGAGCACCCTATACCTATCTCTAACCATTCAAAAGTTATTAACATTTTTATTTTGTATGGCGGCCATGTTTTTTTGTATGGCGGCCATCTTTTTTTTCAAATTTTCAAAATTGGCCCAAGGTTTAGGGCATATTTAGTTCAAGCGGTACCCCCATCCGATTTATAGTTTCCGAGATCCCTTGAGCAGTTCCATCAAGGAAACCACTTTCTGGTGATTTCGGATTTTTCTGGTTGGTTTCAAAACACCCTCTATACAACCGTACCAAACACTCCCCCCCACCATAACGGCAAGTCGGAGATCAATTCTGTCAATATGTCAGTCAGTCAGTCAGTCAGTCAGTCAGTCAGTGATGGTCTTCCAGTTTTATATAATATAACTAGTATTTCGCCGCGTGCGCGAGCTGCTAAAGCAGCTCGCGTGGTGGTGGTGTTATTTTTTTTTATAGAAACTTCCTATCGATTACGGTTCTAAAGTTATCTAAGCCTTTATGTTCTAAACACAAACTTTTGTATGGCGGCCATATTGAAAAATTGCGCAATCCAAGTGATTTTGTGGCGTGCGCGAGCTGCTAAAGCAGCTCGCGTGGGGGGTTGTTACTTTTTTTTTATAGAAGCTCCCTATCGATTACGGTTTTAAAGTTATTCTCTTTGTTCGGAAAAAAATCTTTTGTATGGCGGCCATCTTGAAAAATGGCGGAATCCAAATTATTTTTTCATAATCGTAATCTACGACCCCAAAAACCCCCCGTTTCAAAATTTCAGTCGAATCGGAGCATTTTTCAAAATGGCCGCCATTTTTCTTTCATTTTTTTTAATTTTTCCAACTTTTCCAAATTTTCCCTATGGTCCCCTATGATATTTGGTCGAGCACCCTATACCTATCTGTAACCGTTTAAAAGTTATTTGCATATTATTTTCACCTATTTTGTCATGAAAACAAAACGTTTGTATGGCAGCCATCTTGAAAAATGGCGGAATCCAAAATTTTTTTTCATAATCATAATCTACGTCCCAGAAAACCCCCCTATGCAAAATTTCAGTCGGATCGGAGCAACTTTCAAAATGGCCGCCATTTTTTTTTCTTTTTTTTTAATTTTTCCAACTTTTTCAAATTTCCCCCATCGCCCTCTATGACATTTGGTCGAGCACCCTATACCTATCTCTAACCATTCAAAAGTTATTTACATTTTTATTTTGTATGGCGGCCATGTTTTTCTGTATGGCGGCCATCTTTTTTTTCAAATTTTCAAAATTGGCCCAAGGTTTGGGGCATATTTAGTTCAAGCGGTACCCCCATCCGATTTATAGTTTCCGAGATCCCCTGAGCAGTTCCATCGAGGAAACCACTTTCTGGTGATATCGGATTTTTCTGGTTGGTTTCAAAACACCCTCTATACAACCGTACCAAACACTCCCCCCCACCATAACGGCAAGTCGGAGATCAATTCTGTCAATATGTCAGTCAGTCAGTCAGTCAGTCAGTCAGTGAGTGGTCTTTCACTTTTATATAATATAATTATATTAACTAGTATTTCGCCGCGTGCGCGAGCTGCTAAAGCAGCTCGCGTGGTGGTGGTGTTATTTTTTTTTTATAGAAACTTCCTATCGATTACGGTTCTAAAGTTATCTAAGCCTTTATGTTCTAAAAACAAACTTTTGTATGGCGGCCATATTGGAAAATGGCGCAATCCAAGTGATTTTGTGGCGTGCGCGAGCTACTAAAGCAGCTCGCGTGGGAGGGTGTTGTTTTTTTTTATAGAAGCTCCCTATCGATTACGGTTTTAAAGTTATTCTCTTTGTTCGGAAAAAAATCTTTTGTATGGCGGCCATCTTTAAAAATGGCGGAATCCAAATTATTTTTTAACTATCGTAATCTACAACCTAAAAAACCCCCCGATGCAAAATTTCAGTCGAATCGGAGCATTTTTCAAAATGGCCGCCATTTTTCTTTCTTTTTTTTTAAATTTCCCAACTTTTACAAATTTCCCCTATGGTCCTCTATGATATTTGGTCGAGCACCCTATACCTATCTGTAACCGTTTAAAAGTTATTTGCATATTATTTTCACCTATATTGTCATGAAAAAAAAACATTTGTATGGCAGCCATCTTGAAAAATGGCGGAATCTAAATTTTTTTTTCATAATCGTAATCTACGCCCCAGAAAACCTCCCTATGCAAAATTTCAGTCGGATCGGAGCAACTTTCAAAATGGCCGCCATTTTTTTTTCTTTTTTTTTAATTTTTCCAACTTTTCCAAATTTCCCCCATCGCCCTCTATGACATTTGGTCGAGCACCCTAAACCTATCTCTAACCATTCAAAAGTTATTTACATTTTTATTTTGTATGGCGGCCATGTTTTTTTGTATGGCGGCCATTTTTTTTTTCAAATTTTCAAAATTGGCCCAAGGTTTGGGGCATATTTAGTTCAAGCGGTACCCCCATCCGATTTATAGTTTCCGAGATCCCCTGAGCAGTTCCATCGAGGAAACCAGTTTTTGGTGATATCGGATTTTTCTGGTTGGTTTCAAAACACCCTCTATCCAATGGTACCAAACACTCTCCCCCACCATAACGGCAAGTCGGAGATCAATTCTGTCAATATGTCAGTCAGTCAGTCAGTCAGTCAGTCAGTCAGTGAGTGGTCTTCCAGTTTTATATTATATTAACTAGCTCGCGCGGTTTCACCCGCGTAGTTCGATTTATAGTTGCTCCCTCGGAAACTGTTCGGTTTTCCGGGATAAATAGTATTCTATGTCCTATTCCAAAACCTAACGTACTTAGATACCAGATTTCATCAAAATCTGTTCAGTTGTGTTGGAGTGGTAACATAAACAGCAGATATATATCAGGCGAGATAGTGGCCAAACAGATCTATTAAGGGTAAAAACACACACATAGAGGCTTCCGAACTTATAATATTAGTAGGAAGTGTGGATTTGTTACCGACTAGATGGAGCGACGACCTGCGAAAGGCGGCCGGAAGAAATTGGCTGAGAAGAGCTGAAGACCGGGCTCAGTGGCGTTCATTGGGAGAGGCCTATGTCCAGAAGCTGGCCGACTACAGGCTGAAGATAATGATGTGGTGATCCGGTTTGAAGGGCATAGCCAGCAAAATAACTGGGCATATGAGACTGATATCTAATATCTGATGTCTCGGGGTGATGAGCGCAACGCAGTGCTACTCAGTACTTTTTATGGTATTAAAAGTTCTGGATGGCACTGCAATTGTTATGGGCAGACGTGGCGCTTAATTGCTCGTCTCATCATTCAGTAACATAAAAATATTTGGATTTGTTACTTTTTTAAGTAAAGTAACAAACCCTTGTCTTTGTCCTTATCTATTTATGTTGGTATTCGTTAAGTGCAAAGTAGTGGGAGAGAAGAAGCGGCCGCAGCGAGCGGCGTAGCAATACGACACAAATACAAGTACACATTTCATAAAAAAAAACAGACTTCAATGTATCTTCGAAGTCCAAGGTCAAATATCGATAAAATTTATATGGGACCACTTTGTAGCTATACTGAATCCAACGCAAAAAAATTTCCAAATCGGTTCAGAAATGACGGAGTTCTGAGGTAACAAACATTAAAAAAAAACAATCGAACAGAGAACCCTCTCCTTTTTTAAGCCAGTTAAAAAAAGCAATTTCGTAATGATGTACAATATCCAAGCATTACATCAAAAAAGACGTATGCATTAAGTGAAAAAAAAATGCCTGAAACTTGGACTGAATTTCGAAAGGCTACGTTTGGCAGGGAGCCAAATATTTGTGTTTCGATACAGGAAGTAAGCCTGTAGCTCTGTACATAGTATATGTAAGTCTAGACTTGTAGAGCAGGGGTTAAAATAGAACACGTCTTCTAGTATCGATGACATTTCGTTCTCCAACACTGACAGCTTTGGGATTCGGCATCAAACTTTTGCAGCGCTCGTATATAGCGTAGCTTACTTAGCCGTTCGTAACATATATTCTAGGAGCAACGTTCGCAGCGGTCACAACTTGGATGGGAGACCGTTTATGTGGTAATTACATCTTTGCGCTGCTGTGCACGTTAAGCCGTCGGTCCCGGTTGTTGTCATAGGACAAAAGTCGTTAGGCCATCGGTCGGAGGCCTTTGGGCGGTCTGAAAACTCCGACATCAGGGTTGGCCACACACCCTCACGAGAGAAGAAAAAGATAAAAGATTTAAAGGACCATGGTCCCCCAACACCCAGGCACGAAACAAGCTAGCCAGGATCTAAACATGTAAAAAAACAGCTGTTTTAATTGGTTATAGGTCTACGTTTGGCCACTATCTCGCCTGATGTTAAGCGACTATATGGCCGAAGATAGAGCACATAGATCTAGATGAAGATGGCAGTTGAGCGACTGCTCAGGCCCGTCTCCCTGATGGTTTACCGAACATCATTCCGAAACACGAACAAAGCTGTTAAGCCTTGAGGGCATGGGTTTGTTCGATGAGTGGTATCACAACTAGAGATGATACGGATATCCGGCAACTATCCGGTATCCGGCGTAGATTTACTATCCGGCCGGATACCGGATAGTAGGATCCGGCGGATATCGGATTTTTTATAAATACGAAAATTTCACTAAATCTTTAAATTCTTCTTAAAAATGTATGAGTCTAAACACAAATACATACATTCATAATTTTTAGCAAAAAATGAGTTTGTACTGGTACTAAACTAGTGGTAAATCATAACTTACCGCTAGTTCAGTACATAAACCCTAATTCCTCTGCGTTAAGAAGTAAGAAGAGGTTACGTTTGTCTTCGTAAATAAACTAAATACCCTATTTCATTACCCTTTCCGCACAACTTTGCGGCTTCTATCTAGACACTAATCTATACAAATATTATCATCATCATCATCATCATCAGCCCATCACGTTCCCACTCGCTGGGACTAGCTGGGACTCGGGCCTTCTCTCATAGAGAGAGTATGGGCCATAATCCACCACGCTGGCCCAGTGCCGGTTGGTGGATGTCACATGTCCTTGAATTTTTGTGATTAATTCTTGTCCATGCCGGTTTCCTCACGATGTTTTCCTTCACCGTTATCAGAACGAGTGTTAAATCCGCACATTACTTAAGAAAGTCAGTGGTGCGAGACCAGCGGGATTCGAACTTGGGTACGTCGGATCCAAAGTCGCACGTTCTCCCACTGAGCCACACTCGCTCTGTACAAATATTATAAGTAGGTAAAATTGTACTGTATGTATGTTTGTATGAGTAAATCTTTGGAACGACTGATCCAATTTTGAAAATACTTTCACTGATATAAAGCTTCACTATCTCTGAGTAACAGGCTATATTTTATTATGTCGACACGAACGAAGTCGCAGGCGGTTGCCAGTGTAAGATACTTTAATTACAAAACCAAATACACTGACTGTTACTGACCTTTATTCACACTCAATATATAGTGCCAAGTATCTACGCAGTAATGTTAACTGTTATAGCAAAAGAGACAAAAGGACAATGAACTTTTTAATTCAATTAGGCCGCGCTGTTGACCTCCAGTGATCCATAGACGAAAATTGGGCAATGACTAAGTAACAAAGCAAGTAAGCCCAAGAGTAACATCTCCCTAACAATTGCAGTGTTAGCCAGAATTCACATATTTTTTGATGATATATTATACTAATGTAACTGTATATATATTTCTCTCTTACACCACAACCACAGAATGCTAAGGGACAGAAGCATCACTCCGCAAAGAAATTTAAACAAATAGCGACTCTTGCTATGACGCAATAAAATTCAATTCAGCTCGCGTAGCGCTGCATACCTACCAGTCATATTAACCTACAGAGCGCCTCTCTTTCTATCGCATAGCTCTTATGACGCGGCACGTGTAACGACGTGCGACCCGCCGTCGGTGTCCGGCTATGTACTTGTAGCTTCGTACCTACAGTGCAGAGTGCGCTAGGCCTGCCACAACACAAAACAACATAATGTTTTTGTACTCCGACGAGAGGCCTGGAAGCTATATCACAGGCCACAAGCCTAGTTTAGGTTACAGGTGCTCCAATAGTTATTTTTTTGTAACAAATGTTTCAATTAATAAAACATTTTGATTTGATTTGATTTAATTTGAAAATAAATTTCTAATGAAGATTACATATGCTGGTTTTATTTGATTTCCAGATTATTGTAACGACAGTTCTAAAAAAATGCCCTCAGTTTCTTGCTGTGTCTTCTGGGCAGTTTTTCTCTGTTTTTTATCCGATACAGTGATAGAGTTTTGTAATAACCGACGTTCATAAGTGCGTCTGTGATGCCAAAATTGAATACAGAACTTTTAAGCTTGAACATTTAATTACGAGTATATTACCTGCACTATTCAGCTGCGGAATAATTTTGATTTACCTACATGCACTGATTATACATATAGTTGTAAGTTATTTATTCATTTGATGTCTAATCAACAGTGTTGAAAGTCATTTTCCCATATTTAGATATTTAGATTCAGATTCAAATTCTGGCTTTCATAGGTAGTACAAGGTTAGGTAAACGTACAAAGTCTCATAACATTAGAAGAGGAGGACGCAATTATTGGCATTTGTCAATGAATGTATTGTATTGTAATGTATTGTCAAATGTGACAATATAAAGTTAAAATAATCATTTGGGTGTTAAGAGTATTACTTTTCTTTAAAAAATCGTCAATTGAGTAATACACTTTATTAGTAAGGAACTTTTTCAATTTTTTTATAAATTTTGTGTTATTTTGTTCACACTGATGTTCTCTGCGTAACTTATTATATATGTATACTGACATAGGTAATGTACTAAATGTGTTTATAGTAAATAGATTTATAGTAGAGATTGCTTTTTAGTCTTTAGCCAGTTGTCCAATTTGTTCTTGGAGCTATTTACTGAAGTGGCAGACACTACATCCTCAGGTAGCCAGTTCCAGTTGTGTACCACCCTATTACTGAGGACGTGATTTGTTAATAGACAAGCAGCATGGGTGCTGGTATGCCTATATCAACACAGTGTTGAAGTCTTCACTTTCTCATATTTGTATTATTGATTTGTTATTGGTTCATAGCCAGTTGTCCAATTTTAAACCTGTTGACTGAAGTGGCAGACACAACATCTTCAGGTAGCAGATTTTAGTTATCACCTTTTAGTGAGTTACCACCCTGTTACTGAGGCAGTGATGTGCAGTGGTAAGTTGGTACTAGCCGGCACGCCTCGCGTCTTCAAACGCGGATTCCACGTTTTCCGATTGGAATTTAAAAAATATAGATAGATAGATAGAAAATTCTTTATTGCACAAACAAATTTGTAAGTACATAGGCGAACTTAATGCTAGTGAGCATTATCTTCCAGTTAACCTCGGTGTACTGTGGAGATTTTATAAGGTAGTGCAAACAAAATATAAAGTAATAGTAAACAAATTAAAAGGCCATACAAAAATAATAAAAAGAAATCCTGTCTTAGTGGTACAATCTACACCCTAGACGGAATATTAACTATTCCAAATTTGATGTTTCTATCTGAAGTGGTTTAGGCTCTTCGTTGTCTGTCAGTCAGTGAGTTGTGGAAATGTTTTATATGTAGCTATAAAAATATAATGAATTTAATATGTAAATTTTTTCCTGAACAGTTACCATGGCAGTTTTCATAATTTTTTGTTTCGTGTCTGGGTGTTGTGGGACCATGGTCCTCATAGTTCCTGGTTCCCTAGATACAGGGAATCCTAGTTAGGGGTCAGGATCTATGTATGTGATCGTTAGGTGTTATTTATCATTTATTTTTTTTACCATATTTATTTACCATTATAAACAACTGTAAAAATGTAATGGAATCAGGCGTGACGTTGCGGAAATACATCTCAAAACTGAAAAAAGCGCAATTGTTCAGCGGAATTACACTACATATTTTCATTGTTTCAAGTTCAAAAATGTAATTGAAATGCTAAACCAACTTACGTTACCTATCTATTTTATGTTACTGTTATTGTTTTTTTATTACTATGTACTTTAGGCACAGAATACCTTGGGTTAATTGGTGCAGATCTAACCTTAGGTTAATCGTAAGTAAAAGTTCACACAAGTTCCCCTGACCCACACTCGCTATCGTTTAAAAATAATTGTAATTTTCTTTTCCTACAGAGGCAAACATATGTTAATTAATTAAAAATTTTGTTGATAACACCGTCCATATACATTTTTTGTCTACAGTCCTGCACTTCTGGGTTGTCTGGAAGAGATCGCTTTGAGCGATAAGACCGCCCATTGTGACGCTAGTATTGCGTTAATTGTTATTTTAGATTTTTGTATCTTGGTGTTATAATAAAGAGTTGTTCTATTCATATGACTTACCGTTAGAATCACATTTTTTGTAACAGTTGGAGGCGTCCACAAAGTTCGTGGCTGCATCATGTCTGACACCAGCCTTGAGATGGAGCTGCGCTGCGAGACAGAAGGCCTGCCCTGCTTGTGCCCACTTCTTGGCCATTTTGAACAGGTTAGCTGCACGGAGGTAGCAGTCTACGGCTTCTTCGACTTTGGACGAGCCACTGTATGGGAGAATTCTTTGTGTGTAGTAATTTACTATTATCTTGACGATGACAAAACCACATTATCCTATCCTACTTCCTGCTAATATTATAAATGTAAAAGTGTGTGAGGATGGATGGATGTATGTTTGTTTATTAATCATGCATTTCATGTAATTGAATGATTTGACGAACCGGTTGTTTGCCTGTTGGTAAGCAATACACCCATAATTTCTTCTTTTTTAAGTACTTATCATGTGTTTTGGTAAGCAAAAAGGTAAGTGCATATTGTATTGTGTGTGTTAAGCAAGAGCTTACAGTAGTCAAGCACAACATGCATAACAATAGCACAGCTGTGGTATGTATTGCCTATTTCATTATTACGCATACATGGTGTAATTATCTCATGTGGGAATTTTTGGATGTGTTTGGCAGTGAAGTTGCATCATGAAAAGAAGTATCTAGACCTAGTCCAAAGTAATACTTTTTAAGTTCATAGCCTGCCTGAGGTAAAACCATTTAGATGCCAAAAGTGCTTGAGAACTATTCTTTCTTTCATCTAAAAAAGTAAGATGTCGAAGTAGGTGCATGACCAGATATCACATAGTGACCATACTGTATGGCCTATACAGGAATTAGTTGGTAGATATTGTAGGAAGGTTTAAATAATTGTTTTTGATTTGTAAGATTGTTAGAAAATGAAATTTTAGACATTCATAAAGAATTCACTTATGTTACCAGTGGGTTTATATCAATTGCCTATCCCATCTTTTACAGGCAAGTGAATGCGATTAAAATATTTGGTATAAACTAGAATAATCGAATATGGAAATTCCATTAATTCACCAGGAGCTCTAATAAAACGGCGTAAGATACCAGTGAAAAAGAACCTTGTAGGCTAAGCGAATATTGGTCCTATAAGTATCATGCTTTATAGAGTGGTAAGATTCATCATTGCAAAACAACGGGGAGTGCTAATTAGAGCTCTAGACACTGATATGATTCGGACTAATTTTTTGCGACATTATCGCATACCTACAGTGCCAAAAACTAATTGTAAAAATTTACATTTCTAACCCAATTTGAAACAACAAATTGATTTAAATTGAAAACTTTACATCCAAATGTTATTTCCAAAAATACAAAACACTTTAATTAGGGCTGAAGTTGGAAAGTATCACAGGTAAAAGGTGAAATTCATTGTTCTTACCCGAAAAGCGACCCGAGGAAGGATTTCGATGAACTCAACTTCTTCTCCGCCTCAGCCATCAGCTGCATAGCTTTCTGTTCGTTATCAGCCATGTTTCTGGCTTTTTAACACTATTTCACGAAGAAAACGTCCTGATTTCTCTTGAATTTTACAATTTATTGACAAAATGTCGTCAGCGACCCTGTGCGAAAATCCGTCGCTGTCATCGATTGATTTGGTGATGCCAGATGTAAAAAATTAATTGTGAATGTAAAGTGTGCTCTACACTAGACAAGTCGCTATATCGATTGGTGGCTAGGCTGACTCCAAAATCTACCTTTTAACCATTGATTGTGGATTAGCAATGGATAGACTGACAGCGTAACCCTTTTGGAAAGCAATAGTTTTTATCTCGGAGGAAGAACCTCTGAGGTTTTTATCTCCATCTGAGAGTTTTTGTCATTTTTTGTTGCAGTGTTTACCACACCTATGAAAAGTTCTCCCATTCGCTTGAATGAAATGTGATTCGTACTTCGAGTATATTTTATTTGAGGATACGTAGTATCTCTGATTCTTACTGTGTGTTTAATATGTACCTTTATTTGAATATACGCTTCAAGAAAATAAAGACTCATGTTTCGGCGTCTGCCACTTATGCCGGGTCACAGGCTACTGACTGTAAGAGTTTCATGTGCGTAGGCAAAACAGTTCTTTCTCTATCTAAACTTAAAATATAAAATGAAACACTTTTTTAAACTTTTAACTTTATTGTGTCATTGATAGATAGATAAATCGATCGCCTCGCTATTGCGACCTTTACACTTTTGAAAGCATTTTCGTCTGGAGCTGTTCCTAACGCAAAATATCCTAAGATTATATTTTTATAATGTTGGTATAGGAAATCACTCCTAATAAAAATATATTCACCAAAACATCACATTGCAGTTTATACAGCCAAGTGACGAGACGAGCAAATCTCTTGTCTTAATCGCTTGTTTTCAACCATCCATAACAATTTCCAGTGCCACATCGGACTTTGATTTGCAAAATCGTGTACGGCACTGGTTTGTCTTGATTTTACCTAGGTACTTACATACCTACTTTTTATGTTTTATACAATAAAGTGCAACATGATATTAATTTAAGTACAATTATCTCCAGCTAAATAATTTAGTTTTAACAGCTATACATAATCCTTTATAGACACCTATAGATAGTGCTAGTAATACTGTGACACGAAATGTGTTAATGCTAGTTTTTTAATTATAATAAATACAGACTGACTGCTAGATCATTTTTGATAGTATTGTCATTGGAATGAGAGGTAAATAGAGTCCTATCTTTACAAATAAATACATAGGTAATTATTAGATCTAATTGTAGTGAAAAATAAAGCTATTAGAATTTGTTTCCGATTTAGAGGCTCGTACTGGACCCATGGGTAAAAGCATTCAAAAAGGGCGAAAACTCAAAATAAAAAGCATAAAATAATATTAATTGATTTATTTTCATAAATAAACTAAATTGGATATCTAAAGACGCGATAAATCTAGCAAATAACGTAGCAGAGGTTTATTTACATAAAACATAACTCATCGATAAAAATAAAAGAATAAAATGTACAACTTAAAATTTTTAAGGGTATGAGTACTAAAATTAATTCATAAAATGTGGTAGACCTAATATTTTTCTCTTATAAAATGAACAATAATGTAGACCTACAGCGAATTCTACTGTTTGTAACGAGACGGCTCGACGATGCATCACAGCATCTATTGAAACAATACAGTACGGCCAACTGAATAACATTACAAACGACTAAGCACTGGATTTCATCTGGCAAGTCCAATTAAAACGAATCAACCAGCAGTGTTGCCACAATAAGATTACAAACGAAATATTGCACAAAAAGTACTAGCAATCGAAAAAAAACATTATCTCATACAAAACTGCAAATGATATTCAATATCATTAATTTGGACTCTCAAACTAGTTCTTAGAGACATGTTCTAGAAGCCGACTTCAACTTTAGGACACCTTCACACTTTAATATACAAATCTAAGATACATTTTGCTTCTCTAAAGGTGTCCAATAAGCTAGGTCGTACACGTAAAGGGTAAAATTAGCACTATGTACTATGTGAAACGACTTATTTCATTTATTTACAAACTCTATTGAACCGCACTGACGCATTCTGAACTCTAACATAATTTATAGAATAACTTGTATAATTTCTTAATATAAAGTGTTTAACCGCTACAGATTTATGTGAACATTAGATTTATTTATTTATTATTCTACACCAAACTTATGTGCAGCAGCGATGCTACCATACGATCACATTTTCTAAAAAAAAAAAATTTTGACGTGACAAAATGGCAACATTTTGTACAATACTTTGTCCAAACGATAGAAAAATATATATGTTTTTTAAATATAAATAAAGCCTATTTTTAATACTTTGAAAAAATTATACAGTCTTTAGAAAACAAAATATCACATGAAATGAATCAATATTTTAGGACATTTGTACAAAGTATTGTTCTCATTATGAATAGAAAGGGCGTAGATTATATAATCATAAATAGTTGTATATATTTTTGGCAATATCCAACTGCGAAATTTCATAAAAAAAATTACACATACATTCATTTGTAAATCATTTAATTATATCTCATTAAACTCTTGAATCTAACACGAACAACCAAGCATTTGACTTTTCTTTTGTAAAACAGAGCAAAAACAGGCTGCGCTTACATGATTTTGGATATTTAGAAGCCACGGTTCGAGGCAGCTGATCTTATACAATTTTAAACTTGTTTTTGTATATTTTTATCTGTTGGATAGTAACCATACGGGGCATACAAAGCACCTAAGTATATAAATATATTGACAACATCAATTATATAAATGTACATCTGTAACAGCTAATTCCCATAACAATCTAGCGACATAACCATCTATTCATAATATAGTTCATGAGGATTACATCTTTACATAAAAAAATGGAAAATGGTTGGAAAATAAAGTGAAAAGGAACAGTTTTGAGAACGAACGGACTTGAACCCGCGGCCACATGGCGCCGTTACCAAATAGGCTATCATGGTCCTGAAATGTTTCTACTCTTCACGTCTAACTGGGAAGTTATGAATATATACGTACTTTTGTAGTAACAAAAGTTTTTAAGCTAATGAAGACACTAAATAGTGATATTTATTCATGTAGAGTAACATTATTTAAGTTTGTTTCATTTCTACATAAAACTAATGAAAGGTGAAAAAAAAATTGATTTTAACTTTTTAAAGGATTTTAGTACCATTTTAATAAATTACGAGTTAACATTATCTTAACACCAAGAAATCAGTTTAGAATTGTAGAAGATATGATATGGTGTTACCACACACTACTTTAAAAGTTACCGAATCTTTTTAATATATTGTAGGTATTAAGAAGCGTTAAAAAAATATTAAACAGTACATAAATAGTGGTATTTATACTTTTGTACAATATGGAATGTGATGTGTATTACAATTCAGAAAAGAAATAAATATTTTTTTCATAAGTAACATTAAATTTTCGCACCGTATTCATAAGAAAATTTCATTTAAATAATTCATAAGTTAAACAAGAAAATAAATATGATTTTCTAATTGTGATTTGAATTTGTCTCCGAATAAATATATATAAATATTATGGCCCGTACACACGAAAATATAAATCTATTTTCAATAGTATATACCACTACACAAAGTGGTAACATTTATTCCTTGTTTACAATTCGCTAACTAAAATTTGACTAAAGTAATATACTCCAAATTAACATTTGTATAATAATGAAATGAAAAATGGAATAATTAAGCTTTATATTGGAGACCAGTCCATTCACCATAATTATTATTATTTTCAACAGTTGTGTGTTTATGATTTTATTTATATTCCTCGTAATGATATTGCAATTCGATACGGATATAATCGTATACTAAAATCGGTTAAACAAACAATTCCCGATTTTCTAGCTGTAACGTCGAATGACCAGTATTAATTTCAATTTTTTTACATTTTTGTAATATAAGAATATTTTTGTTACATTTGTAACAATACAAAAAGTTGGCGTAACGTACCTCCTACTGTAACATAACAGTACACACAGCTTGTAACGTAACAAAACTGTTGTAACATAAGCCATCTGTGAGTTCTTACCAAATATATCGGCGCGGAATCGACCATTGCATTACAATAACAGCAGCTACATCCACAATGAAATCAATCGCGGAGATTCTGTTTTACTACCAAAACCGACCGCGTTCAAAACGCTTAAGGGCTTGCTTGTATTTATTTGACAGCGAAACTTTCGCCGATTTCGCTCCGACTTACGAGCGAATACCGATTCCGCGCCGACAAACGAGACCCTACACTACTCTTTAACTCGTACGTACATAAGCGTGAACCAAACTGTAAGTTCGTTAGTTTAACTGAACTGGTTGCCGGGCTGCGGTGGCACAGCGGGTCGGATGGGCGCTTGCATGCCCATCGGCATCATGGGGGCTCCGGTCATGCCCATTACCATCCCTGGCTGTTGCTGGAAAGACGGAGATGGGGTATTTGAATCGTTGTTTATGGTACAGAGACTTGTTTCTTTGAAAGTTTTGTTTACAATGGCAACACTCGATGGAAAGAGGCAGTTTTGATTATCTGTGGCAATTTTTATTGGGAAATCAAATCGTCTCGGATATTTAATGCAAGTATGACATTTTTAAACAAATTACTTTATGTAGATAGACAATACAAGAAGGTTAAAATACTGAGACGATCAAGCAAACTCATTGAAGAACAACAGATCATACTCAAAACATGCTCAAAAATTCATATCCATGCTCGAACGCTATCAAAACTAGTCCAGCCTTACCTTCACGACAGGAACAGTTGAAGAACCAAGAGATCTATTCTAACAGTGGGATGAAGCAAATACTACAGGTTTCAAGGAAGAGGGTAGTACTAAAACTAAGCATTAAAAAAACTCAGCAAACTTACCATCACATAATGTGGGGGGTGATATGCGTGGGTCAAAGTATGGGCAATGGACGGTAAGGTCATGCCAGGTCCCTGCAAAACGCAAAATAAAAAGCATGCTACGGGATGACAGAAACGCAAACGGGGTAGGATTATCAGCTTTAAGTTCTTAAAGTAACTTTTAGCAAAAGTGTGAACAGAATGTGTCAGTTGTAGCGTAAATGCGACATTTAAAGCGATAGCTTGGAAATAAGAAATTAAAGGTGTTTCGGATCTTTACAAGTCACTTTAGCTAATAGATTAGATTAGATTAGATAACGCTTTATTGTTACACAACAACATGAAATAAATAACAAAACAATACTTAAAGCTAAAGTGTTACAATGGGCGGTCTTATCGCTTATAGCGATCTCTTCCAGACAACCTTTGGATGGAGAGGACCCAAAGAAACTGTAAGGGACGGTGGTGTTGTGCATAAACAAACTAACCAGTATAAGCATAAAATAATAATATCATATACAGTCTATATAATCGTAATAATATAATAATAAATAAGTAAATATAATTATAATATAGGTACCTAGGTACCAGAAAAAACAAAAGAAAAAGTACATATTCATAATAAAGTAAACATACCTATATGTAATAAAATAGATAATATATATATATATATATATATATATATATATATATATATATACATAGATAATAAACAGTGTTAAACAGATAAAAACAGAACTACCGACAGTCAGAACTTCAGAGTAGCAGGCTGCAGTTACGTAGCATAAAGCTTTTTGATGCTATTTTTAAATTTGTTAAGAGTTTGCGCACGCCTTATGGATACCGGTAGAGAGTTCCACAGGCGTACGGCTTCCACAGTGAAAGAACCATCATAGAAGGTACTGCTATGCGAAGGAGTTTTCAGTGCGAGATTTTCTGATGACCTCAAAGAATGCAAATTGGAGCTGTGAAGGAATTCAAAACGTTCCTTGAGATAGCGCGGGGACTTAGGATTGAACAATATATTGTAAAGGAGAGAGAGTATGTGAGTATTCCGGCGAAGTCTTATAGGGAGCCACTTGAGCTTAGAACGGAACTCGGATACGTGATCATATTTGCGTAGTCCAAATATAAATCTTATACAAAAATTTTGAAGACGCTCAAGTTTATTCAGCTGGTCCTCAGTGAGATCTAGATAGCAGGCGTCCGCGTAGTCGAGAATAGGAAGCAGAAGAGATTGAGCTAGAGCAATTTTAGTGGCAGTGGGTAAAAAGTTACGTAATCTCTTCAATGAGGCTGCAGACGCGTACAATTTGCGACTGGTGGCTTGTAACTGTGGGCCCCAACTCATACAACGATCCATGATCAGACCCAGATTTTTCACGGACTCGCTAAAAGGAAGTGCAACCCCACCAAAGTTAACCTTAGGAAGCATCTGCCAGTCCACCTTAGAGATAAGCCTAGAGCTGCCTACAATCATCACCTGAGTCTTGATAGGATTAACTTTCAGGCCATAGGCTCTGCTCCAGTCTGCTATGCGAACCAAATCGGTGTTTGTGGTTAGAATTGCATCTGACAAATTTTCAAGAGAAGCTTGTGAATATATCTGAAGATCGTCTGCATATAAGTGGTAGGAAGAAGAAAGATTTTTTGAAATTGAATTTATAAAGATTGCAAAGAGAAGAGGGGAGAGCACACCGCCTTGCGGAACGCCAGCAGACGTATCACACCAAGAAGAGTAATTTTCTTCAAGGCGGACTCGCTGCCTGCGTCCGTACAGGTAACTGTGAAACCAATCAACTGCCGTTGGAGATATGTTAATGGAGCGGAGTAAAGCAAGAAGTATATCAAAATTAACAGTGTTAAACGCGTTACTGAAGTCCAACAATGTTAGTACCGTTAAATGGCTATGTTCCATGCCAAGGCGAATGTCGTCAGTTATTTTGACAAGAGTACTAACTGTGCTATGGCCAGGACGGAAACCGGATTGGAGAGGATTAAGAAGATCATGGAAAGAAAGGAATTTGCTAATTTGATTGTGGACGAGACGTTCAAGAACTTTGGATAGGAAAGGGAGAATTGATATAGGGCGGTATTCGGAGAAAGATTTAGGATTCGATTTTTTAGGTAAGGGAATAATCTGAGCGTCTTTCCAGATAGAAGGAAATACACCGTAGGAAATGGAGTTATTGAAAATGAAACAGAGGACGGGAAGGATTATGTCAAGGATTGGTACTAACATGTTGCGACTAATACCGTCACCACCTACTGCGTTTGAGGAGATTGACAGTACGCTCTTCTTAACATCACAAGCGGATAGTTGATTAAAAACAAAAGGAGAGTAGTCAGGGGTTGGTAGGTTCGAAATATAATGTATTGTATTATTTTTATCTGAGACATTAATGTCAGATGAAGAAGAAAAGTGGAGATTAAGAGAATCGATGTTTAGGTCGGTTGGAATAGAGTTCTGACGTGATTTACCAATCCCAAGTGACCTGAGGAATTTCCAAACTTTGGCTGGATCTTCATTCTCGACAGATTTATGGACATGGCGGCGTAGAGCATCCCTACACACTATATTGCAGCGATTTCGGGCTTTAGAATATTTGATTTTGTTTAGCTCATTTGGGCGACATTTGTATTTGCATTTAGCAGCAGCTTTTTTGTGCATGAGCTGTTTGATATCTGCAGTAAGCCAGGGTGCTGGTAGGTGTTTAAGTTTAATGGCCCGCAAGGGGGCATGTTTGTCGTACAACTGCGTAATTAAGGAGTTAAAGATGGCAACTTGATCATCTACAGTCTCAGCATTGATCACTGGAGACCAATCAATGTTGCTGCAATCACTAAGAAAAGCATCCTGATCCATACCACTAAAATTGCGCTGAAGAAGAATTTTGGGTTTAGCTTTAGGAGGACGAATTTTATATGACAAGAAAACAAGATCGTGATAAGAGAAGGCATCAGCCGAACATTGACCGTGCTTTGCAACATGCTGGGGGGATGCCACTATAAGGAGGTCAAGAAGAGACGGGGTACAGTTTGGAAAATGATGAGTAGCACTGAGGGGGAGAATGTGCAAATTGCTGGATTTGATGACGGATTCAAGGGAAGAAGAACGATAATCGTTTTTGAGAAGGCATGTGTTAAAATCACCCATGATAATGGTATGGCTATATGAAGGCAAAAGATCTTCCAACATCTTTTCAAAAGAAGAGAAATAATTAATTCTTAGGGAAGGGCTATAGTAGACTCCGAGTAGGATTTTAGAATGCGATAAAAGTACTTCTACGAATAGATGTTCGCCGGCATTGGAAGGAGGTGGCTGTGCTGAGGTGCTAATCACGGAAAAGGGAATATGCGATCGAAGATAAATAGCTACCCCACCACCGCCACAGCCAGTACGATCATTGCGTATTAGGTGAAAGCCAGGCAGAGAATAGGAGATTGTAGGTAGGCATGGTTTAAGCCACGACTCGGAGACTAAAATAGCATGAAGGTTATTGTGGTTCAGGGACGCCAGCATATCAGAGTAATGAGCCGGAATACTTTGCGCGTTAATGTGAATCACGTTGAAGTTTTTAGGTACATCAGAAAAAATTGTTTCAATATTATCGGACAGTGAGGGGATTCTTACAAAACTGTCGTCACTGCTTATATGAGAGGAAAAAGATAAAAAAATTTCATTATCACTGTCTGCATCAGATACAGACATCGTTAAAAGATAAGTAATATAAAATAATATAAATACAATATGTAAGAAATAAAATAATATATACCTTATTATATACTTAAAAAATTAAATAGTCTAAATGTAAAAACTAATAGAATTCTCCACCTGCCGGTTTGTGTCTTGAGATCAATACATAGTATTAAAACTAGATCAGAAATAAAAATAAAGGTACAGTACAGTACATACCTATTGTAAATTTTAAAACACAAAAGCACAAACAAATTTTTAAAAACTCAGTTCAATGGCACTGGCAATAACTTGAATATACAATCGCGAGAGATTCAATTAGTTTGGTCAACATTTCAATTAACAATATATGCAGTTATAATAAATGTAGTATAGGTAGATATAGCATGCTAGAGCACACTCAAGATTTTTTTAATGTGACGGACCTCTAATATAAAAATAATTTCTCAGTTACAATATTTCTCATAAAAATAAGTTTGTGTATTGAACTAGTAAAATGTTTATAAAGACAATAATTAAGAAAAAAAATACATTCTTTATTTTTTCTTTAACTGTTTTTTTCTTGTTCAATTGTTTAATGGTATTTTCTCTTAGACGTATAAGGAAATATTGTTATGTACTTTTTAGTGTTATTTACTCATAGACTAGGAAACCTCAAACTCACCATAATCATATGAAATGTATCTACAAATACACGGTATGTGATTTCACAAAATATACCTTACTATTTACACATGTCTAAGCATAAATAAACTTTTCGAACGAATATAGTAATACGTCGGTCTAAAGTAGATTCATTTATAAATCATATTTTAGCTTGAACTATTGAACTCTGGCGTCACTTTAAAGAGCAAATGTTTTATAGAACATTTTCTGTGCGTCTTGCTACATTGTCGACCGAATCATAGCTTATCATGAGAGGTTGCCGACAAGCTCAAACTAAACGCAAGAATTGCCAAGCACAAACATACTTATATAAAAAAAAAGACGTGTGGCACTCGGAGACTGCCGCGGTAAAGCTATTGCATAGCATTTGGAGTGGAGGTGTTAGGTTATTTTCGTTACGGAATTTCTGGATTCGGTCTCCACGCGCAAGGCCCGCGATAGAAGCTATGCAATAGCTTAAAAACTAAAGAATCGAAGTTGGACTACTAAAAACGGACAAACACGAACCTACTAATTAAAAAAAGACGTGTGGCACTCGGAGACTGCCGCGGTAAAGCTATTGCATAGCATTCGGAGTGGGGGGTGTTAGGTTATTTTCGTTACGGAATTTCTGGATTCGGTCTCCACGCTCAAGGCCCGCGATAGAAGCTATGCAATAGCTTAATAACAAAAGAAAATTAAAATTTGAACACAAAAACGGTCAAACGCGAACCTACTCATAAAAAAAACAAAAGAAATGAAATTGGAAAACGATAATGATCAAACGCAAACCTACTCATAAAAAAGAAAAAGAAAAGTGAAACAAAAATAGTCGACCGCGAACATATTCATAAAAAAAATGTAATTGGAACAAAAACGGTCAAACGCGAACATACTCGCAAACAAGAGACAAAAAAATGGTGCTCTAAGGTTTCCTAGTCTACGCCTCTACGCGTGTCTACTCTAACTACGTACCATGGGCCTGTAGTTGGCTCCAGTCGTGGCCTGCATCGGCTGGGGGGTCCACGTAGCGCCCGGCTTGCCGGCGTTCTTCGGCGAGTTCCATTGCATCGGTCTAGTCGGGAGTGACGTCAGCATCGTATAGCGGGTGGAAACGTGAATGAAAGCTGGGTGATCGAGTGTCTACCGACTACGCTACTAATGTGTGGAATTTTACGTTGACTAGAAGAATCGGACGGAGGGACAGAAGCATCACTCCGCAAAGAAATTTAAACAAATAGCGACTCTTGCTATGACGCAATAAAATTCAATTCAGCTCGCGTAGCGCTGCATACCTTTACCTACTATAGTCATAAGATATTTATTAAATAGGCACAAAAATGCATTTGAACGTCAAATACACCTAACACAAATCAATTAAAATATTAAGGTTTGGAAACTATCGTGAGTCGAAATATTCATTATTATAAATATAAACGGCTACGCTCACGTTATGATTGTGTCGGAATAACTCCGACTAGGTTGGAAAACCAGGAAACCTGGTCGGAGTTATCCGACACAATCATAACGTGAGTGTAGCTGTCATTTAAGATATCTTGACTTTGAAACAAAGAGGTAAGCATGTCTATATATTTCTTTCCCATACTCAGATTGAAGTCCGGTCTCAGAAAAGAAATGCGAAAATTGACTATCATCATCGACTGGCCACATCATCGCTTCACATCAGGCGAGATAGTGGCCAAACATGGAGCTATTAAGCGTAAAAAAAAACTCTACCAGCGCTTCGGAAATACGCCCGCTAATGAAGAACCTTTGAACTTTCAGACAGCCATAGTAAATGCCACACATTTGTCAACGTAGCGTAATAGCGATGAAACACTTGATTACGCCCTCTGAACTTTTGTAGCTGTGCTATTACGGGATACAACTTAAAGGATAGGATAAGATAGGACTTGGGACTAAAAGTGTGCTTGTGCATTATTAATAAAATAATTATTTTTTACAAAAAAACAATAACCGACTTCAATGTATCTTCGAAGTCCAAGGTCAAATATCGATTAAAATTATATGGGACCACGTAGCTATACTGAACCTAACGCAAAAAGAATTTGACAAATCGGTTCATAAATGACGGACTTCTTAGGTAACATAAAAAAAACAATCGAACAGAGAACCTTCTCCTTTTTTGAAGTCGGATAAAAAACGGACTCGCTAATAATGAGCATAAAACATACAGTATCTTTGGTTTTAAGATTTAGACACGGTTTACATGTTTTAAGTCCCGCTGTCATTCACGTTTCCAATTCTTGGCTGTCCTTTTAATCAAAGAGTATAAAGGACAGCGAGCCAATGTAATAATTAAATAAATTAAAGATCTCTTTTAACCGTTTCACAATTACACTAACAACTTTACTGTTTGTCTAAAACACACACACATGAAACAATCTATAGAGAATAGTCCAGTAAATTTAGTTATGTTATATCAAGATGGACCGAAGGGGATGATATATATACCAATGCGTAGGGAAATATATACCAATTACAAACTGGGCCCTAATTCACTATGACAACTTGGCGATTCCTTGCTTCAAGGAAACGTCGACTCCTTCATTAATAAACGACATCTGCGAAATTTGTATTCTCTATGACGCGTCATATATATGAATATATGAATGCGTCATAGAGATGTCGTTTATTAATGAAGGAATCGACGTGATTACGCCAAGTTGTCATAGTGAATTAGGGCCCAGGGTCTCTTTAAGACAAGAGTGAATAGGCACCTCATGGGCAAACGTGCTCCACCTTAGACCGCAACTACGCTTACCATCAGGTGAGTTGTTGTGAAACGTGAGCCCATTTAATCATAAAAAGGGAAAAATTATCATATCAAAATGGATAGGAAAATATAGCTGCACGTGGATAAGAAAAACTAATTAAGTGAAAAGAATAGTAGATTGTATCATAAGGGAGCAAAATAATATTTTTACGGCGAGGGCGCTTTTTTGAATCCAGAGCGAAGTGAGGGATTCTAGAGTAGAATCCCGAGCGTAGCGAGGGATTCTTTAGTAGAATCCTGAACGTAGCGAATATCAAAAAAAAAGTATCATAAGGGAGCAAAATAAAAATATTATTTTGCTCCCTTATGATACAATCTACTATTTCCGCTGAGTTATTTTGTTGCGGTGATTCGAAAAGTTTGCGCATGGCGCGCATCACGTGACTGGGGCTCGGCGCCATTAGACGATCAGCTGATCGTTAGGCGAAAAAGGAAAATAACTTAAAAATATAATTGTAAATAAACGGCGCATTATTTCGCCTGCATTCACAACTTCGTATCACAGGGAATTATGAAATCTACAATCTGATATTTTTTTATAATTTTACCGATCCAGAGGCAGCTTAAATATTTTGATATGATAATCAGGGGATTTTCCCCTACACATTGGTATATTTTTCATCCCCTGCGGTCAAACTTGATATAACACATAAATAAACCTACATTGACTGGACTAGAATCAAAGTCGTAAAAAAGATCTTTAAGTACTAATCATTGATAGTCGAATTCAATAGAAAATCTAACTAATTCACTTCACAACTGGCATTAAGTTTCAGGCAGGAGTTGTCTGCAACTTGTCAAACTTTAACTACTACGTCACTGAGTATTGGATTGTTGAAAAGGGTGTTTGTCACCGCTTCAAAATAATTTCATTCAAGCGAATACTACCTATGATACAGTTATGTAGGATGACTTAGTTACAATTAGAAATTAAAGGGTTTACTAGTTTAGGAAGACTTTAACATTATTTTAAAATGTCCTCTCATTATTTCCTCTCATTACTGAATGACGAGGCGAGCTGGTCGTTTGCCTGATGGTAAGCAATACGCCAGCTCATAACAATAACAGCACCACACAGAACTTTGTTTTGCAAAATCCTGCGCGGCGCTGCACTGCGCTCGTTACCCTGAGACAATTAGCTGTTGAGTCTCATAATGCTCAGTAATTTCGCTCACTACAATGCCCTTCAAACCGGAACACAGTAAGGCTTGCGCACTACTGCTTGGCTGTTAAATAACTGGCAAAGCAGTGGTACCCACCCAGACGGCTGCTCGCATACGAGAAACCTACCACCAGTTAGTTACCAATATTGTCAGAGAATCTTTCACGACTCTTCTTTCTCAAACTGGAACACAGTAATGTTTGCACACTACTGCTTGGCAGTTCAATACTTGGCAAATATGTGGTACTTCCCAATGTGGACCCTTGCAGAAGGCACCTACCACTAATATGTTAAAATAACTACATATCACTGGATGCTGTTATTTATTTAGTTTTAAAGTGTATATAAAAAATGTAAAAACCTCAAAGATGTAAATTAAAGTACAATCACATATAATAATGTTTAAAAATTACTGAAATAATTTCACTGTATCTCTAAATCATCCTACATACGATATTAAGCTAGCAAACATTCTAGAACAAAGAAAAACACTCACTTCTGCGCCTGAGCTGTTTTGTTGATACTCAAGTTGTTAGCCAACTGAGCGAGCGAAGAATCCAGATCGCCTGTCAGCACTTTCCCTTGTTGCTGCTGCTGACCTGAAGATTGAACTTTGTTATTATAGGAGTAAAGTTGGATTTGGCATGACGTTTGTGAATGCGTGTAGGCGAGGGTGTTGTGAAGACTACTCACGATTGGCTGAAAATAATTTTCTGGATAAAAAAAAACACCAGCGAAAAAACGGAGGCGAAAATATAAAGTATGTCATAAGTTCCATTCAATTAACAAGTTATGAATGGCATGGATCATTTTGAAAACTGGGATTCTATTGGATAAATTATAAATACTCGAGTGAAAATATGGGATTCTCTTAGATACATTTTAAATGCTCGCGTGAAAAAATGGGATTCTCTTGGATAAATTATAAATGCTCGAGTGAATAAATAGGATTCTCTTGGATAAATTTGAAATGCTCGAGTGAAGAAATGGGATTCTATTGGATAATTATTTATATTTGAAAGGATTGCGAAACAAGCTTTATAGAGGGTCACACCGTCGTGCAAACATCGATGATTAGCAAATGTGCTACAATGTATTGGATTTGCTAGCGTAGTCAAATTAGCGATGGGGGTTCGAAAGACATTCGTTACATATTGCGTAAATTTATGAACAATGATGTTTCCTAACATGAATGCTGGCCGCAAACTGAAAAGTACGAAAGCTAAAACAAAAGACGACACAGAACGAAAAAAATAACGAATCAGCCATGCTATAAACTAAACATCGTGTTATAAAAAAAACAGCGTATGTACAGATTAATAAGGCAAACCTGTGCACTGTGAAAAACTATAAAGCACACATATTACTGGCAACTAAAAAACGGCCATTTTCAAATATCGAACCGCTTGTCGGCATCATCGGTTGGCGGGCGGGCGAGCCGAACATTCCGCTCATTGGTTGGCCCATCTGCATCGACATGACGTCACTGAATGGCTGGGACGCCATTGGCTGCTGCGTGATTGGCTGTTGAGATTTTGCCGGGGAGCCTCCTAGGGACATGCGCATGACGTCCTCGAGGTCGTCGAACGCAGATTTAGGTTGCGGGGGGAGGGCAGGAGGAGGAGGGCGGGCGGGGGACGCGGACATCGGCTGTGTTGGGTCTCCCATACCCATGAATGGGTTCGCGGCGGCAGCTTGCATAAGAAACGGATAGTTTAGACGCCTTCAATATACATATACCAACACCATAGAATAGAAAAGTTCAAATTACAATACAAGCTATTCTGAAGGCAAAAATGCACGTATTCCAATCTTATTCTATCATTCTAGTGTTGTTGTTGCATATCCAGTGAAATCCCGGCATTATTTAGAATGGCAGTATTACTCAATATTAGTTGCTATACTGTCAGAATAGCTTAAGAAAAATCAGTTTATTAAAAGAAAAATTACTGAGAGAATATACAAAAGTTGCCATGCGATATGACAGCAATAATCCGTTAGGGCTGCTATCACTATTTGTAAACGCCACTAGTACTTATTAATCTTGCTACTACTAGTTCGACATTTTGAATATTAAAATTAATAAATGTATCGTAAATATCCATTCGTTATCAATTCTAACCATCCACAATGAGACAAAACCGATTTTTATTAAAAAACTATTGCTGTCACAGTCACATGGCAACCCCAATCCATCGCCTCACCTGCCGAGTCAGTGTTATCGAATACGTTAGAGAAGTTAGCTTCGGGCACGAACGCGCCGTTTCCCTGCTGCGGTTGGAACGCCGAGAAACCGTTGGTGGGCGCGCCCCACATGCCGCTCGCTGGCGCCGCGGGCGCAGCGGGTGACGGCGCTAGAACGGGTTGTAGTGAAAGCTTTGGGACTAGGTTACGGTTGCGTTGGGACATGTTACAACGTACTTCAGAGTCAGCTAGGTTACGATTGCGCTGGGACATGTTACAACGGATTTCAGAGTCAGCTAGGTTACGGTTGCGTTGGGACATGTTACAACGGATTTCAGAGTCGGCTAGGTTACGATTGCATCCTCGTCGCCACTGGGAAATTCCTAGCCAGGGAGCGAGCAAAGGAAAAGCAAGTATACGTTAGCACAGATATATTTCGAATGAGCGACACATACACCTACCCTCTAGTACAATTATTATATCGGTAGTCGGTGCTTACCCTCACACACTAGAGACATGTTACAACGGATATCAGAGTCGGCTAAGTTACGGTTCCGTAGGGACATGTAAAAACGCATTTCTGAGTCGGCTAGGTTACAATTGCGCTGGGATATGTTACAGCGTACTTCAGAGTCGACTAGGTAATGATTGTGCTGAGACATTTTATAAAGGATTCCAGAGTCGGCTAAACGAAACGAAAGTTTGTGTGTGTGATGTTTGTTACCACGTATCACAGTAACTACTGAACCGATTTTGATGAAATTTGGAATATCGATAGTTTAAATACTGAATTCAAAAATAGGCTATGTTAATAGTTACGGTTGCGTTGGGACATGTTACAACGGATTTCAGAGTTGGCTAAGTTACGATTGCGCTGGGATATGTTACAACGGATTTCAGAGTCAGCTAGGTTACAATTGCGCTGGGACAATGTTACTGTACTCTTGCAACGTTTTCAGAGTCGACTAGGTTATGATAGCGCTGGGACATGTTACAACGCAGAGTCGGCTCGGTTACGATTGCGCTGGGACATGTTAATTTTTTCAGAGTCGGCAATGTTTTTTTTTTTTTTTTTTCCTGTCCCGGCGCCATGGCCGGGCCCGCGAGCTAAGGTCCCTAACATGATCAGGGGTTTTCTTTATTTAATGTCTATTCTAACGTTTTCTTAATTATTAATTACATTTTTCGACTCTACTAGTTCTTATATGTTACAATGTTTTATTACTGTTTTATACCATTACTTAATATTATCTTAATCTATGCTGCAATACAAATATGTAGACAATATATATATTCAGCATAACTTATCTAGCTCTTATTTCTATTTATTACTCTATTTGTTAATTTTATACAATATTCTATAAAACTATGACGTATGTCTTTATCCGTTAAAATTATACTAAAGTTTTCTACTTTCATTTTAAGCCCTATAATTTGCTCTATTTCGTACCTCTCCAGACCATACGCAGGGCACTCCGTCAGTATATGACTTACTGTTTCTGGTATTCCAGGCTCACAGATGCACGATGGGTCTTCCTTACACTTAAAACGGTTTAGGTATTCGGAAAACCCACCGTGCCCTGTCAGTATTTGCGTCAGTATTCCGGTTGGTTTGAGTTCCCTAACGATTTTGAATGCTTGGACTGCGTCGGGAAGAAACAATTTTGTGACAGCCGCGGTATTGCTCATTTTATATCTTCGGTTCCATTCGTCAAGCGTCCCCATTCGGATTTGACGCTTGACGAATGAGACCGGACATTGTTCATAGATTGGTTTGGTTTTTATTTTTAGCGCTGCCTCTTTTGCTAACTCGTCAGCCCTTTCATTGCCTTGCAATCCTGCGTGTGCCTTTATCCAATACAATGTTACGCTCTTGTTTTGGTGTTCACAAGCCTTAAGATTTTCACGTGTTTCCACTGCCAAAGGATGAAGGGCGCGTTGATTTGCTATTGTTTCAAGCGAAGATCTCGAGTCGCTGTATATTCCAAACGTTGTTTCTGGGCTGTTCAAAATCTCCCTGGTGGCCTTACATATGGCCAGCAATTCGGCCTGGTAGACTGTGCAGTGGGACGACAGTTTCAATTTACGGCATTTAGTTTCGGCTTCATTGCTCCAGAGAGACAATGAAGCTCCAACTTTGCCGTCAAGAGTCGGCAATGTTACGATATAACCCATCAGAATAAGATCTGTTTGCAATTTAGCTTGTTTCGAACTAAGAATCTAGATAAAAGCTAATGGCCAGGCTAGATTTTGCAGCTTCTTCGAAGCATTTTTTTAACTTGCTTTTTATTACTTTTACATCCTGCTTGCTCGCTTATTTTAGGCTTAGTATTACTCGCATCGCTCGCACTATTTGGAATACCGCATGACATTAAATTGTATAACATCTCTTGATACAAGTGCCTTAATGTGGATGACATTTAGCTGAGAGTGCCATCGTCAACTTCGAGACTTATGCAACCAATGAATGTGGAAACGTTTAGTTACTGTTTGGGCCACGTTCGAAGTATTACGGCACTGTTTTTTTTGCATGTAGATATATGTTTGGGCAGTACTTCGCCTGATGTTAAGCGACGATGTGGCAAAAGATGGAGCTCATAGATCTAAGAAGAAAGCAGTTAAACGACTGTTCAGACCACTCTCCCTAATGGTTAACCGAAGATTATCCTGAAACACGACAAAGTCGCCTATCGGCATGACTTTGTTTGAATCTGAATGTTATGGCTTTGAGGAATTAAGTAAATTGATTAATTAAGTATTTAATTAAGTATTTTTGCTTTCATTACAACCCAACTTTGGATTCATTTGCTTACCTATTTCTTTACAATATTTGTAGTGATCTTGTGCGTAGTATATGTTAACCCACCAACTATTCTAGGGATGTGCGTGTATGTACATGTTAATACAGTTGTATATGTGCAGTATCTATCTATGTGTGAGTTAATAATTTAATATCTAAATTACACAATTAAATAGCTAATAGCATGTCAGTGATTTTTTTGGATTATTTTGACTGTTTCAATTGGTACTATTTTTATATCCTTACATATATTATTTTACTAAGTTTTAAATCTAGTTTTATTGTTTAGTCTGTTAATGTTAAGTTACTTTATTATCACGATTGAGTATAAATTATGTTACAAGAGCGATGACCAATAACTAAATCTAATGTAATCTATTATTAAATGAGTAAATCTATTACTGGTAGAAAGTCAATTTTTTTTTCAAAGCTTTATTTAATCAACAATTAAGATTGAATACACTGGCAAAAGTCATGACGATTTTAAGAGCCATTCATAATCATATAAACTCATTGGTCAAGGAATCATAGACAAAACTTACCATATACTTACTCATTAACGGAAAATATTGGTATGATTTTATTGATTTTTAATATAATAATTTATAAATTACCAAATGTGCAAAATGTTTATTTTTACAGTCCAAAAATAATTTCCAAAATAATACATGGCCTAAAGGACATCGTATCTGGACAAGTAAAAATTAAAAAAATAGTTAATACTGTTAACTTTTTTACACGACTCCGCACGGTTCACGCCTTCAGCCAGTATCAAGAAAATATAAAATTCAAAAACTTTAATTTAGCTTCACAACTTACCACCAAACATATCAGCGAAGGGGTTCCCCAAAGACAGCAGATCATCTGACGCCTTGCTGGCGTTGGAACCGGTTTCAGCCGGTGTGGGACCGAAGAGGTCCACAATCGACTGTTGGTTGTTAGTCGGTGCCGACGAAAGGAACGGATTGTTCGCCGCGTTCGTCGGAGATTGGACCTTGTTCTGAAAAGGATATACGTGTTATTTGTTTGTTGATGGGGAATGTTTTACCGTCACCGTAATGAATTTATGCATGACATTTGTGATTTTGAATAATTTGGTATCTTTTTGATGATAAGTGTTACTAAAGTCGTATTTTTAATTAGACGAAGCCAACTGACAGTAGCTAATGTCACTTTGTAAAATAATGTTGCCATATTTAAAGTAATAGTGATACGTTCAGTTCTCGTTCATTCAGATGAATGAACAATGAGTGTGAATAGTCAATCATTTCAAACTATAAAAGAATATTATTTCTATTTTACAATAAAATTGTATAAAAGTGCTCTGATATAAGTTACTAGTAGTATGTAACTAGTATGTAAAAAGTTTGCTCGCAATATTTTCCTTAATGTTTAAAACACTCGGTATTCAGTATAGGTAGATACTATAGGAGTACTAGAGTCGTCGAAAACTCGTTGGTATATACAAAGCACTACTAAAATTCAAACCCCGTACCCGATATCGGCAGTTCGGCACACTAACTATTCACTAGACAATCGAGGCAATTTCATTCATTCAGGAGTTATTTCAATCATTCACTTTGTCACAACACTATTTATATTTCATAAAAAACTGACAACACAGTAAACGTCAGTTGACTTCGTCTAATTAAAAATACGATTACAGGGTTGTTATTTATAAGATATTGTTATTTTAAATGTATAAGTATAGATATTTTTATGGATAAGTAGTTAATTTTTCATTATTCCTATAGCAAAATGGGTATCAGCTGAAAATCAGCGCCGAGTTGTGAAATACTCTCGGCATTTTATGCTGAGCTGAGCCCATTCGGCACATATATTTATTATTTAAGTTTTATTCTTTATTTTATGTTTGTCGTTTGTGTGCCGACTGAATGGGTTTTCTTTCTTTTCAGGATACCGGGTAAATGAGTCACGTTTGTATATAACAACACCAACCAGAACTTTTTTCAATGTTCTTCGCGGCACTGCACTGGGTTCGTCTATTCATCCTTTGCATCAGTAACTTTCTGGCACGAGATTTGATACTATCTTTATTTAGTCATAACATTATGTAAATGATAAAACACGATGATAATAAACAAAACACATACACAAATAAATAAGATAGTATACTAATTGACATTAGAATTAAAGCTATCCGCCGACTTTATAAGTAAATAAAGTTATTGGTGCGCTTCATTGTAAGCCTGCCCATAACAAATACATAAACATAAAACGCACGTAAAGCAGAATTTTTTTTCTTTCACTCTGTAAACACATAATGAGTAGCCTAGCCCCATGAGGAACCGCTTCCAAAGCAATGCGAGCTGGTATAGTACCCGGGATGCCTTACAATTATCTCTGAAACTTCCTCCTCGCCGGTCCATTCCGTGCCTTGCAATAAATGCACCTGTGTTTAGTAGGAAGGTTATATTAACATGCTTTAAGTATAAACGTACAAGCTTATTTATTTCCTTTTGAGTTAGTTTAGTAAAGTGTCAGTGAAACGTAGTATAAACAGTTAGTGCTACTCGTAAAGAACACAAGGATATAGTGTCTTCGCCTCAATAGAGACAATAAGAAAAGTGTTGATGGACATATTCTTAGTTTTACCAGACCTAGCGCACTCCGCACTGTAGGTACGAAGCTACAAGTACATAGCCGGACACCGACGGCGGGTCGCGCGTCGTTACACGTGCCGCGGCGAAGAGATAAGAGCGGCGCGATAGAAAGAGACGCGCTCTGTAGGTTAATATGACTGGTAGGTATGCAGCGCTACGCGAGCTGAATTGAATTTTATTGCGTCATAGCAAGAGTCGCTATTTGTTTAAATTTCTTTGCGGAGTGTTGCTTCTGTCCCTTAGTATTGTGGTTTTACTCTACTTAGCAGTTTAAGACAAATTTAAATTACTTATTAGTCTTATTAGGCTAGATTCTAATAGCGGGAATTTATATTAGTTGAGCCATATCGTAGACCGGTAGTAAGTAAAAGCATTAGCTTGTTTTTTAGAACTATGATCTTGTCTCGATACCTCTTCTGACATGCTATTGCATAGAAACATGTATACATCTATACATGTTTGATATTGAATGCATTAGCGCATGCTAGGCGACAATCTTAAGATTTTAAATAATCAGGAAAAATAATAATGGAATTGCTCGGGCAGGGTTCGAACCTGCGTGTTCGAAATACCATAGCAACAATAGTGGCATTGCCGATGCCACAACCTATCTATTTTTCTGGCAATGACAAAAGTAGCTTTTCTGGTGTGGCAATCGCAATTCCAAAGCTATGGAATGGTGCAGTCTTGGGATATAATCCCGTAAATGATAGAATTATATCTATAAAACTCAGCGCATCACCGACCCCTCTTAATATCATCCAAATTTATGCTCCCACATGTTCCGCCAAAGATGAGGAAATAGAAGATTTCTACAACCAACTGGAGTCTTCTATAGCTGAAATACCCAAAAGAGAGCTACTAATCATTATTGGCGATTTTAACGCTAAAGTGGGATCTACTACCATGGATAATGGCATACGAAATATAGTAGGTAATTATGGTCTTGGTGTACGAAACCCTAGAGGAGAGCGCCTTATAGAATTCGCGGCTAACAACAACCTTACCATAATGAACACAATATTTAAACATCATGCAAGACGTCTATACACCTGGACATCCCCAGATGGCAGATATCGAAACCAAATAGATTACATCTTAATTAGGTCTAGATGGAGAAGTTCAATCACTAATACGCATACATTGCCCGGAGCTGACTGTCACTCAGATCACCAACTGCTGATTGGCAATCTTAGGTTGAAGCTACAAAGAGCGAGACAGATAAAGACCTCCAAAAGAATGGAAATCACCGATTCGAATGTGTTCAGGCAATCAATCATGGAAAAACATCCAACCTGGCGAACACAAGCCGATAACAAGGATCCTAACTCGTTGTGGCAATCTGCAAAAAAATACATCACAGACGCAGTGGAAGATTCTCGGCCTAAACGTCCTTTTGCCAAAAGACAGCACTGGATGACGACGAGTACTTGGCAATTAGTTGAGGAGCGCAGAAAACTCAAAGCCTCGGGCGGTAGCATGAGCCAATTAAATGCCAAAAACACAATCATTCAGGCAGCCTGTCGACGAGATCGCAATGATGCCCTAGGGAAGATTTGTGAAGAACTCGAAAGACATGCCGATAATTTCCAAACCAAAGATCTCCATGACAAGGTACGATATATTACACGCCAATTCAAGCCCAAAACGTGGGCAATAGAAGATACCGCAGGTGTAACGATAACTGAAGTTAAGGATATAGTGAATGTTTGGAAGGACTACTGCAAATTACTCTTCTCTAATTATAATAATAATCCAACATCAAACATCCCATGCACCTTAGACCATTTAAAAGAGCGGGAACCGAACATCTTGAGGGATGAAGTACGTGCTGCTATTAAACATCTGAAGAGTAATAAAGCCGTTGGTGTTGATGATATCCCAATAGAAATATTCAAGGCTATGGGAGAATCTGGTGTCGATGTTCTGTATACCATCTGTTGCCAAATATGGGATACAGGTATGTGGCCAAATGACTGGTTGCACTCCGTATTTATACCTCTGCACAAGAAAGGGTCAACAAAGAAATGCAACAACTACAGACTAATATCTCTCATATCACATGCTGGCAAGGTGATGCTACACATCATCAACACTAGGCTTCAGGCATATCTTTCACGACAGATTGCGCCTGAACAAGCTGGTTTTGTAAAAGGAAGGGGTACGCGCGAACAAATCCTCATATTGCGACAAATAATAGAAAAAGCTAGAGAGTTCAACACGCCTCTGTTCATTTGCTTTGTAGATTTTCGCAAAGCATTTGACACGGTCATTTGGGATAGACTCTGGAAGGTCCTTTCGGCAATGGGTGTCCCAGATCACCTCACATTACTTGTTAGGCGACTTTATGAGGACGGATCAGTAACAGTTCGTGTGGATGATGTCCTATCTGATAAGTTTAAAACCGAGTCCGGTGTTCGTCAAGGGTGTATTCTGTCGCCGCTATTATTCAACTGTTATACGGAGCACATAATGCGGATTATTCTAGAGGGATGGAACAAGGGTGTTTCAGTTGGTGGTCGGCGGATAAGTAATCTGCGATATGCTGACGATACTACTCTTTTTACACAGAATAAAGAAGATATGGAAGATCTTTTGGCTCGTCTGGAAACAACCAGTCTTCAATTTGGACTTGCTATCAACCGAGACAAGACGAAAATGATGATAGTAGACCGAGCTGAACACAATAGAATAGATTTACAAAGTGTGGCAAACTGTGAAGTAGTACAAAGCTACATCTACCTTGGTTCTACTATCTCCAACACAGGAGGATGTGGAGACGAAATCAGACGACGCTGTGCCATCACTAGATCTGCAGTAGAGAGGCTGGGAAAGATTTGGAAGGACAGGAGAATAACCAAAAAAACAAAGGTTCGACTAATGAAATGTCTTGTCTTTCCAATCTTTCTCTATGGAGCCGAAACTTGGTCACTAAGGTTACAGGATCGCCGAAAAATTGACGCTCTGGAGATGTGGTGCTGGAGACGCCTCCTGAAGATCCCGTGGACGGCTTTCCGCACAAATTATTCCATTCTTAAAGAACTTCATATCAGAAATAGGCTGTCGTCGACTGTACAACTACGAATACTGAAGTTCTTTGGTCACATCTCCAGAAACGAAGATTCAATGGAGAGACTTGTGGTCCAGGGTCAGGTGGCAGGAAAAAGAACACGCGGCCGATCACCTACGCGTTGGATAGACCTTATTAAGACTGCAACTCAAACCACCATAGTCCAGTGTACTCGCAATGCTACCAACCGCCAGAAATGGAGAAGCATTGCGATAGCAGTAACCCTCGCTAAGGAAAACCACGACGCTGAAGAACCAACGCATACACCATCCTTTATACCACGACCACTCTGACAAGAGTGCCCGACTTAGGAAGACGATGCCACAACCAGACCTAGTCAACCTGTACTGCAAGTATTGATTATCACTTTGTGCTGTAAGTATTGATTTTCACTTTGTACTGTAAGTATTGATTGTCACCTTGTACTGTAAGTATAAATTGTCACTTTGTATAAGTATTGATTGTCACTTTATACTGTAAGTATTGACTGTCACCTTGTACTGTAAGTATAGATTGTCACTTTGTAATGTAAGTATAGATTGTCACTTTGTACTGTAAGTATAGATTGTCACTTTGTACTGTAAGTATTGATTGTCACCTTGTACTGTAAGTATAGATTGTCACTTTGTACTGTAAGTATTGATTGTCACCTTGTACTGTAAGTATAGATTGTCACTTTGTACTGTAAGTATTGACTGTCACTTTGTACTGTAAGTATTGATTGTCACCTTGTACTGTAAGTATAGATTGTCACTTTGTACTGTAAGTATTGATTCTCACCTTGTACTGTAAGTATAGATTGTCACTTTGTACTGTAAGTATAGATTGTCACTTTGTACTGTAAGTATTGATTGTCACCTTGTACTGTAAGTATAGATTGTCACTTTGTACTGTAAGTATAGATTGTCACTTTGTACTGTAAGTATTGATTGTCACCTTGTACTGTAAGTATAGATTGTTACTTTGTACTGTAAGTATTGACTGTCACTTTGTACTGTAAGTATTGATTGTCACTATGTATTGGCAGCATTGATTGTCTCACCATGTTCTATAAGTATTGACTGTCACTTTGTAAGTATTGCATTATTACCTTGTATTGATTCATGGCGGCTTCTTCCTCAGCCAGGGCCTGCTGTTTGAGTGAGTCGTCAATAAGTAGGGCTCCGTTGCCGGTCTTGTCGAGTCGCGATGAGGCGGCCGCGTTGCCGAACGACGAAGATGTGGAGGATAGGGCTCCCATAACGCTTGCCACGTTCTTTTGGGCGCTGGAAGTGAAAAATATGGTAAGATTAGATAACGCTTTATACTACAATATATAATATAATGTTACACTATCAGATACTATAACAAAAAAAAATTTTTTTTTTTTTTATTACCTGATATGCAAGCATTTGACCGCAGTCTCACCTGATGGAAAGTGACGACGCGGTCGACGATGGATCATGCTTGCCTAGAAGATACCGATTCAGTCGAAAATTATAAGAATATAAGTAATAAAGTAATAAATTATAAGAATCAGGAAACAGAGACGCTGGGTAAAACTGAAATTTAATACATTATACTATGTTTCTGTTTAACACTTTTTGGGCAAGGAAAATATTTCGGCGCAGCCGAGGATTGAACTCCAGACCTCATTCTTCAGCACAGGAAGCGCTCTAACCAACTGAGCCATCACATAACCTTCTTAGGGTGAAGACGCGACATCTATCAAAATGTCTAACATGTTATTGCCAAGCATGCGTTATTGCTTAAACACAAAAATACAATGTTTCTGTTAATTATAAAGTCTCACAGTAAACGTCGAAATTACTACGACCAGGTTTTGGACATTTTAGAAGTCTCCAGTTACGTGCAAACGCCAGCGACCTACGCCGCGGCTTGATCCCATAACTCCCAGAAGGACTTCTAAAATGTCCGAAACCTGGTCGGAGTAATTTTTTTGCCGTTTTATATCAATTATAAGTAACACGAAACTTTTCAAAATGTTTCTGTTGTTGTTGTTATTTTGTACCTCTTGCAGATCTTATACTATGGATTTGTGAGCAGTAAACTGCAACAGTAAAGTGTAACCTCGCGGTTTGTGTGGGTGTGTTGGCGGCGGATCCCTTCTTCCCCTCGAGCGAGGCGAGGTGTCCCTCCAGCGCGTCGAGTAAGCTGCTCGGCGCTTTGGTGAGGTCGGGGATGTCGCCTTTGTCTATTCCCACGTTTTCTGCCACCTGGAATATTTATATACTGAACTTTAGAAAAATGCAGTATATTCCAAGGAGTACTTTTTTATATGTGACGAAACGAACTGGTCGTTCATTTGATGGTAAGCGATACGTTTGCCTATAACAATAACAGCACCACCCAGAACTTTTGCAAAATCCAGCGCAGCGATGTACTGCGCTCGTCGCCCTTATCAGCTGTTTAGTCTCATAATGCCCAGTAATTTCGCTGGCTACAATGCAGTAGATTTCATTTTCATTAACAAATATTTTTGACGATTGAATGAGCTATTGACTGTGAGTGAGAGTTATATAACCAGTCATTCTTAATGGGGTTATGATCTTGAGGCCTATGTCTTAGTTTTAATAGCTTATAACATAGTGATAGTACACCAAGAGCTCTCGAACAATATCCATTCTAATGAGGCCCTCTACATGCTGTTGCTGATGACCTAATTGATTTAATTTTGTTAGATGATTTCATTTTATTTGTATTGTCTTTATAAAGTTTAAAAGTGCACTTTCGTGCCTATTTAATAAATTATATTTGATGTTGACCTTTCTCTAGGTCCTAGAGTGATAATTTTACCTTCAAGAACTCTCCGACTCTATCCATTCTGATGAGGAACTTCTTATAGAGGTCGAGAGCGTCGCGAGCGTTCTTCTTGTTCATGTCGAAGTACTTCTCCAAAAGGTTTATGATGCCGTCGTTGTAACATGCGAACAATCTGGAAAAGAAGAAATTGATACATTATAGAGAAGTCAGGTACTTCCTTACACCGAATCGACGTAAATACGATGAAGGTCTGGCGTTACGATCACTCCTTAGAACTCTTCCAGTCCCTAAAAAGCAGCAAAAATCACTTATCGATGACGCCATTGGTGAGACCCTTGACACCGAAAATCAACTTCAGTCCAAGTAAGTTAGCAGTACCGGAAGTTTTCTACGGGAAAATCCCTAATCCTTGACCTGAGCAGTTCCCTAAACAGCAGCATAAAGCACACATAGATATTAAAGACACCAATGGTGAGATTGTTGTGAAAATCAACTTTAGTCCAACTAAGCTTCGGTACTGGCAGAATTTTGAGCAGTATCTCTACGAGAACTTCCTTATTCCATGCCTGATCAGGTCCCTTAACAGTAGCATAAAGCACTTGTTAATGACTTCATTTGTGAGATCGTTGGCACTGAAAAACAACTTCAGTATCGAAGCTTGCAGTACCGGCAGAGTTTTGAGCAGTTCCTCTACTAGAAGGTCCATAAACCTTACCTGATCAAGTCCCTAAACAGAAGCATAAAGCACATATTTATGACGCCATTGGTGAGATCGTTGGCAGTACAGTCGAATTCCAGCAGACCATCCAGTTGGGCTTGCAGAACCGGCAGAGTTTTGAGCAGTTTCTCTGCATTCATCATACGGAGGGAGCCTTCTTCCTTCCTGTAATGAGATAGGTGAAAAGATTAAACAAATGCTTACAAGAATTACCTTGGGTGTTTTTTTTGAAGCGACTATTACTACAACTCTACTGTTTTCATTCTACTTTGGCTTGCTTGCTTTAAAAGAGGAGGAAATTGGTCAACGGAATCGATGGCAAAAGAATATCGTAGTCGTCTTCTATGATGCTAAGATTCAGTTCTAAACAGCCTTTACTCTAACTTGAAGAATGTCTCCTTATGAAAAATTAATATACATAAACACACTCAACTCAGACTAAGTTTGTGTCAGATGATAAACCTCCAATTCAGAGCCACAATCCAGTCTTGGTCCAAGTACAAGAATGGAAAGAAGAGAACGGAGTTGAAGATCTTTTAGATATAGGTTTAAGTTAGATATCATTGAGTTCTTACCCTCGCTTCACCTTGCAGAAGTCGAAAGCAACGGTCCTATATGACAGCGCCTTCTCATTTAGATATTTGGCGTAGCGCCTGATGAACGGGGACATGTCATATCCTGTACATACATTATTACGTCACAAGTACGTTTGGTTCAGCAGGGAATGAGCGGCTCGTTTCACACGAAGGCAAGTGTATCATCGTGGGTCTTCGTCCGCAATAACTTGTATTTAAAGTACACCAAAGATCTTTATGAATGACATTTGGGCGAAGGCGTTACTGTCAACTTCGACGTGATGTAGAGTCTAGTGCTATCCAATGAAATTGATGGAAACGATTAGTTTTTCAGCCACGTCCATAAAGACCCCTGCAGCACTAGAAAAATATGAGGCATTACTCCCGTATTAATGAACAACACTTGTCGAAACAATTAGCTAAGTAAGGCATAGCATACAATCATAACTCCACATTAAACGCATGCGTGCATATGTGGAGTTCGGTTGGTCGCTGTGCCCTTACGTTACCCAAGTGTTTCAACAAGTTTTGTTCATGAATACGGGTGTACTTTGGAGGTGTTCATACTATCACTTTTTTTCGAGTGAAACGAGCCAAACCATAAACTACATGCCAATAAAATGTGTATTATCGACATGGCTCTGAAAATAACAGATTTCAAAACAATGAAAACGCAAACCATGCATATTTTCTTGTTCTCCCATTGAATTTTGCATTGAAACTTGTTTATAATCAAAACAATCGTACACTACCTGACGAGAAATATGGCGCGTTTGAAAAGACAATATAAATGAAAAACAAATCATCATGATACGAAACTAGTACGAACGAACTAGTTTTTTTAGACAAAAAAATATATAAATTGCATTATTGGATTTTGAGTAAACTCTTTCAACTGTAGATAACAAATTGGTTCAGTAGTTTTAGGAGTAATCAGTGTACATACATTAAAAGAGTAAAAAAATACACGTCCAATTCAGAACCTCCACCTTTTTTGAAGTTCAGTTTTAGTTTTAAATGTTCGTCTGAAAAACAATCATCGAAATTAAATGCAAATTATATATTGCGGTCAATTTAATGTGCCATATTTTTCGCTAGATACTGTAACAATTATGATTTGCAACAATTACATGGTGCATACTAAGGTGACACGTAACTACTAAATAATCTGCACTTTTGACCTTGTTTTACAAGGTTGAACAACCTTAGATTACAATAGCTTATTTTCATTAAAACAAATTAAACGTTTATTTCTTTGTTATTATATTCTTGCGACAAAGAACTTTATTGTTTATCTATTAATAGTATAGATAAATTATAATTAAAAATATTCGTGCACTAGGTAACAAAGTGCAATAAATTAAAAACAAAAGAAAAATATTACATAAAATTAGCATGTGCAGATTTGTGCATCAAGTGTCAAAAATTACTTTATGAAATTAAATAGCTAAATTAGTAAGTGATATACTATTTTAGTGCATCTAGAAATTTTAAATATGCAAAAATGTGAACAGTATTCTAGACAAAAACAAAAAGCGTGCGGTGACTGCAAATGAAGACAAAACGAATGACTTGAGATAAAGACAATAACAAAAAATTGAGGCTAACCCAATTCGTCTGTATCGTGTTTTCTTGTGATACCGTATCCAAGAAAAGATACTGCAAGCACATAAATGCCTACGAAATAGATATTGGTCACATAAAAATATAGGAAATAAAACTATTCTCAGTTACAAACACTTCGCAATATCATGAGTTGCCCATTTTTTCTGGGCGGCAATGTATCTGTAAGTCTTTGTACCAAATTTTTTGCTCGACTTTACTTCACTTATAAAGCACAATCTTGAGGAATATTATTATGACTTTTGGCCCAATTAAAATGTCGCCTTACATTTTAATCAAAATCTCATAGCTCCAGCTTAGCTCTTTGGAGTCTTCTAATATATGCTTAAAAGGGCAAAACTACTGCTGGTGTACTTAGCGACTACTTCCCAAGTTCCCACAAAAAACAATGTAAACCCACGTAAAAAAAGCCTTAAAACACGTGCAAAACGACAAAATACATTGCAACCACATAATCCAAGCGTGTCTTGTGCAAACAGACAGACAAAAGCCGCCATTTTGTTTTTTCGACTCACCAATCCGGGCACCGGCCGCGCCTTTCAGTAAGCGAGAGAAAATAAAGTGTATCAGTAAGATATATATATAGTACACAATCAGTCTATATATATAATATGTATATGATATATGTAGTACATAATCAGTCATGTTGTGTATGGGTAAACTATGTTTATAGCTGGGGTAAGAGTTGTTTACAATAAGGGGTTATAGTTGTTTATAATTAGGGTCTATATAATTTATAAATTATGTCAATAAAGTAACTTATACTATGTAATGGGGTACAGCTAGTGTTCAGAATAGGCTCTCTAATCTAAATCTAAATATCTGTATAATATCTGTAGTCATACAATAGTTTTTGAAACTTTTTATGCCCATTCTTCAGGCTGGTGTTTTCTGTGTTGTGCTTATGATATTCGCATTGTGGTATTCGTCAAGAGAACAGAACAGGTGTTCAAATAACTACATCGTCACTTCCATTACATAGCGACCAAAGGAAAGGCTAACCAATCCAATATATGTGGAACATGTGTTTGTCCATTGTAGATTTTGTGGAAGAGTCATGCACGTTACAAAGTACCCTCATTTCCACCAGCATTCCGAGTTACATTCGTATGTACATCATTCACAATGCAAAGCCTATGGAAGAAGTTTTAATAATTCAGAATTTTACCATTATAAAGAATCAACTGTGGACGGTGAAAAATAGTATGATGTTTTTTTTATTAAAATTATATTGGACTACAGAAAATCAATAGGAGGTTGGGGGTTATTAAACCCACAGGATCGACATAGATCCGTGGTACGGTAACATGGTAACACCCTTATGTCCCTTAAGCTTTTAGCTGCAAATATTTATCTATTATCTTACAGATCCTAACCTACTCTGCGGATTTCGAAATATGAAGCATCGTTAGGTTCGTCTTAAAAATCCTCGTATCCTTGGTTAGTAAAACATTTTTTAAATCGTTTACGGATCTGTTTGGCCACTATCTCTCCTGATATTAAACCACGATGTAGCCGAAGATAGAGCACATAGAGGAAAACAGCAGTTCAGCGACTGCTCAGACCCGTCTCTCTGATGGTTCGTCGACCATCATAAGTAAACGCGACTAGGTCACTTGACGGCATGGCTTTGTTCGGCTTATCATATTCTCTGCACGCTCACACGCATAAAAAATGTTTTTGGTGATCATTTACTATTTTTGTCAATTTAAAGTGGTTTTTTATTGACATTTAGTACCGGCGCGGTGGCACTCTGCTCGTGTTCATTTAAATCCGTTTCGCACTATATATAGCTGCCACCAATACCAATTATATTCGCCTAATTATGTAATTCGACTATGCCTTAACACCAAACGCCTGGTTCCAAACACGTGAGGCAGATAACGCATTTGTGCTAAATGTATCAAATAACACTAAACTAGCAGCTAACTAACAGATGTCGGCGTATCACCGGACCTTTATCAGTATAATAATTAATAAATCGCTATATTAACTGTTATTGCTTTGATATCGGGTGCTATTATTGCTGCAAATGAAATTATGTGTTATATTGTACGGATTAGAAATGTTTTTGTTATTGAAGAATTTATATCTGGTACTAGTCAAGACGGACTACATTAGCAGGGTCAGTATATTTAGCAAATTTTTGTACAATCTGTATCAATAATGAGTATGCATTTTATTACTATGCCATAATCAGTAATGTGACATTTGCTTCTCTCAAATACCTTGTTATTGGAATCATTATTGCGACGTGGAACTAAAATGTGTACAATTTTATTACCATAGATGCTGACTAAACTGGAAGACCGACGTTTCTTATGTGTAACTAGCAAAGCGATGGTACCCACTCAGACGGCCTAAACGGACGGAAATCTACCACCGTTCAACGTAAAATCTTTTCACTAACGATGCTATAACATAAGCTATTTATTACATGATGATTGATTTTCATTCTTCTCATAATTGTACTTTTCTTATAAATTTAATTTTTAATAAAAAAAGTTATTCACCTATTATTAATTTTTGACTGCCATTATTTTATATAATAGCAGCCTAAAAATACATGTGAATTTCCTAAATTGTTATCTAAGAAAAGATAACACCAACAAATATAATAATCGTATGACGTCACCAAACAGGCAACGCTCCTACCTGATGACGTCATCGTTACAAAGTCTAAACATATTAAAATCAGGAGTTACGTGTGTTGCAAGGTCAAAATATACATAAAAACCGGTCTTTTTTATTGAAATTAGAAAACCAGTTACTTCATTTCGGAGATTTACACCAGAAAGTAAACCTTTTTATTTTATCATATAATTAAATTAATATTTCATTTATTTATTCATCACACGGAAGTATGAAGAAAACCTAAAATAACATTAACTGTAATAAATAACTTAACCACACCAATATTACTTTACATCAAATACGGAATATTATAAATGCGAAAGTTTGTATGTTAGTACGTATGTGTGTTTGTTCCCTCTTCACGCCACAACGGCTGAACAGATTTCAGTGAAATTCGGAATTGAGATAGTTTTTACCCTGGATTAAAACATAGGTTACTTTTTTTATCCTGGGCAACCGCGGGTGAAAGCGCAGGCCCAGCTAGTGAAGACTAAATTTAAGCTTTTAAGAAAGGTATACCTTTCTTCACCTACCTTTCCTTTTTCTTTTTATTTCTTTACCTTTTACCTTTTTTTACCTACAGGTAATGCAATAAAACAAAGAAAGTTGTTCGTGGTGAACCCCCTGGGAACTCTACATTTTCCGGATCAAAAATAAACATATTAAATATACGAATAGCTGTTCCGCCCAGTTTTTTCATTATCCCGCGGGAAATTTGCATTTTCCCAGAACAGAGAGTATAATAAATAAACCTTTGATGAAGTGGAATTATATAGTTATATGTAAAAGAGTAAGACATAAAAGGTAGTTCGAAGTTGAGCTATATCGGTATGATGGTTATTGAGGTTCAAAATGTAAATAAAGAAGCGAGCACTTTCGATCTAACGTACCGTAGTTTGAATCCCGATTGGCCCTGAACCAACGATAATCTAAAGTTTTTTTTATTATTGGTAAATGGGCATACGTTTGACGACATCTCGCCTGATGGAAAGCGAAGTTAAGACGTCTAAAGGATTTACACTCGCTCTAAAACTGTGAAAATAAACATCGTAAGGAAACCGGCATCCAAGAATCACACACATTCAAGGAACTGTGACAACACGCACTGGGCCAGCGTGATGGATTTTAGCTCATAGTTTCTCCATGAGAGAAGGCCCGTGTCCCAGCAGTGGGACCGTAATGGGCTGATGGTGATAAAGTTCCAAATTTGGAAATCGGGTACTTATTAAAATTCTAAGTAAAATATAATTTCATGCAATATGTAACAGGCAATTGAATGACACCAGCAGGGCGATCATGTATCTTTTATTTCAATCAATTTCAATAAGAATCCAATTTCGATTAAGGTTTTGCGATCACGTAACCTGTTTGTTGCAATCAAACGTCAACGAAAGCTCAATTGAAATGAAAATAAGTTTTGACAAACAAAGTTTATATCGATATATAAACCATAGACAAGAGCGGTGTTACACAGTAAAATTGAATAGATTGGGCGTAATCCATAACGATTCATAGCACAATCTCGCTTTTTAAATTTGTCGGGTAATCGATAGGAGCACATTCTTTCTTGTTTTTCTCTTTCTTTAAATGGGCGGACTTCAAACAGCTGCTATGCTGTGCCTCTTCTATCGCATGGGATGGTTGGTCACACATATTCACTCGCAGCAATATATCACTTTTCAAAATTCGACAACCGGAATTCGGGACTGATTTTTAGCAAGCAACCCTATACCACCGTGTTCATAATGAAATAATCTTTATTTTCATTTAATTTTAATTCAATAATCGGACCGGAGCAAAATGCTAGTATCGATTTACCTGTTTATACCTGGCTACCCGAGAGTTGTGACCGGAAAATAATAGGCAACCTAACGTTTGCATATTCTATGGGCTTCATACTTACGATTGGTATAGAATTTGTCTAATAATCAAACCGGGGAAATGGTAAATTTTTTTTTTAAATTTATTAATTAATCATATCCTAGACTGAAATTTGTTAGGCAACCCATATGCAATATATTTATTGACATATTAAATTAAATATAAAAAACGTTTCATCAAATAAACATTTCGGTGAAGGTCGTTCTATATCGGGATCCTATACTATTACGCATTTTTTAATCTGCTCAGTGCTCATTGAATGACATGATACAAAGTGGGTGTCTAGATGACTAGACTGGTAGGTAATTAAACTATTCACACAAAAGGATAACCACAATTAGGCTTTCTGTTATTGTAAACGCCGCTAGAACTAATTATTAGGCTCCCCTTTTTTTGTGATAGGGTGAAGGTTCACCACCTAAAAGTTTCCTAGACACATTCTGAGCAACACACTATAATGAAATAAGGAGATGTTCTTAAAGTATCTTCAATTTAACAGCACATGCTTACTGCGTCCTTTGAATTCATTTAGACGTCTCTTTATTTCTATTTATTTCACCTTGTTTAGAAAAGAAATAGCCAATTTTATTTACACAATTTGTTTTGCCATTTCTATACAGTTCACTAAAAGAAGAATACGCTCTTGGCGTATTTTTCGGAATTTGAACACAAACTGGCCAACATCATTGATCCTAATGGGTGGCTCTCACCAATAAAAATACAGATACCCTTAAGCTGAGTCTTTTTTAAATATCTATCGTTCCAATTGTTAACAACATACGATTTAAAGAGACTTACGACTTTAAACAGTAAAACTTGACCTGAGCTTGCGAACAAAATAATTTCAGCCCGTATCGATCCAGTGTTAACTAGTTTGTCAAAATAGAATTAGGTGTTCTATCCCTGCACTATGCCGTTAACCAACAAGCTCCCGTCTATTCCAAGTCAGTATAAAAAGTTTGGAAGCCGACGCATCTGTTACGAACATACTATAAACTTCTATGTTAGCAATGTTAATTTTAACAATGTAAGAACAATAGCATTGTTTCACGTCGGGATCATATTCGTCTCTGAGAAATTAAGTATAGCTCTCATGTGTGAGCCTTACCTCTCAAGTCGTACAAATCATGATTTTGTTAGTTGTTGGTAGAATATTTGTTTATTTTTAGGTCATACGTACAATCATCAAATGGCTTACTTAATTTAGTATTGTGGGGATTGTTTAATAACTTCTTTTATTTATTTCTTCCTATATTTATATTCTGTCTTGTTTATTTTCTCTGTCTGCTTGTGAGGCACCTAGGAAAAGGTCACCCCCAACTCCTTTGTAACTATTACACAATTAAATTATTCCATTATGTAAAAGTTTGTTTTATTATGATGTTATTTATTTACCTATTCAATTCGTACGTACTCAAAACGTCACACGCCCGACTATTTCTTATATGACATGCGCAGGCTGGTAGATAATGCTAAAATTAGCATCAAGTCATTACTAGTATCAATATTGTTCGAATTTAATTTAAAAACACTTAACATTTTAAATAATAATTACGAAGAGGAAAATGATATTCCCCAGTCATTAAGGCGTCAGGACGGTATTCCGAAGACGCGGGTTCGATCCCTGCCCGAGCAATATCATTTTTCTTCTTCCTAATTATTATTTAAAATCTTAAGATGTTCGCCTAGCATGCGCTAATGCATTTAATATCAAAGTAAAAAAACTTATCCAGAACAAAATTAGGTCCCTGCACTTACTGTAACTATCCAACACCCACAACTAGAGCAAAAAATCTGTGGCGACGAGGACGCGGTGTCAACGACCCGCGAGGTCAGCGGTCAATAACATGCCAATGTCGGGCATGTATGAATGTTTGTATGGTTTCCACTAACATTTGTATGGATTGTATGACATTTATTATGGCGAAAGATTTTAAAGGAACGAGAAGCAGTCGCTTTATAATAAGTCCCTTAACAACTATAGCAATCGTCCCTGTAAGACGTTATAAGAAGGATAGAAGAAATTTGGTTGCTCGAGCAACTGGCCCGGTGGCCCAATGGTTAAGGCGTCGGAACGGTATTCCGAAGACGCAGGGTCGATCCCTGCCCAAGCAATATCATTTTTCTAACTATTTAAAATCAGCAGTGCAGTATATATATTAATTTTATATGGTTTCCATTAAACCTTTGTTTGTTGACGTGATGGTAAATTATTAAAATACCTATGTTGAACCAGGCCTAGCGCACTCCGCACTGTAGGTACGAAGCTACAAGTACATAGCCGGACACCGACGGCGGGTCGCGCGTCGTGTCACGTGCCACGTCAGAAGAGATAACAGCTATGCGATAGAAAGAGGCGCTCTGTAGGTTTATATGACTGGTAGGTATGCAGCGCTACGCGAGCTGAATTGAACTTTATTGGGTCGTAGCAAGAGTCGCTATTTGTTTACATTTCATTGCGGAGTGATGCTTCTGTCCCTTAGTATTCTGTGGTTGAACTAAAAAAACTATATTTGTATACAACGAAACGAGCAGATCCGTCGCTTGGTAATAAGCACATGTACAAAACAATAAAATTGCAGTGTCATTTTATAACTTAGAAATGCATAGTCCGTTATAAGCCTTGTCACTCTGAAACGTCAGTTTTCAAATCACCAGTAATTTAGTTAAACATTTAATTGCGATGATATGACCTTTGTTGACATAAGTTTGTTAACAAGAACTGCAATAAAATGCTCGTGTGTCAATAACATGACAATTTAGAATAAATTTGCGATAATTTCATTATAATTTAATAAAAAGACACCACTAAAGGACATATCAATAATACCAATAAATATAAGGTATAGGCGTGACACGTGGTAGGTCTCTCGTATGCGGGAGGCCGTCTGGGTAGGTACCATGGCTTTGCCAGTTATTCTGCCACCGAGCAGTAGTTCGCAAGCATTACTGTGTTCCAGTTTGAAAGGCATCGTATAGCCAGCGAAATGACTGGGCATATATGAGACTTAATATCTGATATCTCGGGGTGATGAGCGCAATGCAGTCCTACGCAGTGCTTTTTATGGTAATAAAAGTACTGGGTGGCACAGCAATTGTTATGGGCAGGCGTGGCGCTCACCACCAGGCGAACGACCTGCTCATCTCATCATTCAGTTCCATAAAGAAAATGTCTTCCAGTTCTCATAGGGATACATTCTTGGCTATTCAATGTACGGGACCTTATTACTTTAGACTCCGCTGTCCGTCTGTCACCAGGCTGTATCTCCTGAACCGTGATATTTAGACAGTTGAAATTTTCACAGATAATGTATTTCTGTTGCTAAAACAACAAATACTAAAAAACAGAATAAAATAAATATTTAAGGGGGCTCCAATACAACAGACACAATTTTTTGTCGTTTTTATAAATAACCAGCTGCGCCCCGCGGTTTCACCCGCGGTTTCCCGGGATAAAAAGTAGCCTATGTGCTATTCCAAATCCTACAGTACTTACATACCAAATTTCATCAAAATCGGTTCGGTAGTTTTTGCGTGAAAGAGTAACAAAGGTACATCCGTACGAGATAGTAGGATGGTACGGAACCCATCGTGCGCGAGTCCGACTCGCACTTGGCCGGTTTTGTTAACATTCGTCACGAGCTGACAACTGGTACTTCGTTAGCGTGGCATTAGGAGTACAGATATCCCTATGGAACTGTTCGTTCTGCTGGATAAAGCTACCCCATTAGCTAATCAGAACACGCGAGGAATCAAGCTTGTACAGTGTGTGTTAATATATTTTTTTACGCTTAATAGATCTATGTTTGGCCACTATCTCGCCTAATGTGAAGCAATGATGTGGCCTAAGATGGAGCTCATAGATCTAGAGAGGGACGGCAGTTTCTTAATTATGTTCGTTTCGAGTATTTTGTGGCTAAAATAACAATAAGCCCCTTGCTCTGTCAAACACATTGTCATAGGAACTTTTTCATCTTAGTCTTTTTTACAAGCTTTTATTTAACTTGCAATGTATATGTATCTTGCAAGCTGAATTAGAACCACTTCCTCTCATCCTACGGAGTTAAAATGTTGCATACTTGTCAAAGTCCGATGACAATGCCATATTATGGTGACAGCCAGCTGATCTGATGATTGAGACGGAAGGTGGGCAATGGAACTCCTTGACGGATAATCGTAAACTACTAGTGCTTGGGCTCATTTTAATCTGCTCGTTCCGATTACGAATTTGTTAAAAGCTTGTCTTGAAAAATATATTTTTCAGCAATTAACTTTTTATAACTAAGCCAGACAAGCAGGTCGCTCGCCAGGTGGTAAGCAATACGCCTGCGAAAAACAGTAACAGCACCACCCAGAACTTTGCTTTGCAATATCCTGCGCGGCGCTGCCCTGCGCTCGTCACCAACAATTAGCTGTTAAGTCTGATAATGCCCAGAAATTTCGCTGGCTACAACGCCCTTCGAACCGGATTCATTTCCTGCCTTAGGTGTACGTTCTTAGCACACTCATAGTATATGCTACGCTGTAGCAAAGAAAACTAATGTCTTCTAAGTTTAATATATGAATTACATTTTAAAAGAAGTAGGTATGTATACATTTAAAAAAAAACCGACTTCAATGTACCTTCGAAGTCCAAGGTCAAATATCGATGACATTTATATGGGTCCACTTCGCAGCTATACTGAATCCAACGCAAAAATAATTTCAAATCAGTTTATAAATGACGGAGTTCTGAGGCAACAAACTAAAAAAAAATACAATCGAACTAAGAACATCCTCTTTTTTAAGTCGGTTAACAAAATAAATTATAATATATGATGTTTAGACTTACTAAAAGATACTTTATTAATGAATTTGGAATTAGCTTTGTATCTGTCACTCGTCTCTACAACATCGTAGTGAAACGTGTGCCAAAATTGGATCATAGACGCACCCCGTTCGTATGAACATAGCATTGTCTATTTTCGTTCAGCAGTGCCAAATAGGCGCCAGTTTTACTTGGCGTTGGCCGCCCTTTCCACATGTGCTATTTACTATAGCGTACTATCTTCTGTAAGACTCCTAGATGTCTTATATACTAGACCAGTAATAAAGCTTGAATAGTGGGCGGTGACGGACTTATTTCATGTAGATGCGGCCTAATAACATAGGGTGAATGGGTACTACGATTTATCGAAAGTAAATCACTATAGGGAGATTTTTTGAGTTCTCTAAACGGCTATTAGGAAACGAGAGTAGAGAGAGGTTATTCTGGCAAAGGGGCTTCAAAATGTATGTACGAATCCTAATGAACCTATCGTAGTAGAATCGTGGAAGAGAACTTCCACTTTTATTATGCGCACCGTTATCGAGTGGAACTGCCGGGGCCAGTCTTTCTCGATACTTCCAATCTCAAATCTTCGAATATCGAGTGAACAGGTACTATCTTGGCAAGCGTGCTACATCATCGCTTACCATCAGGTGAGATAGTGGTCAAGCCAAACGCAAGCTAAGAAAAAAAAATAGAAATGAATATCTTTATATTATCGAACGAGTTAAGTTCTACACCTCTAAAGTACCGAGTTTTATACTACCATACTATAATCGAAGTTTGTAAAATTCATAAAAAACAAGAAATTGAAAACAGTTAATTTTTTTTTATTTGTTGATTATATTGAAATTAAAATTCATGACATTTCTCAACCTTGGTTTTAAGTAGAAATCTAAAATGTCATAGCCATTTCCATCTGGTAGACGCCAAATTCTAAAAGAAAAAAACAGAAAATAACGGAAGGAATCGCAGTGAACTTCTTCTCATAAAAAAACACTATTTTTTAACACAGATCAATGCTGCAATCAAAACAATACATGAACAAGTTAATTGAAACCTAAGATAAATAACGCCAGCTTCGCTCGGAATATCAATTGAGTGCAATTAAAACTAATTGCCGATTAAAAAAACAATTGCAATTACTCATAAGCCAATGCACTGGCGTTAATCGAGCATTTACTCCATTCACGATTTTTTCCGAGTTTATTGACTGGGATGTGTGGAGTTAATTAATATTTATGTATGCTATGAATGTCCATTCGTTTTTCACGAACTGTTATTATTAGTTTGCTAATGCTAATAGGCGTTTAAAGCGAGTGTGATCGCTGGAAAAATAGCAGAGATAAATTAAAACATTGTAAAATCAAATAATATTCGAGTCCTTATTTTTTATGACCTACAATACTTGCAAGTCGTCCACCGGATGATGAGCGCCACGCTTGCTCATAACAATTGCAGTTCCACACAGAACCTTCAACAGTACTGAGTAGCACCGCATTGCGCTCATCACCCCGAGACCTCAAATAATTATGTCTAATACGCCCAGTAATATAATAATCGCTAGCTACAATGCCCTTCAAACCGGAACACAGTAATCTTTGCGCACTACTAAAAAACTTGGCGAAAGAATAACTGGAATTCCATTACGCCTCGACTCTAAAAAATGTGACGCTTATTATAATAGATGCTTTCTTTCTATTTCTTAGAAAGAAATTTTCGAAACTCCAATTATTTGCATTTAAACTAGGTATTACCGACACAAGGACAGTCTTAGCCCGGCAGTGGGAATGTAAAGGATGGAGATAACGATTCTGCCTGTCCCAGATTTAAGTGTACTGATCAAAACAAATGTCCTCTTCATATTGTTATTTCTGATTTGAGTACCGCTATCGGAGTAGATAGCAAGTGGTAGGGGAAACGGAGAGTTCCATATCCGGCCTGATATCCGCCAGGCATATTAGGACGTCGTACATTCTGTGCGGCCGTAAATAAACATCATTTCATTTGCAGCAATATTACAAACTTTATTACACTTTTACAAGCTTTTATATAACTTGCAATGTTTATTATTTGTTTGGGTTAAATCTTGCAAGTTGAATCAGAATCACTTCCTCTTATCCTACGGAGTTGAAATTTTGCATACTTGTCAAAGTCCGATGACAATGCAATATTATGGTGACAGCCAGCTGATCTGATGATAGAGACGGAAGGTGGGCAATGCAACTCCTTGACGGATAATCGTAACTGTGTTTGAGCTTACTTTGATCTACTCGCGGTTCCGATTACGAATTTGTTAAAAGCTTGTCTTGAAAATTATATTCTTTAACAAAAATCTTTCTTTTCTTTTATTTGGGTAAACAAAAAGTGATACAATAAAGATATAATAATTAAGAATAATCTATGAAAAAAGGATTAATTGAAACACCATCTTGATCAATCTTGTACTTATATGAAAAAGTTTCATTGTAAAATTTACGTGTCAAAAATTTAACATTGTGCTTCTTATAGCGTCATTTGGGTAGGTACCTATATATTTCACCCTATTTATACCTACCCTAATTATAACAATTGAGAATCTATCAAATACGCACCCGCGCACATGAATTGTAATTGTAATAGAATATACATTCTTTTAGTTGAACGAGTGTGGCTCAGTAGGAGCTCGTGCGACTTTCGATCCGACGCACCCGAGTTCGAATCCCGCTGGCCCCGCACCACTGACTTTCTTAAGTTATGTGCGGATTTAACACTCGCTCTAAAAACGGTTAAGGAAAACATCGTGAGTCATATATATGAAATAAATCTCTACATAGTATTAAACAAAGTCCCTGTACGCTTTGGATCTTTTAAATTACGCTACGAATTTTAATGCGGTTTTCATCAATAGGCAAGTGTGATTCAAGAGGAAGGTCTATAATTATAATACATAACCTTCCGCTTCTTCCGTTCCGGGGCGGGTCGCTAGTTAAGAAATAAGACTTATTTAGGATTATACAATTGGCGGTCTAATCGCTTGAAGCAATCTCTTACAGAAAACCTTCGTAACACACATTTTATTTAATAACTTTCTTGATTAAAATCTTACTTTTTAAGAAGACGGTTGTATCAGATCCTTATTCAGCTACGTCATAATGGAGTCAAAACCTGTTAAAATACACTCGAGAGCAATGAATCCGGGTCACTTAAAGAATGTTAAAAATCTCGGAAACTAAAAATGATAGGTTAATGCAATAAATTGTATTTAATAGACAATGTAATACTCCTTAAATGAAAGTAAAAAAAATATGAGTCACCATACATTTTATTAACACAAAATTACATAAAGAAAAAAACTGCTGATCTCTCCTTAAAACAAAAATAGGAAACATGAAATTTTTGAACTTTATTACGATTTTCTTGAATTTTAATACTTCGTATTGCCTCCTCGTGCTTCCATTACTGCGTTTACGCGGTTTGGCATGCTGTACACCAAGTTCCTTATACGATTTTGGGGAATATTCTCCCATTCCTCTGTGAGAGCAATTTTGAGCTCACGAAGCGTGATTGGGGGAGGGTTTCGTTGTTTTACGCATCTGCCTAGCTCGTCCCAAGCATGCTCGATCGGGTTGATATCCGGGCTGCGCGCTGGCCACTCCATACGAGTAATGTTCATCTCTTGAAGGTAGTCATTCACAATCCTACCTGTATGAGGTCGGGCATTGTCATGCATAAATATAGCATCCTCACCTAAATTGACCATAAATGGACCAACGTGATCATTGAGGATTTCTTCCACATATCTTACGCTAGTTAAAGAGCCGTTTTCTATGATCACCAGCTCTGTGCGACTTTCAGAAGAAATTCCGGCCCACACAAGTACAGACCCACCACCGTAGGCTACTTTTTCTTCGATGCATGCTTGCTTGAATCTTTCCCCTGGTCTTCGATACACTCTGTGTCTTCCATCGTGCTTGTAGAGCATAAATTTTGATTCGTCGGAGAACATAACTTTTGACCAATCTTCAATACTCCAATTTACGTGGCTCTGGGCATATCTTAGTCTCGAAATACGATGCCCACGCTCCAGTTTAGGGCCGTTTGCAGGTCTAAGGGGTTTTAAGTTAGATTCAGCAAGCCGACGTCTTACTGTCCATGCACTTGGGTTACTTCCTCCGAGGCGTCGAAACTGATTGGTGAGTTCAGTTCCTGTGAGAAAGCGATTTCGAAGCATGGTGTTCACCAAGTATCGGTCTTCTCGTGCTGTGGTACACCTGGTTCTGCCCGTTCCTGGTCTGCGTAGGTTAGAACCAGTTTCTTCGTAACGTCGGAGAACTCTTTGTACTGTTGACATCGACACACCGACAGTCCTGGCTGTATCGCGCTGACTCCGGCCGGTTTCCAGCATTGTAAGTATTCTGGTGCATTCTTCAGGCGTAAGCGACATAATTTCAGCTTGAATAATGAATATAGAGCACTATCAACATGGTTTATGTACCCACATAAATGACAGATTACAAACAAAAGCAAAACCAAATGCTGTAATTTCGTAGTTCCATCTTCGAAAGTGGCCCTTTTTCAAATTTGATTTTTTTATGATATAACTTTACAATAACTAAGAAGTTTTAATACCTTCATTTAAGGAGTATTACATTGTCTATTAAATACAATTTATTGCATTAACCTAGCATTTTTAGTTTCCGAGATTTTTAGGATTCTTTAAGTGACCCGGATTCATTGCTCTCGAGTGTAGTTGTCGCCTGTAGAAGGCAGGTGTACCACGGTACAGGTGACAAATTCTCTCAGCGTTTTTCATGCATCAAGCACAAGATTCGCCCTGATATATACCCGGGACAAGTTTGCGTTATATACATCAAAATGCTGCAATCTTTGATATGAATGAGCCATGGGATAGTATCCAGCGTGCTCTTATTGGTCAGTTTAGAAGTTAGGGATGCGGACATTTTGAACTGTCAATATTACATTAATACAATATTGTACTATTCAAAACGCATCACTGACGCCCGGTTCCTATTCAAGAAATGCCTCGATTTTGCTTCGAAAAGTTATATTAGTTAATAATAAGGAAAATAGAGCAAAATCTAATGCCTTAGCTATAATGACTCGTTTCTTGATAGAAACCAGGTTTAAACTATAGTCTATTTAATAGACGAAATAAGAAGGTTTTGGCGTTATATATATATAAGGATAATTTTTAACCGTTCACCAAAAATACTGATTGTGCACCAAATTCGGTCTGTTTCTTTTCTAATTTGCACTCAAATGTATAAGGGGCAGCCCTCGGTAGTTGGGCCACCCCAACGGAATAAGGGGCAGCCTTCAGTAGGTTAGGGTGCGGCGGGGGTGGCCCTGGGCCACCGCAACGCCGCGATCATGTAATATTCATAAAATAGGTGCTCATTATGAAATATTTTGGTGCACAATCAGTATATTTGGCGAAAAAAACGAGAATAAATTGAGGTACAGTTAAATACGATCCTATATAAAACTTGTAGATACATACCTTGCACTCCACTTTTATCTAGAAAATTACTGAGTTGAAACGTCGAGTTACTCGACGCCAGGTATTGTGTGAATCTCTGAAATGATAAAACACACAAATTAGAGACTTGTACGACCGCTGACAGTGATTGACAAGGGTCTAAGGCAAAAGTTGAATTAATAAATAAAGAGATCAAATCCGGATGTGTAGTGGCAGTATTTTTGGGTTTATTCTATTTCCGCCACATCAACTAATCTTATCCTATGCAACAAGTAATTACAACAAGCTAAATTCATTGTTATTGATTCCATATATCAGGATATGGCTTATTTACCACCGCTTTGCCAATAGTAGTGCAACAGCATAACTGTTCCTGTTTGAAGGGCATTGTAGCCAGCAAAATTACTGGGCATGTGAGCATGTGTGATTTTTAATATCTGATGTCTCGGGGTGATGAACGCAAATTGCAACGCAGTGCTTTTTATGGTACTAAAAGTTTTGGGTGGCGCTGCAATTGTTATGGGCAGGCGTGACGCTTACCATCAGGCGAACTACTGCTTGGCGGCAGAATAACTGGCAACGTTGCCGAACTCATTAATGCTTGCGCACTACTGCTTGGTGGCAGAACAACAGTTATTTTGCCGGCCTTACAATGGCCGTTTGAGTTGGTACTACCAACCTGAACCCGATCGTTTTGAGAAAATTCAAGTCTACCTATGACTGAATACGTGAATACAGGATCCCAATTTGGTTCAGGCCCATTTATATAAAGATTTTTAAGAATAATGATTTCAAAACCAATGAGGCCTGATATTAAACTACAAAAACACCTACATGAATATTTGAATTAAATCCATTACAGTATAGTATGTCGCTTATTGACACAAGTGGTGTTGTCAATTTATTCAGCGTTTGGTGTTTGCCTTCATTCCTCATGAGAAGGTGTTAACCGAGTGTGTATTTCGCATGTAAGTATTACAGTGGAGGTATGGTATCTTATTATTTCTAAAAAGATTTATGGCTACAATTACAAGAATTCCACCTTTAAAAAACCATAAAAATACTGTGAATGCTTTATATACGAAAAATATGCTGTTATTTTCGGTTTCACAAGCCTTTATTAGGGTTAGCAAGGCCACTGTCACACAATATGGGTATACTGTAACTTTCCCTGATTAGATTCCACCATACATTGCTCTGGGTCTGGCTTTTGTCGGACACAGCTGGTAACATTTATCGCGCAAAATTCGACCATAACGTTATTCCAGTGAAAGGGCATCGATTATTGGATTAAGATAGCCAAAGACCAAAGATAGACACAATGGCCTTGACTGGAATGCCTTCGCCGCAGGGAGATGAGGAAGAATTCACAGACTTGAAAGGAATTCTAGAACAATATTGGTGACCTATTACGGATTTCCTTATTCTACTTCCTACTAATATTATAAAGTTTTGTAAATAAGTACAATAACATACATTTTATCCCGAAAAAGGGTCCATGAAACTGCAGAGCGCAGCCGGTTTATAGTATTTAGATTGTGATCCACATTCCTAAAGGGCTGACTGTGTTTCTAGGACACAGCTGATGGTAACAATCTGTTATTTTGTAATAACAGATTATTAACAAGTAACATGTAGGTTCTTTGATTATTTTTAACAAATTTTAGTGTCGAACCCTCTTGCTACATCGGTGATGTAATTGGTCGATGGTCGAGCGTTAAATTAATATTTGATAAGGCTTGGAAAGTGTGTTATTCGCCTGCAAAACATGGTTTTCTGTAATCAATTTATTTTCCTTTACTTTTTTACCTTTTTTGAATTCAATAAACATCTTAAAAATCTTACTCTTTGATGATATAACAGATCCATGAGCGGATACTTCGTATCTTTTCAATCAATTTATTTATTTATTTATACAAATCGTGCAGTGCAATCAATTTTATGAGCTCTAAATCCCACATTAGGACAGATCCTGTGGTTGCAGGATTCAGTCAATTTCAGTCTCTGTCATTCGGTAATTGAATTACTTACGAAACAATAACTTTGCAAAAAATAACTAAGAAAGGGAAGTTTAAAAGTTATTAGATACTTATTATGTATGAGTCCAAGTATTCCACGTGAATTATAATTAAATTTTATTTTAAGTATGTACCACTATCGGTATATTGTTAAAAAGAGCCGACCTGCCCCAAACCATGAAGAAATATAAATATCACGACGTCATACATTAGCCTAGTTTTTAAAACGTTTTCCTTGAGAACCGCTCCAACTTTTGGCAGTGACTACTCCTCGCCGGAGTTTTCCGCTTACGTCACAGTTTACATTTTTATCACTCGGCATCGTAGTAACTAGTATTTTAATCTGGGCCGTGGGTGTGTACTACGTAATGACTCGTGCCTAATCTACGAAGTTACGTACAAGACACGCCTCGGTTACGACATAGTGCGATAGTATGTTCTAATTGGGTGATTGACCGGCGGTCAAGAACGCTGGTTGACCCTTAGGGGTCCTATATTGGCTGTGATTGTCACTTGTTTGGTCTTCATTGGTCGAAAACATGTTGTGATTGAGCCGGCGGTAGATCTGAAGATCGGCAGTTAGTGAGGATTGGTCCCAATTTGTCTCGCAATTTGCAGCGAGCCTACATAATAGGTGTACTACAAAGAGAAACAACTCTTATGCCATCGTCATAAAGCATTAATCGGCTAAAGCAGATTCTGCATTTACATGGAGAGTCCCTTGGAGAGGTAATTGACAATAGTGGAAGGGTTTTCAAAAACCGTATAGAATGGGTAAGATTCCAAACTAGAAGTATTTGATTTCAAATAATGATTGCTAAGTTCAGATAACACTTCAACGGCATAATGATCAGATCATTGAAAGAAGGCGCTACTCTTTTTTCAAGCTATCCCTTTTAGGCCTTATAAATAGGGCTTTCCAAGAAAATTGCTATTGATTATTCGATCCTCTTTCAATTTTTTAAAATGTATTATTTATCAAGCTGCAATAACAAAAATCTATTTCTGATTAAAAATAAACTATTGGGTGTTCAAGATGTTTTGTATATTTAGCTTTTCCCACAGAAATTGCGTTCGGATCAATCTAAGGATAATAAAAAAGCTGAGTCAGCATCCAGTGATCTAGGGCATTTAGGGTTTGAATTAATGAGGTGGAAAAGATCATTATGTCGAACTGACCCGAAATAGTGGCAGACTAAGGACCATTTATCATAGAATCAATTTACGCGCGAAGATGTTTGCGATTACAATACATATAGTATATATATATATATATATATACATAGTAGTAATTCTTATTCTTACCTTTCACTTAATATATAATATTTTTTTACAAAAAAAACAAAAACCGACTTCAATGTATCTTTGAAGTCCAAGGCAAATATTTTTTTTATATAAATATCGATGAAATTTATATTAGACCACTTCGTAGCTATACTGAACCCAACGCAAAAATAATTTTCCAAATCGGTTCATAAATGACGGAGTTCAGAGGTAACAAACATAATAAAAAATACAATCGAACCTTCGAAACCTTCTTTTTTGAAGTCGTTAAAAAAAGGTCAAATTCAGATTCATTATTGCTTCCATTTATAGTACAAGGTGTAATTTGGTAAACGTACAATGTCTTATATGATCCTAACGCACTCTTTTCTACGAACTAAAGTATCGACATTTGGTACCTTAACTAATTTAACTTGAGTTGTTGGCCCGCTTTCATTCACAAATCCATAGTAATTAAGTAAGCAACGGCGACAGCTCAAAGGAGTATGGAGCACAATACAAGCATTCTGCACGGTGAAAATTTGAGATGGTGTTGTCACTCTTATTCATAAATCTATAATTAATATTTAGAAAAAAAACAAGAACCGACGTCAAGACTAAACTTATATTTTTTTAATTTTTTTTTTTTTTAAATGCTTAATCAATTTCTCTGAAGTACGACCTACCAAACAAAAATATAATCAACAAAATCAATTCATAATTGGCGAAGTAATCGCATAACAAACATACCAAAAAACATACCGTCGAATAGAGAACCTCCTCCTTTTTTAGAAAGAAAGAAAGAAATCATTTATTTTGACAAAACTGCACACGGTACAACAATTATCACAACACAATAATACAAAAAAACAACAACCAATAAATTAAGTACTAGGTGCTTGTGTACGAGAATCGCTGCCGTGCACAGTGACGTCAAAAACGGTCTGAACCTAGTCGTGTTTCGGGATGATGTTCGGTGAACCATCGGGGAGACGGGTCTGAGCAGCCGCTCAACTGCCGTCTCTCTCTAGATCTATGTGCTCCATCTTAGGCCACATCATCGCTTCACATCAGGCCAGATAGTGGCCAAACAGATCTATTAAGCGTAAAAAAAAAGAACTCAGCATAATGCTGTGGATAAATCCACAACGCAGGTTTTCAGCTCAACAGCTCGTTTTGAAATCGGTTAAAAAGTAGGTACGTACCTCATTTCCATATGCTAGTAGGTGGTGAACTGTTATTAGAGCTTTATACACCACCACCCAATTGGTGTTCTGAGTGCGCTCGACGAGCAAGTTCGCGAGCTGAGGTATCGACACGTTGGGCTCGTTTGTGCAGTGGACTAGATCTGAAACAAGAACAAATTATGAACAAAAAGAAACAAGAACTTGCTTAGGTTGTATATAATATATGTCGATGCGCGTTACAAGACAAACCTCCTTTGGTTGTTGTGGTAATATAAACATATGTTTGTTTAATAAATTTAAAAAACCGGCCAAGTGCGAGTTGGTCTCGCGCACGAAGGGTTCCGTACCATTATCTATAAAAACGGCAAAAAAAAAATATGTCTGTTATAAGTCAGCCCCCTTAAATAATTATTTTATTCTGTTTTTTAGTATTCGTTGTTATAGCGGCAACAGAAATACACCATCCGTGAAAATTTCAACTGTCTAACTATCACGGTTCATGAGATACAGCTTGGTGACAGACGAACAGACAGACAGACGGATAGCGAAGTCTTAGTAATAGGGTCCCGTATTACCCTTTGGGTACGGAACCTTAAAAAAGAAAAAGTTCAGAAAGCTTGACTTTTCTCTGCATAAAATTTTAAAAGGATTTTTGTAGAATTACGTCCAACGAACACAAACATACTCGTAGATACATATATAGGATTCTCTGTATCTACTGTATTTAGGAAACCAGGAGCCATGAGGACCCTGGTCCGACAACACCCAGTCACAATACAAGCACTTGCGCTAGTCAACAAATACTAGCCCGTAGCGGGAAACGAATTCGCAATATCCGTGGTGTATGAGATACGAGTCGTTCTGCCCAACCAGCCCCCGTTTTGAGCTTAAATTAAGGAATAGCTTCACTGCGAATGATGAGATACCGACTAATTATAGTCGATTCGGGCAAGAAATCGAATTAATCTCATTCATTTATACCAAAATATGATAACTACAAGTTGAGATAAACTTAATGGGACAATAAATGGCATCATAAAATATTGTCCCAGTGAATCTATACCCTAAACTGAGCTCAACACTATATACGATTGGCGCTTGAGGGACATATTGGTACGGGGGCAAGGCCCTAATTCACTATGATAACTTGGCGATTCCTTGCTTCGAGTTCACGTCGATTTCTTCATCAATAAACGACATCTGCGAAATTTGTATTCTCTATGATGTCATAGAGAATCATATATATGAATATATGAATGCGTCATAGAGATGTCGTTTATGGCTTATTCCCAAAGTACTCCAAGAAATTTTCTCAAACTACTCCACGAAAAAAATATCAAAAATATATTTTATAATTTAAGTTTCATTCTTCTCCATGAGAATATAAAAATGTTCTCAAAGTACTCCACACTACTAGTTTCAAAAGGGTTGTTTAGGTAATAAGTTGTAGTATAATGAGTTCATAAACCGTATATTCGTTCTCAAACTACTCCAACCATTTCTGTTTAATTATTATTAATTAAAAAAAACTGTTTTATGCTGCATCCTACTCCAAAAGATAGTTGACGTACAGTCAGGTGCAAAACTGTTTATAAAAATTTATTTAACCACGAGGAAAAGTTTGAATAAAATACAGTAACTGGTTTGTAATTGTTTATATTTATTAATATAAATTACATTATAAATATAATTTTGAATAAATCTACCACAATATTTTGAAAAATAATTGTATATCTGGATTAAAAGTTAAATTAACACGATAGTTAAAAAAACCTATGAGAACTTACCTAAAATAATAAAATACATCAAACTTGAATAATAAAAACAATAAGTCTCTTTCTAGCCCTAATTTTAAAATAATATTCTAGAAATGTACCAATCTAAATAAAATCAAAGCCAGTTTCAGGTCCCTGTTTGTAGAGTGTCGGCTTCTGTTTACAGCAGGAGTGTGTTCTATGATATTGCCTGTTTGAAGTGGAAATTACCATCCTTTGGTTATGGCATTGGGAAATGTTTTGCTTAGAGCATTTATTTATTTATTTAACTTCATATGTATTTTTGCTCTTTATTGGGTAGAAGAATAAACTCAACTGGACATGTAAGAAATTGACTCTCATTGCTACCCACGTCCACATGTATCGAATAGATCTGATGAAACGGCATGGGACAACTCCAAAAGATTCCGTCCATGAAACAGATTTGACTTCGTTTTAAAATTCTTCTGCCCTCCGGGACTTCGATACTTATAGCACTCTGTTTGCCCCATGAATTCAACTGACCAATTAACCTTGATGTATATAATGACCATAATCCGCTTATTACAAAAAAGGCAAATGAATTGCACCTTACTTAAACATAGATAAACAATACTCTACTCTCCTCTCTCTCTAAACACATTGATCGCGCTATGCGTGTGAACCGATACTGGCGGCGCTAGTGATAGCGACACTGCTTTCCAGCTTGACTTTTGAACTGTCTCTTTCACACTCGTTTTAATAAATAGGTAATATATAATGCAATAAAAATATGTGGTGTGACGAGGTTTACTCCAATTACTACAGACGTAAACATCTAACACAATAAAAAAAAATTTCGTCTGCATTATTTTAGTACAGTGCTGATAAATACTGAGACTGACTGTACCTTTTCAACATCTCATGGAGTAGAATGAAACTGAAAATAAACTGTTAATTTTATAATATCTAGATGGAGTAGTTAGGTATTTGATGTTGAAAAATCACTGGAGTATTTTGAGAATAAAACCAGCTACACGTGGAGTAAAATGCAACTTTAAAAAAAATAAAAAATAAAACTAATATTTCTTTGGAGTAATTTGAGAATTAATGTATGGGATTCTTATCTTCTTGGAACAAAAGAATGGAGTACTTTGGGAATAACCCTCGTTTATTACTGAAGGAATCGACGTGATTTCGAAGCAAGGAATCGCCAAGTTGTCATAGTGAATTGAGGCCCAGTACACCACAAAGACTGTTAAGGGGTCCAGATAATATGGGATTACCAACGTAGTAGATACCTAATGTCATCCATGATAACGTATATCAAAGGCAAAATCTATAAAAAAACTACTTTACTCGTGGTAGATCTCTCGTATGCGGGAGGCCTTCTGGGAAGGTACCAGTTTTACCAGTACGCAAGCATGGCTGTGTTCTGATTTGAAGGGCATCGTAGCCAGCGAAATAACTGGGCATATGAGACTTAATATCTGATATCTCGGGGTTATGAGCGCAATCTAGTGCTACGCAGTGCTTTCTATGGTTTTAAGTTCTGGGTGGCACTGCTATTGTTGTGGGCAGGCGTGGCGCTTACCATCAGGCGAACGACTAGCTCGACTTATCACTCAGTACAATAAAAAAAATAGTTTGGTACAGTAGAATAAAGCGCCGCTTGGAAACCTGGAAACATGGGACTGTTGACTGTTTAGATTTACGCGCAGACCTTGGCCTGTTATGGACAGATGTGATGTGATGAATATCCTCACGCGCAAATCGTACTCGTCAGATTACATCATTGCATAAACAGAATATAAAACGGTACAGATTAGGCGTGTGTAACTCAGGTCTGAGCCGGTCCAAATATACAGATCACAGCGACTTGATCTGCTGACCTGCGGTTCATAAGCAAAATAGACGGCTCACGGCTCGCGGCTCAACTCGAAGCTCGCAAAGTTTTGAGTCTATCTATGGTAGTCAATTTGAGTTAAGCTGTTTATCTGTGGTAAGTCTGATTCATTTTGTAAGCTGTGAGTTGACAAAACTTTGTGAGAAATCCACTCGGCTAAAGCGAGTCAGTCGACTCAGTGAATATTTGAACCGGCTCAGACCTAAGTTACAATTGCCAACAGTACCTATAGCAGAAGTACAAATTGAGCTGAGCTGTAGGCCGGCTCGCAGCTGATATACCCATGTCTAGTACAGATCCAAAAATACCCAAGATAGTTTTTTTACGAAGTATCGATTGACGATCCTTTATGAAGCAACAGGCGTCAGGGACTCTTGTGATGTTTTAATCTACACTAATTAAACCAAGGTCAGAGTTTTACAATACGGCTATTGCAGACAATGTGTCTATTAAGTTAGACAAACTATTTATAAAAACTTGATTAATTCCGGCTCTAAATATTTTTATAGTAGTTTAGGTAATTAAGTTGACACCTTACAAAGGTTGACTGAAAGTGATCGCTTTTATCGTTATGACCGCCCATTGTACTTGTCTGTAATTCAAAAAATCAAATCAATATCATTTATTAATTGAAACATTTGTTATAAAAAATTAACTGGTGGAGCACCTGAAACCTAAACTAGGCTTGTGACCTGTGATATAGCTTCCAGGCCTCTTTCGTCGGAGTACAAAAACATTGTTGTTTTGTGTTGTGTTGTGTTGTAGTGTAAGAGAGAAATATATATAAAAGTACATATAATATATCATTAATAATAACTAATAATAAGTAATGATATATAAGTTGTTTTCATGTACCTACTGATTATTTTTGTTTCATCATCATCATCATCATCATCATCATCATCAGCCTGTAGTCGTCCACTGCTGGACATAGGCCTCTCCCAACGAACGCCACTGAGCTCGGTCTTCGGCTCTTCTCATCCAGTTTCTTCCGGCCGCCTTTCGCAGGTCGTCACTCCACCTGGCCGGTGGGCGTCCTACACTACGCTTGCCGATTCGCGGTCTCCACTCAAGGACACGTCTACTCCAACGGTTGTCCGTCCTTCGAGAGATATGACCAGCCCATTGCCACTTCAGCTTGCTAATTCTATGGGCTATGTCGGTTACTTTGGTTCTCTGTCGGACGTCATTGCGGATCTAATGTTTCAGAGAAACTCCGAGCATAGCCCTCTCCATAGCTCGCTGAGCGGCTATTTTTGTTTGATGTACAATAAAGCATTTTGTATTTGTATTCTAATTGCTTTCAAGGAAAACCAACTAAACGGGTAAAATAGTCAAGTCAAAACAGTGTATTTTACCCATGACGAAAACACATCTGCAGTCCGTGAGCAATCCTTCCTTTGCTCTTCCAAGATCCTTTATATCATCTTCGGAATCCAACACGACGTCTACAATGTCGGACGTATCAAAAGATTTAAGGACATGTGACATTAACCGTACTGAAATAGTGTAGTCCATCATGGTCCTTCATTTTCTTCCGAGGTCACAATCCCAGCAATAGGAAGCAACGTAACAATAATTACGCGTAGTTCCTGCTTAGAAATTGCAATTGAAATCCACAGACAATCGTGTAATAATCTCACCATATTAAAGTTACTATGACCTCATATTATAATTGAATGCGTAATCCTCATTGTGATAAAAAAACAGATGTGAAAACATTGTAACTGGGTGATAAAATTAGGAGATTATTGTTACAACATTCTGTGTTATGTATTACTATTGTAATTTTTACAGACCCTACTAATACTGGCGGGGGATCGGCATGCGTGGAAAGAGACGGGGGAGATCTTTGCCCAGCAGTGGGACAGTATACGTTAGATAAAAAAGAACTAATATTGGATGGATAAATGGAAGTTTGTTACTCAATCACGCATCAATTACTGAACGGATTTTGAAGAAATTTGATATGTATGTACATTAGGTCCTGGAAACCGCCTCTCGGCTGCACCCGCGCTTTCCCGGCCTAAATATTAGCCTATGTCCTTTTCCAGGACTCAAGTTCCTACATACTAAATTTCATCAAAACCCATTTAGTAGTTTTTGCCTGATTGATTAACAAACACTTATCCATCCTCACAAACTTTCGCATTTATAATATTAGGACGCTTTAAATGTATAAAAACCATAGTTCTGTGCATAATTCATTTTACAACCAAAAAAAGACTTCAATTCTGATGTATCTTCGAAGTCCAAGGTCGAATATCGATCAATTTATGTGGGACCACGTTGTGGCTATACTGAACCCAACGCATATTTTTTTAAATCGGTTTATAAATGACGGCATCCTGAGGTAACAAATATAAAAAAAAACATACAATCAAATTGAGAACCTCGTCCTTTTTTCAAGTCGGTTAAAAAAACATCACTGTCAACCTCTTTATTCTAATAGTGTTTCAAGACCACCCTGACCTTTCTCAAGGCCCATTCTTTCGACCATGATAAGTCAGCCTGTCACCCTAGCTAGAATCTTTATTTCGGGGCCAAAACAGCCTAATAGGACCAGATATCCATCCAGTCCTGAATATAGATAAGTAAAGAAGAAACATTAACGCCTTATTTTATAAATTAACTAGCTGCGGCCCGCGGTCAAATCCTTACAGCGAATAGAAGTAAAAAACACACTGACATACGAACTTATAATATTTGTGTAATCGCCTCATTTGGCTTTGACCAGTATCTTACAACAACCTTATCAAGGCCTACCCAAGATATTTTCTTTCAAAACAAATCACATAATATACCTTATGATAATATTATTTTTTTACGTGTATATTTGACATTTTACTAATAAATAGATTATAATTATAAACATTCAGAGAATTTACGATGGTCAACCATATCTTACGACGTGAGCATAGAACCCAAGAACTCGTCCTGACTATGTGGAGAAAAATAAGTTTTCTTAGACATGTGCTAAGGCACGATCACTACCGCCTCTAAAATATTATGATGGGAAAGATAGAGGGGAAACGCCACGTCGGGAGGAGCAGAAAGTCGTGGCTCAAGAATGCCCAAGAGTGGACCGAAATTTCCAGAGTAGAAGAGCTATTTCGTCTAGTGAGGAACAGAGGGGAATATGCGGAGCTGACCAACCTCCAGTAGTGGAGAGGCACCGCAAGAAAAAGATAAAACATATCATATAATGAACGCTTCGCAGATTGCGTAGCTGTGAAAACTATTTGTCAGCCAATGTCCCATCTAAAACGTCGCGTCAAAAACTTTCGACCTTCGTGCTTGAACCACGTAAATCAAAGCAACATGGCGACATTAATTGCATCTATTTATACTCCGAGGAAGGCTACTATCGACCCAGTTTGTGCCGCGTATGGACATCTGCATTCTGCAAGGGCGGATGTACGACCGACAGACTTTACCGCCCATGTAAAGTTACGTTTATTGTGTCGGCTGATCGGTTTAAAGTTTAAAGCGGATATAAATATATAGATGCTAATTCAGTTCCCATAACGGGCCAATATTGTGTAATTTATTACGTGTTGGATTTCTTTATTATATTTATCTGAATGACGAGACGAGCTGGTCGTTCACCTGATATATAAGGAATACGATTGCCCATAACAGTTGCAGCGCCACCCAGAACTTTGTTTTCTTGCTCAGTCATTTCGCTTAATGCTCAGTAATTTCGCTGGCTACAATGCCATTCAAACCTGAACAGAGTAATGCTTGCGCACTACTGCTTGGCGGCCGTATAACTGGTAAAGCGGTGGTACCTACCAAAACGGCCTCTTCAATACGAGAAACTTACTACCAGTGTTTCCAAGAATAATGCAGTTTTCTTTGACTTTATTGTCTTTAAAAACATGTGTTCAATAGGCGAGGTGATGCAACCAGACCATGTATAATAAATAATAATAATCAAAGGAATAAAAACAAAGAATATATGACATGGCGCAAGACATACAGCGAATGCAATAGCGGCTCTTATAATATTTATGATGGTAACTCACCACAGAATTACTTTCATACAAAAACAAGCATTTTAAAAGATAGAAACGCAAGGGAAGTAAGTAAGCATAATATAATCAGATACCCTTCAAGGAATTAACTGATTCATAATCGCTACCGTCTCGCGGGAGGAGAATAAAACGATTGTGGACCTTGAACTTAAGTCTAACTCATCGTCTAAGGGGGTTTAAAACCTTATTCTAAATGCTGATTATAATTTATATTTCATATTTTTAAGACATTTTAAAAAGAGACATCTCGCATAGTTTCTTCGTGCTATCTTATCTAGCGGGCGTATTGCCGAAGTACTGGTAGTCAGTTTTCGCATTTCTATTCTGAGCCCGGACTTCAATTTGAGTATGGAAATGGGTGGACATGCTTACCTTTTTTTTCAGTCATGACTTCTTAAATTTTATTTGTATATGACGTTCGAAAGTCTTAAATTATATGCATTTTTTGTGCCTATTTAATAAATATTTTTTGACTAAAGGGTAGGGTGTAGGCTCTAAAACCTTGTAATACCAGTTGCTCTTGAATTTCTACAGCCATACTGGACAGTACATAAGTTTATACTTTAACATTTCCATACCATATTGTAGAGTGAGGAACGAAATTCAGTTCGGGTAATTTAACCTTCTGTCTTGAAATCCTCCATTTGAAATAGGTAGTATATATTATACCACAATATTCCTGTACTCATTTCACCCTTGGAACAACCTTGGCATAAAACAGCACACAGCTGCTATTAGATCCAGCTGTTTACGAGCAACATTCTTCATTGCGGTAAGATGTTTTGACAACTTCTGTTTTGCAATATGCCACAACATTTGCCCAACTTTTGGCTGAAGAATATTTAACAACTTTTCGTATTAGGATTTAAGTGGATTGAAACGTAAGAATTGGTTCTCACGACTTCAAGGTCATTAATTATCTCCTTAAGTTCTGTCGGACGAACACACAAGTATTCGTCCGACATTGTCCGAATTATGTACAGTCGAAACAATGACTTGTCAACTATATTTTTTCGAAGTGTCGTGTAGAAATAAAGAATTGTCGAAGTTTGGGACACCCCCTTAATTTACAATAAGGTTGGTCTTTTGGAATCCGATTTCAGCCCCGGAGCCTGCGCTAGCCGGCCAGTTCCGTTTTATGACACCGCACCGGAACCGGGGCTTCGGTAAAGTCCCTGCCTAATGACCGGTTTAAATCCGGCTTAATATATTTCTTATTTGGGATGAAATATAAGAGCTTAGAATGAGCAATATTTTTTTTAGAATAGCGCTACAGCATTTGATAACAGCTGCATTGCAAGCTTATTCAATAAACAGTTGCCAGTTTGTCATTAATAAAAAAGAAAGGATATACGTTGAACAACTCGATTACATCAATACGATTGCTTTGAAACAAAGTTATGCAACTAGCGGTTTTTGAAGAAATCACTACCAGTTAGCGACTAGGCAAAAGCATCATCGAAGCGACCTTTATGTTGTAACAATACGAGAACTGGTATTTGCGATTGTTTGGAATACGCCCCCTTTATGCCACCCAATACACATTACAATACAATAACACTTTATTGCACATAAAACAAAATATAAAAAAAAACATCGTAGATTAATAATAAATTAAATAATAAAGAAACACTAAATAAATATGAGTAACAAACCCACCTAATATTGGATGAAGAGGTGTTTTTTGGTAAGTATATATTATAGGTATTCTATAATATGTATAAGTTGCGCCAGGCAATTATATCAACAAATATCAATAAAGATGTAAGATATGGTTCAATAGCATGGCAAACAGTCTTTGTCACAGAGAGGTTTTCGGGTGTCGGTATCAAGTTTGTGTAGAAGACATAGTGAAATAGATAAAGCTGATAATAATTATTCATCCGGCAAAAGTGAGAAAAGGGATGAGACTACCCCAAAAGGAAATGAGGCTTAAATAGAGTCTTCTAACCAAATATAACCCCTTAATTATAAACAACTTAATTCGAAACATTGAGTAGCAACTAGCAAGTACCAAGGCACAAGAAAAATATTAGAACCTATAAAATTCTTAGCACCGCATGGATTAACAACAACACACTAAAATAGTTTTGCCAAAACCATTGACGGTAAATAAAATATTCACACTTTTCGCAATTCAAATACTTGAAATAGCGATTCTTTGATACGTTACATTGTCAACTATAGAAACACAGACAAGGCTATTACTCCATTACAACCCACAGCCTAGAGGTCACGAAACGGCGTAACAAAATTACTGTTGTGTTGTGCACTTGACCTGTTAACTCGGAAATGAGTTTCAGTGATGAGAAATGAGAAACAACAGGTTTTTGTTGCAGAGGCTTGTCTAGGTGGAAAGATTCGGTCAAGGATGGCAAGCTTGGCTCATTCAGTAAATAAAATAAAAAGAGAAGAGGACCCTGCAAAACGAGTAGACAAGTAAATTTGGCTGAATGATAACCAAAGATTGGACACTCCTGTTCTTTATAGCAGGTGATACAACTTAACGATTGCATGTGTGTCAAAAACACAACATTCGACCGCTAACTCACCTGTTGGTACGCAACTTTACGGTCAAGGACGATTGCATACCTAAAAGATCTGAGAGACCTGTTTATAATACTCGAGACTGCGATATTACAGCCATAAACAACGACGGTGGAGCTCAAAAGCTTGCCTGTTCACATATTACATTTGAAAGCAAAGCGCTTCCTAAGTGACGCTTTGATCATATTATGGAAACGTAAGATACATACAAGTATACATCACACTGAAGACGTCAACCACCAATAGGCTGTAATAATGGAATTTATGAAAGACAATAACAGCAAGCAATAATAATGACGTCAATGTGTCAATCACATAGTTTATAGTTCGTTTTTAAATCATGCGATTCACGAAATTCATTTGACAATATACCTCGAAGAATAAATTACGATATATACGTCCAGAGCTTTCAAGCTTCATTCAATAAAATCAGTCATTCAGTATGCGAGCTTCAATCTATCGTACATCTGTGATGAGAATAATGATGTCAATCAGTAGGCGTTTGATAGTCTCTCGAAAACACCTAACGTACATAACGATTGTAGTGGTGTTACAATATGTCTATCTCAAAGAATAAGTTGGCATGTCGATCAAAATAATTGAGTTTGTCATCGTAGATATATATGAAATAGAATAGTCATAGAAGATTATATTATTGGTAGAAATGTGGCGCGTACAACGTTGCAACGGAAATTGACCTGGCCTCGCAAACTAGCAAAGTTAGAGAATGACTGATATTGAAAATTTCTTACGGATAGCAGTTAGAAATCAGAGAAAAAAGTTCAAAAATAATTTAAGGAAAATGCAAATGTGGCTGGACGAACTTATATTTTTTTAGTGGCTGTTTATTAAATAAATTATATTTAGGGACACCATTTAGACATTACAGCATAACTTCAACTTAAAAATTAGGAGTTATGAGGTCAAATAAATAATCCTTGGAATCACTTTACGGATCCAGTAAGTGAACCAACTCTGTGCGTGAAATGGCTCCAATTAATCTCCGTGGTTTTGGTCCATTAGCGTACGAGAGTTTTACTTCGATACATTTGTTACAAATTTTTAACGAGACTTGCACGAGCCTCTCTAGGATAATTCAAAAATCAAGGTTTTAAGGTGTAGAAGCAAATTATCTTACCCACATGCCATCCACCACAACTACGACAGCATAGGCTAACAATCAGAAGTGACTTACAACATGCATGAAATAAATGAACAGTGAATCGAAGCAAACCTTATTCGTGAAGTGGCTGTTTTATGCAATTAATGTGCGCGTTTCATCCATTAGTGTAAGAGTTTGACGTCGATATATTGTTCCATTAATCATGTTTAACGAAGTAGAAGTCGACCTTACGTTAGCAATTCCAGTCGTCAGAAAAATATAAAAATTGTTTGGATGAACGACATTCTAGTCTAATAAAATTGTCAGGAGATTCCATTCAATATATGTAAGTGACACCTCTTTTAGAAGATGTCTACCAGACATCAAAGAAAGCATACTACAGTTCATAACAGGTTACTTAATGTCACGCCATCAATCAGAAGTTACTCGGACGTTATGTATTGAACGTTGGATTTATTTCAGTACCTATTAACCCATTAAAATCCGAGCCGTGCGCGTTATCTTAACGAGTTTGATCTTGCGATGCCGGTGGCTTAATAAAATAAGACATGACTATGGGCTACTTGGTAAATTACCGTAACAATAACAATATTTTTTTTAGTATCGATGATAACAATATCAACTAATCTACTGACTTTCAGTATGAATTAGTTTTTAATTTAATTATTTGTCGCGTTCCCATCCATTAGTGTACGAGATTGAATAACTTCTATGTACACAGTGACGAAGTACCTAAATAATATATTATGATAAATATATTTATCTATATCTGCAACTACATACACTACCTAGAGTATTTAATGTAGGTACCAAATAATCGGTGAAGAAGTCTATGGCAACTCTAGGTAGCCCTGCCGACTTTAGCGCGTGTAGTGACGTGCACAAATTGATTGAAGTACCCTTATAGCCGGCTTCGTGGAACCCACTCGTTTATTGATGGATGCACCTCTCTGGTTAGCTGTATATATGCTGTTGGAGTTCGAGAAAAATAGTGGAATAAGTGAGCATTATTAAATTCTCACTGATTAAATAAATCAAAACTTAAGGTTCGTGTACGAAGCTACCGAAACTAAGACTCGAGTGTCAAATTAAAAGAAGTGACAATGTAGGTAGAGGTAGGTACCTATATGAAAATCCAGTGAGAAACTTTATTGCTTATTCTTATTATTAAACAAGTTGATCTGGAATTTCCATATTTATGGTGAACTTGGCTTTTTAATATGTTTATGTATGTTAACGATTGTGTATATGTTATGGTAACGATTTGAGGAAGATTGTAGAGGTACCTGATGTTCAGAAGCTACATACTTGCCTATTACAGTTGCAGTACCACCCAGAACAGTCCTATAAGTTACTGCGCGGCAGTGCGTTGCTCATCATACGACATCGGCTTTTAAAGACTCAAATGCCCTGTAACTTATGGCATAGTATCCTTCTAATCCCACTAACATTATAAATGCGAAAGTTTTTGAGGATGGATGGATGAATGTTTGTTACTCAACTCACGCTAAACTACGGAACGGATATTGATGAAATTTGGTATGCAGGTAGTTTAGATCTTGGAGTAGGACATAGGGTACTCTTCATGGGAAAACGAACAGTTCCTTAGGGAACTATAAACCGAATTCTACGCGGACGGAGTCTCGGGCATCAGATAGTTCAACATATAATACACACGCCATATGATCCTCATTAGGGAGGTAGTTTACTGTCTTCCCACTGGTATAATTTTCGTTTGTTGCGTTCATATGATCACGGGGCGTTAATAATTCAATTAACTCCGCTACAATGTTGTACCCAAATCTAAATGCTGCAAAACTAGGCCACCCTGTAAGCGGCCTTGATCGAGCAAAACGCTGAACGAGCGTGAAATTAATGTTTGCAGTTTTTACGACTGCTCACGACGTGCGCGTTATTTGAATCTTTTAATTTCCATTTGAGTTTAACGACTTAACCGTCTTGCACGTTATTCTGTCCCCAAAAAGTGGTGTGACTATTCAGATACTTCTACCAACATTTACCACTGACCAATCGTTTTATTAACTACTGGTAACAAAACGGTTAAGACCAAAGCTGCCATTTTCAAGGTTTTAGATACAGAAGCAGAAGCTGGGCCCTAACATATTAATGAAGGAATCGACCTTTCCTCGAAGCAAGGAATCGCCAAGTTGTCATAGTGAATTGTTTTAAAAAGGGACAGAAAAAAAAACCTAAAAACCACGTTTTTATGCGCCTTTTGAGGTTAGGTCGGCATTGCATGCTATTAAATGGATTTACAATGCATTGTCATCCGAGTTGTGAGCTACCCTGAAAGTTTTAGTCAGATAGCTAATGGGGATATGCTCGAAATTTTAGTTGCAAGATTCCACCCTGAACAACAGACAAACAAGAGACTTAATAACAAGTATACGTTTTATCAAACAAAAAAACCGACTTCAATGTATCTTCGAAGTCCAAGGTGAAATATCGATGAAGTTTATATGGGACCACTATGTAGCAATACAGAAACCAAAGCAAAAAAATATTTTGAAATAATTTCATGAATGACCGAGTTCTGAGGTAACAAACATTAAAAAAATACAAACGAATAGAGAACCTTCTCCTTTTTTGAAGTCTGTTAAAAACGTGGTAAAACAAGAAGATAACGAAGTTACTAGACACTGTACTTAAAAACTGTCTCCAATTGCCAGCCAACTTCTGGACGGCACTGCATTTGAGGCATCGCCGTCGCTTACCATCGCCGACCTTGTAGTTATTTCAACATAAATAATAACTTTCTTCGAACTAGCCTAGTTCTGTGTCTACATGACGAAATGAGTGGTCATTCTGATGATAAGCTGCAATCATTGCTCATAGCTGTAGAACCTATAGTAATAGACAGGACATTATGAAATATGAAATTAACTATGCAATAGTGCACTGCCGATCGTCAAAGCTGAGTTTTAAGTCTCTACAATCTAGTAAAGTGCTTCAGAAGTGGTATCGATCGAAATTCTTTCTGGAAGCTTAGTTCAATGAACTATTCGAGCATAACAGTAGATATTTACTGCTGGAATCCATTCTTCAAACGAAGAAGTAGAAGTGGTAATACGAGATGAAGTACAGAGGCTATGTGTAATTTTTACGATGTCGTATCGACCTAGTTCCAGAATAAGTAATAGTTAGAATGAGAGGTCCCGAAATGACATGCGTTTACGATCACACACAACTTACTAAAACTACCTTAGATAATAAGATAAGAGATTATGTATGACACATTCATTAGCGTAATTCTGCCGAAATCAAGATAGGTAGGTACCTAATCTATAAATAGTTTTTTATTGTTAACTATCTTTTTCTTGTGGTTTTTAACAGACTTCAAAAAAGACGAAGGTTCTCAATTCAACGGTATGTTTTTTTTTGTATGTTTGTTACGCGATTACTCCGCCAATTATGAATCGATTTTGATGATTCTTTTTTGTTAGGTAGGTCATACTTCAGAGGTGGTCCCATATAAATTTTATCGAAATTGATTCAGCACTGTTTGAATAAATTAACAAAAACAAGAAATATAAGTTTAAGTCTGATGTCTCTTGAAGTCGGTTTTTGACTTTTCTTTAAATTAATTATGTCTGCATGCAGTCTAACTTGTAGTCGTCTTTTTCAAGCAGCAAGATAATAATGTACTAGCTGCTGCCCGCGACTTTGTGCGTGTGGTAATTGGTTATTATGAATAGGCATATGGATAGTGACAAGAGCGAGTGTGGTTCAGTGGAAGCACGTGTGACTTTCGATCTGACAAACCCGAGTTCGAATCCCGCTGGTCCCACGTCCAAGAATTAATAACAAAAAATCAAGGACATGTGACATCCACCAACCCGCACTGGGCCAGCGTGGTGGATTATGGCCCATACTCTCTCTATGAGAGAAGGCCCGTGTCCCAGCAGTGGGAACGTGATTGGATGATGATGATGATGATGATATAGTATGGATCACTGGATAAGTACATATTTTTATAGCTAATTTGGATAGTTTTCTACTAACATCAAATTAAACCAACCTCAACTGCACAGAGGTTATACAATCGGATACACAGTACTCTGATAACGCAGGAAATGGCCCTGTCATGTTTATCATATTAGTTGCAATCGCATACACTAACATCTGTCTCTAAAACATACTAATAATTGCTACATTGTATTGAATGCCAGATTCATTGGGATGGTTTTAATGGGCGGTTACCATGCATAGAATGTATGATAGCATGTCAACAATTCATAGCTGTGAAGCAGATAAAAAATTCTATTATTTTACTAGCTCCGCTCCGAGCCACCCACGCTACTCCGGGATAAAAAGTATCTCATGGATTCCAGGACTTTACTAACATACCGAATTTCATCAAAAGCCGTTCAGTAGTTTTTCCGTGATAGAGCAACAAAAAACCATACATACATCCATCCTCACAAAGTTTGGCTATTTTAAGATTAATAGGATTGTATTATAAGCTTTTTATTTTTCGGATAAAATGTATACTATCCATTCCCAGTCTCTAAGATTACATTAGATAACTCTTTATTGTTACACCACCAGAAATTATAACAACATAAGCAAAAAACCTTTAAAAAAAAATAAAGTGTTACAATGGGTGGTCTTATCGCTCAGTGATCTTTTCCAGACAACCTTTGGATAGAGAGGACTTATAGAAACTGTAAGAGATGGTGTGGACTAAGGGGTGTTTTTAAAAATTAATCAATTCTATTCAGTAGTTTTTGCATGTTTCAGTAAATTGCAACTTCACAAAATTTTGCATGAATAATAAAAGGAGACTTTTGCTTAGCAGTGGGACAGCATAGGTTAATAAAACCAGGCCTAGCACACTCCGCACTGTAGGTACGAAGCTACAAGTACATAGCCGGACACCGACGGCGGGTCGCGCGTCGTTACAGAAGAGATAAGAGCTATGCGATAGAAAGAGATGCGCTCTGTAGGCTAATATGACTGGTAGGTATGCACCGCTAAGCAAGCTGAATTGAATTTTATTGTGTCATAGCAAGAATAACTATTTGTTTAAATTTCTTTGCAGAGTGATGCTTCTGTCTCTTAGTATTCTGTGATAAAACCAAAAAAATAATCATTTGACACAGTAAATACATAATAAAATTCTAATTCATAATATTAATGAGTCAAATGAAAAATCTAGTATGTACAACAATTATTGTTGAGAGAATTCTATTTAACTGTATAAATTTGAATATTGTGCCTTTGTTTTTATATTTCAATTAAATCTAAATATCATTATCAGGCTGCAGTTTATTTATACAGATGTAGACTTATGAATACATTTATACAAAACATATTTTTCTAGGGATGTACTTTTAGGTGTTTTACTTATAACGTATGGGCAAATATTTATTATATTATTGTTTTATGCATATACATGTAGGCATTTTATACTAGGTAGGTATTCACCAAAATACAAATTATTTGTGATTTATCACAGTCAGTAATATAATGAGTTAAAAACTAACAATATCATATCTCCACAGTACACCGAGGTTAACTGAAAGATAATGCTCACTAGCATTAAGTTCACCTATGTACCTATTTGTGCAATATAGAATTTTCTATCTATCTATCTATATCTTTTCGTTTTCAGAAGCAAACTTGTGCTTTATGTTATTTATTATAAAAATAATAAATTTAAATAAAATAAATTAAATGTATTTAGTCTAAGTGGAATGTCTATGAAATTAATAAACTTCACAATATGAAGCTTATTTACCACTTAAATCCTATCTCTTATCTACCAAATTGTTGGGGATTAGAGATAACATTAACACATTGTTTGGCCATTAGACGTCAACCCAGACATATTGGTTTCAATGACTCACTTCAACAAGGAAAGATCAATGTAACTTTCACACTTTACAAGGCAAATTAATGTATGAGCTATGTATAATTGGTGCAATTTGTGGAATGAGCATTCAAGCAGTGTTCGGAACTGTGACTCAAGAACTGTGGAGCGATAGCTACTGCGTAGATAGTAGATGTACCTAAGTACTCCTTTTTAGTATTAGTAAGGCAATTGGCTCAGTGTACATTTTCTGTAAGCCTTAATTTTTTTTGCTATAATTTTTTAGGGACTTTCAGTTGTCTTGCCTATGGCAGTTCCAATGGAAAGCAAGTTCATTATTAAATCAATACAGTGTAGCAGAGACTATAAAGAGTCTTGGCATTGTCCGATGAGGACACGGCTTACTCTCTGCAATATACCTACCTCCTAATAATTTTAACCAGATATCTCATAACTACATTGTAGTTCGATTTTAACCAATCGCATGTGATAAGTTAAAATAACGATAGCTTTACGCACACCCATATGTGCATTATGCACTTGCCAGCCCCCATACCTACTGATCACTTAAGCACCAATAGTATATCGTGTTTAAGGTGTAGATTCATTACGACATTGCCTTGTGATGTCATATATTGTGTATTAGATCCTGGTCTCTAATTAGGATTCCCTTTATCTAGGGAACCAGGAACTACGAGGCCCATGCTCCCACAACACCCAGACGTGAATAAATTTTTTTTCTGTGCACAAACATTTGTCACGTCGCGGGATCGAACTCGCAACCTTAAAGGTGTGATTTGAGCCAACTTGCCCAGCCATTACACCACAGAGGCAGACATTCCTGCTAAATAGCCATTTATTAAGTCAATCAAGACGATTCAATACTTCAAAGTAACTAAACAATGAGCCAGTTTCACTCTTACATAAATCTACTTGGGTGGGTAGTCAGCAATCAGGTTTTTTCGCACGAACACGTTTTTTCAACCCTCATAACGTGACATAATATGGAAATGTATGTCAAGAGTTATTATAACAATTACGAGGATGCAATTTGTTTGCACACTATACACTGACCCGCAATTTGGATAGTAAAACCTTATAACTTTTAATTTGTAAGATTATGAGCGTGAATGAAGTTCAATCCGCGGTCGCTACGGATTGTATTCAAGATCTAATATGTTATCGACCATTGCCTGTCAATATGTCGTGGTGGCGACTTCGTCACTACATTCCACCTATCTTCACAAGCCCAATAAGAACAAAACTACTTCTATCAAACGGGTAGAGAAGAAAACAATACTTACAATCTAAATGTTTCTTTTTAGGTGCTATCATCTCTTCAGTGGTGGCTTTGCAAACGGACTTGGCTAATCCCTGCCCGGCTATGCTGTGTCGGGCGGCTAAAAGCCTATCGTTTATAGTCTGACCCGCCATCCTCACGTTCAGTCCTGACATAAACTATTTACACAGCGAAACTACACTGATTTTCGCTTTTTTTCAACAAATTCACAAAATTACGACGATGACGGGTAAAATAATGTCACCGCCCCCCCGACTGGCACAATACTAAATTCAAGATGGCGGAAACAGGCCGTCGTGTCGGATGTTGCCATGCTCAAAAATATTTATTAGCAGTCTTAGCAGATATGCGGGCCGGTTTCACTCAGAATTCCGTGATTAATACCCGATTATCTGATTCCGATGCTTTACCATTTGGCAACAACGCGTTGATATTCTTAACTGCCCAACTGCGCGTTACTAGGTATTTCACGTGTATTAATGAATTAGTAGTAAGTGGTAGTTTCACAGTCTTCCTTATTAACTGAGCAATCTTCAGATTATTTTATATCTCTCTTTTGGCCCGGTCGTGTCGCCGCAGTCGCACTGCCACCGGCACCGTCAGACAGCTGAGTCAGCCCAACGGTTACTAAGGTTACGGTTGATTACTGTGTGGAATTTATTGTCTCCAATCCGAGAGGCATTATTGTAAACCATGGTTAACCGGTAGTTACAGCAGCATGATATTATTTGGATTCATATTCTTGAGACTCTCCCTTCCCTCCAATATGGTTGAGGGGGGTGATGGCTGGTCCACAAGTCAATCATACTCGTGAACGGGTGCTGCTTGCGGGGACTGGTCTGTTCTAGTCACTCCTATTGCTACTGTCACACCTACTTATATTTTATTTACACTGTTCTGTTACTAATACTATGACTATGGGACATCTCACTCGCATTTCTTGTTTTACATTCTGTTAATTCTAATTTATACGTAATTGTGCTGAAAAAGAGACATCCCCGCAGAGTTTCTTGGTGCTATCTTCTCTAGCGGGCGTATTTCCGAAGCACTGGTAGAGTCAGTTTTCGCATTTCTTTTCAGCATTCAGACTTCAATTTGAGTATAGGAAAGAAATGGGTAAACATACTTACCTTTTTTTCAAAGTCATGTTAACATAAGTTACAATTTTAACATTTTTTATTTGTATCATGTGTTTATGACCTTTAAAAGTGCACTTTTGTGCCTATTTAATAAATGATATTTGACTTTGATTTTGAAGGTAGATTTCATGAAATATCTAATTGCATATACATTAATAGTCTGTGGTCTGTGGTCATGTCAAAAATAAAACAACAACAAAGAAGCTCTCTGCATTACAGAACAAGTACGACGATACGTTGACAGAACAGTAATGGAAGATTATAATGGAAGGAGATATAACATGTGTCTAAACATTTTGTGTGAACAAATCTGGTGCAATTCGACACTGAACTACTAATATTTATTTATTAAAGTGTTGATTGCATGTTATATTATAATCTAGAATAAATAATAAAATTAATAATGTTGCACACCCAAATACGGTAGATTGTATAGGAACTAATTTATATTTATGTAACACCCATCAAACCTACAATCTGGAAACAATAAATATTTCATTTCATATTTATTAAGGCAATCGACAGCGTTACAAAAAGGCATAAGACATAATGCTATGCAAATAAGCCAATTAATTGATCACCATAATTAAACAGAACTTGAGCTTGAACTTTCGGCTGTTAGTGTTTTTCTCTGGTGATTAATAAAATAATTTGCGAAGATTTGTGATTTTGATGTATTGTGGTTAAAGATCAACAATGACTGAGTGTGTGTGTGTGTGTGTGTGTGTGTGTGTGTGTGAGGGTGAGGGTGTGTGTGTGTGTGTGTGTGTGAGGGTGTGTTTGTGTTTGTTGTCTTACTCCATTTTGTGTGATGTTTCAAATCGTTTAGTTTTTAATGTGTGATGTCTTCTATAGCTCTACAGTTAAAGGTCCGGGATTTAGTTTTGTTTTTATGGGTTTAGGGCGGCCATGTTGGAACTTTGACATTTATTTTAGCGATTTACTTTACAGACATTTTGAAACGGGTTTGATATAAAATAAAAGTTGATAACCTATCTTCAGATGTCTTGAATACATAGTTGATACGTGTGTAAAAACTGTAACCAACTTTGAGCAGTTTTAGTTATTGTTCAATGGTCATAATCTTAAAATGGTGGTTTAGAAAGAGGCCAAAGAGGATCGATTGACTGCATCTTCGTTTGTTGGCGGCCAGTGCTACTTGTCAACCCCACATACAATTTCGTAAAACGAAATGGGAAAGAAAAAGTTTAAGTCCAGGGCTGCTAAACAGCAGGGTACTCCGATTGAGAGTTCTGCTAGCGATTCTGTAGATGACGATATAATTGATGCAGCTATGAGTTCGATGCCTCAGGCGGTTTTCATGAAGGTTTGCAGGCTTTGTGAAACTAAAGATGGCCCTTTCCTCAACATATTCGGTGCTGATAAAGTGACCGCCAAAAAAATTGAGGTGCTGCTGCCATTCGGGGTAAGCCTCTTCTCGATTTGTTTATATTTCTTGCCTTATTCCGATACTATGGCATCGAGTTGATGTGAGGTAACAAATATTAGTTTTATAATGCATAGGCCGCATAGGTATGTCTGTTTTTTATTTCACACTTATTGGATCATTTTTGGATAATACTTGCATACCTTACACAGCTCAGTGACAAAGGAGCAACTCTTACAGTTAAAGTGATGGGAACTGTTTCGTTTTTCCTGGATGAAAGTATCCTATGCCCTATTCCAGAGCCTAAAGTATCTACATACCAAATTACGTCAAAATCCATTGAGCTGTTATGGAGATAAGTGGTAACAAACACATACAACACGCTGTCATTTATAATATTAGTAAGATTTAATGCTGTGGGATAAGTAGTTTACGTCTATAAGAGTATATAATTCAAAGGAGGTAAAAATCAAAACAAATTAAACCTCAGAATACTCAATTACTATTTACTACATTTTAATGATGTACATAGGAGAACCGACTGCAGGCAGCTTTTCCTTTTGTAAGTTCCTACAAGTTATGTGAATTCAATATTATGTTTTTATCGACATGACCATTAGTGTCTTTGGCAAATTTCATAGAAACGATTTGACGAACTTCCGATTTCACCAATATCAAATTTGACAAATTGGCGATTTGAGGAATATCAGACTTGACCAATGTTGTTCACCCAGTTAAAGTATGTTTACTTAATTTTATTACTAAACCTGAGAAATTGCATATAAGCACATTTCTTTGTCTCGACAATTCACAAAGCATGGAATACTGTCTCAACTATTATTCCTACTATTCACAAACACTCAGGTGTCTTATAACAATACCATTTGATACCAACAACGTCATTATTGTTCAAAATCCTCACTATCTCAACCTGCCTTTCCACTAGGGATGTTGGAGGCAACAGTGAACAAGGAAAAAGTCTCCCTATAGGATTGCTTCATTTTTTTGGCCTCACACAGAACAGCTTTGTTGGAAAAATTCTTAGCAGACCAAAATCTTTGTACATACAATGCAAACTAGGGATGTGTATGATATGCATGCAAGAGATGTGGAATGCGGGTGATGTAACTCTCATTCATACTATTCACACACATTCACAATAATAAAAATGCTAAAGTAGCTTTTTCGGTTTCGGTTACCTTTTGTTTGTTACCTTCGGTTTGTTACCTTTTTATGACTAAAAGGTTGAACCGATCTTGATGAAATTTGGTACAGAGATAGTGTAGGGGGCACGGCTTGGTTCGGGCTGAAGAAAAGGCTTCCAATTATTCTTGCTTTGAGGTACTTTATTCTTCTTGTTTATTAGTGGACTGTCTGATGCTAACTGACTGACCTCATTGACAATTGCTCTGTTTATATCTAAAATTCGCATCGGGCCGAAGTAGTCGACACCCATACACGTGAATGGCGGTTGGTTATATGCCAGGCGCTCTTGAGGCAGGTTCCCTGTTGGCGGCATCCCGGGCTTCAATCTTCTGATGATGCACCATTGGCACTGATGTACCACTCGTCGAACGGCGTCGCGCAGAGACAGAATCCAATATTTATGTCGAAGTTCATTGACGACCGTAGCGTGGTTTCCATGATGCAGGCGTCGGTGGTAGTGATCGATGAGAAGTTGCGATATTCGGTGTTTTCTATCTAAGATTGGCAACTTCTGATTCTCCCCGATGTCTTAGATCTTCACCGTTTGGCTGTTGAGGCGTAACACGTTTTCTTCATCGAGGGCTACGTCGATTTTCTTAAGTCGGCTTGAATTTTCTAGCGGTTTTCCTTTCTTCAAATCGTTGATCTCTTTTTTGAAAGTTTCGTTTTGGCTTAAACGAATTAAAGCTTTCTCTGCTATATGTAGGTATTTCTGCTCAATAGGTAGCCATTTCTTGTTTCTTTCCTTTTCGCTGCTGGTCGTACGCTTCTTCTGTCGGCAGGCATCTACGAACATGTACATTCTCAAGTACAGGTTTCAGACTTCTTGCTGGTCTTTATCGATGGATTAGTCCCATTTCACCCCGGTCCTCCATAGATCTTGGATCAGTTTCTTTCCTTTAATCAGGGCTGGGGCCGCGAGTCCCATCGGATCAAAAGTGGACATCACGGCGGTCGTGACTTCTCTTTTCGTTGGAGCTCGGCTTCCGTTGGCGACTTCTATTGGGGTATTTCTCAATCCGACGTTAAATGCCAGCACGTCTTCATTAACGCACCACCTCGTGCCGAGAGTCTTCTCTTCCTCGCCAAGTTTCTTTTCTTTCGGAGCTTCTTCTGTTCTCAGATTGACCAGTGTTTCTTCTTCGTTGCTTGCCCACTGACGGAGTTCAAAACCAGCTCTTTGATGTATTTTGTCTACTTCCTCTGCGATGTTTCTCGCTTCCGCGATTGTCATAAACCTCTGCAGGTAATCGTCCATATAGTGATTCTTGATGATTGGTCTGGCCGCCTCTGGATGTCCATTCTCTTGTTTCTTCGCGTTGGTGTTTTTAACGTAGCTAGCAGTCGCAGGTGAGGATGCTTCGCCGAAAATCACCGATGTCATGCGGTATTCCTTGGGTTTCGACTTTCGCTCTTCTCCTCGCCAAAAGAAACGCAGGCTGTTTCCTATCTTCTTTTCTTATGCGAATTCTCAAGAACATCTCTTTGATGTCGGCGACGACTGCTACCGGCCCTTCTCTAAATCTCAGAAGTACTTAGTAGTTCTCTTAGTAGATTTGGTCGATCTTGCTGTCTGTTTCGATTGTGGAACCAACCTTTCCGAAGACGCGAACGGTGGGACGGCAGGTCTTCCTCCAAGGTTCTTCGGATTGCCCGTTGTCGACGTTTGTACTGGGGCTACGGATTTGGTGGCAGGCGCGGCAGTAGCGAGCGCGGTAGCGGCGAGCGCTATGGTAGTGCGCTTTGGTAGTGCGCTTGCCTTTGGTGGATACGGTGCGCGGGGTGCCGGTTGCATTCTCGCGGTCGCAGACGTAGACGCGGTCGTGGACGCGGTCGCGTGCATAGGTGCGGACGCGGACGCAGGTGCAGGTGCGAGCGCGGACGCGGGAGCAGGCCCGGGCGCAGTGCCGGGCGCGGGAGGGGGCACGGACGCGGCCGTCGCTGCGGAGCGTGGAGACGGCGAAGGCTGTGGAGGCGGCGGTGCCGGCTTGGCTGCCGGCTGATGCTTTCGTAGATGTCGACGTAGTGGCTTCTGTTTCGGTCGTAGCGGGCGTATTCATTGACCAATCGGTCGTTGCGTTGGTCGATTCACGACGCATAGGTGACCTCGAGCGTACCATTTCAATCTTGAGTCTCGAAATGACCAACAAATTGTAGGGGGCACGGCTTGGTTCGGGCTGAGGGCTGCCAATTATTCTTGCTTCAAGGTACTTTATTCTTCTTGTTTATTAGTGGACTGTCTGATGCTAACTGACTGACCTAGTTGACAATTGCTCTATTTATATCTAAAATTCGTAGCCGGCAATCGCTCCCAGTCACAAGGAGCGACGCACGAGTCTCCACCAATAGCAGAGCCGCGATAAGTCTGTCCCTGTCTATCATGACCTTGAAGTTATTTCGAATATTTCCTATCTCTTTCTATATCTTTTGTATCATTGATTTCTCGCTCTAACTGGGGATTTTCCATGCGTTTTGGCTCTACTATTGGTGGAGGACAAAAGTAAAACAACATAGCTATACATTTTTTATCCTAAGCCCTGGCCTAATATTATATAATCCTAATATTCAACTTTATTTCTTATGCTATAAATCTTATCTACGTTACTAACAATGCAAAGTCATTATGTTAAACTTATTAAAGTTATTCTACGTTGCTAACAGATAGCCTATAGGCTGGAGAAGGACGTAGGAAAACTTAACCCCTAATTTAACATGTGATTCCCTAGGTATCACAATATAACTAAATTCCATGCACACATAGGCGCGGGCAGCAGCTAGTCCAATAAAAAAGAATACTTCCCAGCCATGATACAGGGACTGTATTTCCGTTGTTCGGAAGTAATATATTGGAATAGGGGATCGGACAGTAATCGAGAAAAAATCTAAAATATAGTTAGAACAAATGAACCAGAAAGATCATTCAATCAATATATTTGTGGAATAATAATGATTTATATTTTTAAATCAATAAATAATTCTGACATTTTTAATCTGTTCTTCATCTCAAACGAAACAACAATCACACCGCATGACGTCATTTGTAGGCAAATGCCGTGAGTCAAGCTTGTGTTTATATATAGTCCCCAAACTTCACAAAACGTATTAGAATCTCTGTGCAAGTTTTATTTCGAAGAGTTTGTCGTTTTCTACTTACATATGACATCACAAGTTTTGAGGTGACTGTTTGCGCTGCAATATTTGAAACATAATATTTAAACATAGTTTTTGGTACTTTTAGAGCGTTACTTAATTAAAATAGTATTTTCATGGCTATATATATTCATTGTAGTTAATTTAAAACATTTTCTGAAAAGTTGTCCGATCCCCTATTGTATATACATTCTAACATTTCTACATCCAGTAAATGTTTATAAGTGTAATTTGACATTAACTTTCACCTTTCAGGTTACGGAAAATGACGAATTACCACAAAAAATTTGCTTCCGCTGTTCGGCCAAAGTGGAAGAACTTTTTGAATTTATTCAAAAGTGTATCAAGACTCAAGAAAGCTTGCGAACTGCTATGGGTAAGAAAGGTCCTCTTGTTACTAAAATGACAAATCGTGCATTATGGGAAGAAAAACTAAATAAAACTAAGTTGTCAATAGACGATATATGTGATGCAACAATTAAAAAAGCAATGGAATGGAAAGGAATCATAGATATTCCCTTGAATATACATTTACAACAGGACAAACATCAACAGGTGGCAGATAAAAAAGTGAAAGGAAGTATAGAATCATCTGCACCAACAAAGAAAGATAAAGAAGTGGCAATGTCAAGTAGGAATAGCATAACTTTTCAATCTGATAATGAAGCTGACGAAATTAATCTCAAACAAGTTAAGGTAGCAATTGAGAAATGTGATGATAAACTTCCAACTAGAACATCCCGATCTAAAAAATCGGAAGTTTTACTTGAAGGTTTGGTAGAAGAGCCTAAGAAGACTAAACAGTATCCATCTCGTAAATTTAAGAATAAAGTTGAACCAGTGCCTGTTAGCGATGAAACGTTAAGCAATGATGCAAAACAAACTGATACACCCACCGTAAGTACTGTCGTTAGTGATGGAAGTAAAGATAAGTCTGAAAAAGAAAATTCTAAAGTTGTACCAGCAAAAGTGACTGAACCTCCAACTCCTCCACCACCTATCAATATTATGGATCACGTGAGCACTATTAAAGTAAATGGTGTAGGCACATTGTTCCTATGTAAACTTTGCAACAGGAATTTTTTAAAGAAAGATGTGGTTATGACTCATGGTTGCGCTAAAAATAATGTACCAAAAGATAGTTTCCTGCAAAACCACATCCCTGTCCCAGACATACCAAAACCGTCTACTGTCAAGTATATTACAATGAATAAAGATTTCAAAAAACCTGTAATAACTGAAAATAAATTGCCTGAAAATAAACCGCCTGAACATAAACTGCCAGAAAATAAACCGCCTGAGAAAAAACTAACGACAATAGATTGCATAAGAGTTAATATTCCTGTACAGGCAGAAGTTAAGTTCAAACCGAAAGTAGGACCAGCTAGCAAAGTTAGAAACACTCACCTCTCAGAAGTCCCCAACGAACCCACACCGCCACCTACGCCTGCACCAAAGTTGAATGTGTCTCTAGAAGATAAACCTGTTATGCCTTCTTTACAATTCCCAGGCATACCAAGTCTGAATTCACGTTACAAATTAGTCCCCGGCCCAAATAATACTTTTACATTGATAGAAGATTCTGCTTCACAAAATGAAGAAAAGCCAGTGGAGGAAAATAAAATACCCCAACCAAAGAGTAAGAAAAGAAAACACACAAATATTAGCCATGATCCAGGAAAAACAGACAACACAGTCGTGGAAAGGGAAGCTATTTCAGATGTGATTGACTTGGATAATAACATTCCACCACATCCGCCAGCAGTTAAGGAAGCACCTTACCCAGTTGGGTTGTTTCAGACAGTTCCACATCATTCCGGCGTCTTTGCTTCTAATGCACATCCACAACCACCGGCATTTACAACTCCCGCCATGAAAAAACAGTCATACACCATAGTCCAAACTGGGAACCCGAGTAAATTACTAATATCGACGAAACCTCAGCCGGTTACTGAAGAGCCGTCACGAAAAAAGTCAAGAAAAGCTAAGCCAGAAGTAAGAGAAGCAAGCAAAGAACCATTTAGCGTTACTATTGAGGACAATGCCCCACCGAAGGACCAAGGGTTCTTTACATTCATTAATGTAGATCCTTTATTGCAACCATCATATGTTTTGCCTACGGATAACATTATACAGGAATCACAAATCTCAACTTCCACTCCTGCCTCAAAAGGGATCTTAGATAATAAGGATAAAGAAAAATATTCCTGTAATATGTGTGGAGAAAAATTCTCTAGAGAAAAAAAATTACTTTCGCACATACAATCTCATTACAACCAAATGGATGAGGAAGATCAGTTGAGAGCAGAAAAGTCTGGTCCTAAGAGAAAAACACGAAAATCTTAACCCTCACATATTTTACTATGTCTAAGTGTCAGTTGATGGTAGTCAGCCTATGGGTTGTGTGTTGTGGTCTACGAGATATGATAAAATATATATTAGTGCATTTATTATAGGTTTTGATAAATGTTGACAGCGTATGACAGATATGACATATTGTTTCTTTAATCATATTTTTTATGTTTCAGTGTTAGGGTAATAATAATAATAATTATTATTAGATATAACATAGGGTTATTTTATAATGTTAAGAAAACTGTTAAGTGTATTGTTGTAATTTTGAAATATCCATAAGCAATACAAACTGTTTAACTTGATGGGTACTATTTTGTGTATTTGTTTGTAAAGCCAATTAAATTTTAATTTGCTTTACTGAGTCTCCTATCATTATTTTTATAATGTAAATATTTGATTCTAAATTTAGGCTCTTGATACATTTTCTATCCATTGGTTTTACTAAAATGCAATGTTTAAATATTATTTCATTTAAAAGTTTAAAAAAAATATTTCTTTTACATCGTCGAAAAATCCTGTCACTTATTAAAGGGCATGTAAGATTTTACTATGGAGCTTGCCCTGTCTACAGTCGGCCATTTGGAAAAATCTCGAAAATGCAGTCACTGATCAAACCTTTGTAAACCGATAGAGGACGTCAGTTCAGTCATTCGGTCGGTGGCTTTAAATAAAGTAGTAAATACGCGTATTAGTTATATAAAACTTTTGTTCTCCAGTATTTCGCAATAACTTGGGGTACTTCACTATTTAAATTTTTTGTTCGCGTTGACGTCCTGTACTGATTTATATAAATTTATGCAGGGGCTGTATTTTCGGTTATCTTTTTCATAATGGCGGTATAAAAATAGACCAGAAATGTGAGATGGCCTTTATATTTTTATATTAATGCATTAGAACTTTTCTTATATGGTATAAATAAAATTTAAATGTAGCAATAGCAAGATGCCTTATGTTCAAAATGTATTTTTATTTGGTGTGAAATTTTAACGGCTGTTGGTCAAGGTAAATCTATTACACTAAGTATATTGAGGGGCGTGACCAGGAGTCATCTGAAATTACTCTAAAGCAAGGATTTTGAATTTCGTCTCTTACCAAGCCCTTTAGCCCACTAACTTATTAGATAGTGCTTAGTTCACTAGTTCGATGATGAAGACTCGGCAAGCTTCAAATAGCGACCCGCGTAGTTTATAATAGACCTAAAAGTCGACCTAAAAGTTTGTGGGGATGTTTGTTTGTAATTTTTGTAAGGAAATCCAAACACCCACTTCTAGTAGTCGTATCTATTTGAATCTTTGCGAAGGCATGCAATTCCGATGACAATACAATAATATGGCACCATCAAGCTGGTCTGATGATGGAACTGGAAGATGTCACAGAATTCTAATGGCTACTAGTAAGCCCATACAAAATTGCACTCATTAGATTTGTCACGAGTCCTATTCACTGCGGATGATGATGAAAGTGCGTGTTGTGTTTTGAACTGAACTTCATGAAATGCTATTCGAAACTCTTCCTTAGCGGAAATGTCCAGTGGAACAGCTAGCAAAATGGCCACTTTTCCGATAAATATTTTTATTGAGAAAATTCTGATTTTTTTATTTAAGTATAGTTGAGTCTAGGTTACCCGACTGTCGTTGTCAGTTTTTCCTGAATTTTCCAATTTTCCGGGCGACCTTTCCATTTTGTCGTTCCATAAAAACCTAATGCGGACTATTACGAACATTTTTTTTCATTTAGAAAAATAAACCACATTGTTCCAGTAGTTCAGTTCTCGTATAAAGAGCTTACCAACGAAAAGCATATAGTTTTTATTATGGATGATAATAAAAAATATAACAATTTAACTAATCAAATAACGTTCACAGTATATTTTTTTTGTTTACTTTTAGAGCTTCATTTCTCCATTACTGGGAGCTCTGTGACGTTGGTTTTATATCAGCTTCACTAGATGGCGCTAGTTGTATCAAAAAATGAACTCGTACTAGTCTCAGTAGGTTCTCGTGTTGAAATAAGTAAAAAGTAGATGTTCGAATACAAACAGATGGTTTATTCAATTTATATTGATATATGTATTTTGGTTATATTGAAAAATTCAATTGTAATATATTGCATTATAATTACTTTAGACTTTTATTTATATTCGTTGCTAGGACTTTCTGCGAATCTGCGTATTCACTAGGGAACGAATGTGCCGTCAATCGTCATGATAAGATACCTTCAGAGACATATGAAGTGGCAAGTGGTAGTGTAGGGCATTGGCATGGGCGTACCCAGCATTTTTTAAGGGATGGGGCAGAAGTAAATTAAGTAGTAGGTAAGTCAAACATGCTTTTTATTTAAGTACTGACTGATACATTTATATACTGCACTACACCTTATTTCAATTGCGAGGCTTATAAATCTAGCAAAAATTTCGCATTCTATTTTTTTTGTGCTTTCAGAACCTATGCACACTATCATACAGAGGCCGACAAAACGGTTTTCTGTCATTGTTGACCTTAACTACATTTTTATTATTCGTAAAGTACTAAATGATCTTTCTGTAGTGCATGTTGTGCAGGGCTGTGCAAGTGCCTAAAAATTCTTAGCTTCGGGTCAGAGCAGGGTGGGACAAATGCCCCACCTTGCCCCACCTTGCCCCACCGTGGGTACGCCCATGGACATTCGAAAACATCAATAATGACATGTAGTGCCACAAGCTCATCTGACTCGGTGCCAGCGACGTGCTGTCTATGAAATTCTTAATTTCAAATCAAAATTACATAGCTGGCTACTGCACTTCTTCTACTCTCTTGATGACTTCTTTAAATGTACAATCTAGGTATAATGTCAATGTAGGTATATTAAATGTATTATTACTAATAATCATCATGAACAGGACAACTGTTTATTTAATAAGACAATAATAATGAGACATTTATTTGCAAACAAATTAAATAAGGTGTAAATAACATAAAAATAGTTCTAAATAAAAACAGTTAAGAACATAAAAATAGTATAAATTAAATTTTTTTTTTTTTTTGCAAAACGGCTTCAACTCAGCTTTGTGCTGGTCGTACGATCAGCGCTGGTCTTTTGTTGATTTTATTTTATTTTATGCTGACATTATTAATGAGGGACTGATCCTACCATCCTCTGACCTATCATCCTCAGTCCCTCATTAATTATGTATGTAATATGTGTGTAATAATAGTTCAAATTTTGGTCATTGGGTCAGACAAACCGGTGGCACTTCATAATGTGAGAAAAATTCAAATGACCACGGCTAAATCCATCGACACTGGATAACTTAAGTCTTGGTGGCAGAGGCGTTGCACCCAAATGTCATGAATGTTCTTTATTAAGTATTGAGAGCGGCAACGTTTATCTGTAAATATTGCAGGGAGAGCATGTCCGGCGCCATTTTGATTGCAAGTGAAACCGCAGACATGTATAAAACTAGGTAAGTAAGTAGGTCGAGAAATAAAACACGAATTCTAGATGATCCATTTATTGGTTTGTCATTTAAGAACAATAAGCCGTATATATACTTAGTTTAAAAACACAATTATATAATCTAAACAGAGATCTAAGTTTCTTAGATCTGACGCAAGTTTAAAATCAAATCGTAACGGTACTCATAAAAAGTGTCTTAGACTAAGTATTCACTATATAGTAATTAGGTAAAATAGTTAATTCAAGAAACGCTACGTTTAAGAGTACTTAGAGAAAAAGTTTTTATAACTCTTTACATTTGACAAGAGCTGTGGGTAGTTAGAAAACTGCGCAAAAGTTTCTGCATATGTATACTTAATTAATATGCATTTGAGAGATCATCAACAATTAAAAAAATTGCTCGATGTTATACACAGCGCAAAATTGTTAATGGTTTACGGTTTTAAAATATAGTTTAGGTGCAAGACTGCACAAATATGGCATGGACGTGAATAGAAATTGCACAATCCAATTATTGTGTAATTTATTATTGCGCATTTTACTCTAGAGACTGCCTTAGGTATCCAATGTTCTTACTATGTTCTGATAATGAATTCGTAATTTCCAAATTGAATTACGTTTCGTACGATATGGTGTTTAAATTGCTTAAAACACGCGATTGCCTATTATTATTTAACACGTAGATTAACTCGTTTGAAAGTATATCATTGGTATAAATGGATTGGTAAAAATGCACAGACAAAAAATGTCTGTGCATTTTTTGGCGGCTTAAAATATAAAAAGAAAAATAATGATGTGTTCTAAAATATAGCTCACTTTTATCTGACTACCCGTAAACGAAATCGTTTTGCACAGGTGTGTCACTAACTTCAGACAGCTCTAGTCTCATGATCCGAAGTATCTACAGGTACACACTGAAACATTGTGGTTCCGAGGTTTCTAGACAAGGTTCAGGAAGATTGTAGACTCGAGGGTAGACGTAAACAACTTCTGGCAAATACAGGCTGCTCCCTAAATTAAACATACTACGAAACAAAAAACAACAAAAATAATTAACGACCGTAAAAAAATGAGAATGTGTTGCCAGCCGCTGATGATTTAAATTAACTTTAAATTGATGAAGAATTGGGATGATGATAATTTCATGATAGTAAATCATTGAAAAATACGGTCGTTTTACATCTAAAGGGACTGTATATATGCCATTGCGATGGATATTATTAAATTATCGGTTTCAGTTGTTATTTTCCACCTATCACATTATGTACCTGGTAAATATTAATTGAAACATTACTCGATAATTCGTTGTTTCCATAGCCCGCATTTGACAAAAGTTTTATCATTAAACACACGACACCTAGGTATAGTGTAAGGAACATGAAATGGACCTTGAAGAGTGACAATGGAGAGAAAAACGTTACACTATTTAAGATAAAATCTCTGCCTATATCTTGCGACTACCTTAACATTAATAAACATTTAATTTTAATAACTCTAGCTCTAACATTTATTTAATCACATAATTTTGATATGTATTTTTTCATCTAAAATTTATAAATCACATAATGTTGATATGTTTTGGGATGTGCAGCACCGTTATACTATGCTTTCTTGATATTTCAAAAACGACGTTTAAAACTTCTACTAAAAGGATCTATCAAATGTTAAACTACAATACCGATCATAGTAAAATAACTGTACTTACTTTATCAGCTACGGATTAAATCTATGATATGTTTAATATTTTTAAACCTACAATAAAGTTACAATGATATGTCTCGGTGGTCCTATTCTGGATTTTCCCAAAAGCCAGATATAAAGCGTATGCATTCTTTTAACGATTCTTATTTTCATTATTCTAAGGACTTCAAATCGACCGATTTAGCTTTATATCTCGCTTAGAAAGGACGCTTAACGTTTCAATCATTTGTTTTCATCATGGAGTCGCCTCTGGTATTCGTGAATTTAGATTAAGGGTAAGGGCGACATATATTCATCATTCACTCATGGGTGAAGGCTAGTCAGGGCCATCACAAACTGCGACGCAAAATATTACCTTTACCTCAAACATTCCCAAATGACAAATCACAGATTCTCGTGCTACAATATTTCCGCGTCGGCAGTTCGTGTGAGACGCGAGTATCGACCCGGACGTAACCGAAAACTTTTTAAATAATAGCAAGGTTACAAAAATATACCTACCTATCTATAACTACATCGAAAATTAATACCACCTACCTAGCCGAAGCTAAAGCTGTTCTAGAAATGTCCAATGAGTTCGGATTGCTGTAGTGGCCGGTCGCAACGCCGATCTCGGAGTCATTTCTGTCTGCTCAGTCATATACATGCTCTCAGGATTAGAAAGTTTGTTTAGGAGTTACTTCCTCCTGTATTTGGTAGGGTCGTAAGGAAGGTAAGAGTAGAATGAGGAGCTTAGGGGTGCAAATTGGACGATGTAGTAGTCAGAGGCCGACTCCGGTGCTATTCAGTCGAGGAAGCCGGTGTTCACCAGCTTCTCGAGGAAAAACTTGACGTCTCCGAGTTCCGAGTCCTTGATGCCGAGGGATTTGAGCATGCCGAGGTCGCCGTTCTCGACCGCCATGAACACCGAGCGGAGGTGTTCCAGGTCAGATCGCATCAGGTGCAGTGCAGCGCCGAAGTCTTCGATTGTTTGTGATTCTACGAAAGAAACATCAAAAACATCAAAAACTACACCCTAAATATCGTTTTTAAAGAAAGGACTTCGTTGGTGTCAGTACCTAGTATGACACATAATGCTTATCATTTGTGTACCGACTTCTAAATGTACCTATAGGTATGTATGCCCACCGTAAAACAACTTGATATCATGTTTCCCTAGCGTCCGTTATATTGACGACATTGTTGACGGCATAAATAAATGTCACGCAAACAATTCGTCTGCGTAGGTTTTGTATGCTAGAACACACTTTGGATCAAGACTACTTAACTGACACCGCATTACCTAAGTAGGTACTAAGTTGGTTAGTTATATTAGGCTGTACCTATTTATTAGTACAAAGTCATATGAGTCATGTGCATACCTAAATACAATTTTCGAGATTCATGCTTTTTTGTCTACGTTTTTAGCAGAGTCGATGCAGTCGTTTGCTACATGGGGAAAAGCGAGACAAAGTATACATACAGCGCTATCTATCCAAAACATCCCGTATTACCTGACAGCGCGATAGCAACCTTCTCCACGCCACCTAGCGGCTCCAGAGCGTCTCTCGCTTTGCTCCCAAACAGTTTCTCCAGGTAGTTGGGCCCGTGTGATGCTAGGAGAGACTGGAGGAAAGACGCCGTCTCTTCCACAGGTGGACGTTTCGCTGAAAGCATGGAAAAGTGAAATGTTAATGAGACACCAACACGTGATGACCGGCCTGAAATTTATAGCTAGTTTCCTACAGTTAATTTTAAAATTGGAAGACCGATATATCGTTACATTTTGTTAGACAACAATCCGATCGTTTTAACTTATTTGGGATAGGATTGGAACATCTAGAATCAAATTTTACACGTCGAAGGAAAAGCTCTCGTATCACAACGGCAAGCCATTTGATAAAAGTATTAGAAATCTTAGCAATAGAGATTATTGTAGTTGAAGGTGCTCGTAAGCTTTCCATTAATTTAAAAATCTCGCTTGATAAGCTGTCACGTAGCTCAAGCCCTGTTTCTTTAGTTCTGTTTAAATATAACTATTGAAGCGTAGGTACCTACCTACCTACTTGTAATAGCATATAAGTTTAAACCCGTCCATTTAGTCTCCCATTGGGTGTTGATAGGCCATGCTGTAGGCTCTAAGAACATACCTACCTACCTAATGAGAGAAGGCCCAATGAGATAAAGAAGAAAGAACGATACCCGCGACGGATGACCCGTCAAGTGAAGAGCACTAAATAAATTTAGTACTAAATAAATTCTTGAGTAACCTCTGACCTACCGATTACTTTTAAACCGTTTTAGGCAAAACGACCCAAAGCCAAAAATGTCTCTACTTAGGTACCTACTATACATACTACCGATGTTATTACGTTTTGCTACCTACAGTTTACACAAATGGAATGAACCTGCAAACTTTGTTAAAATTAAATTAAACACCGCAAAATATAAAAGAGAACTAGTAAAAACGACTATAACCGCTTGCAACACAATCCTTTATTGCGCAGTGAAATATAATTAGCCGCAGGCACAACGCGGGTAGAAAGAAAGCAATTCTGCAGCGCGTCGCCCACGGGTTCGCGTTTTAAATACGGTTTTAAATGTCAAAGGAAACCTTTTGAAATGGTAGCACTGAAATGTTGATTTGTAAAGGTAGGACGGGAACCTGAATTTGTGGGGCATATGTTTCTTTAAATATCCGTCTAGAAATGTTTTGAGAAGTTGGAGTTCTTTACTAATGAATTCAATTTACTGCTTTTTGAAAGTGCAAAAATACAGACTAAAAAAAGGGAGCTAATATTAAAAGTCAGTGATTCTCAAATAAAGGAAAAGCGAACCAATACTTATGACAACAGATGTTGATAGCATGTCAGGAAGTTTTAAATAAGTTATAAAATATTGAGGCTCAATAGAGCGTGCTGGTGCGTACTTCCGCTGTGAAGAAGGTTTAAACCACAAGATATGTATTTTACGAGGGTATCAGAAGTTTCCTAGAAATTTGAACAAAGGCGTACGTCTGTTGTAACCGTAAATAGAGATACGAGGGGTAAATTTAGAAAATCCATGGTGTAGACAAACTTTTTAACTCACAAATACAAGTTGCTAAATATCAGCTTCATTTACAAAGCTAACTCCCACATCCTGGAAGCTGAATAAAAGCACCAATCTTGAATGGACTACTGGCAAAAAAAGGAATCCGGGACTTTTAAAAGCTACTGGAAATATCTACTCCATGGAAATATCGAAAGTCGCATCCTCTAGAGTCATGTGAATGCATTTCAATTCTGCTAACGAGCACTGGGACGTGGAAATTTATTGAACGTTTTTGTTCATGCGGAAAACTAAGTACCTACCTACCTCTAAATTGGCCCGAACGTCATAATGTCATTGAATGTTTTGCCAGAGCTTGTCTGGCTAGCAGTCGAAAATGTATTCCGGCACACTATTATTACAAAACAATCACGACCTAACCGAACTCCGACAATATATTAAGCCGAAATGACCATGAGTTGAGAGTGAATTTCTGGGTGTAATGTAATGGACAGGCGTGGAACTTTAAAACAGCTTCACGAGCAGAACTTTAGTTGTTTCGTTAAGTACCTATCTTTCCCTAATCCGTAATATTGGATGTCACTACGTCTACTTAAAATTCCTACCTAGGTACTTATCTGCATTATAGGTACACTTACGTAACTGTAAATAGATATTGCCTCCTATTCACATGGGTGTTGTAAAAACTCGGAATCTGATGAGGTCATTTTAAGGTGCAGCCTCCGTTTCTGTCCGTTTTATACCTCTTCGTATATTTTGTATCTTTTTTTAGACATAATTGCCTCTGCGCCTATGGGAGCCGCTGTGAAAAAATCTTTAATCTACAGCTGATGGCTCAAGCGTTCAGCATAAGTACGGCATTATGACGGGATCCATGCAGACATTCGGGGCAGGCAGGGACACCCTCTGAGTACTCTACATTTAATTATGAGTTAGCACCTAAGTAAATACTTAGGTTAAATAATAATAAAACGGTGACACTTCGGAGTAAAATTTATCACTGAAAGGGCTAAAAGGTTTAATGTTGCTGGTAGGTGGTTATAGGACTAAAAGAATAAAAAAAACGCCAGTAGATATACATGTATGCACCCATATCAGATCTTATGATTCCCTTTTGTGCCCTTTGTAAAACAAAAACCTTACTAACCTACATAAACAAAAATTACTCGCAACCAAAAACAAATTAAATCTAGCGGCGCGAACATCTTCCTTGAACATACTGTTCCGACAACATTCGCTGAGCTTTCAGAAGCACGTTGCGGAGAGTTATTAAATGTTAATGTAGCTATAACGTGACTGCGTTCAAAGCAAAGGAAACGCGAATTTGCGGCTTTTGTGAGAGCTTCTAAGTAGGTACAGTCCCCATCATAAAGTCAAAACCAAGTCTGTACAAATTGAATTAATCGGCTATTCAAACAAAACTACTAAGCCACACTTCGAACTTAGAAGTAAGGAAAACGTTCCTATAAACGTTGAAATTACATATAAATTTTTAATTTTTGTGTTAGATATTTTGACACTGACTGTAGGTAGGTACGATCTCAAGAATTTAATACTGTTATGGCTGGCTGGGAACTTATGTAACATTGATTTTATGTTTAAAGTTGGAGTTGAAATTACTTAGGAAGTGCTTCAACCTTTTCTATTTAACAAGCTTATGTTACACATAAGGTTGGCTTTAAGGGTGAAGAAAGCACGTGTGTTAAGCATGGTGTCATTTTATTAATTGTATAGGTACACCAAGTTACAAAAAATAAAACAATGGAAATATCGAAAAAACAGTATACAGCAAGTGTTAAAGACTGCCTTACGACAAAAAGTGACCACTTTACTCTCATTTTGTACATTATTTACTCGCTTATCTTATCTATACGCTTTTTCTGAAATAAATGTATACTAACAATTTTTATTTTATTTATTTATTTGGCTTCTCAATGGTAATTACATCACATTTTATACATGTATATTTCATTTGCTAAATGTAAGTACTACCTATTGAAGAGAAGCACCGCATGCACAACTAATTACATTAAGAAGGTTACCGAGATATATTACAATCATATAGATACAAATAAAAATATTACACCAACTGCTAATGATTTGCTTGAACTAAGAATAACTAAGCACTCGTTACTAGATAGTCGCATTCCACTTAAACATTTCAACCCAATACTTTTTCCAGATATCTGGGCTTCGGTGCAGTTTAGTTAAAAAATCACTGAAACCTATTTTCTTTACATAGTTGTGTAAGTTTTTCACCTAGAGTTATCCACTAAGTATTTTGAAATTATTAGACTGACAAAGAACTTCATTATTATGTAATTATAATAATAACTTGTTATTTTAATACCTACCTATATAAATGTATTTACTCTAATTGCATGCCGTAATTGCAGGTGACGATCTCGCCACTTACCGACCCGCATGGATGGAAATAGCTATACAGAGATGTTTGAAAGGATATTGGGGAGACCTTTGCCATATATATATATATATATATAATAAGAATAAGAATTATTTATTTGCTAGATTACATACTGGTTCTTAGAAATGGTGTTACAGAGTACATAAGTCATTGTAATCAGTCTGCATGCAGACGTGCAAATAGTTATTTATTTATGTCACTACAGTTTATAAATTCTTTAATGTCATAAAAACAATGAGACAAGAGCCAGTCACTTAAACGTTTCTTAAATTTACATCCTTCTAATAATTGAATGTCCTTTGGTAGCCTGTTATATAAATAAATACACATATTATAAGCATTCTTTTTATAGATTTCTTTATGAGAAGGGGGTTGATAGACCAGGTTTACAAATTTTGCTCTTTTTTGCCGAGTTATCACTTCGCTGCGTTTTCTAAAGTACTCCGGATGGGATTTGACGAAAACACACATCTCTCTGATATACATACAAGGCAGAGGAAGGATGTTACATATCTTAAATAGAGGTCTACAGCTATCTAAGAACCATGCCTTGTTAATCACCCGGACGCAGCGCTTCTGCATTTTAAAAACTCTGTCCATGTCTACAGAGTTTCCCCAAATCATGAGGCCATAGCTTAGTAACGATGACACGTAGCCGTGGTAGGCTGTTAATGCGGCTTCTATACACTATAGGTTGGGACACAATAGGTTGATATAAATAAAATTGCATGCATGCCATAAGACCAGTTAGAGACTGTGAACCTAATATACCTAATATACCTATACCCAAATACATATATTTGCAATGCATAAATGATTTGTTTTTTATTTTATTTTATTGAGTAATGAAAACTTGAATCTTTCTGTACCTTTATAACGTCATTCAAGGAACCCACTCACCAGCAGTGCACAGCTTGGAGTCTTCATCGTATCCGTCGATGCAGTCAGGAGCGCCGTCGCAAAGGTACTGGATTGAGATGCAGTTGCCGTCCACAGGGCATTTGAACGGCTCGTACGGGTGGCAGTATTCTGGAAAGATATTGTGAAAAGAAAATAAAAAACTTGTTGCAGGGTGCATATATAAGTAACGCTCAACGATCTTGGCCACAGGTACCTAGGTATATAGGTATCAAAAAATTAACTATGATTACGAGGTTCCACAAAATCGAGACGATGGGCAAATACTTGAGCTTTTTTCCTCTTACGAACTATTTGAACGTACGAAATATTTGTTATGTCACGGGATTCGAACCCACGCGTCCCTCTGAGAAATTGCTTAAGTAGGTACCCACACTACGGAGGATTTCAAATATAAAAAGAAAGATAAACCAAAGGTATGCATAATAACACAATTATTATGCCCACATATATCTCTCGGTTGCGTTGCGTTCTGATAGGTATTTCCGAGAAAGACGAAATTTTGTTACGCGTCAGAAATTCCTAACAATTCTACAGTTGGCTTAGCAGTCTTGCGAGCTCTGCCAACAATGACGAACTCTTCCGTGAACCGTGAACTCCTAGATCAGAACTTAAAATATGAGTTATTATATTTTCTCCAATTTCGTTTTACAGATAATATTTCAGACGCCGTGAGACAATGTTAATTAATGCAAGGCGTTCCTTATTATACCCTCAGGGTTGTTTTCCAGCAAGAATAAAACTGGAGCGTGCCTATTCTATTAAGGAAAACAACCAGAAAAGTCGCTGTCTCAAAGAAAAAAAGGGAAGTTAGCTGTTTTGAGAAAAAAGCGTTAGCCGTTCTAATTTGCAGAATTACCGGCAATTAAGCTCGGTCAACCCGTTGAAGTAATGTAAGGTGGAGTCAGGGGCTAAACTTGGAACAAGCATAACCAAGTCAAAATCACTGTTTGATAGCGGCATACAAAAGACGTTTTGCTAGAAAATCACGGAGCTTGCACCACTGAATTTTTCCTATAAATATCTTTGGTGTTAGTCGAGATATCTAATAACTCATTTTATAACAAAAAAACCGACTTATATTCTGATGTATCTGCGAAGTCCAAAGTCGAATATCGATGAAATTTATATGGGATCACCTTGTAGTGCAAGAATTTTTCAAATCCGTTTATAAATGACGGAGATCTTAGGTAACAAATATAAAAAAATACAATCGAATTGAGGACCACCTCTTTTTGTAAAAGTCGATTTAAAACTCAATTATCAAAATATTCATGTGGGTTGTATTTTGTTTTTTTCAAATATTCTAATGAAAAAAGCAAACTATACAGTTAGTAATTACATAGAAGACAAAGATGCATGGTACATTCCGCTTCTGCCAAGTAGGCAACTGGCCCAAATGTTCTAAAATGTTGGCAACAAATGTTCTAAAAAATATGCCTCTCAGTTTCTTGCCGTATCTTCTGAGTAGTGGTTCTTTTTCCGATACGGTGTACAATGACTCTAAAGTCATTGTAATAAATTGACGTTCATAAGTGCGTCTGTGACGACAAAATTAAAATAAATAACTTTTGAATTGAATTGTCAAATATTCTATTTAGCAACTACATTACACGATCTCGGCATTGCCAAGTTGGCAATGCCAACATAATAATCCGTACTCGTTAGCTTAAGCCTCCGCTACTACATCCACAACATTCAATGTCTTTTCGGAGTTCTCGCTCCCTGTATTATTTTTAACGATCCCTGCGACGATTACACGGGATAACGTCGTTGTAGCGATATTACAGGCGTCCCTACGCCGGTCCCTTTCATGACTTAATTGGTGTTCTCATTGAATAAGGTCGGATACGTTAGCCTGTCTAATTGGGATAGTTGTGCCAGCATTATAGGATACGTTATTTTTCGTTTTCACCGTTTGCTCTTATTTTGTACAGCTTAGCTATGTTTAACTAGTAATTTATTATTATGCCTACGTGGCGTAGAGTGATAAAATAAGAGAGCCGCAGACCCAATGGAATCCCCGAGGCTTAGCGGCGCTATAATTTAGTTAGTATTGTTCAAGGATTATTTTTTCATAGTATAAGAACACTTGCAGGAGCTTGTTTGTAGTATGACCCCTATGCCAGTTATTTGCTCCGAATTTGGTAACCATGACGAGTTTTAATTAGTTTATATTTAATTTCGACTAAAGACTTTCCTAGACATGTGGACTTTGCCATCGCGAGCACGTATCCGTTTCGATAACGCGCATGGAGGCTATTTCAATGGGCTAAAGGCACATATGTCTAAAATTAAGTTTCTATCTAGCTGTAAGAACGTTCGACCTTTGTAATAGACGATGTTTTATATCCAATAGGATTAATTTTAACGGACATTGCGACGCTTACGTTACATGAGAGCGTCTTTTTAAAACTTATTATTAGGAAGGTAGGTATTATACAAGTATTATAACTGCGCACGAATTTGTCTACCTATTGCTTACCTACGGTTGGTTTTATAAGAAAAAGTGGAAAAATGTAGTTATATTATTCAAGATATAACTCGTCTAGAATTTTTCGTAGACCTTTTGGTCTAAGCTTTTCGTAAATCGTGTAACTTTGTGAGTTCGAGCTTAAATTATGTTTGCAAATGGAAAGAGTGCGCTAGTTTTCTTATGATGACGTGAAATAAAGTTCCAAAGAGAACTTTAGTAACATCGTACTATTTAAACACTGAGAAAGTATTTTCTCCTTGAAAGCACAATCACTTCGTGTTTTTAAAGTGTCAGTTTGTTACGACAGCGTATGTGGTGTAGTGGTTGGGAAGGTCAGCTCAAATCTCATGTACATAGGAGGCGGCGGTTTCGATTCCAGCAACGGGACAAATGTATAAACAAAAACACGCAAGTTTTGCGCCTGGGCGTTGTGGGGTCCTCGTAGTTATTCGTTCTCTCATCATAGGCCTGTTCCATCTAAAGAGATGATTTAATCAGCGTTCAGAGTAACTATGATTGAACGGCACTTCCGCTCATGACTCAAAAGGCCGACACGGGAATAACAGATCCGGTTATTGGTTCTCTAGATACAGAGAATCCTAGTCCAGCACCAAGATCTATATGTTATTGTAGAGCGTTATTTATTTGTGCGTAGTAAATGTATATCGATATTTATTTATAAGTAAATAATATCCCGATTCCGTTACATTGATATCTAATTCCCGTCATTATATTACTTGCGCCATTACCTACCATCAAAAATTTAAATTCTAAGCAGGTAAGTAGCCTTGTCTACCTGACCTTTCATTTAATTAAAATTTTACTCGGTACCGTTTTGGTGAGCTTGATATAATATTCTGACGAGGGCAAGTTTCTTATGAACCCAGCTTAGTTTTTATTTATGATGAGTAAGGCTTAAATTCAAGGAAAGTCTGTAGGACAAATTTAATTCTAAGTCTGGTAACATAATTGAAAGAACGCGTTAAAAAATTATATTTGTCTACTTTATAATAATTTATGTGATTTGTTATTGTATATATATATGAATATTAATTAGGTATATAAGTTTAATTATGTGTCCTATGTATAAGTAATTAGATATTATAGTTAGGTGCGTAGCTGCGTAGCATATGCAGCGTGCATAATGGCGTAACTTACATAGCGTGCGTAGTTGCGTAGCGCAACGGTGTAGCGGCATTTCGATGTCGTACGTACTCGTAGCTGTAAATGCTTTTAATTTTGACAGCCTCTGTTGTGTTGTGGTTGGGCAGGTTGGCTCAAATCATATACACTGTTGAAGTTGCGGGTTACAGAAAAAAATAAACACAGAAGCTAGCTTAACATTTGTTTCATGTCTGGGTGTTCCTGGTTCCCTAGATACAGGGAATCCTAGTTAGGGGCCAGGATCTATTTTTGTGATCGTTGGGCGTATTTATTTATTTAATTATGATTTACAATTAGATAAGTATACTTTGTTTTACACATAAAACTTTTTTTATCTCCCTCAAAAGAATTAATGTTGAAGGTCAAGGTTACAAATGCTAAAGTACATCATTAAGTCCTAGAAAAACTGGGTCTAACACTAAAGACTAACGTTTCATTAAAATAACCCAGTTAAAGGTTCAAAAGGCCGAAGTCTAGGCAGAGTTGAATTGTTTATATTTAAAGTTCCGCTACGAAAGAGGTCAGAGTTCCAACTTTTCACTTAGCAGTTTAGATATCGACATTTCCTCTCGACTCTAATCATTTTATAACTTTCCGAGAATGCCGCATAGCTGTTGTTCATTTTAAAAGTTTGCACTAACTGATGTTTCAATTTCCAACTTTAATTTTGTAATCTAAAAGTTATCTTCTGCTTGGTGGGAAGCGATTGCTGATGGTTGTTTTAATTTATTTTCAAAATGTTTGTTTTCAACAAATTCAAATGTGTATTGGTGGATTTTCGGATCATTGTCAGGTTTATGTTCTCAAAAGGGTATTATAAAGTTTCTGTTATTCAGTGCTTAATTTTAATTCGATGCGTAAATAATGTAACTAGCAGAAGTCGTGAGATGTGTGTGATGAGATACGTAGCGCGCGTAGCTGCTAAGCATACGTCGTAGTCTGGGTAGTTGCGTAGCGCATGTACCTAGCATACATAGCTGCGTAGCGTACTTCGTACCCTGCGTAGTTGCGTAGCGCCGGAACCTAGTGTACGTTGCTCCGTAGCATACGTCGTAACCTGCGTAGTTGCGTAGCGCATCTACCTAGCATACGTAGCTGCGTAGCATACGTCGTAACCTGCGTAGTTGCGTAGCGCATGTACCTGGCATACGTAACTGCGTAGCATATATCGTAGCATACGTAGTTGCGTAGCGATTACACATTGCATACGAAGCATATGGCGTAGTTTAGTGGCGTAGTGATATATTCATAGATGTTCTGACAGTTCTATTGTTCGCCCATTGTTAAAATTAGCTGTCGTTTACAAGTTGATTTTTAAGCATCTTATAATAGGTGTGGACAGTTTCCGCTGACCTTTACCAAAACCCAAAATGTTCAACATTTAAAGCTATTTTTGTCTGACATTATCACTTTGAGCCTCTCACTTCTTTTCGTTTGGCTGAATCCTGTGCCAGAGCGTGTAGCTCCTCAATTATGGACGTCGGTCGGCTCCGATTAATAGGAATTAACTATTACTCCTTCAGGAACCTGCTACATAAAAGCTTTAGGAAATTGTTACCAATACCTTATTTCTTTCAAAGTATAATATAGCGAAGGTGGAACACATATCTGTCGGAAGACAAGTCTCTCTGAAAGCATTTTTTTTTATTTTTATGGAACTGATTTAAGAGACGAGCAAGTCGTTCGCCTGATGGTAAGCGCCACGCCGGCCCATAACAAGTGCCACCCAGATAAGAACTTTTAATACCATAAAAAGCACTGCATTGCGCTTATCACCCCGGAGTATCATAATATGCCCAATTATTTTATTTTTAGTAGTTCACCGAACATTATCCCACAACACGACTACGTCGCTTGATGGCCTCAGTTTCTTGCCGTATCTTCTGAGTAGTAGTTCTTTTTCCGATACGGTGGTAGAGTCATTGTAATAATTGACGTTCATAAGTGCGTCTGTGACGACAAAACTGACTAAAGAACTTTTGAAAAATGTCAGATGTGAGATCAACCTCTCTGACTTTAAAATATGCGGAAATAGGAAATAGGGAATTCAAAATATAAACCCGCTTCAGAAGTAGTTGGACCGTGAAATAGTTTGCAAGTTTGCGAATATGTCAGGACCGATGTGGAAAACGCGAGATATTATATGAGAAAATAAACGTTGCAGCAGTAGAGGGAAAACACGGTTACCCTAAAAATAAGTGTTTTCCTTCGACAAAAGTAAATATGAACATATCTCGTCAAAATAATTTCTAAGTGAGAATTGCCTCCCAGAAACTCAACTTGGGTGAATATTCCAGAAGCACGTGAAGTTTTGTCAGAGTTGCGCAATATTACTTGAGAAAATAAAACGTTGCGGCCATTATGGACGTGAGTGGTGCAATCTTGCTTAAAAGCTGCTTGCGGTGGAGTTCTGGAATTCTATTTGCAAATATTTCTAGAAAAAAAGGTTTTTTAGTGGTTTTTAATTGAATTAAAAAAAGGAGAAGGTTCTCAATTTGATTGTTCATTTTTATTTTTTTATGTTTGTGACGTCAGAACTCCGTCATTTATAAACCGATTTGGAAAATTCGCATTGCTACAAGGTGGTCCCCTATAAATTTCATCGATATACGACCTTGGACTTTGAAGATACATCAAAATTAAAGTCGGTTTTTTTGTTATAAACTGTAGTTTACTTCTTTGTACCCCCTCAAATGAGACATCTTTTTGTGACAACTCTTTCACCATTGTTGCTGTAAAATTGTGGAATGGATTACCGTTGAATATCGAAAAAAGACCTCTAAAATGATTTTTTTTTTAATCATGCTCTCTTTGTCATCTGTAACTATTTACACAATTACGGTCTTAATAATCTATTCTCAACGTTGTGAAAGCAGTAGCTTAACAATTTCGTCCCACTCGCCCGCGGGCTACTTGCCCGTTAAACTTGTTTTGTAGAAAGTGTTGATTATAATTCGGGAAAAGGATCAAATTTTTTTTTTTGCTATTGAAACGCGTGTAAGAAAAATAAAATGGTACATGGACATACTCGTAACACAATCCATTATTCAACTGTCTAAAATTGTCTCCAAATTGAATTAAAGTTAAAGTTGCGAAACGAAATTTAATGCGGACCCAAACTAACAACCAGTACCATAAAATATCAAACAGAAAAGGGAAATAGGGAAATGAAAATATTACAACCCGCTTCGGATATAGTTGGAGCGTGAAACAGATCTCAAGTTTGTGAATATGTCAGAACCGAGTGCGGGAACCGCGGGATATTTGAGAAATAAACGTTGCAGAATATGTCAGAACCGAGTGCAGGAACCGAGAGACGTTTGAGAAATGAACGTTGTAGCCGTGCAAACTGATGTGAGCGATGAAATCTATGAGCTTGCTGTGACCATTTCAGCACGGAAGATTGTTTGTTTTGGTAGCTAGCAACTAGTTGGTTCTTGAGGCCGAGTGAGGCTCAGCTGGAACCCATGCGACTTATGATCCAAGGCAGGAGGAGTTCGAATTCCACTCGACCTGCACTTTCTTATATTATGTTCAGATTTCATACTCGTTCTAAAAACCCCTTGAGGAATTCGGTATGTGAAAGATATACAAAATTTGAGATCATGCGACATCCGTCAACTCGCACTAAGCCCCCTTGGTGAATAATGGCCCTTAATCTCTCTCCACCCATGTCCCAGCAGTGGGAAGTAAAGCGCTGATTATAAACTAAGTTATATTCATCTCTTCTGAATTAGACAGACTGCTTCTGTGGATGCAAGTTTGAATTCCGATAAAATGAAAATGTTTGTGCAACTTTAGTGAATTCCAGAGGCATGTGTTAAAACTGCGCGATATTATTTCAGAAAATAAACGTTGAAGCCAGTGAGGACGTGAGCGGTGAAACCTATGAGCTACTTGCGCTCGAAATGTTAGAATTTGCAGAACAAAAGGTTGTTTACGTCATATGTTATGGTTTTGAAATCATCTTGAGATATTTATTTAAATGGGATCAATAACAAGTGGATCAAAAATAAAAAGAGAGCCAGTGTGGCTCAGTGGGAGCACGTGCTACTCTCGATCCGACACGCACCCGAGTTCGAATCCCGCTGGCCCCTGACCACTGACTTTCTTATGTTATGTGCGGAATTAACACTCGTTCTTAAAACGGCTAAGGAAAACATCGAGAGGAAAGCCTGTTCAAGAATTTATTACAAAAATTCAAGGACATGTGACATCCATCAACCCGCACTGGCCCAGCGTGGTGGATTATGACCCATTCTCTCTCTACGTAAGGAAGGCCCGAGTCCAAGCAGTGGGAACGTAATGGGCTGATGATGATGATGAACAACAAGTATCTACAGATTGGTCGTTTTTGTCTAGGGTTTACGTCTTATACGGAAGTGAACAAATTGGTCCTAAGAAATTAAAAAAAGATCCTTATTATTGATAATTTTAAAGTAGCTACGAACGTAAAATTACCTAGGTCACAAACATTTCCGATCGGTATGATGAAATATATATATATATATATATATTCGATCGTTTGTACATATATATATATCGTTTGTACATATATATATATATATATATATATATATATATGTACAAACTTGTATTCTCATATTAAATTTTAAAAAGCAAATGTGTTTAAGGATAGGTATTTATTCCCAGCAGTCAAGCTCAGAAATGTTGTTAACTATATTGCTTTTTTTTTTAACAATAAATTTTTATAAATATAATTAACTACCCACATATTTTACCAAACTAATCCCAAAGGCGTGATAATCTCTTGCCTGTATACACTAAACACTACGTAGGTATACAATCGAAGTTACCAAGCGTTAAAGATAGCTATAGAGGTAGACAATGTACCTACCTTGCCGACTTGCCAAGAAAGGTAAATGTCCCTGAGTTCTAAGTCTCCTGGGGAATTAGGAATTAAAGAGCTCGTTATCAGAGCTCCTAACTACCTTAATGTCTCGAAACTGAGAAGTTCTTGGAGATAAATAGCTCTTTAGCAAGTCAAGAGATTATTAGCAAAGATTGAGGGGTAGACAGCTCGTCATTTCTTTTATACCTAGAAAAGTATCTAGATATAATTATTATATCAAATATGTTCTTAAGTAATAAAAATAATTGAAACTTTGGAGTGTAACTTTGGAGAGTCAACTCATATCTCGTACCTACGGGACAAATAAGTCAGGCAAAACCTTTATCTAGAATTGATACAATGATTTATTAGTCTGCGAATCTAGGTATATACATATGTAGTATGTAGTTGTTATAAACGGATAGTTCCTCTAGTTCCGCCATATTGGCATATAGGTCACAAGTTAATTAGTACATTACAATAAAATAACAATGACATTGACTAAATTATGAACAATAATAATAATAGGATTTATAATAGGGGATCGGACAACTTTCAGAAAGTGTTTTAAATTAACTACAATGAATATATATAGCCATGAAAAATACTATTTTAATTAAATAACGATCTAAAAGTACCTAAAACTATGTTTAAATATTATGTTTCAAATATTGCCGCGCAAAAGGTCACCTCAAAACTTGTGATGTCATATGTAGGTAGAAAACGACTAAATCTTCGAAATAAAACTTGCACAGAGATTCTAATACGTTTTGTGAAGTTTGGGGACTATATTGTAGTAATGAAACGAAAAAATGTGTAAAAATACATTTTATGAAAAGCAAAAACGTAAAATAAACACAAGCTTGACTTACGGCATTTGTCTACAAATGACGTCATGCGCTGTGATTGTTGTTTCGTTTGAGATGAAGATCAGATTAAAAATGTCAGAATTATTTATTGATTTAAAAATATAAATCATTATTATTTCACAAAAATATTGATTGAATGATCTTTCTGGTTCGACGAACACTCGTTCTAACTACATTTTAGATTTTTTCTCGATTACTGTCCGATCCCGATGTCAGTCAAAAAATGATAATACAAATGTCAAAATGAAAACGAATTATAACAATTAAAATGTCAAATTATCAGTATACCAATCACACATTATATATATCAGTCAATTTCTGTTTTTTCATCTAAAAACTCTTCAATGGTGGTTCCAAATTTCTATATGTTGATGAAAACCGCATTAAAATGCATCAAGTATTTTAGTGAATGAACAGACAGACGGGAGTAACAGCTATGCTCCATAGTTATTAAAATTTAGAGAAAAAGAATAGGTACGTCAAGCTATCATGTGTTTGTACAAGTGCTACCCGTGGTAGGTCTGGGTAGTTACCACTACTGTGCCAGTTATTGTCCCGCCAAGCGCGCAAGCATTACCGTGGTCCGATTTGAAGGACATTGTAGCCAGCGAAATTACTGGGCATATCTGATGTCTTGGGGTGATGAGCGCCAGTCCTACGCAATGCTTTTTATGGTACTAAAAGTACTGGGTGGCACTGCTATTGTTTTAGGCAGGCGTGTCGCTTACCATCAGGCGAACGACTTGCTTGTCTCATCACACAGTTCCATCAAATAAAACCTATTTTATCAACTTATTTTAAGAAAACAAATACTAACAGTAGTTATAGTTTTCTTGTAGACTGGTAGATTATCATTCCGCAACGTTGGTAGGTACAGTCATTATCTCGGATGTCGCAATTACTTACACAGCGGTGCGGTATCTGTCAACAGGGGCTATGGTCCAATTTGTAGGAGCTAAGCAGTTCTTGAAATAGTTCGTTTTGAATACTATTTCTAAAATGTTAAATAGGTCATATCTAGATTACATCTATTTGTATCTTTGAAATAAAAAATCATTTTTTTTACTTTATTATGGTACATCAATTTTGTTTTTTTTTGAGATACCTATAGGATTGAGCGTTGTGAGCTGCGCTCCAAAACCCAAATCGCCGACGTGGGACATAAAGCTGCTAGCTTGAAATGGAACTGGGCTGGACACGTCTGCCGCATGTCGAACGAGATGTGGGCTAAACTTACCACTGAGTGGGTCCCACACAACGTCAGACGACAACGCGGCAGGCTCAGATGGAGATGGCGGGATAAGCTGGACTCCTACTGGAAGGATTGGCCGCAAAGAGCATTAAACCGTGAGGAGTGGAAGGAGGGTAGGGAGGCCTTTGCCCTGCAGTGGGACGACCTCGGCTGAAATAATAATAAATAATAACCTATATTATATTTTGATTTAATTTATTTAATGTAATTTAATTTGATTTAATTTCATTTAAATTGATTCATTTTCATAATTTTATTTGATTTGACTGTTGAATTTTGATTTTGATTTTGTTTATTCAATGTAATATAATTATTGTAGATTAATTTAATTATTTGACATGTTTTATATGGATTTTTATCTGATATAAATGATTTAATAATAATAAAAAAAATCTATTATAATTGTATTTACTTATATATTATTATGAATATGTAGTATTTACATGATATTATTATTTTATTTTATACACAACACTACCGTCCCTTACAGTTTCGTTTGGTTGCTCCATCCAAAGGCTGTCTGGAAGAGATCGCTATAAGCGATAAGACCGCCCATTGTAACACTGTAATTATTTCTTGTTTGTTGTGCGACAATAAAGCATTATCTAACCTAATGAATGCATACCGCACTTCTTCACTATTACAAAATTGTAAGTTTGGATGTTTGTTACCTATAGACTCGAAAAATACTGAACGGAGATAAATTCGGTTTTCAGAGTTTGGTAGCCTTAGTCCCAACTTAGATAACAGATTTACATAACAATCGGCTGGGTGACTACTAAGATACAGCTTGACCTCTTCGTAGTACGCGCTCTCATAAAATGGGGAGGCCTTGCTAAAATGGTCTTGGAAAAAATACGACTGAGCTTCTTCTATTTTGTCCACACGGACGAAGTCGCGCGAGATAGCTAGTTTGAAATCAAAAGTGGAACAAGTCATTAGAGCTATTATATAATTTAGTTGCTCGTTGCCATTTAAAATGTAATTAAAAGCACATTTTGTATGTACAGAAATCAACAAGAAAAGACAATAAACTTGTGTTTATTGTCATTTCTTGTAGATTTCTGACACTAACCTTAGGTAGGTAAAGTTGGTTGATTCATCCTTATTCAAGAAAATAGCTGCCCGAAAGTTCAGATTTATACCTAAACCTAGGGAACTGGATCGAATTACGCCATCAGAAAAGTGTATTTCTTCTAGACTGTACCAACTTTATTGCAAAAATACAATTGCAAAGAAATTAATAATAACAAAAATAACATGTTCCGTAAACGTCTCTCCGCGACAACAGTCCTACTATTCTTCCTATCTTACTAATATTAAATGCGAAGGTTGCTAAAGAGAAATCAGACAAAAATTACTGAACGGATTTTGATGAAATTTGGTATGTAGATACTATATGTCCAGGAAAAAAGCATTTATTAATTCTAAATTCAAAGTATTTATTTTTCGGACAACAGTGATCCATATGTTAGTAGGTAAACTCAAAATTGTATTAGTAATAAGTAAAATCATAAAAAAAACAACACAAGTTACATCAAGACAACAGAACAAAAGAAAAAAGAAAATACCTTGCTCGCATGTCATGTATCTGCAAGGCTCCGTGCGGAGGAGAACCATTTATACACTACTTTAAATCCTGGGAAACCGCTAGTGAAACGGGCAGGAAGGGGGGCGTAGTAAGACAAGAAAAGGACAGATAAAAAAAAAATTTAAAACCGATTTACGTATGTATGGGCAAAAAACTTTTCCAAAATATCACATCGCAAACTATTTTACGCAAATTTTAATTTGGAAAAAAAATATTTGTCTCTCAACTTTTCGCCATTTTTCAGTTAGAAAAGTGTTTTTTTTGCAAATTATTGTTTTTTGTTCTTCTTCTGGCGCATCGCCGGCCGCTGCCGCAGTACGCTTGCTTCGCTCGTTCGGCTCGCGCGTAGGGGTGCACCAGTGACCTAACAGTCCTTCTCGCTTCGCTCGTCGTACCTATGCACGACTTTGCCCTTAACGAACATTTGACTTATCAAATTTGACAAAGCAAAATGATGCCAAATAATAATTTGGGGGAGACCTTTGCCCAGCAGTGGGACAGCATAGGTTAATATATATATAATAATTTGACAAACTGAATAAAATGCGTAATGTAAATTTGCCAAAGATTTATTTGGGAAATGAAACTTGGGGGATAAGTTTTTTGGGAAGTGAAATTTGCCTAAAAATATTTTGCCCAAAGGGCAGTACACCCTTAAAGCCCGTTTTTATGCACGTTTTGAGGTTAGGTCGGCATTGCATGCTAATAAATGGATTTCGATTTTTCATCGAGTTGTGAGTTACCCTGAAAGTTTCAGCCGGATAGCTAATCGGGAAATTTGACCCTAATGTGCATTCATCCGGAACGACAGACATACAGACATACAAGAAAATGACTAAATAATAACGTTAATAGTAAAAGTAAAATAAGTAAAACTTATCGCTACCTCCTGACCGTTCCACCATCCCTTGTTGTGACATTCAAAAGTCCGTCGTCGTATATAATGACGTCATTCCCAGAAGGGCCAGGAGGGGTTGTTTCCCTCTGCCTCTGTTTTGTATCTATTCTGAGGTTCTAGAGTTATTTATTTCTTTAACATCTATTTGCCTAAAGATAAAAAGATATATAAACTAAACTAATAACAAAATATAATATGACAAAAGAAGCAGATGCAGACTAAACGGAGGTAGGATGAAAATAAAAATAGCGGAAGCAAAATGGACGCGTTGTTCCTTGAATTTTTGTGATTAATTCTTGGACATTCCGGTTTCCTCACGATGTTTTTCTTCACCGTTTCTAGAGCAAGTGTTGAATCCGCACAGATCTTAAGAAAGTTAGTGGTTCAAGGCTTCGAACTCGGGTGCGTCGGATCGAAAGTCGCACGTGTTTCCACTGAGCCTCACTCGCTCTAGTCGCAGGGTTATTGAATAAAATACCAGTCGATAAAATATACGACATCTTAAAAAGTTTATTTTAATTTGACAGTGTTCGTCGTGTAAAGTCATAAGAGGTTACTTCTAGATTCAAGGGTTTGCTACTAGAAGACCATCAATATTAAAACGGTTAACCTTTTGAATGCTATTTTCATACGTTTTAGTCGGCTCAAGCCGACCTCAGCGTTGAGAGGGACCTTTTTGTATTTTCTTTTATGCAACTGCAGCGAAACGAACAAGTCGTTCGCCTGATGGTAAGCGCCACGCCTACCCATAACGATTGCAATGCCACCCAGAACTTTTAATGCCATGCAAAGTACTGCGTAGCATTGCGCTCATCACCTCGTGACATCAGATATTAAGTCTCATATGCCCAGTTATTTTGCTGGCTACAATGCCCTTCAAACCGGAACACAGTAATGCTTGTGTACTACTGCTTAATCTTTATTTTAGGCGACATTAGATAAGTTACAGATATAATTTACTTATTCTACGGCCCATACATATCTACAATTTATAATAAAATATTAATGTGACACGTTTTGTCACTATAGAGCCGTTTTTAAATATCGCGATATCTATGCTATACCAGCCCCCCAACCCATATGTCTCTCAAGCGCCAATCGTATATCGTGTTGAGCTCAAATTAAGGTATAGGTTCACTGCGACTAATCAGATACGGTCTAGTTATTGTCGATTCAGACAAGAAAACGAATTAATCTCATTCATTTAAACCAAAATACGATAACTACAAGTTGAGACAAACTTAATGGGACAATATATGGCATCATAAGATGTTGTCGTAGTGAATCTACACGTTAATCTGATCTCAACACGATATACGATTGGCGCTTGAGGGAGATATGGGTACGGGGGCAGGCCTAGCGCACTCCGCACTGTAGGTACGAAGCTACAAGTACATAGCCGGACACCGACGGCGGGTCGCGCGTCGTTACACGTGCCGCGTCAGAAGAGATAAGAGCTATGCGATAGAAAGAGAGGCGCTCTGTAGGTTAATATGACTGGTAGGTATGCAGCGCTACGCGAGCTGAATTGAATTTTAGTGCGTCATAGCAAAAGTCGCTATTTGTTTAAATTTATTTGTGGAGTGATGCTTCTGTCCCTTAGTATTCTGTGGCTATACTTAATTAATAACAGTAGATAACGAAGTATTTAGTCCCTTGCCATTTGGATACAAATCACAAGTTACGGGATAGTGCTCAGAAACGAGAATGGATGAGGGACCGTACGTACACTTTAGATTCTGTTAGAAACACGATTTTCACAAGGGCCTAGTTTACTTTTAGGCACGTGTGATTTTAGGCAACTGAATGGATTTAGAATTTTAGATTACATTTGACACAGTGATAGAGCGTCTGTCATTAACACATAGGCTACATTTATGTTAGAGAAGCGAACAGTTTCTTCGGGAATAGCTTTAATAAATCTATTACTAGGATGAAGTCGCGGTGATCAAATAGTAATTAGGTACATGAGATATGAAATTGTCTTTACTTGGAAACATTACTTCTAGTGCCAATGCCGTGTCATTCTGTCTGTGGATGTCAGGCCTAACAATGTTCAGCATACTTTTAGGCTTATTTCCAAATTAGTTCAGCTTGATTTGAGGAACATTCTATAATTAATCTGAAATGACATGCCTAAATTAAAATTATGAATTCAATGAATTTTCGATCCTTTCAATTTTCTAAATGGAAATCGAGGAAAATGGTAATTTATTCCATGTTTTCTTAGAAATATAATTAGGTTGGTACTTATTAGACATTAGGATTCAACAGAAATCGCTGATTTACCTCCGTACAAGACTGCCGAGATCAGAAAGAATCTTGCAGAGAATATTCGAGAATATTCCACCTCGCCAGTTGTAATGCAACAAGCAATGATGTGACCGAAGATGGTGCACATAGATCAAGAAGATACTAGTCATTTTGGCCTTGAAGATACCCAGATTGTAGTTATCAGGAAACAAAGAAGATGGTTAAAGAGTTTCATTCCTTAGCAGTAGGTACGTAGAAACAAAACGTTTTGCAAGTACGCATTGGTCTACTTTGTAAGGATGAGTAAGAAGGAAAGTTCAGGAAGGCCAGCACAATTACTGGGCATTATTAGAATTCAACGGTAATTGTCTCAGGATGACGAGCGCAGTGCAGTGCCGCGCAGAATTTTGCAAAACAACGTTCTGGGTGGTGCTGCAACTGTTATGGGCACACGTATTGTTTACCATCAGGCGAATGACTTGCTAGTTTCGCCATACAGCTACAAAAAAATATCAAGAAAACCTATCGATTCGAGCTCAGTCGTCATACTGCTAATTCTGTATTAAAGGTACCTATCCGCTCCTGACACTCCTAAAATGTACATCATCACAATGTGGAGTCATTGTGATGATATGAAGTCCAGGAGTCGTCATGTGGAGAAAGAGTTGTTACTAATTAAGTAATCTGTGCCATTACCCAGAAGACTCGCTATAAATGAAAAATAATGTTTTTGTGCAAATGTCCTGCCACTGTACCATAGTTGTTTCATAAGAAACTTATTTGAACAAGTTTCGGAAGAAAAATTACGACTGCCCCACGGGATTAGAACCCTAAAGGTCGTAAGGGAATGTCCATTACCTACTACGTGACGTGCAAGGCCATAAATAACAAAGGTCCAATTCCCGACGGCAGTAACTTTATAATAACTTTGTCAATTGCTTAATATCTCATGACTCACACTCATGAACTAAATGCAAACAGAATAAATAATAGATGTGATAAGAATACAAATGAACTGATCGATGCGACGCGTGACCAAAATGCTGGGACTTACTCGTATTTGGCTCAACGTATCAGTATTACAATCCAACGGGGCAATACTGCCAGCATCTTGGGTACGCTGCCAACTGGTAGTGGGTTGGAGCATTTGAGCTATCTATAGGCCTTCTATGGGTTGTCCAATTGCTTCTCCTTGTAAGTAGTTAGTTTAGTAAGTAGAGTGTAGAGTTGTTTTCAGTAATTAAGGCATTCGCTCGTTAAAAAAAATGAACTTGGAACAATTGAAGTGAAACTTTACTTTGACTTCTGAAACTTGATCTCTTGAATAGGGGATCGGACAGTAATTAAAAAATAAATCTAATATGAATGTGTGTCGATTCCGAAAATCATTCAATCAATATTATTGGAAAATATTAATAATTCATATTTTTTATCTTTTCGAAACACCAACACAGTGCATGACGTCATTTCAAAATAAATACCGTGTGCGAAGCTGGTGTTTATTTTATATTTTTGCTTTTTATCTAAATCAAAATGACATGTTTTGCATTTCATGACGACCGTAAAGTCCTTAAACTTCACAATAACATATAAATCACTTTGCAAGTTTGTTTTCGTAAAGCTTGTCGTTGCGTTCGCCTTCTGATGACGTCATACGTCTGACGACGTTCTGAGGTGACCTTTTGCGCGGCAATATTTAAAACATAACATTTAAACATAGTTTTAGGGCATTACTTGATTAAAATATTATTTTTAATGGTTAATATAATTATGGTTAGTTTTAAACAATTTCTGAAAAGTGTTCCGATCTCCTACGAGGCCTTATAGTACTTTTTCAAAGACGTACTTTTTTTTTTAAAGTTTTCACCACGTAGCTTAATACACTTTTCCATTCGCTCAAACCAGTTATTATAACATTTATTCCACTCTAAAGTGGGGGTGTTCAAAATGGCTGACATGAAAGCGTCGACTGTTTCTTTACCGGACTGGAACCTTTGACCACGAAGACTTTTCTTAATTTTAGGAAATGTAAAGAAATCGTTAGGGCTTAGGTCAGGACTGTATGGAGGATGGTCAAGAATTTCTACTTTTTCCTGCTTCAAAAACTCAATCGTTTGACGAGCGCTGTGTGAGCTTGCGTTGTCGTGGTGCAGGATGATACGTCGCTTTGAGTTAGATTTTCGAAGTTCGGCGATGACTTGTGGTAAACAAACTGTGGTATACCACTCTGTGTTAACCGTTCTACGATCTTCAAGTGCAATAGTCGCAACATGGCCGGTTTTTCCAACGAATGTGGCCACCATCTTCTTTGATGTGCTTCGAGAACGAACAACTTTAGTCGGCTTTAGCTCGTCTTGAAAGACCCAGATTGTAGATTGTTGTTTGAAATCAGGATAGCATAGATCCAAGATTTGTCACCACTGATGATGTCGTAGACGTGATTTGACTCTCCTCGGTTGAACCTGTACAGACTTTTCTTACACCATCTGACGCGGGCTTTCTTACACCATGTGATCGTCGGAAAGCAGATGCAAACTAGCTTTCTCACACCAAGCGCTTCATGCCAGATCTTCTGAATGGATTTCCCTGAGATGCCCAATAGAGCCTCTATCTCTCGATACGTCACATGACGATCTTCGAGAATTAGTTGTCTCACAGCAATGATGTTATCTTCAGTGAAGGCGGATTTTGGGCGTCCTTCGCGAGATTTGTCACTAACACTAGTATGTCCACGCTGGAATTCTAAATACCAACGTTCGACAGTCCGCAGACATGGGGCTTCATCACTGAACACACATGTTCAAACTCTTCAAAACACTGAAGCCGTGTGAGGCCTCTTCGAAAGTTGTAGAAAATTTTGCACGAACATTTTCCTTAGAAAGATTCATTTTCGTACGTAACCTGACAGATTCCAATCGACGCTGTGACTACACAATAGCATTCATCCTAATAATTTCTACTGTTTTGAGATTCCAAATTTAAACATATTCGAATATAGAACAGTTCCAAATTCAAAATTGCCGGGAAATATGGAAACAACAGAACTTAAAAGGCATGCCTAGTATTGTAAACGTGGATAGACAAAGGAGTAACCGTGAATCTATACCTTAATTTGAGCTCAACACGACATACGATTGGCGCTTGAGGGACATATGGGTAGGGGGGCAGTATATGTCACAGATTTTTCCACTTTACATTCTAATACGTAAGTACGTGAATATTTTTATTACGCAGAGTTCCATTCGCAGTAGGCAGATGCAAAAAAGATGGAGTGACACTTACCTAGCAAAGCACTCTCGGCTCATCAACATTTATTACTTCGCATGCACGTTTATATTTTTCCCCCTTGGCTGTTAACCAACGCGTTTTCATTAACAGGCTGTAAATGGTGATATGTTACCTTTTTAATAACAAGTAAGTATGTAACTATTATAAGGGAAAAAATATAATGACAATCAAAATAATCTTTGAGATCCCATACACTTCTATTCAAAAATTGTATCGGCAGATCAAATTTAGTAAATAATCACCAAATTTAGTAAATGATGACCAAATTTAGTTTAGGGGATCCGACAACTTTTCAGAAAGTGTTTTAAATTAACCATAATGAATATATATAGCAATTAAACATAGTATTTTAATCAAACAAAACACTCAAAGTTCCTAAAACTATGTTTAAATTTGTTATTTATGTTTCAAATATTGCCGCTCAAAAGGTCACCTCAGAACATTGTGACGTGACGTGAGTGCAGAAAACTACAAACTCTACAAAATAAAACTTGCATAGAGATTTAAATACGTTTTGTGAAGTTTGGGGTGATTGATTATTAAAGTGGACATAAACCCCAATTTGACTTGGTATATAAGCATTTATTATTTTTATTTTATTAATTAATTACCTTTGTAAATCAATACAATGACATTTTGAATTTTAATGAATTAAATTGATTTGACGATAGTGACTAAGCACTGACTACTTCCTACTAATATTAAAAACGCAAAAGTTTGTAAGAAGGTATGGAAAGTATGGATATATGTTTGCTGCTCTTTCACGCAAAAACTACCGAACCGATTTTGATGAAATTTGGTATGTAGGTACTTTAGGACTTGGAATAGCACACCGGCTACTTTTCATCCCGGGAAACTGCGGGTGAACCGCGGTGCGCAGCTAGTATGATATAAATGTAATAATATATATATACAAATTTAATTTATATATATATATATATATATATATAAGTATACATAATTGGAATCGAAATGTATGACTATTTGATTATGTTGAACTGTAATAGAACTCTACTCATTATGCAACACCCTACAGGGTTCATACCAGTAATACTCAGTTTCTTTGTTAATATAGTAAGTACCTCTACCTACTATATTGGTATATACTATATACTACTTATATAATAAATTGTGTATCATTTCACTAAAAAGCGATCAGTTCCAAACACCCGTAATTTATAAAAGCAATCAAAAAATATTTATTGCTTCTACCGCAACGGGTAATGCAATAAATCCTTCCATGATCTTTCACGAACCATCCCGAAATCCCAAAAGCTATGATATACAACCAAATTCCACGCGAAAGAAACGGCACCAACTTCCTATACAGTTAGAGAGGGACAAAAAGCGAACCTTCGAATTTAGTCATAAATAATTCAGGCAGGGATTTATTTGGGACATATTTCTTACAGAATTATAGAAATGTCTCGCTTTCATTAGTCAATTTTGTTATGAAATTGTAAATGTAGAGTCTGTCAGAGTTAATGGCATTCAATTTGAGTTTGGGGTTGTCGGATACCTAACTTTAACATTATTGGAAAAAATGGCTTCTTGCTAAAGTATTGTTGACACGGAACGGGTTAGAGAGTTTGGTAGGTTTCAGTCAGAATATCGAAAATTGAGTGTTTCTCCAAGTTTTTACACGTTTTTATTAAGTCACTTTCTTGTCTATCTGTCTGTCTGGAGTTCCGGGTGGAATCAAATTTCGAGCACTTCCCGATTAGCTATCCGGCTGAAACTTTTAGGGTAGCTCATAAATCGTTGACAATGCTCTCAGGGTTGAGACAATAGTTTTTAAGTCTCATAATGCCCAGTAATTTCGCTTGAAACAGTGCTCTTTATATCGGAACACAGTAATGTTTGCACACAACTGCTTGACGGTTGAATATTTAGCATAGGTACTACCTAAGACGACCTCTTCCCGGCGCAGCCTATATTAGTATAAAAACACACAGGTTTATGGTTCGCGTCTAACTATGAAAATCTATTTGTTTAGAACATAATATTCTTAATGCATTATTCCGAAAACGGCTGCAGACCGCAAACCGCGGCGGCACTGATTTTCTATATGTATTTCGAATATGTCAGTCTGTCTCGCAGGCCAATTTAGCGCGGAGATTTATATATATAGATCCTACTTTGTAAATTGAACCTATATTTCTTTAGTCAAAGAAAACTATATATATTAGAAAACCTATTCGTATTTATAAATTTAAGACCTTTGCAGCTCAAAATTTATATCCAGGAATTTCGCAGGCTAAACCCACGCATTTTAGAAACTATCATACTTTATGTAACAAAGTTGGGAACCGCTCAGCGAATTGACGTAACATTCTATGGTTACCCAAACTTTGGGTAGGTAACTATATCACGAAGCCCGGCAAGTTCAGACCCTTGTAGTAATACTACACTTTATAGAGGATAGTGTTCTAGTCTAAATAGACGAGGAGCTAGCAACAAGGTTTAAGTTATTATGTTAAAGGAGCATGTACCGAAGCGGCTAGGGAGCTTTATCTAGTTTGGATAGATCAACTTGTTTCTAACTTTGTTCTAATTCCCCTGCTATACTCAAAACATGATGCAATTACAGCTAGATGTATAGTGAAGAAATTGCAGTGCAGTGCAAGCTACGTTTATGTTGCGGTAATAATAAACTATAATGTTATAAGTGGTGCCGCAGCTTGCAGGAATGGACTCGGACAATGCTCATGAAGCCACCGAAATATTATTTTATACGGAGAATATTACTGTAGTTCAAAGGAGGCGCAGTTAATTTAACGTGTATAACCTTCATGTATTAGTTTATTTTTCATTCCGTTTGCGAGCGCCGATGTCAAAGAAGAAGTAAGGATTTTTGGCATGTTGTCATCGGACGCTGTCAGAGGAAAAATTCTGTCTAGCGTTGATACGATAATTTACAGAAAGCATAGAAATCTGTTGGAATCCAAAAGAAGGAGCTAAGTATCTGTTTTAATGTTGTTTATCACGTTAAGGGCTTATTTATCTTGGTGTTGTAATGAATATTTCAGAGGTTCTTGAGAGATACAGTTGAATTATAAAATGTTGTGGCTGGTTGGTTGTAATTTTACATATTGTAAGGGTGGTTGTACAATACCGCGTTAATGTAACACTGGCACGTATGTGGATAATAATATGTTATGGTTTATTAGGAAGAATAATGTGGAAATATAATGTAAACTGATGGGAATGACTTTGTCTTATTGCATTCTGCTCTTATTATGATGCCATGCTAGTGATGTTTTAACAATTTTGTTGATACATTTTAATTCAGTATCTTTAAAAACGTTGTGTTCTTACGTTATTCTTATTTGTCATCATGAGTTATTTATAAATAATGATATCAGCTATTTTTAAAATAACCTTTTGTTTTGTTAATTTTCCATAGCATTTTGATTTTCGAATCACACTTATATTATAGTAGTATTTGTTACATGTTGACGCTGTAACGGTTTAATGGATTTGAGTGAAATTCGGAATGAAGAAAGCTTAATTTCTAGATTAACACATACACTTTTATCTCGGGAAACCACGGGTGAAACCACGGGTTGCAGCTAGTGTAAAATTATTCCAATAATAAGTTGGATTTAAGAGCCAATACTAGTTATCGATTAAATCATTCGGTTTATGTGATAGTTTGTTAGCAACACTAATAGGTGCTCTGTACGTTGTACCTAAGTACATAGTTCATTTTCGCTGTCTTTGCCATCGACATTGTAACAATAAAGACGTTCCACCAGTTCAATTCATCGACTGCACTGCCTCTAGCTAGCACCATTATAAATACAGTCTGCTCACATCAAAACAACTCTTCTTTCGCGGTATGTAGTTCCTCTTATCTAGCTCTCAGTCTAACCGGCCCTAACCAAAGTGCCTCCCACTCAGGTACGAATAAAGTACCTTTTAGTGTCGAATTGGGCACATACATAAAATCGAACGCTCTCTATTGTGGCTTTACAATGTAGCTACACAATACGGCTGTGCTGGTAACAGCCAAGTTGTAAATACGGCTGTAAACGGCTCGACACAGCCGTAAAAGGTTTTATGACTTTCACGATAGGAATAGATATCTGTTGAGCCTGTAGGCTTATCGATAGTACCTACTATATAGTTACGTTTAGCTTCAATGGCGTGGTCACTTGTATTATTGACTGGCTTTCCGCTCTTCACTTGAGGTTTTCTAGTTTTTCCGAGTATTTTTCGCTTATCAATCATATACATAGGTATATATCATCATCATCATCATCATCAGCCCATCATGTTACCACTGCTGGGACTCGAGCCTTCTCTCATAGAGAGAGTATGGGCCATAATTCACCTCGCTGGTCCAGTGTGGGTTGTTGGGATGTCACATGTCATTGAATTTTTGTGATTATTTCTTGGACATGCCGGTTTCCTTACGATGTTTTCCTTCACCGTTTCTAGAGCGAGTGTTAAATCCGCACATAGCTTAAGGAAGACAGTGGTGCCGTGCCAGCGGGATTCGAACTCGGGTCACCACGTGCTCCCACTGAGCCACACTCGCTCTCTTTATACTAGGTATATATGTTATTAATGTATTATATTGTATTTTATACAATGTTTCTGGTCTCTAACTGGGATAGGAATAGGAGAACACTGTATGCAGAGGACTATAGATTAATCTATGGCGCATACTATTAGGCGAACTACTTGGTCGTTTCAATGCCCAGGTAAAAAGAAAAGTTTCTTGTAGGTGGAAACTAAGTCCTTCAGCTCGTGGCTTTGCCCACAAGGTGGCTTGATATAGGTAATTGATTTTTGATTTTCATTGCGTTTCAGTTTTGAGATGAATTTACGCAACGTCACGCCTGATTCTATTGCATTAATTAATTTTAAATGTAAAACGCTTACAGTATCAATCAAAACACTCACAAATTAGTATTTTTTGTGAGGTCATCTGCAAAAGACGATATAGCAACTTGAAGCTATCTAAACATTTTGTTTCAATTTATTTATACTTTAGTAGAAAACAGTTGTGTACATGGAGGACTTAATGCTGGATAGCATTTTCTACCCGTCATCCAGGACGTGCAAGAAAAAATGGTAGCGGTGCAGTAAACTTTCAATTTTCAGTAAATTTCCTTAAAATATCAGAGGTTCAGACGTCTTTAGTTTTTTTTTACTTGTTATAGGCTTGCGTTTGACCACTATCTCACCTGATGGTAAGCGACGATGTGGTCTAAGATGTAGTACGCTTACCTAGAAGATACATGTTCACTCTCGATAAGAAGACCCCCAGGTTGTAGTGGTCAGGAAACACAGACGTTGGCAATGCGTTCCACTCCTTGGCTGTTCGTAAGATGAACGTGGCACCAAAACGCTTTGTTCGTACAGGAGGGATGTCTACCATATATGGATGTCGCATAGCCGTGCGTCTGGTTGTCCTATGATGGAATGTAAACTAGTGACAAATTCGTCCGCAGTAAACTTTGGATTTTCTATAGTCACCGTCAAGCAGTCCCAATTTGTATTGCATTAACATTCAGTTCGCAAGCAGTTGCTAAGCCCTCGTTTAAAATGCAGTCGCGAACTCTGAGCCTGACAAACTGTCTCTGCATTTAACTGCTTGGCATATTTTTCTTGGAAAGTCAGCCGTAACAATGTTATTTTTGAATAAAACATTGTTGGAGCTCAAATTTTTAATGATATTTTTGAGCAAGATTTTATTAAAGATGTTTTTTTACGTGACATGGTTTTACAATGAATGTATTTTGTAAAAGCAGGTATATAATTTGTGGATCAGCTCATATTCTATTGGTTTGCTTTCGTTTTTCTTTCGGTTTAAAGAACATTTATTCTCTTTAAGAAATTACAATTTCGCTTATAAAGAGAACTTATTAAAACTTATAAATTTAAAACAGTGAGCATGCATTAACACAGCACAGTGTTTGTAACGCACAGGGCGGCTCGGCTTAGTTTTCAGGAATGGTTGTTATATGGTAAGCCAATGGCCGGTGAGGTTTACAGAAGTATGTGTGAAAGCAGGAGGATATTTAAGTCTCGGCTAAAATGGTTTCAAAACCATCAGGAGCAATTAAAAATGGATATTCTCGCTTCCAAGCATGCAAAAAAAGATTTCAAAGGCTTTTGGAAACACACAAGCAATTTGAGGCATCGTCCTGGCCTTCCTGTGAGCGTAGACGGGGTAAGCGACCCTAAATGCATTGCTGATAAGTTTAAAGAGCATTTCTTTGTTAAATCTCCACTAGGGCCGTCACAAATATTTAAGAGGCCTACGGAGGCATCATTTGTTGAAACTCTATTCACGGCCAGGGACGTATCAAGGGCTGTAAAATTAATAAAAAAGGGCAAGTCTCCTGGACATGATGGGTTGAGTATTGAACATATACAAAATGCTGGTCCTCATATATTTGGAGTGTTAGCTATGTTTTATAACTTGTGTGTATCTCATTCCTACCTACCGTCTGATCTGATGAGAACTACTGTAGTACCAATAGTTAAAAACAAAACGGGAGATTTGTCTGATAAAACAAATTACAGACCTATTTCCTTAGCAACTATTATCGCCAAAGTGTTTGACAGCCTACTTAACTTACAGTTAAATAAATACCTACAATTGCATGATAATCAGTTCGGGTTCAGAACAGGACTGTCCACAGAAACTGCAATACTGTCTTTTAAGAGTGCTGTTAAATACTATACTAGCAGAAAAACCCCTGTTTACGCTTGTTTCCTTGACCTATCCAAGGCTTTTGATCTGGTTTCCTATGACATATTGTGGAAGAAGTTAGAGAAGTCAGGAGTACCAAACGAACTTATTAAGATCTTTGAATATTGGTACGGAAACCAGGTAAACAATGTCGTATGGGCTGAAACTCTGTCGGAACCCTACAGGTTGGAGTGCGGGGTGAGGCAAGGGGGGCTGAGTTCACCGGCACTTTTTAACCTGTACGTAAATGACCTTATCGGGGCGCTCAGCGGACAGCATATTGGGTGCTACATTGACGGGGTCTGTTTTAATAACATAAGTTACGCGGACGATATGGTGCTGCTGAGCGCCTCGGTCTGTGGACTTAGAAAGCTGCTGAGTGTATGTGAGGCCTATGCATCTGATCATGGGCTATTATACAATGTTAAAAAAAGTCAGTGTATGGTCTTTCAAGTTGGGACAAGAACAGTAAAAGATATACCACCAATTAGACTGAATGGGCATATGTTAGAAAGGGTAAAACATTTCAAGTACCTAGGCCATATAATCACACCTAACTTGAAAGATGATGCTGATGTTGAGAGGGAAAGGAGGGCGTTGTCGGTCAGAGCAAACATGGTAATCCGCAGGTTTGCGCGTTGTTCTTTTAATGTTAAAATTACTCTCTTTAGAGCCTTTTGCACTTCGTTCTACACGTGCAGCCTGTGGGCATGCTACACGCAGAGATCGTACAGCGCCCTCAGAGTCCAATTTAACAACGCGTTCAGGATGCTGGTAGGGCTCCCCCGCTTTTGTAGCGCCTCGTCAATGTTTGCGGAAGCGCGCGTTGACTGTTTTACGGCAACAATGCGCAAAAGATGCGCCTCGCTGGTGCGGCGAGTGCGGGGGAGTACTAACAGTATGCTGGCCGTCATTGCCGACAGACTGGATTGTCCTTATGTGAACCGATGCTGTCAACTCCACGTTACACATAGGGTTTCATAATTTAATTGTATTGTATTATATTTATTGTAATTTCTATAATATAAACTTATTATTTTAAAATTATTAATTGATTATTTTATAATTTTGATTAAAATAAAATGTAGCTGTTGACCTGACTTAATAATAATAATATTTTGACATAATTTTAATTTAAATGTTTTGCAATGTGACCATGTATTTGTATTCTATTAATTGTTATTCTATGAGTCTATGTAACTTGATATAAATAAATAAATAAATAAATTAACTAGGTACTTAAGTCTAAGAAAACTTAAGACATAGGATTCAAACAGTTTATTAATCATTTGTTCTTAACTATTATTATTACATTTTCCAATTATTTGTTAAACTAGTAGGTTTAATTACTAGAATACATCTCTTATTAGCAGTTCGACCGCCCATAGCACTATTTAAGTTTTAAGTTATATTTTTACTTATCTTTTGTTACATTATTTGTATACAACAAGGTATTATCAATCAATCAATCATCAACACAATTAGCGGTTATTCGAAAATTCTGCGATTGCTGTAGCAACACCGCAGACGCGCAAATATTTGTCCAGTTGTTTGTGTCAACGCCACAACGCCTTTAGTACCAAGGAGCTGCTGCGCTGTTACAGGTTACCAGAAAGGTTGTATGCATAACTTTTAAGCACGTTATCCGTATATAAATCGTGTCCATATTCTTATTTTCGCTCGCTTCGCTCGGACATCAATTCGGAAACCGCTCGTTTCGCTCACATCGTCAAAGTAGAATTTGCGGATTGGACTAGCTGAGGCTACGGATTGTAACTTACCGGATCGCTTGGTGTGGTGTCCATACAGCCGGTTGAGGTCTAGTGCATAGACCGAGTGCGGCAGCGCGCAGCAGACTGCCGCCAGCGCCGCCACGCAAGCTGCCACTCGGCACCTGGACATCACTGTGGACAAACCAAACATTATGGTGAAAACGACATCAAAATCCATCAAGTGTAACGTAGAATAAAAAAAACTGCATCACATTAAATTACTCCTTTATTATTCAACATCACAGATCACTATTACCCAAAAATTACAGAGAGATATATCCGTATTTGCTCAGACCTTCCAAATTTTACCCTTGTCGGTGATCGAATGTCCAAACTACCCGTTGTCTAATTTTTTTTTACTTGACAGCTCAATCCTTGAAGGCGAGATAATGTTGCGAGTCTATTAAATAAAGTATTGCCTGATGATCACACGTATATTGTGCGATATTTTGTAACACAAGTCTTTCATTTAGTTTATGCTCCTCAGTTTCTTGCCATATCTTCTGAGTATGGGTACTTTTTCCAATACGGTTATATAATCACTGTTGATAAATTGAAGTTCATCAGTGTGTCTGTGATGCCGAAACTAAATTAAGAGCTATTCAATTTTAAATTAATAGGATAAAGTAGATGGCAACTTTGATAGAGATGTGTATTTATTTTAGGCCAAAATTTACTTTGGTTCGCCGAGCTTTCACAGTTTATTATATGTCTGTCTACATTTTGAAAACAGCAACGCTAGTATGGCATTCTGAAAATTAATTTCAGAATTTCGAAACAAAATACAAAACACTGTTTCATAACGCGTGTCAGGGCACACCTAGTAGTTAAGAGTCCAATTAAGGCTCCTGAATTCCACGAAAATAAATAAAACTTCAACGTGTAATCATATATAATCCATACAAAAATAAAAATCCGCGGTAAATTCATTCCAACAACGTTGTCGCTGACGACCTCGTTAAACCATCCATTGGCTCGTGTTTCTATGAATTGCGAACAGCTCGTTACGTTGTAAACCTAGAAAAGCCAATTTAGAAAAATAAAAGAGATATGAAAATCCTATTTGTGAAAAAAAACAATGTGATTTGATCCTCAAATACGTAGTTATTGTCTATTCAAACAACGCCCGCCCACTTTCATGAATCTCTAACGAAGACATAAGGCCTCAGCACCTGGGTCTCTCTGAATCCAGAACCAACGTAGCTTAACCCTGATTTATTATGAATGTTTGACAGTTGAAAATGGTTTGACCGTTTGACCAGTAGAAATGTGAAAGACATTGTTTGCCTTGGTAATTAATCAGTTTGGAATTAAAGAAACTTATAAGCTGCCGGTAAAGGGACAATATTTTGTGATCATGATCATCAGCATGATGGCAGACTAGAAGGCAAGATTGGAAAGCAGGGCGTGGACGTATTCTCAGAAAGAAGGCAATATACTGAGTAATAGTCGTATGCCTACTTCTACAATAAGTTACATAAGTGAAAAATGTTAGGCCCAGTCGCCAATGAAAATTAGGATTGTTTCCTTGATAAATTGATTATAGCCTCCGTATTGCTAACCACGTCAAGTTTTTTAAATACATTTTGAAACCGGATAATTAAAATATAAAATATATGCGCTTAATAAAATAAATTAGGTAAAATAGATTTTTAGTCTGCATCGCTTTGAAATGTGCTTCGATAAATTGAATCCTGTACAAGTTACTAAAATATAACAATTAATACCTACTAATACAGTACTAACAATTACTTCTTTATGTAGCTGATTGACGAGACGAGCTGGACGTTCGCCTGATGGTAAGCAATACGCCTGCTCATAACAGTAACAGCACCAATCAGAACTTATTTTTGCAAAAACCTGCGTGGCGCTGCACTGCGCTCGTCACCATGAGACAATTAGCTGTTAAGTCTCATAATGCCCAGTAATTTCGCTGGCTACAACGCTCTTCAAACCAGTACACAGTAAAGCTTGCGCACTACTGCTTGGCGGCAGAATAAGTGGAAAATCTAAATCTGAAATCTATTATAGATAGTATGTAATATTAGTTAGTTATAAACAGTTACTAAGTTTAGGTATGTTCTTATGATGTTCACATAAGTTACATTTTATAATATTTTGTAACTATCCGTGAGGACCTTTAATTGGCTCACTGTTACTATAAGTTATTTATATCCATTTAACAGCTGTTGGTCTTCCATAAAAATAAATAAATAAATAAATAAATAAATAAATAAATAAATAAATAAATAAATAAATAAATAAATAAATAAATAAATAAATAAATAAATAAATAAATAAATACATAAATAAATACATAAATAAATAAATAAATAAATGAATGAATTACATATTGCAAAACCACAGAAACTGCATACTTGGACGACCCACTTTTGATCACGCGGCGAGCGAGCATTGCAGCGGTGCCGAGTCAGCGGCACGTGTTCAACTCGACACCGGCCTTACGCCAGGCGTACTTTGCGTCACTCTTGGTTCTAATATCGACCTGAGTACATAGCTTGTAACTTAGAATAAATTAATGTAATATTTTATCTTAATAAATTACGTTAGAAAATTTTGGTTTTTTTTAAGTCCTTCGGCTGCTGCTAACGTAATTGGCGCAGTCGGTAGGATTTTAGAGTCAGTGCGCGGCGGTCGTAAGCTCCAAAAATCGTTGTTATATACGGCTTGAATCCGATAGTCGCTGATTGGCTCCTAAGCCTTCATCTAAAATCCGAATCTACGTGGCGGCGGTACCCGAGGACGAGTATCCAGCAATCGATACGCGGAGGAAACCAGAATGCAACTGTAAGTACACAGAAACTTTCTTTTTGTGTTGCTTCCTTTTTTCTAAGCCTTATCCTATAAGTATCCACCATTTTCCACCCAGAGAATAGGGGCCCTAGCGAGACTGCATCGAGACAGTCTCGCCGTAATAGAGAATTAGATAGTGTTAGAGAAATAGAGAACCTAGATTTAGATTTATTATATTCCGAAATGCCTCATGACCCAGATGTGATTTATAAGGCTTTGCGCCCAGTGCCGGATTTCGATGGTAATCCGAACGTACTTACTAGGTTCATTAAAATATGCGACCAAATTGTAACAACTTATATGAGCCGCGAGTCCGGTAGTGATTTGCCTAACTTGTGTTTATTAAATGGTATATTAAATAAAATAACCGGACCCGCTGCTACAATTATCAACTCTAATGGCATTCCTGATAATTGGCAAGGAATTCGTGACTCCTTAGTTAATAATTTTGCCGACCAGAGAGACGAGACCGCGTTGTATAACGACCTTTCCTTGGCAACGCAAGGCCAGAAGACTCCACAAGAATTCTATGACCATTGTCAGTCGTTATTTAGCACAATTATGACCTACATATCGTTGCATGAAACGGTTGCGACCACTATAGAGTCGAAGCGTACGTTATATAGGAAACTCACTATGCAAGCCTTCGTAAGAGGTTTACATGAACCTCTAGGTTCTAGGATTAGATGCATGAGACCCACCACTATAGAGAAGGCATTGGAATTCGTGCAAGAGGAGTTAAATATTCAATACTTGCAACAACGTAATAACGAAGTGCACTCTAAAGCCCATCCCTTGAAAGCTCAAGCTCCAATTCAAATGCCTCCTCCACCAAAGCAAATGTTTCAACCTGCAAACATGATGTTAGCACCTGCTACTCAGAGACCAATGTTAATGCCACCTCAGCCATTTAAATTCGGTCCGCCTCAGAACCAATTTAGATATAATGCCGGCCCACAGAATCACCCTCAATATCGCATGCCTACACGCACTCAACAGATGTTCAGTGCACAACCACCAAATTATAACGCGCATAGTAATACCTTCCGCCTTGCCCCTCGTAATCAACCTCATAATTTTGGCCCGAGACCTATGAGTGGTGTGCAACATTTTACACCTAGAGCTTTGCCCCCGACGGGACTTAATGGACATGATTGGCGTAAACATGGTAACCCACCGCCGACAAACTATTTTAAAAGTCGTGAAATGAACTTTAATGAATGTGCTAACGACGGCTATTCGGGTAATGTCGACTATTATTATGATCATCATGACTCTAACTACTGTCCTGATTATTACGAATACCCTGCGTACGCGTATGATTATAGTGAGCCCGTTGACCATGAGCAGTACGGCCCCGAGCTAGTCCAAGCTCATGATTACTCGAATGACACATCGTTTGAACCGCAGCCTTCCACTAGCCATCATGAAAATTTTCAGAAGGCTTCAATATCAGACAGGCCAAAATAGAAGTTAATTTACAAACTCAAAGACAGCTGCCATTTATTCAGATTTCGAACCCCCCACTTAGACTTCTCATAGATACCGGAGCAAATCAATCTTTTATAAGCCCGGATGCTGTAGAAAAATTTTACGCTCATATACAGTTAAACTATGATCCATTTGAAGTTATAAACGTTCACGCTGTCAGTCGAAATGACTATTCCATTACCGTACCCTGCTTTGCTGAAATCAATGACGTCGAACCGATAAAGTTATTCGTTTACAAGTTTCACAATCATTTTGACGGTTTAATTGGCCTTGACTTGTTAACGAAGTGGGAAGCTAAGATTGATTTAAAAGCGTTACACTTAACTACCAAGTCAGCGGTGAATCCAATCTTGCTATACAATTCACGAAACGTCAATTTGTATGAGGATATAATTCCAGCAAACAGTTCGAAATTGGTTAGGATACCTATTGATGCTTCTGACGGTGAAGTTTACATTCCCGAACAAATTTTATGTAACTGTGTCATTCATGAATGCGTAACCAGCGTATCACAGAACAGAGGTATTTTAGAGGTCGAAAACGCGAGTGATAACGACGTTGTATTCTCTCTAGATCGTCCGGCTCACGCGGAATTGTTCAACGTCGAGTGCACTGAACAACCGCACTCGCGCGCTAGAGAAGTCTTATCGCGACTTCGTACAGACCACCTGAACGAGGAAGAAAAGGCTAACTTGATGGCTCTTTGCTCTAAATATCATGACGTATTTTATATTGAAGGTGAAAACTTAACTTTCACTAATCAAATAAAACATCGTATTCGTACAACCGATGAGATCCCGGTATATACAAAGAGTTATCGCTATCCTTTTGTTCATCGACAAGAGGTCAGTGACCAGATTAACAAAATGTTAGCCCAAGGCATTATACGTCCTTCCGAGTCCGCGTGGAGCTCACCAATTTGGATCGTTCCCAAAAAGGCGGACGCCTCGGGTAAACAAAAGTGGCGTCTAGTGGTTGATTTTCGCAAGATCAACGAAAAAACCATAGACGATAAGTATCCAATCCCTAACATAACGGATGTTTTGGATAAGTTAGGTAAATGCCAGTACTTTACCACCCTGGATTTGGCGAGTGGGTTCTATCAGGTGGAAATGGATCCCGCAGATATCCAGAAGACGGCGTTCAATGTAGAACATGGCCATTTTGAATTCCTCAGAATGCCCATGGGGCTGAAGAATTCGCCTTCCACATTTCAAAGGGTAATGGATAATGTGCTCAGAGGGCTCCAGAACCAGATCTGCCTGGTGTACCTTGACGATATTATCATCTTCAGCACCTCGCTACAGGAGCACATGATCAACCTGGAAAAGGTGTTCCAGCGACTTAGAGAATCCAACTTCAAAGTCCAGATGGACAAGTCTGAGTTTTTGAAGTTGGAAACAGCCTATCTAGGTCATGTTATCAGTAGCGAAGGAGTGAAGCCTAACCCTGATAAAATAGTGGCCATAGAAAAGTATCCTATGCCTAAAACACCCAAAGAGATAAAACAGTTCTTAGGCTTATTGGGTTACTATCGTAAATTCATTCCAGATTTTGCACGCATTACAAAGCCGTTAACTCAGTGCCTCAAGAAGGGCAAGAAGATCACATTTGACCCTGGATATGTTAACAGCTTTGAGAAATGCAAAACTCTGCTGACGAACGATCCAATACTCAAGTACCCAGATTTTAACAAAGAGTTCGTCCTTACTACCGACGCCTCTAATGTAGCCATTGGCGCTGTTTTGTCCCAAGGGCCTATAGGCTCCGATAGGCCTATTTCCTATGCATCTCGTACACTCAATGACAGCGAGTTAAACTACAGCACCATCGAGAAAGAACTTCTCGCTATAGTGTGGGCCACTAAGTATTTCAGACCCTACCTTTTCGGAAGGAAGTTTAAAATACTTACTGATCACAAGCCACTACAGTGGATTATGAGCTTGAAAGAGCCAAATTCACGCCTCACTCGATGGCGCTTGAAACTCAGTGAGTACGACTTCACTGTAGCGTACAAGAAAGGGAAGTCCAACACGAACGCTGACGCCCTTAGCCGTATAGAGATTCATAATGAGGAGACCAACTCCCTCGCAGTGAACCCTTCAGAAGAACCTGATGGTAACGATGGTTCTACAACCGTGACAGTCCATACCAGCCAGGAAAATCCTATATTAGAAGTCCCTATAACTGATGACCCACTAAATAAGTTTCATCGTCAGTTAGTGTTCACAATTGTTAGTGATGTGAAAAGACGACCAGCAGTATCAAAGCCCTTTGATGCTCATACTCGCGTTGCCGTACAAGTCACCGAATCCAACTTAGAACAAGATGTTATTAACGCTATAAAAGAATACGTAAATCCAAAGGTTAAAACAGGAATTTTAATTGATCCTCCATTAGGCTTGTACTCCATTATACCGATAATACAAAATCACTTCAAGAGCTCTGCAATGAACCTTGTTCTCGCTAAGGTTGAACTTGAAAACGTTAAACCTTACCTTAGACAGCAAGAAATTATTAAGCACTACCATGACGGCAAAACCAACCACAGAGGCATCAACGAGTGCTATCTGTCTCTTTCTAGGAAATATTACTGGCCGAAGATGAAGGAACAGATAACCAAATTTATCAATGAATGCACTGTTTGTGGTCAAGGGAAGTACGACCGCAATCCCGTTAAGTCGCGGTTTAATATTGTTCCACCTCCTAGTAAACCACTAGAAATAATACACATGGATTTGTTCACGGTAGATAGCGAAAAATACGTAACGTTTGTCGATGTGTTTTCTAAGTACGGACAGGCCTACCATCTACGCGATGGCACAGCTATCAGTGTGCTACAAGCTTTATTAAAGTATTGCACACATCACGGGTTACCTTTAACGATTGTGACGGACAACGGCACGGAATTCACAAACCAACTATTCTCAGAATTCCTACGTACACATAATGTAAATCATCATAAGGTTCTTCCACACTCACCGAACGATAATGGCATTGTAGAGCGGTTCCATTCAACTTTGCTAGAACATCTTAGACTCTTAAAGTTACAACGTAAAGACGAACCAGTAGCCAATCTTGTACCTTACGCTATTATCGCCTACAATAGTTCAGTACATAGTTTTACTAAATGCAGACCGTTCGACATAATTACAGGCCACTTTGACCCAAGAGATCCAGTAGGTATAGATGTGACACAACATTTATTACAGCAATATACTCAGAATCATAGGGATCAAATGAAACTGGTTTACGAAATAGTCAATGAGTCAGCTTTACACAATCGTACAACTTTAATAGAAAACCGGAATAAGGACAGGGAACCCGAAGTTCAATACGAACCACAGCAGCAAGTTTTTATAAGGAATCCGCTTGCTAGCCGACAAAAATTAGCACCGAGATATACTAAGGACACAGTCCTTGCTAATTTGCCCATACATATTTATACGTCAAGGAAACGTGGCCCAGTGGCCAAGGCTCGCATTAAGCGAGTACCTAATAGCGCTAAATTGTTTCAGAATTCTACTGATGATGATGGCGCATCTTGTTCGAACGCAAGAGATAAGACTTGAGAGTCTTAGCGACGGTCCGGGACTCCTTCCTTATAAATTAGGGCGAACTCGCCTAGTTACACATTATCATAGTTTTTTACAGTATATACGGATTGACAACATAGAAAATAAAGCTATCGCGGTTAAAACACAGTTATTAGAATTCGAACGAAGGTTGAATAATGATACTCTAGCGTTATATGAGCTTCAAATTAATTATTTATCGCAGAAAATAGATCGGGTGTTAAAACATTTAAGAGGTTTAGAGCCTAGCCGTGCAAAAAGAGGTTTAATTGATGGTTTAGGATCTGTAATCAAAAGTCTTACAGGTAATTTAGATTATCAGGATGCTATTAAATTTGATAACGCAATAAGAAACTTAGAGAACAACCAGAATAAAGTAATATCAGAATTTAATTCGCATATTAGCCTCAGTAAGGAATGGATGACGCAACATAATGACGTTATTGACCAGTTAGTTAAAAATCAGCAATCTATAAATTCTACCTTAGAACTCTTATTAAGCAGTAATGCCTATAGAGACACTAGCCTCATTAAATATGCACAGTTCGCTCAACTTTTGACTATTATAACGGAAAACGTAGACGATTTATTAGGGGAGTTAGTTAGAATAGAAAATATTTTAGCTCTTGTGCGCGCCTTAAGCACGCACCATTCTATGGTAGATATAGATACGTTAGGTAAAATGATAGAAAGGCTAAGGAATATATATGGGGATAGTAAAGTGTTAGATTTAGACTTACGCGATTATTATAGTATTATAAAGCCTGGGTCTTATTATGTTGAAAAACAAATTGTCATAGTATTTAAAATTCCGATAGTTAGCTCGATTACGTTTGAATTATACAAGCTCTCAGTAGCCCCGAATAGGTACAATCAAATCCTTATTCCACCCTCACCTTTCCTGGCAACCAATAAGGAAGCGTATGCGTACATGGAGGCTGAATGCCCGAAGGTAGACAAGCAGTACCTCTGCGTAGAAGATACCATCAACAGAGTCCAGAACCAACAAGACTGCACGAGAGAACTCATCACCAACCACGCACTGGGAGGCGTCTGCAACCTGACCACCGTGACGCTGGAGAAGGAAGCCATGGAGCAACTTGACGCCGGGAACTATGTTATAACATTCCCTCGTCACACGAAAGTTCATCTGCGCTGCAGAAGGGAAGAATATAGGCAACTACAAGGGAGCTACTTAGTAACAATACCGCTAAATTGCACTTTGATGACGTCAGAATTGACGATAGCCAACGAGAATGATCAAGTATCCGGCCAGCCATTGTTAATCACCGACATCTCATACAACTTTAAGCCAGAAGCCACTCCTCGGCACAAGATTTCACTTCAATCCATAGACTTGAGGAAACTGCATGATGCCTACAACCAAGTCATGCTGCAGCCAAATATAGAACGAGACACGCTGGCGGACAATGCACTTTACCACACCACTATACCTTTTTACGTGGTAATAATCGGTGCATTCGGACTAGTACTGATCGCGATTACTCGACGTTACAACTTGTGGAAATGCACCAAACCTGACCAGAAACCTGTTCCTCCGAAGCATGAATATGAAGACCCCGAAAACCCTGCGGCTTTTCCAGCAACATTTTCAGTAAAAGTTGGAAAATAGTTGCTGATCTGCGGGTGGAGGAATTACATATTGCAAAACCACAGAAACTGCATACTTGGACGACCCACTTTTGATCACGCGGCGAGCGAGCATTGCAGCGGTGCCGAGTCAGCGGCACGTGTTCAACTCGACACCGGCCTTACGCCAGGCGTACTTTGCGTCACTCTTGGTTCTAATATCGACCTGAGTACATAGCTTGTAACTTAGAATAAATTAATGTAATATTTTATCTTAATAAATTACGTTAGAAAATTTTGGTTTTTTTTAAGTCCTTCGGCTGCTGCTAACGTAATTAATGAATAAATAAATAAATAAATAAATAAATAAATAAAAGCGGTGGTACCCACCCAGAGAGCGACTTGTATACGAGAAACAACCAGTAAATATTCCTAACAAGTACCTCTACATTTTACAAAAAAAAAAACCGACTTCAATGTATCTTCGAAGTCCAAGGTCAAATATCAATGGAATTTATATGGGACCACTTCTCAGCTATACTGAACTAAATCGGTCAACAGTTGGCAGAGAAATCGGTGAACATACATAAAAAAATAAAAGTACACAGTGGAACATAGAACCTCCTTCTTTTTTTCAAGTCAGTTAAAAAATATACGATACAGAATATTATTTGAAAAACACATAAAAGTCCAAAAAAAAAAATCATAAATACTCCAAACACTCCCGTCCCCAGACGCCATACACACGGAACGTCCCCATCGCGTTAGGAAACGAGAAGAGATGGCAACCCAAACAGAAAGCGACAAGTTGTTTAATATGGAAAATTCCGTAAAAGGCCCTTCATTATACATATGAATAATTAAAATGTTTAAACATGTAAAGCTCGAGCTGCTACTTGAATTAACTTGTAAGTCAGAACATTCCTGTTTTGTTGAGTTAACGGTAGATATTAATTGGTAAAGTCGTGGTGATAATTTGACGTTCATAAGTGCGTCTGTGATAACAAAACTGACTAAAGACATTTTAATTTTATTTCAGTAAAAGAAAAACGAATAGTGAAAACACTCGCTATTATCCTAATTCTATGTGGAAAAATGGATTCGGAAGGCAAGAGACAGAGAAATATGGAAATCTTTAGAGGAGGCCTTTGTCGAAGGACAAGCTGTTTCGGAAAAGAGTGCGCCGAACACCGATGATTAAATTAATGAATATTTTATTGAAACATTGTTAAACAGCAATAAAGGCTTATTTTATTTTTTTATGTGGAAGATATAGCTGGTCCTCGAAACTAGTCCTAAACCTAAACCATAATAATAATGATAATAATAAACCGGTTCTCACCCATTAAAAATTCACCTCAATAGCCCAATCACTAGTAATTTCCATATCTCAAATAGACTACTATTTGAGATATGGAAATTACTAGTGATTGGGCTTGTCTCTAAGTGCATCATTAAGAAGTTGCAATCAAAGACAGCCATAAGTGCGAGGTAGTCCTCGCCGTCACCGATAGGTGTTGCCCATTCCATACTTACCTAAGGACCGGGTGTACAACCCGTGAGAAAAGGCGACATAATAATAATAATAATGATCTTTGCCACTCAATCACGTTGTAACTACTGAACGGAACGGGATTGGTAGAAAGATAGACTAGAGTCTGGATTAGAAAATAGGGACTTTCTATCTCAAAAAACAATGACAATATACCCCTTGTTTGATTTGTCTTTTTATGTAACTAGCTATGTGTATGTAGGGATATGTTACTACGTGCCTAATGCATTTTTTTAGTGGTCTAAAACTATATTCGTATTCTTTCTTGCCTTTCTAATGAAACTGGTTTGGGGCACATCGGTTGGTTGGTTTCAAAGTGTAACAGACATAGGTAGGAACAATTTTTGTGTTTTATATATATAGATTGAGTGACTTAACAGTTGCAGCATCAGCTTGAACTTTATTTTACAAAATGTTGCGCTGCACTGTAAAGCTGAATAAATTAGCAAAATGTTTGGCCTTTATCTCGCCTGATATTAAGCGAATGTGGCCGAAGATGGAACACATAAGTCTAGAGGAAGACGGCAGTTGCGCTACTGCTTAAACCACTCTTTCTGATGGTTCACCGAACTCCCAAAACACGACTATTGCTTGAGGGCATGGCTTCAAATAAATAAATTTAACTAATATTAATTAATATAATAAATAAATATAAAGAGAACTCAGCTTTTATTAGAGCAATGAATTATTCAACTCAGAATAAATAATAACGCTTTTACTTTCAAAAATAATAACATAGAAATGAGAGAATAAACCTATTTAGCATTTACTAAATAGGCATCTACTAAATACACTGTGAAACAAATCCCTCACAGGCTAAAACACTAGAATAATACGCTCCTCTCTCGGTTAATTTTCATTGCATTTACATTTCAAAAGCCACGCAATTAGCAGCTGTTCCGAACCAGCAGGTCACAGGTTACAACAGTTGCATCAGTCGAGAGGTCATACGGAGCTGTGGGTTCAGTTAGGAGCAAAACAATCAAAGTTCCGGTACACTACCAAAATGTTCCACAGCAAAACTATGCACGTGTAGAAGGACAACTTAACCTTGCTAATATTCATTGAAGGAGGGTGGGGCTCAGCGGAATTGAACTCAATATTTTTCCGAAACGTATGTACTTAGTTCATGCTTTAGAATCAATCTAAATTTGTGTGACATTTAAAGCTCTTTGAAATCAATTTAATAATAATAATTTGTTTGTACATGAGATCTAATGTAATTTAAATAATTAATAAGCCATGTCATTGCACACCATTGTCATGGTAGAATGGAGGACTATTTTTAGAATTTTATCACTTTTATGTACTATATCCTCGCAATAAATGACTTCATTGATTGATAAAAAAATTATAAAACAAAATAAAAAATATATATATTAAAAAAAACAAACAGACATTTCAGCTAATTGTAAGTTTTTATGTTTTTTAACGCTATATCTTTATTCTAAAGCATGTACTGAGATATTTACATTTCGGAAAAATATCGGAGTCGATTCCATAGAGTATATTATGCCGTACTAAAAAAGAATATTTTTTTATTTTTTTTACGCCTAATAGATCTATGTTTGGCCACTATCTCACCTGATGTGAAGCGATGGTGTGGCCTAAGATGGAGCACATAGATCTAGAGAGAGACGGCAGTTGAGCGGCTGCTCAGACCCGTCTCCCTGATGGTTCACCGAACATCATCCCGAAACACGACTAGGTCACTTGACGGCATGGCTTTGTTCGGTGGGTGGTATTACAACCACGGCCAGAACCTACCACTCCAAAGCGCGTAAGCGGGTTTCATCACAATGTTTTCCTTCACCGTTTTAGAGCGAGCGTGCAAGATTATAAGAGCAAAATTTATACTGGTACATAAGAAAAAAAAGACTGTCGAAACCGCGACTGTCGAATACACGGCGTCAAGTAGGCTAGTGTCATGAAATAAGCATTTCATGATTTTCTTATTCCTAAATGGAGTGAAAATATCGCGGTGAAGACTCACAATGAATTATTAAGTTTTCCAGTCCCAGCTATGGGAAACTGTTCACCGCAAGGTAAAACAACGTCGTGGTTAAAAATGAAATAATATATTTAACGACAGAACTAAAAATCCCCAGTGGCAACATCTATTCCAAAAAGAAGTTATTTGTTGTATGGAAAGTGAAAAAATACGGACACATAATAGGAACAAACGTAATCTTTAGGGAGTTGTAATCTAGGTGCTATTTTGCTCGTTGAATGCCTAAAAGTGTTCGAGAAACTAGGTTGTCTAAGATAAATCTGACAAGAGGGAAAGTAATATTGCCTCCAGCAAAAACAAGAGGTTTTTACATCGCAGAAATGTCCTGGTACACGCAGTGGCGTAGCTAGGTAACCAAAGGCCCTGAGGCAAAAAATAAACTAGAGCCCCAACTAAACATATTTAAAATCGTTTGTTCCGTATTCGTCGTGTTGCGAATTCAACGTACTCCAGATTTGTCGTAATCCAGTTTCGTCGTACTCCAGATTCCGCCAGTCGTTTTTAAAATCAGTCTTCTATAAGTACTACCGATTTGCGGCGTGCAATATACCTAAGGCTGGTTTAGCAGTCGCGCCGTCGAGCGGCGCGGCGCCCCGTCCAGACGCGCGCGCTTGTAAATTCACTAGTAGCTTTCTATAGTCACGCTGTTGAAGTGCGTTGCTCATAGGTTCGCCTTGCATCAAGCGCGTGTTGTTTAAACGCGCTGTTCGACGCCGCGACTGTGAAACCAGCCTAAGAATACAGGGAAGTTCCCCGCAAGTTTCAAACAAAGATGTTCGAAACTTATTGGGAATTCTCCTGGATTTTTTCAAATAAGTAGCCATTATTAAAGTCGCGGTCCTGGAATCTGGTTTATTTATATTCCGAATGTGGGAGAAATTTTCACTAGTTCAATTTATAGTTTGTAAGTCAGAGTCCGAGGGGCCCCCTGAACTCCGGGCTCCGTCTAGTCCTCCGGTAGCTACGCCACTGGGTACATGGAGAGTACCGAGCTTGTTCATGAACTTCTGTGAGACAGCTCTGAAAACCGAATTCACAAAACCTACTTATGGGTACGTCTTTTACAGGGTGAGTATTCAGTCAACGTTTTTACAAGCTTTTATTGAGCTTGCAATGTTTGTTTATTTGGGTCAAATCTTGCAAGTTGAAGCAGAACACGCACATAAGAAACATAATATTGTCATTAACACACATAAATATTGTAACAAAGGTTTTAAAAATAAGTGCCCCTTAGTTTCTTGCCGTATATTCTAAACAGTGGTTCTTTTTCCGATACGGTGGTAGAGTCATTGTAATAATTGACGTTCATAAGTGCGTCTGAGATGCCAAAATTGAATAAAGAACTTTTGAACTTTGAGAACCACTTCCTCTTATCTTAGGGAGTTGAAATTTTGCATACTTGTCAAAGTCCGATGACAATGTAATATTATTGTGACAGCCAGCTGATCTGATGATGGAGACGTAAAGTGGGCAATGGAACTCCTTGATGGATTATTATAAACTACAAGTGTTTGGGCTCATTTTAATCTGCTTGCGATACCGATTACGAATTTGTTAAAAGCTTGTCTTGAAAAATATATGTTTAAAAAAAACCTTGTTATATAACGAGAGGAAGACCGACAGTCTGAATCATATCGTAGTTAGATGTATAGTATAGGAACGCCAATCACAAGGTCCTCATGTTTAATAATTTTTGTTGTAGCGAAGGTACAAATACAAAACTAGCTTTTGCCCGCGACTTCATAATCATTAGGCTATTACATTCCCACGGCTGAGACACGTACCTTCTCCCATAGAGAGTATGGGCCACCAATGTGACCCAGTGCGGGTTGGTGGTTGTCGCATGTTCTTGATTGAGATCGTGGTCAAACGCTGACCCAGTCAGATGTCAAACAAAATAGAAATACGACTTCATACCAATGTTTTTTCAAACTCACAATCTCACCAATCTCTCAGGTGGAATTTCAAAAAATCCCTTACTCTAGGAGTATTCCCTGAATTGAAAAGTCTCTAGGTTGACTGAAATGTGCCCTGTCAGTCAGTCAGAGTATCGAAGCCATTTGCTACCAAGTTAGTTGAAATTACACGAACGATAACGCAAATTTAGAATGTCATTGGTTACTGTTTACATCATACACTGTGTCCTATAACTCCGCTGCCTCATTAATTTTAGTTCACAACTTGAGATCTAATTTAACTTTACAGTTGCAGTTCACAGTAAAGATAAACCGTTCACTGGAATACATTAATCTGTACTGAGGTTAACTGACTCACACTTACTAAGGACTTACATAACATATTTTACATACTTCCAAAACTTTTATATTAAGTTTAAACTGGTTTAATATGTAATATATAAAACATAATATGAAAAGAGGACACTTGGTTTGATCCGTGGTAGGTCCGTGATATATTATGACTCGAGTGGATGAATTTCACGCTAAAATACGCGAACGAGCCGCCTCGATGTTAAGCAGATTTAGCTCTATTGTTATGTACTATAATAACCTTCAGGCTTAATAAACCTCAACAATTATTTAAAAGCCTTATACGAGCTTACGAGCGTTTAAGCGGCGAACACGCCGCGCGCTTGTGGCGAATCCTCGAGCACTTGCGGCAGACTCGCTGCGCACTCGCGGAGAACACGGCGCGCACTCGCGGCGAACACGTCGCGAATTTGCGGCGGCTTTTGGACAGTCACTAGCAGAATACGGAATTATATATCCAACGAAACGGAATGTCAGTCTTCGCCAGCCGTGGTTGAGAGCAAGTGTATAAGGAATATATAAGGTATTGAAGGAACGCGGTGAATTCGCTGCGATGACGCGTTGAACTCGTCACGCACTCGTAGCGAATTCGCAGCGTAAAGAGGTTTGCAAATCGCCAGTGTGATAAGGCCTTTACTCTTTGTTGGTTAAAAGCTTAAATTCTTACTGTTCCAGAACAAGTATTACCCTTAATTATGTAGGATATATATATCTACTTAATAGGTAATTGTATATTTTATATTACACTCAGACTTAACCTCTGGGGGCCTATATAATCGATTTCCGGCTCATTTCAGGGAGATGAAGCCGCCTTTTGTGCTTTTTACCGTGAAATGAAATCTTTTTATGTAATTGAGTGATGAAACATGGTGTCCCTTTGAACTTCGACAGTTCTTTATTTCGACACGACACTTACTTCGAGAAAATATACTTCGACAAGTCATTGTTTCGAGTGAACATAATTCGAGATATTAGTTCGACAGGAAATACTTCGACAACACGTTTCAAAGACTACGTTAGGTTATGTGACCACACATTGCGCGGGACGAGCGAAGTGAGCGTGCCGCGGCATCGGCCGCAGAAGCGCTACAAAGTAGATTGAATGTTTGCGTTTACAAGTATACATTTTATAAAAAAACCGACTTCAATGTATCTTCGAAGTCCAAGGTCAAATATCGATGAAATTTATATGGGACCACTTCGTAGCAATACTGAACCCAACGCAAGAAATTTCCAAATCGGTTCATAAATGACAGAGTTTTGAGGTAACAAACATAAAAAACATACAATCGAATAGAGAACATCTTCCTTTTTTGAAGTCGGTTAAAAAAGGGATAGTTGTTTCCAAGAAAATACGAAATAGAATTGAAAACGAGAAAAGTGATATTGTCGCATATTCAGTTATTCGACCCTTATTTCTCTATCTAATTCTATAAGAAATGTTCCTGAAATAGATCATGAAGGATCTTCTCACCGTCTATGATAAAAAAATGAGAATATGTTAAATATGTTTTATATTTCGAAGCGACGAAAAAGTTTAAATGTTTTCGTTGAATAATATATATAGATAGATAAACGATTTGTTAAAAACCATAAAAAAGGAACATGAAAAACAAGTACATTTCACAGTAATCAGCATAACAATAGGCGGTCTTATCGCTCAAAGCGATCTCTTCCAGACAAACTTTGAACATAAAGGACTAACATAATTTGGAAGGACGGTGCTTTTCGAAACAAATTAAATTATAAATATATGTATAAATATAATATACATATATATAGATAATATGTAATATATGAGATATACATATAAAAGAATAATATGATAATAATAACACACATAAATATATATTAATATTTAAATATATATAAAACATAATCAAAGGGAAACATTAATAGCAGAAAGAGGAGAAAAAGGACATAATAATAATACAGAATATTAAGACAGATAATAAGACGTGCCAAGAAGCTCATAGGCGACGACCTGTTTGAGACTCATTTACAGAGTCTCGACCATAGACGCAAAGTTGCAAGTTTGGTGGTATTTTATCGGGTGCACTTTGGAAAGTGTGCTCAGGAACTACATGACCTCATACCACCGTCTCCATTCCATCATAGGACAACCAGACGCACGGCTATGCGACATCCATATATATATGGTAGACATCCCTCCTGTACGAACAAAGCATTTTGGTGCCATGTTCATCCTACGAACAGCCAAGGAGTGGAACGCATTGCCAACGTCTGTGTTTCCTGAAAACTACAACCTGGGGGTCTTCAAATCGAGAGTGAAGAGGTATCTTCTAGGTAAGCGTGTTACATCTTAGACCACATCGTCGCTTACCATCAGGTGAGATAGTGGTCAAACGCAAGCCTATAACCAGTAAAAAAAAAGTTTTGACGCGATCTTTGAAATAGCCAATATAATTCAATGACTATATAATGTTTAGGTAATTTGTATTTATTCGATTGTGAGAAGCACATTATTTATTCATTTGAATTCTAGTTTTCGTGATAATGTTGTTCGGTGTGATAAAATAATATCATTTTCATCAAGCTTTTGTTTCGTATCTGAGTGTTGTGGGACCATGGTCCTGGTTCACTAGATACGGAATCCTAGTTAGCGGCCAGGATCTATGTATGTGTGTGATCGTTGGGCGTTATTTAATTTATTTTAATTTATCATGTCACAAAGAAATTACCCAATAGTTAATATATCTATATATACCTATATATATAAAACCCATAGTTATGTATTCCCTAGTTCTGTGATAAACCAGAGAATACTTAACTATTGGTTCAGTTAGGTCACCAAAGTGAAACACCTAGCTAACAAGATGAATGCAGCTCTTTTTAACCCCCGACGAGTGGCGTCATAAATTTGACGCCTATATCTGTGTGTGACTCCTGAGCTCCCAAAAGGATACACCGATTTCTATCGCGTGAGAGCTATTAACTTTATCGAGCTTACTTCTTTAAATCTTTAATTTATACACTATTACACAAACCCACTGTGCTGAAGTCAATCACACTATTATTATAAATGCGAAAGTTTGAGTTTGTGTGCTTGTTACGTTTGTCACGCTGTGACGGCTCCACGGATTTGAGTAAAATTTGGAATGGAGATTGCTTATTCCTTGGATTAACACATATGCTGGTTTTTATCGCGGTGACGCAGCTAGTGTACTTGTAACTGCAATAATTATTTCCCAAAGACACTGGCCCCGGGGCACGGGACATTTACTTTGTTTTTCTATGGAGACCTTTTCGAAAGCTTGGTGCTGCAAAGGGTTCGACTCTTTGAGTATGTAGGTAAGACTTCAAAGCGTTTCGAGGTCGAATTGGAATGAGTCAGAATTAAAAATATTTACATAGGTTCTAGCTGGCTGGCGACGTACATATGGAGTTAGATTCATATACATATGTAATCTATATATAAAGTATGGCAAGTTATAAATACAAATAACTCCAGTTCCAGCTAGTCTACATTATTAATAATAATTTACGGGTGACACTCACGTTTAATTGGATTGATATTTTATACTAATTTAAACGTGAGTGTCACCCGTAAATTATTATTAATAATGTAGACTAGCTGGAACTGGAGTTATTTGTATTTATAACTTGCCATACTTTATATATAGATTACATATGTATATGAATCTAACTCCATATGTACGTCGCCAGCCAGCTAGAACCTATGTAAATATTTTTAATTCTGACTCATTCCAATTCGACCTCGAAACGCTTTGAAGTCTTACCTACATACTCAAAGAGTCGAACCCTTTGCAGCACCAAGCTTTCGAAAAGGTCTCCATAGAAAAACAAAGTAAATGTCCCGTGCCCCGGGGCCAGTGTCTTTGGGAAATAATTATTGCAGTTACAAGTACACTAGCTGCGTCACCGCGATAAAAACCACGTTAATTTTCATAGTAAAATAGTTTACACTAATATTATATAGAGAAAAGATTTGTATTTTTGTATGTTTGTAACGAATAAACTCAAAAACTACTGGACAGATTTAGAAAATTCTCTCACTGATAGAAAGCTACACTCTCCTTCAGTAACATAGGCTTTATTTTATTATGTTGACAAGAACTAATTCGCTAGTATATAATATATAAATAGGTAGTCAGTAGAAAAAAGATATATTTTTCTTGGAACTGTTTGGATTGACATTCACTCTTAATGTTATAAATGTTTGTATGTAAGTGTGTTTGTATGTAAGTGTGTTTGTGTGTAAGTGTGTTTGTGTGTAAGTGTGTTCATTAATTCCGTAATACCTACGCCGCAACTGCTAAATAGATTTGCATATAGAATGGAGATAGCTTATATTCGTAGCATACTTTTTATCCCGGAAAAGGAACAGTTCCCAATCGAAGCTACTATAAACCGAATTCTACGTGGGTAAAACCGGCATAGCTAGTGATAAAAAATATATTCAGAATACCCGTAAAAATGCTCTAATATTTTAGGTGTGAAGGACTAACAAACAAGTGACACACTTTTACATTTATAATATTATTTATTTATTGTTTATTTAATTGATCGCCAACATAATGTACACTTACAAATAATTATATAATATCACAAATACAGAATAGCTAAGTGTCATCACAATTATACGCGGAGACTGCGTGCAAACTTATTTTTTTTAGCGAGAACAATTTTTATAAAGCGTTAAAAATATTAAAGAATATGGATAGATTGGATATAACAGAAAAAGTACCTACTCAAATATAGCTACAAGTATTATCGTATAAATAGTATATCTCAAAATAAAAGTGATGGAAAATACATATACCTACATAATTTAATTTCTTCCCAGAAAATGAGTGCTCAGGAGATTAGAAACATCAAATCCACTATGATTGGAGGAATTTAATTGAAATTGGTAGGTATTACCAATATTTATTAACATCCACCAACAAAATGGAATTTGACAAGTTTGTCCCCTTAGTATATTTTTTTTTTAAACTAAATTATTTTATGTTAGTTTGTAAAAATATTTAGATGTCTACGGACGTTGCTAATAATCGTTATGTTAGCCGTGACGAGACGGCACGAGGCGTTAACAAAAAAAACGTATTCCCATGTCTAGCAATCCTTTTAATATTTCATTTTATGTTTGCGATTATATAATATATCTATAGACATTTAAATAAGCAGAAAGAAGATAAATATATTTGCTAATTCAATACTAATTTAAAATGCAGGTTCAATCCCTGCCCAAGTAATATAAATTTTCTTCTGTCTGATAATTTTTGTATTTTTTTAACTAGTCTACACTGTCCCACTGCTGGGCAAAGGCCTCCTCCAATTCCTTCCACCTGTCTCGCTCCTGCGCCAGCTTATGAAAACCAACCAACTAAACCAACCAATACCAAATAATAAATAAAAATCAGAATTATTATTAATTGAATTATTTGGAATTATTCGTCTGATAATTAAAAATCTTAAAAGTTAGGTAAACTTATCAACTTTATGAACAAATCATAGTTTATTTATATTCTGTCAAAGTTTTCAACTTTGAAAGTGTTAAAGCTTGTAAATAGCAGTAGAATGTATAAGTGTCAAAGTTACTTTTGTAAATTAGGAAAGTTTCATATTCTAGTAGAAGCTTAAGTGTTTGAAATGACAATGAATATTGTATTATTTGTTTAGTCGTAAATGCGTCTGCAAAAATAATTTCGAAAACAAAAGATTTCTTGACAAAAGTTTAGGTGCCTACATATTATTCATGCATCCTTTCGGAGCCAGTAAATTATAGAATATTTTGTAGTGGTTCAACGGGTATTTCTTCACAGTGTAAGTATTTGGCCATAAAGCATTAGTGCACATATTTTACAGTGTTTCGATGCAAAATAATTGTAGGTTTAGCAACTTATTTTTTTCGAAAAGTATGTGTTTGTAAAGGAGACCGACGCGGGGACGCAAAATTTTGCACGTCTTGCTACCATAAACAAGATTAGCGTTTCGTCGCGTTCGGTCAAATTCGCATTAGGTCAAGTGACCCAAAAATCGCAAAAGGTCCAAAAATTTCCATACGACGGCGACGCGGGGTCTTCCTACCATAAAAATATTAGAAATCGTTTCGTCGCGTACCTATGGTTAAATTCACATTCGGTCAAGAGAACAAAAAGCCGGCAAAATCGCAAATGGTCTAAAAATTGCCATAAAACGCGGGACGCAAAATTTTGCACGTCTTCCTACAATAACATCGATTGGAAATTGCAATCGCCGCCTAATAAAATACATTTTACATGTTTGTTGCGAAATAATCGCTGAATTGAAGCGGACCACAAACTCTCCTAGTCGCTAAACTGTTAGGTCCTAAGTTAATTTAATAAACAGTGTTAGCACCTCTGGGTGGGAACCGGGCTTAATGAATTTTACGCAACTTCGCCAAATGTAGTATACATATACATAAGTAGGTAGGTACTCTTACCTACTACTGCTTCAAGAGTGGTGCGAAAGTGGCGCCTCACATATGTTACTTATATTCAAATAGCTTGTTATTGCCTGTCAATTCTGATATATCTCCGAAGTCCAAGGATGATTTTAAATATCGATGAAATTTATATGGGACCACCTTGAAGCTATTATACTGAACCCAACGCAAACAGAATTTGCCAATTCAGTTTATAAATGATGGAATAACCGCGTACAAAAAAACTTGTTTGTTACGCGATTACTAAAAAAAACATAGGAACAAAAAAAACATACAGTCGAATTGAGAACCTCCTCCTTTTTTTTATTGTGCCTATCTTGTTTTTTATGAGAAACTAGCTGACTCGGCAAACGTTGTTTTGCCAAATAAATTATAAAAAAAATTTTAAGGGTGAACAACCCTTATCAAGTGATAAGGGTAGTTCACCCTTAAAATTTTTTTTCCTTTAAAACTTAGGGGTATGAAAAATAGATAGTAGCCGATTCTCAGACCTACTGAATATGCATATAAAATTTGGTAAAAATCAGTAAAGCCGTTTCGGAGGAGTAAGGTAACTAACATTGTGGCACGAGAATGCGGAATGTACTGTTTATCACAAATCTAACAATCTAACAGTTTTTATTTATATCAAAATTCACCCGATGTTTCTTAAGAACAAATCTTGGAAAAAGGTACCTACCCTGTAAGCCCCACAATATATGGTTGTTGGGGCATATAGTAGTTTGCTAAATGCGACAAAAACTCAAAATACCACTTTATTGTGAAGGTATAATAAAACACGTGCGAAACCGATCAGCATCCTAATACTTCGCTTCAGTGGGGCCACAAAGACTAGCGTGCCGGGGGCAGCCCGGCGGAATAAATATTGCCTTACCTTGCCCTGCCTTCCCCTAGGGGCAAATGTGGGTCAGTAATGCAGTTACCGTAACGTTCGGCTTTTGATACGTTGGGTTATTTCACAGAAGGTTTCAGGAATGATACGTTAAACATTCTAGCTAGTTTTATTTTTTATTAATTGACTTCAAAAAGGAGGTTTCAATTCGACTGTTCATATGTATTTTTTTTATGTTTGTTACGCGATTACTCCGCCAATTATGAATTGATTTTGATGATTCTTTTTTTTTGGTAGGTGAATTGTAAATTAAATATAATAATAATTCTTAATAATTATAATTCATAATTATAATTCTTCAGAGGTGTAATGTAAATTTTATTGAAATTGAATCAGCACTTGTTGAAAGAATCAACAATAACAAAAATATAGGTATAGTCTTAAAATCGGTTATTGTTTATTTTCTATAAATTATAATCCCATTTATAATATTATAAACGCGAAAGTTTGTAAGAATGGATGTACCTTTGTTACTCGTTCACGCAAAAACAAAATCCATCAGAACAATGGATTTTGATGAAATTTGGTAAGGAGATAGCTTATACCCTGGATTAACATATAGGCTTTTTATCCCGGGAAACCGCGGGTGAAACCGCAGGGCGCAGCTAGTTGTTTATATTTTTTATAGAAATATTATTGGAAACCTTTAAATACCTAAGTAATTAAGTATATATCTCAATAACACTTATAAATAATAATAATTATAACTGTCTGAATGACCAAAGCGTGAGAAGCCATTAAAAACTAAAGAGGGTTGACACCTCGACCAATACTCAAGAGTGTGACCCAAGTCACTCTAAACCCGACCTTGCAAGTTCAAAGTGTGACCCAAGTCACTCTAAACCCGACGTTGCAAGTTCGAAGTGTGACCCAAGTCACTCTAAACCCGACGTTGCAAGTTCAAAGTGTGACCCAAGTCACTATAAACCCGACGTTGCAAGTTCAAAGAGGTTGTAATTAAGAAATTTTGAAAACAAAATAGTTTCAAACTATTATGATATTTTTTTATTCTTTATTACCATTGTTTATGAATGCTTGTTTCCGTTACTCCGTTCGCGTAGAAATTAGTTTATTTTTGTTCCCTAAAGAAGCGTTCGTTTTCCGGGATAAAAAGTCCTAAAGTACCTGCATACCAATTTCATCAAAATCCGTTTAGTCGTTATAAAGTTCAGTGGTAACAAACACACACGCATACACACAGAGATTTTCGCATTTATAATATTTGTAGTACATAGAATAGAATAGAAAACCTCTTTATTGTATACCAATTTAAAGAAATAGACAATAACACAGTCCTTAACTATGGTAGTACAATGGACGGTCTTATTGATTGAAGCGATCTCTTCCAGACAACCTTTGGGTGGACAGTATCCGAAGAAGAACGACGGACAGACGGTAGACGGTGGTGTACAACAAAATTTATTAATTACAACTAAATACCTACATAATTATACATACATGCGAACACACGTAGTACGAATATGATATGATACTAGGCTTGTATAATTATAAAAAATAATTGAATGGTTCACAGTTTGTATCTTTCCTCAATTACCATAACATCCCAAGGAATAGACAGTTTGCTTCTACATGTATAAATGCCAAGTCTAAACACGTTGCAATTCCCAAGTCCCAAGGCAAGCCTATCCCAAGCGGTTGCAATTAAGAAAACTTGTAACGAAGAAGGTCCCGTAATAAGTCCAGTAAGATCATTCTGCAGGGCTCTTATGACGCACGGTGCAAGTCCCAAGTGGTTGCAATTAAGAAAACTTCTAACAAAGATAGGAAGTAGGCCGTACTAAATGAATAAGTAACTAAGAAATTATTCACGTCACGTTGCATGTTTCACAGGACAAGTTATGTTGACGTCTATGTTCTTAGAAACATTCATCTTTGTTTCAGATCATGTTGATCATCATCATCATCAGGCCATCATGTGATCATGTGTCATCCCACTGCTGGGACACGGGCCTACTCTAATAGTATGTATGTAGAAATAAATAGGATAAACCGGATTTTTCTTAAAGAAAAAATACGACCACTGGCTGGGACTTGAACCCACATCGCATCTTCCCTCAGCGCGGAAATCGCTCTGCCCAATGGAGCTACGGTGGCCGAGCGTCGAATTTTTTCTGTTTCCGTAAAATCTTGTTTGAGTTTTACGCTTGACATTCATATAAACATAATAAGAATAAATAGGTTTTCAAAATCACATGTCTTTCCATGATTACAGCCTCTCTCCTTATTTAACAGCGTCTTTGGTGTAGTGGTTGGGCAGGTGGGCTCAAATCTCATATACCACTGAGGTTGCGGGTTCGATTCCCGCGACGGGATTAATGTTTGTGCACAGAAAAAAAGCGTAAGCATTTGTTTCGTGTCTGGGTGTTGTGGGACCATGGTCCTCATAGTTCTTGGTTTCCTAGATACAGGGAATCCTAGTTAGGGGCCAGGATGTGATCGTTGGGTGTTATTTATTTATTTATTATTTATTTATTATAGTCAATTATATTCAGCCTGCAAGCAGGTGTGCAAATATTTAAAAAATAATAATTTTCATGTGAATTCATATTATTAATTAAAATTACAATGTCAAAACCACGTTTATATGTATGTCTAAGAACCACGATTATATGCACCTTTTGAGGTTAGGTCGGCATTGCATGCTAATAAATGAATTTAGATTGCATTGTCATCGAGTTGTGAGCTACCCTGAAAGTTTCAGCCGAATAGATAAACGGGAAGTGCTCGATATTTTAGTTGCAAGATTCCACAAGGACCGACAGACAGCAGACAAACAAGAAATAAAAACGTGATAAAATCAGAACTGTGACAGTTTCAAGTCTACCTTTGTTCAATAAACGTATCTTGAAACTAAATTCATGAATCAATAATCACTTAAGTAAACATCAAAAGTCAATTATTGATTTGTAAATTTAGTTTCAAGATACGTTTATTGAACTAATCTTGACTGGAAACTCTCTAAGTCTAAAATAGACTTAGGCCGAATTTGTAAATCAAAATCAGAACTGAGATTTTGATTTATAAATTATGCCCTAAGTCTATTTTTGATACCATTTGTATAAAACGATTCCCTTTTAAAAACAAACCCCGTTCAAACAAAAACTAGAACTAACTCGTTTCCCTCAATACCTACAGAGGACTAGAACCTGAATAGAACCTAATCGAGGGAGAAGCGGCGTCGGAACAACTGGCAATGCATTTAAATGTGCCTCTATGAACACACGAGGCAACCTCTCTGTCGTTAAATTGTTCCACCGGCTTAGGGCTTGAACCCACTAGACGATTTCATTATACAATTAAGAAAAAAAGAATAAATATCTGATAACCACAATAAATAAGATTCTAAACATTTCAAAGCAAGCATGTGTGGCCCAGTGCGACTTTCGATCCGACGCATCCGAGTTCGAATCCCGCTGGCATCGCACCACTAATTTAGGTTATGGGCGGACTTAACACTCGCTTTACAAACGGTGAAGAAAACATCGTGAAGAAACCGGCATGTTCAAGAATTTATCAAAAAATTCAAGGACATGTGACATCCACCAACCCGCACTGGGCCATGGTGGATTATGGCCTTAATCTCTCTATGAGGAAATGCTCGAGTCCTACCTGTGGGAACATAATGGGCTGATATTGATGATGAACATTCAAAAAGAAAAGTACCATAAATATCTTAAATAAAACCATAGACTACGAGATTAATGGTCGTTTTTATCAAGCAGCTTGTTGGCTTTTGACCCTGCTTTTCTCGGTAAACCTGTTCCTAACCATTTCACTTTATGTTATACATATGGTTCGGTATGTGTGGTCGTGCGTGGCCAGACTACGGCCGGCTAATTACGGCAAACAAGGGGTTAACTTGGATGACGCTAATCACTAAACGGGGGAAAACTAAAGACGTCATGTAACTCCATGCTCATAACAAGCAATAGTTTCTGTACGACGTGACCAGTAAAGTTATAACAAAATCAACTAAGTTCCTAACTTGGCAGGAAATCAGCAACAACTTTATTGTTGTTCATAGCGTACACTAAAATGTTAGCTATTACGTAGTTTCGTATAGATATTAATTATTTGGGAACCAATTCAGTAGCCGCGGGCCGATTTAGAACCTGTCGATAACTCGTTGTCGACCGATTTGGTTTCATATTTTACGATGCAAAATATTGTACACAAAACAAATTCCGTGAATGCAGCATGTAATCGATACGGATAAGAGCGAGTGTGGCTCAGTGGGAGCGTGTGTGACTTTCGATCCAAAGCACCCGAGTTCGAATCTCGCTGGCCTCGCACCACTGACTTTCTTAAGTTATGTGCGGATATAACACTCGCTCTAAAACGGTGAAGGAAACATCGTGATAAAACCGGCATGTCCAAGAATTAATCACAAAAATTCAAGGACATCCTCCAACCCGCACTGGGCCAGCGTGGTGGATTATAGTCCATACTCTCTCTATGAGAGAAGGCCCCGTGTCCCAGCAGTGGGATCGTGATGGGCTGATGATGATAATGATGATGAATCAATACCGATTTTGTAACCGAAACCGTATTAAATTTTCGAGGCGGAATAGCTCGAAAAGGAACATACAAAACGAAATCGATAATAGTTGAATCGATACGGTGTTCGTTATCGTGAGATTCTGAATCGGGGGGCTTTACCTAGAATGGATTATACCTAGTTTGTATTTCGCCACGTTCCAAAAGATATTGTAGCAAAATTCCGAACTTCGTGCGTCACGCAATGTCAAATGTACACCTATAAAATAAGAGCGATAAGTCCTTTGTCCGACATTGGCGAAATTGTGGCAAATCCGCAGAAGCTATATATAAGAAGTTAAAATCCTTTATCGGTGGGAAAGTTGCGAGAAAAGTTATATGTATGTTAATAGTTTTACTAGGAAAAGCCTTATTGCGAGTTCTTCTGGGAAGAGGTTTTATTCTCAATAGGTACCATATCATCATAATCAGAATTATATAACACGTGTTTTAAAAATTATGTTTAAGTTTATTTGTTCTGAATTGTGAGTGAATCGAACCACGGAATATAGGATACACTGAAAAAAACTGTACAAACTTTAGAACTCCCATGCACCCTTCCTAGGGGTAGTTTTGAAAAAATAAAAAAAATATGTGTTTAATTACTTATGTTTAAGTTAATTTCTACCGATTTTTGAGCGAATTGAACTAAGGAATAAAAAGTGTGCATACAAACTTTACCACCCTCTTTCAGGTTGATTTTTTAAAATTTACGTAGCCTATGTTTGATTCAGTATTTAAATTATCGATATTCCAAATTTCATCAAAATCGGTTCAGTAATTACAGTGATACGTGGTAACAAACATCACACACACAAACTTTCGCATTTATAATATTATTAGGATAAGGATAAACGATATGTAATGTAGGGATGGATGACTTATAAAGCACCTACAAAGAATTATAAAACAAATCTAAATCAAAGGTATTTAATAAAACAGCTAGGACTCACGTAGTTTGTCGAATCAGTCGACCTAGGTTTTTTAATGGAAATGATTGATGAGACCAGCAAGTCATTCGCCTGATGGTAAGCGCCACGTCTGTCCATAACAATTGCAGTGCCACTCAAAACTTTTAATACCATAAAAAGCACTGCGTAGCACTGCATTGCGCTCACCACCCCCAGACATCAGATATTAAGTCTTACAATATGCCTAGTAATTTCGCTGGCTACAATGCCTTGCAAACCGGAATACTGCTTGCGCACTACTACAATCATCAAAAATTAACTAAGACTAGGTTTTAGGATTATCAAAGATTTTTATCACTACTTTTTAAATCACACTAATGCTATAAACGCGCAAGTTTGTATGTAAAAGTGGTGAGTTTTGTATGTTAGCGTGTTTGTGTGTTTGTATGCTATGTATGTGATCATTGGGTGTAAAAAAGAATAAAAATATATAAAAAGCCATAGCTACAAACACTATCTCCCCCTCTATTAATATTACTTAGACAGGTCCCAGTCCAGTATATTCTATCCCCAACTTTAAGACATCACGTTCCACAACAAATAAGGGCACTTAGGGAACATAGGTAAATAAAAACGTACTAGGGTAAGTATGTACATAGGACCGCTGGTGCAAAAAGAGGATCGTCGCGTCGCGTCGTCGCCGGAAAGTCAAAACTAAAACTATTTCTTAAAAAAACATTGTTTTCTATCAATTAATCAATTAAATCATTTATTGCCAGAATATAGAACATGCAGGTAGTAAAAATCTAAAAATAAATTCTTACATTATATCATGACTATGGTGTGCAATCACTATTATTATTTATTATTTTAGTTCCATTTCATCACATTAACAAACAAAATATTATTATTATTTTAATGTAAAAAAATTCACAAAATAAACTTTAAATTATTAGTCAGTTAGTCAGTAATTAGTGATCAATGTAGGAAAGTTTTTCAAAGTTTAATTTCAATTTCAATTTCAATCAATAATTACGTTCCATAATATTTTACATAGTTGTTGTCAATAAATACGTACAGCTATTAATATAGACCCTGTCGGTCATAGCAATTAGAAGAGATGAAGAATACTAGTCAAAATAATAATTATTTAATTATTATTATTAAATTATTGTTATTATGAAATTATATAAAATAATTATTTAAAATTCTTCTATAAAGACCGCCCCCGTTTTAAGTCGGTTTTCTTTCCGGACAGACTCTAGTATAGCTCTACAAACACTCAACTGAACAAACCTTGGTTTTTGACGGCATCCATATGACGTCAAGTTGTCCAACAATTCTAATAAATCTACCTACGCAGAATGTATAACTTCGTGGAAGCAGGTTATGTGCGGATATAACACTCGCTCTAAAGACGGTGAAAGAAAACATCGTGAGGAAACCGGCATGTCTAAGAATCAATCACAAAAATTCAAAGACACGTGACATCTGCCAAACCGCACCGGGCCAGCGTGGTGGAAAATAGTCTCTCTGTAATTGGTGGCCCGCGTCCCAGCAGTGGGAACGTGGGCTGATGACAACAAAATTAAAAACAAATTATCTCAAAATATATATTCAAGAATAGCCCGTTTCCAACTTCTAAAAATCACGTATCAGAAAATAAATAACCGAACACATAACGTAAAAAATAAAGGTAAACCGTGTGTGAACGGAAAGAAACATATATATTACTCTATATATAAAAGAGGTAGGGTTACTCAAAATACGCCAGACGAAATCAAATGAGTAAAATATTCTCGATTTTGGGACCTATACTTACACAGATTGGGTATTTTCCTGAAAGGATTTTTTAACATACTAAAAGTGTTTGCATATAAGTATTTCTGGACTGTAGCCCATACTCTACCCCTGTGAGAGTGCTTACCAGATATTTAGGCGTTTTCTATATTTACTCATATATCGGATTGTACGTCCCACAACAAAGATATCGTACGTATTGTACCAACCTACGTGCCGAGTTGCGTAGGAAGAGACATGATTTATTTCAAGGCACCTACGCGGGGTCTACGTTGGTGGAATTACCCTAATTGTCGGGAGACGTGACGTCACAGAATTGTCTAGGTATACGTGAGCGTAAAGCGCGCGTTGAAATAATATGCCTATTTATACGTATATAGAACCTACCCAAATAATGAACTATTTATTTTAAAGGCATGTGTTATCGAGGATCTCTAGAGGCCTAACCAAGTGTGATTTTCGATAATGCTACTCTTAATTAATATTTAGAAAGAAAGAAAGAGAGAAGAAAGAAAGAAAGAAAATTTGGCACACAAAAACGACAAACAAAAAATAAAAAAATAAAACTTATATAATAAATATACGTGTTCAGCTCAGCATAAACTGCCGAGAGTTTTACACAACTCGGCGCTAATTTTCAGCTGATACCCGTTTCTTTATATATTTATTTTAGGTAAACTTACAGCGAATACATAATAATTATGTTTAAGATAATTAGGCCAATTACAAGTTGTCACCTTTAAATAAACATTTGTATGCTAGTTTTGTACGTATGAGCAGTAACGCATACATTTGTAAGTAGTCCCTAAGTAGGATTCCCTATATCTAAGGAACCAGTAAAACCATGGTCCCACAACACCCAGATACGAAACAAATGCTTGCGCTTTTCTTTTCTGTGCAAACATTTGTCCTGTCGCGGGAATCGAACTCGCAACCTTGGTGGTGTATTTGAGATTTGAGCCAGCTTGCCCAACCATTATACCACGGAGGCAGTCCGAATTTCCGTTGGTTTTAGTTATGCATTTAATAAATATTTTCTTATTCGATACACAACATTTTTTATTGTCCCATAAGGCAAATGGATAAAAAAAAATTCAAGACACGTCCACACATAATTGATATTAATTATTATTATTATTAAACTCTCTATTTCAGGCAATATTAAAGTACAATAAAGTAAAATTAGCAGAGGTCCATAAAATACATAACTACTAACATACATACAAAGATTTAACATAAAATTTAATAAACCATACACACTACTTCACAGTGCTCAAAAATTTCTTTTCGGTAATGAATACTTCAAAAGTTTGAATGTATACCGAACATAGAGCTATGTTTGAATTTTCATTTGATTAGATCGAAGCTGTCCTTGAATTTGCTTCGGCGAATTCATTCAATTTGGTTGATGGCCAGTTGGGTTTCAAACTGGCCCTAGTCCCTTTTAGAGTGTATAGAAGCCGAGTTTTTTCAGAGAGCTTTATGGTAATTCTTTTTTTCATTTCTCTCACTGATGAATTTGCATTGATCGTCGTGACGGTAAGCATTTCAAAAGGCTTAATCAACACAGTTAATGTTAGCAATGATATAACAATGGAACGATACACTTTGGGTCACAGAAAATTTACTAGTATGCTTATGATATACTATGATATACACACTGCACTCACCTCTCGAACAAGGTGATCAAGATCTGTTTTTTTTATAGGCTTGCGTTTGACCGCTATCTCACCTGTTGTTAAGTGACGATGCGCTCGAAGATGTAGCACGCTCGCCTAGAAGAAATCTGTTCACTTTTGTCTTAAAGACACCCAGATTATAGCTATCCGGAAACACAGATGCCGGCAGAGAGTTCCACTACTTGGCCATTCGCATTATTATGAAGGTCGCTTGGTGCGAGCAGGAGGGGTGTCAACCATAAATGGATTTTTAAATGAAAATTGTTTTATTTGCATGAAAAATGGTATTTGATGTCATTCTATAAATATAGTTCGACAAAAATTTAAGAAAAATATTTACCAAATTCATTCCAATCATAGTAGCGCTTGTAGCGGAGTTCGCCTAGTCGTTCGTAAAAGATCTGCTAGGTTAAGCAAAGTTCGCAGCGATCACCAATTACTGTGTTCCGGTTTGAAAACCGGAAAAAATGTATAACTGAGCTCACAGAAAGTAGATTCAAAATTGCGTGTGAAAAATATTCTAATGAAAAAAGCATACTATACAGTTAGTAATTACATAGAAGACAAAGATGCATGGAACATTCCGCTTCTGCCAAGTAGCCAACTGGCACATAAGAAACAATATTGTCAAAAACAAACATAAAATATTGTAACAAGAGTTCTAAAAAATATATCCCTCAGTTTCTTGCCGTATCTTCTGAGTAGTGGTTCTTTTTCCAATACGGTGGTAGAGTCATTGTAATAATTGACGTTCATAAGTGCGTCTGTAATGTCAAAACTGAATAAAGACCTTTTAAACTTTGAACTTTGTCAAATGCATGTTTAATTGGAGTAAAAAATTACAAAGTTACAAAAACCTACAGGTAAAGTTTGCAGAACAGTATTTCTAAGTTTTTATGTGTTAGGAATGGTTCTCTTTGTCTCTAGAATCGAGAAACCAAAAACAAACAATAATTTAATCTAAACTTCCCTCGGGTCTTCAAGGTCTATTTTATTCACAATTTATTGGGTTCTAAGTCGTTCGCGCAAGGGGACGGTTCAGAGGGTAGAAGGGTTCAAGCTATAACAATAAACGTAGTTTAGGACGGGGACAGTTGAATTAAGGTGATTTCCGAGAATCGTTTTAGAAATACATTGTTAAATTGTGATTACTCGAGATCTTAATTTATTATAAATAATCAGTTAGAAGAAAAATGAAATTGCTCCGGCAGGGATCAAAGCTGCGTCTTCGGAACACCGTCCCGACGTAACCACTAGGACACCGAGCCAACTGCTCACCAAATTTCTTTTATCTCTTACTAGCGACACTTCCCGGTTTCGCACGGGTGCAATTAACTAATTATTTTTGATTACATAACATTAAATTATCTCTGCTATAAAAAAAACTAAATTAGAATGTTTTGTACGTATTGACCTTTCATAAGAAAATCTCTAAATGACAGTGAAAACTGTATCAATATCCGTTGCGTAGTTTAGAAGAAGTAAGCGAAGAAACAGAAATGATTGATAAAGATATCATCCTACGTGGACGATTCTACGTCATCTGTCGTCAATGTTCATACTGATCAAATCTTGAGATTTTTACCAAGTATGCGGTAATGCATGGAATATCAAACTTGATTTATGTAACCTGTATTATTGTAATTTATAATTTTTATTGAAGCTGCATAATTAAAGGTTAAACAAACTTACCCTGTAAAGTTTGACCATAAACAAGCCGTTGCATCCGAAGAGGTTTATACAAGGAACATGAAAACGGTCTCAACAAGAGAGAACGAGAGTCCGCCTTGGAATGCACCACAACTTTGCCACATAGTCAACTGCCAAGCAGTAGTGTGCAAAAATTACTATTACTAGGCATTATGAGACTTAAGAGGCATTGTTTTAGGTGATAGTCCAGTAAATTTAGATATGCTATTTCAAGTTTGACCGTAGGGGATGGAAAATATACCAGTGTTTAGGGAAAAATCCCCTGATTATCATATCAAAATGTTTAAGCTTTACGTGGATCGGAAAAATTATAATTTTCCCTACACACTGGTAGTTTTTTTATACCCTGCGGTCCAACATGATATAATAAGTACATTTAAATAAAATCTATATTGACTGGACTATGACTAGTGCTGTGCAGTGCCACGAGATTTTGCAAACAAGTTCTAGATGGTGAAATGAAATGAAATGAAATGAAATGAAATGATATTTATTTGTAGGAAACACGGTCATAATAAAGTTTACAAATGTTTTAGAGTTCTGCGTGTCTCACCATTTCTGGCATACAAATTTTCATAATATTACATTATTTAAATTGATTGAAACAAAATGTCCGATGCATATAATTAGTACAGAAAATGTCAAAGATTAATTTAAAAAAAATACATAACCATTATACATCAAATTCATTAATTATTCACACGCACAATATGTCAAATACAAAAAAATAAAAATATAAAATATGTCCATAATGTCACTTGTCTTTGCGATTAAAAAAAATATTATTTTTAAAGAAGTTTAGAGGCAGTTCTCTTATACCTATGTGTGTATGTTATGGTGCTGTAACATGCATGTTGTTTACCATCAGGCGAACGACCTGCCCGATTCGTCACTCAGTTGCACAAAAAAGGGGAAACATAACACGTAATGTTAACATTAACCATGCATGTAAAACGATGTAACCATGTTCATTTATAAGGAACGTATCGATTCCGCTCCGCGCCGATTCCATTACGATGTAAATGAGGTGTTTACGTGGCTTGCAAATAAATTGATACAACGCAAACATCTTTTTTAAACGAAACACCCGTAAACCTGATTGTAAATACGTAAGCAATACGCCCACACGCACAGTTGTGTCACCCAGAAAATTAATAATAATAATAATAATGATGATGCACTTAGAGACAGTCCCCGATAAGTGTTGCCCATTACGTATCTAAATTAAATGCTCTAAGAGGCCTCTACGTGTTGGACTCATGTCCCCGCGCAAGTCTTCCAAAGAACCGGGTGTATAACCCGTGAGAAAGAGCGACATAATAATAATTAATGCTTTATTGTACACCAAACAAGAAATTAACAAGGTACACGAAATATTCTTACAGTACAACGGGCGGACTTATCGTTAAAAGCGATCTCTTCCAGTCAATCTTTGGATGGAAAGAACTAAAGAAGTTAGAGAGAAAATTGTTATTTAAAATAGTTTTAGTAGTATTAGTTTTATTAAAGTTCAAAGTTCAAAAGTTCTATATTTCAATTTTGTCGTCAGAGACGCACTTATGAACGTCAATTATCACAATGACTCTACCACCGTATCGGAAAAAGAACCACTACTCAGAAGATACGGCAAGAAACTGAGGGTCATTTTTATTGGTAGTATAGTAGTAGAGTGAGGGTGGCTCAATTGGAGAATGTGCAACTTTCAATCCGACGCACCTGAATTCGAATCCCGCTGACCACTGACTTTCCTAAGTTATGTGTGTATTTTGGCACTGGCTCTAAAACGGTAAAGGAAAACATCGTCAGGAAAGCGGCATGTCCAGAATTAATCACAAAATTTCAAGGATTTGTGACATCCACCAACCCACAGTGGGCCAGCATGGTGGATTACATCCTATACTCTCTCTATGAGAGAAGGCCCGTGTCCCAGCAGTGGGAATGTCATGGGGATATATTTTAAGGGGGCTCCCATACAACAGACATGATAATTTTACCGTTTTTATAGATAATGGTACGGAACCCTTCATGCGCGAGTCCGACTCGCACTTGGCCGGTTTTTCTGGAATACCCGCCGGTACGACGTGGAAGACGTTCATAGAATTCACTCGTTTGAAGTCGAAGTACTATAGTTAAGTCATAAGTATGATGTAATAATACCCTGGAATTCCCAGACTCCATCAGTTCAATTGCAAAATCAAACAATGCGGCCATCTGTGATTCCCGGTTTTATTGCCGTATGATTAAGCTAATGAAGTTTGACTCATTTGCTAATGAAGTTGTGTTGTGAAGGTTGGAGGCCTTTTGTAGGTGTTATGTTGATTTTTAAATAAGCTTTGCTTATTCCTTGGGAGATGGGACGGCCTTTGGTATGGGACGCAACTTGTATAGATACCCTAGCGCTGTCTCATCTTCCCGTGACCCAAAATAAGGCTGGCGCAGCCGCTGAAGCAGCGGAGAACCTCAAAAGGCGCAAGTAGGCAAGGCCTAGAAAGTGGCTACATATTTTAACCTTTTGGGGTCGAGACGTTAGGACCGTGGGGACCGAGGGCGCATAGAGTTTTCAAAGATACTGCAAAACATCTTGTCGAAGCAACGCGTGACCAAAATACTGGCCTATATTTTGGCCAAAGAATAAGTATTGCCATTCAACGTGGTAATGCTGCCAGCATTTTGGGAACGTTGCCCACTGGTAGTGGATTAGATTAGTTTAGAGAGATATAATTAAATTTCCTATTTAATTAAATTTCTTTTTATATTGTCGTAAAATTTATCATAGTAAATAACCTTACTAATTATATAATTTTACGAGTACAAAAATGTAGAAGGTTGAGATATAAATACAGCCTCAGCTTTGCATACAAGGTGATTGACTTGGAGTTGGTGTTGCTTCAACGGGGTGGTTTTTCGATCAGGGGGATTTTTGTTATTTCAGCTCATTAGTATTAATAAATATCTCTTCTTCGATATAATTAAAATGAATTTATTTTTCGACCAACATGGATCACAAAATATACAATAATATACATTACAGCAAATTAAATATTCAATGTCAATAATAATAAAGATGAGATAAATTAATAATAATAAATGGAATTAAATTAAACCATTATTTTGACTTTAGTCAGTAAGTGTACCATGTTACAATGGTACACATACTGACAGTCGAACCGTTCCGCAAATGCCAATTTATCACTCTCTCTCTTTACTTGTGGAAAATCTCTCGTATGCGGGAGGCCGTCTGGGAAGGTACCACAGCTTCGCCAGTTATTAGCGGTAATGCTCAATCATTACTGTGTTCCGGTTTGAAGGGAATTGCAGCCAGCGAAAATACTTGGCATATGAGACTTAATATCCGATGTCTCGGGGTGATGAGCGTAATGCAGTGCTACGCAGTGCTTTTTATGGTGTTAAAAAATCTGGGTGGCACTGGAATTGTTATGGATAGGCGTGGCGCTTACCATCAGGCGAAAGACTTGTTCGTCGCATCACTCAGTTCCATAAAAAAGACCAACTTCGTTTTGTAATGACTTACTAATTATCATTACTGTATTCTCGTTTGAAGGGCATTGTAGGCAGCGTAATTACTGGGCATTATGAGACTTAAGATCTATTGTCTCAGGGTGACGAGCGCAGTGTGGTGGCGCGGGATATTGCAAAACAATGTTTTGGGTGGTGCTGTAACTGTTACGGGCAGGCGTGTTGTTTACCATCAGGCGAAAGACCTGTTTGTCTCGTCAATCAATACATAAAAACAACATTTATTTTTTTAAATACTACACTATATATTATTTTTTAATTATATTCAATTCATTTATTAATTTTCAGATAATTACAATCCATTGTGTTGGTATCAAGTTACGCGCTATGTTAGTGATTTTAGTGATTTTTATGAAATATTTTATGTTAAATAATGTCATTTTATCAATTCAATAATATTAAAACAATTAATTCAATAAATAATTTGATTAATAATTCATGAAATAACAATAATAATAATCAAATTAAATATTAAAAATCAAATTATATATGTTATTTGTTTTGTATATATTTTATATAACTTTAAGTATGTTGTTAGAATACATACCTACGTTCTTATGTCTATACACTATCGTCTATAAATATCGTCTCTTTATAGCATACGGTTGTCTGGAAGAGATCGCTGTTTAGCGATAAGACTGCCTATTGTACTTGTCATAAGAAAGTATGTTCAAAATGTAATTCCTTCTTAAGCAATCCGCTTTTGCTACTGAATGGATTTTCATGAAGTTTTTTACGTAGGTACTTTAGATTTTGGAATATCACATATTTTTTCCTTAAAAATGCATGTGGTCGAAACCGCGGGCAAAGAAAACAGCTAGGTATGAATAGGTGTTTGGTTCACGTATTTACATTTTGTAAGTTATGTGTGCAAAATACAAAACTTAACTAAAAACCGGCCACGGAGGGTTCCGTACCATTATCTATAAAAACGGCAAAAATCATGTCTGTTGCGTGGGAGTCCCCTTAAATATTTGTTTGATTATGTTTTTAGTATTTGTTGTTATAACAGCAACAGAAATACATCATCTGTGAAAATTTTAACTGTCTAACTATCATGGTTCATGAGATACAGCCTGGTGACAGACGGACAGACAGACAGATAGACAGACAGACAGACAAACAGACAGACGGACAGCGGAGCCTTAGTAATAGGGTCCCATTTTACCCTTTACCTAAAGGGGGAACGGGGTAAAACGGGACCCTATTACCATAGTTAGTTTTCTTTGCTATTACTAAGACTCCGGAACCCTAAAAACCCAAAAATAAAACCAACACTAAACTGCCACCTTGCTGGGCTAGGTTTACTTTGATTCGTACTTTCCTTGACATATGAATTAGTACACCTACTTCTTAGTAGGTCAGAACTAATCGGTCTAGTATTTCCGGAGATTGCCTTGAGCTAGACTAGATAGCCGTTTGCATTGTTACTAGAACAGAAGTCGTTAGTTAATCTGTCGCGAAGCAGTAGTGCGCAAGCATTACTGTATTCTAAAGTTAATTATGAGACTTCAGCTACTGTCTCAGTGACGAGCGCAGTGAAGTACCGTGCAGGAATTTGCAAAACAATGTTCTCGGTGGTGCTGCCACTGTTATGGACAGGCGTGTTACTTAACATTAGACGAAAGACCTACTCGTCTCGTCGCTCAATTGCATAAAAAAACCGTCTGAAAGGGCTCTGAATTGATTTCACCAGCCGTCGTAATTTTTTAGGGTTCCGTACCCAAAAGGTAAAACGGGACCCTATTACTAAGACTCCGCTGACGGTCCGTCCGTCTGTCTGTCTGTCTGTCTGTCACCAGGCTGTATCTCATGAACCGTGATAGTTAGACAGTTGAAATTTTCACAGATGATGTATTTCTGTTGCCACTATATATAAAAAAACAGAATAAAATAAATATTTAAGGAGACTCGCATACAACAAACGTGATTGTTTTGCCGTTTTTATAGATAATGGTACGAAACCCTTCATGCGCGAGATCGACTCGCACTTGGCCGGTTTTTTCTTTTTGCATACTATGTTTGACAAAACTCTATAACCAACAGTTATCTGGAAATTATTGCTGCCTAGCGATAAGACAACTTGCACTTACTTTTTAACCGACTTCATAAAACGGAGGAGGTTCTCAATTCGATTGTTCTTTATGTTTATTACTTCAGAACTCCGTCATTTATTAACCAATTTGGATAATTATATTTGCGTTGGGTTCAGTAAAGCTTCAAGGTGGTCTACGGTGCTGGATTGCATCGATATTCAACTTTAGATTTCGTTTTTTTTATTATAAAATGTTTACTTGTTATCTTAAAAAAGTTTACCTATTTAATTTCCTAGCAAAATAGTTTTCTTTATTCTATCTATATATTATTGTTTACCTTGCGCTCAGATATTATTCCACATTTTGTTTTCAAAGAGCGGATTTCAGTAACTCCTCCTTCAATATACGTGATATCGCGCCATCTCCCGCTATCCGCCGCCATTTGGTGCCGTTTGACGCCATCTTGAAACGTGTTTAATCCAATAAAAGTGTTATTCCGCTTCGGGGCACGAATAGCAGCGAAATATCGATATACTCGCTGAGGTATGATGGGTAACTATGGGTTTACGGTTTCAAAGTTAAATTTACTCCAAATTCAAGTAAAAATATTTTATGATCAACTAGTATGAGTTCTAAAACGTGACTCTACGGCAGTTCTGAAAAATCAATGGCAAGAAGTTATAAAATAGCTCTTAAGTTTTAATGGAATCAGGCGTGACGTTGCGGAAATTCATCTTAAACCTAAAACACAATGAATTCATTGCATTTCTGACAAAAGAAAATCTGCGCTTTAATTTGTTATTTAAATTGTTGCTTGTAAGGTACATAATATAAATAACGCCCAACAATTACACTGTTACAATGCAATAATACTTTCATCATCATTATCATCAGCAGCCCATCATTTTTTTTACGCTTAATAGATCTATGTATGGCCACTATCTCGCCTGATGTGAAGCGATGATGTGGCCTAAGATGGAGCACATAGATCTAGACAGAGGCGGCCTATGTTCCCACAGCCGGGACACGGGCCTTCTCTCATAAAAAAAGAATGGGCCATAATCTACCACGCTTGCCCAGTGCGGGTTGGTGGATGTAACATGTGCATGTCATGTGGATGTGTGAATTTTTGTGATGAATTCTTGGACATGCCGGTTTTCTCACGATGTTTTCCTGCACCGTTCTTTAGAACAAGTCTTAGATTCGCACATAACTGGTGCGGGGCCAGTGGGATTTGAACTCGAGTACGTCGAGTCACACGTTCTGCCACCGAGCCACACTCGCTGTACTGAGCAACACTCCCACTCTCGTAATAATACTTTATAGCACACCAAATAAAGTAAATACAAAAGAAAAAATGTAACAAAATACATCATAGATTTGAGCTACAATAGCGGGCAAGTTACATACACAGACCCTGACCCTATCTACTCACTTTATCTAGGATACAAGAAACTACGAGGGCCGTGGACTCACAACACAAAGACACGAACCAAAATATTTGCGCATTTTTTCGGTGTACAAAAATTTTCTCGTACCAGGAACCTAAACTGCAGTCTCAATGGTTTATAAGATTCGACCTCATCAACATCATCAGCCCATCACGTTCCCACTGTTGGGACCCAGGCCTTCTTTCATAGAGAGAGGATGGGCCACAATCCACCACGCTGGCCCAGTGCGGGTTGGTGGATGTCACATGTCCTAGACTTTTTGTGAACAATTCTTGGACATGCCAGTTTCCTCACGAAGTTTTCCTTCACCGTTTCTACAGCAAGTGTTAAATCCGCACGTAACTTAAGAAAGTCAGTGGTGCGGGGCCAGCGGAATTCGAACTCGGGTGCGTCGGATCGAAAGTCGTACGTGCTCCCACTAAGCCACACTCGCTCTCGATTCGACCTGCCCTAGTCCGAACTGACAAGAAAAAAATACTTATTTTTGGACAATTTTGTATCTTACAAAAGCTTTATCAACAAACATTCTTAATTAAATAACTGAATCACTCTAATATTATAATGCGAAAGTTTGTCTAGAGTGTAATGTTTATTCCTTCTTCACGCCGAAACGGCTAAATGGATTTGAGTGAAATTCGGAATCCCCGCGTTTGCGCTGAATTAACACATAAGCTACTTTTTATCCAGGGAAGTGGCAGGTGAAGCCGCGGGGCACAGCTTGTTTGTCATTATTTCGATATTGTATCTAAAAATTGTAATCATTTCTTTATTCAGTTTCTTGCCGCATCTTCTGGGTAGTGGTTCTTTTTCCGATAAGGTGGTAGAGTCATTGTGATAATTGACGTTCATAAATTGAATAACTTTTGAAACTTTAGAACTTAAAATTAGGAAGAGGAACGGCGACTCTCAACCGTACCACAGAATACTTAATAGTATGTACTACATAACGATACGAACTACGGTCTACGATGTGCTACGAGGAGCTACGAGACTACGCGATGCTACGAGGTGCTACAAGGAGCTACGGGTCTACAACATGCCACGTCAGCTGTTATAAACTAAATTGGATTTTCCAAGATAGTTAATTTTAGTTAATGAAAACGCTATGAAAGTGTTTACGTTCAATTTCGAGGGGTTGTTGATTTTAAAATGGGGGTATCTAGCGTGGGTGTTAGAGATAATGATGTCATAGGGGACGTGGGGTTAAACTATCAACGTGTTGCGCATGTCAAAGTGACTTTTGAACATAATTGAGAGTGAATGTACTCGAGCGGGTGTAGCCTAGCGGTTACTAGTGCGCCTTACGATCGAACACACTCTAGTTTGAATCAATGAATTATAGAGCGGTGAAATATCTTTCACCGTTCTTTCAAGTGGGTGATAAAACCCGCTTATGCGCTAGTATCGCGAGTTTTTAGAACTATTGGTATAACTATACTTTGTGTGAAGTACTCGCATTATGTGCTATTACACATTATAAGGTAATATTTTTTTTTACGCTTAATAGATCTATGTTTGGCCACTATCTCGCCTGATTTGAAGCGATATTGTGGCCTATGATGGAGCACATAGACCTAGAGAGAGACGGCAGTTGAGCGGCTGCTCAGACCCGTCTCCCCGATGGTTCACCGAACATCATCCCGAAATACGACTAGGTCGCTTGACGGCATGGCTTTGTTCGGTGGGTGGTATTACAACCGCGGCCAGAGCCTACCACTCCAAAGCGCTTAAGCGGGTTTCATCACAATCAATGTTTTCCTTTACCGTTTTAGAGCGAGCGTGCAAAATCTGCACTTAACTGTAAGTCATCGGTGCAGGGCCAAGTCGGAATTCGAACCCAGGTGCGTCGGATCGAAAGGCGCACGAGTTCCCGGTGAGCCACACTCGCTCTATGAACCACACTTGCTCTATTATATCTTATTATTAGACACTTTTTTTTTTGCCCAACGATCACATGCATTGATCTAAGCCCCTAACTAAGATTCCCTGTATCTAGGGAACCAGGAACTATGAGGACCATGGTTCCACAACACCTAGACACGAAACAAATGATTGCGCTTTTGTTTTCTGTGCACAAACATTTGTCTCGTCGCACGAATCGAACCCGCAACCTCAATGGTGTATGAGATTTGAACCAATTTGCCCAACCACTACACCACAAAGGCTGTCAAATACTATAGTATTAGATAATATTAGATACTGTTAGGTACTATTAGGCACTATTAGACAATATAAAACACTATTAGATACGATTTACATTTTCTGTTTTAGATATTATGACTATTGGACATTTCTTCACTCGCATTTCTTGTTTGACATTTTGTTAATTTTAATTTATGCTTAATTGATTATTGTGATATTCTAAGATATTTCAAAAGAGTTGAAAAAAGAGACATCCCCGCAGAGTTTCTTAGTGCTCTCTTCTCTAACGGGCGTAATTACGAAGCACTGGTAGAGTCAGTTTTCGCATATCTTTTCTGAGCCCGGACTTCAATCTGAGTTTGAGAATGAAATGAGTGGACATGCTTACCATGTCAAGATATGTTAAGTTACAATTTTTAACATATTTTGAATATGATTATTATGTTTTTATGACGTTTAAAATTGCAGTTTTGTGCCTATATAATAAATATATTTTGACTTTTAATTTAGGTACTTGTTTCACTTTTTTTTTAAACTGTTTACTCACAGTTATAACGTACATGTTTCATACCTGTTCTCGTAAGTGAGAACAATTTCAATACGAAAAACGCAAACAATTATTTGTTATTTACATTATGCCCATATTCGTTATTGTTTAAAATCCAAACAGTAGTAATGAATTGTAGCTTTGTAAATGTTTTCGAATGTTCAAATAATCAAATAAGCAAACATTTGTAATGAGTATTGTTGCTATTAACTGGGAAACAAAACCGATCCATTTTGTTTGAGTTTCATAAACAAAATACTGATCAAGGTTCAAGGATATATATGCAAACGCCAAAACCACGCGGTCTATACGACATGCGCGTAGGTTTTTTGTGAGTGATGTGACTTATATCTGTTTCTCCGGTTTCTTCTTCTAAATCACGCAACGGATTTTGATACGGTTTTCACTGTCATTTAGATTTTTTTACGGAAGGTAAATATGTACAACACATTCTAATTAAGTTTTTGTATAGTAGAGAAAATTCAATGTTTTGTAATCAAGGCGTCAAAAAATTACACCCCCAAACAAAGAAAACTAACTATTACTTAACATTAGTAAATATAATAAGCCATAATAAGACAGGCTCCGTGGTGAAGTGGTTGGGCTAGTTGGCTCAAATCTTATACTATTCACCACCGAGGTAGCGGGTTCAATTCCCGCGACGGGACAAATGTTACTGCACAGAAAAAGTGCAAGTATTTATTTCGTGTCTGAGTGTTGTGGGACCATGGTCCTCATAGTTCCTGGTTCCCTAGATACAGAGGATCCTAGTTAGGCGCGTTATTTATTATTATTTATTACATTGCATCCGTGAAGAGCCTAGAAAGCGATTCTGTAATATTACGAATATATATGAACTGCATATTATTCAAATTGGTCCCAAATGAGCTCGTTTAAACATTAATGACTTTACTCACGTTTATTTAACACTAGCCTCCCACCCGGCTTTGCATGCATTACCTCGGATTATGACGCCTCCTAGATAGTTTGTACGAGTATAAACAGCGTTCAGTAGTTCTTGTTGAGGAATTTTAATAAGACTATTTTTTATGGAACTGATCGTTGAGACGAACATTTCGTTCGCCTGATGATAAGCGCCACGCGTGCCAATAACAACTGCAGTGCCACCCAAACTTTTAAAACCATAGCACTCCAAAGCACTTCGTGGTACTGCATTGCGCTCATCACCACGAGACATCTGATATTAAGTCGCATATGCCCAGTAATTTCACTGCCTACAATGCCCTTCAAACCGGAACACAGTAAAACTTTAAGAACTGTCTAAAAATAAAACTTTCAAATTAAGAATTCACTCGGGTCGGGACGGGTCTGAGCAGCCGCTCAACTGCCGTCTCGCTCTAGATCTATGTGCTCCACCTTAGGCCACATCATCGCTTCACATCAGGCGAGATAGTGGCCAAACATATACCTATTAAGTGTAAAAAAAACATTAAGTACCTACCTACCATAAAGAACAAAGAGCGCCTAAATTGGAAATCGATTAGTTTAAATCAGGAAACGTTATTCACATTTCGAGTTTGCCAATAAATTGGGGGTTTACAGATCATCCCTTAATATAAATAATGCAAAATTGCCCGATTAATATTCGCTGGGTGTAAAGAAATGAGACAAATGGCTGCCCATTTCCACTTGCTTTGGATAAATTGCACAATTATATGTAAAAAGGTCCGAAGGAGGCCGTCATTATGTCCGTTATATAATACACCCGTTATTTACTCGGACGTGGGATCAAAATGTAGGTTTTATATCGCTATTTTATAGCCATTTGACAAACTCTGTGGCGTAGTGGTTGGGCGAACCAGCTCATATGTCATACCGGAGGTAGCGGTTTCGATTCCCGCTAAGGGACAAATGTTGGTGCACGAAAAAAGCGCAAGCATTTATTTCGTGTCTCGGTGTTGTGGGACCATGGTCCCGCACTTTCTGTGTCCCTAGATGCAGGGAATCATAGTTAGGGATCAATATGTATGTGATCGTAGGAGTGTGTCTCTATGAGAGAAGAGCTGGCGTATTGCTTACCATCAGGCAAACGACCAGCTCGTCTCGTCATTAAGTTACATAAAAGTCAAAGTCAAATATCATTTATTAAATAGGCACAAAAGTGCACTTTTAAAGGTCATAAACACATGATACAAATAAAATATGTTAAAAATTGTAACTTATGTTAACATGACTTTGAAAAAAAGGTAAGTATGTTTGCCCATTTTTTTCCTATACTCAAATCGAAGTCTGGGTGCAGAAAAGAAATGCGAAAACTGACTCTACCAGTGCTTCAGAAAAACGCCCGCTAGAGAAGATAGCACCAAGAAACTCTGCGGCGATGTCTTTTTTTCAGTTCAGCAGAAAAAATAATGACTTCTTGAATTACCACAGGATACTTTTTATCCCGGACAAAAACGAACATATCACGACGGACCAACTATAAACCGAATTCAGTGCAGGTGAAACCGCGCAGCGCAGCTAGTGTGCTTATAAAATCAAATGGCAAGCAGTAAGTTACTGGCTGGTGTCACTCGTCCACCTGACTTTCCCCAACTCCGTTCAAGTTAGCAAAAAGTAATCTTGTATCTTAAATTATTTTTCTTTGAGAAGTGTCTTTGAATCTAATTTTACATATTCTTCGTTGAAACTCTATACAAAATAAATTAAATAAGTTACTCGGAAAAAATTACAAATTTCATTTTACATTGAATTACAAAATTAAGCGAAGCACTGTAATAAAACGTAAAGGTGTAATGTAAATAAATAGAAATAGAACAGAGACAGAAATTATAGTAAAGAAATAGACAAGTAAGATAGGCACTACGAAAGGATAACAATAAGAAAGCGCGAGTGAATCACAGCGTAGCCCGTCTCTGTCTGCCGCGTCATGCGAGCCGGCCGCGAGCCTGTGCCGCGCACCCAGACAACGTTGCTGGGTGCGTGCGCTAGACGGAAACCAGTTGACTAAGGAGCTGGCCCAAGTTATAAACGAAAGTTATTTTATTAAATCAAAGGTGGTGGTCCAACTCATTAGGAAAGTGGCTTCCGACAAGAGTAGTCAATGTGGCGTAGTAGGTACGCCACATATTCCCTTCGGCCAGACCGTGACTACGGTTGATAAAAATCTGGAAAATGGACTCTTCTGCCGCCTCGGGTCCTTTTTTCTACCGGAGGCGCAGCTGGTTCTACAGCGGGTGTCGGACGAGTCTCGTTCTGAACTGTAGTGTCCAATAGTGTATGAGATTCTCTAGCCATATACGCCGGTTTGAGCCTGTCGACAGTGACGTTGACTTTCTTGCCTTTAACGTCAAGGGTGAAGAACTTTGACTGCCTCTCGATGATCAAGTAGGGGCCGGCGTACGTTGGCTCGAGTGAGCCGCGCACGTGATCCTGACGCAGAAATACGTGAGTTGTGTGTTGCAGGTCACGTGGGAAGTAAAATGGCGTTGAGGTGTGCCAGGTTGTCGGTCTAGGGGTCAGCTTTTGGATGTGAGCTCGGAGACGAGTTGGACGATGATCTCACAACGCCCAGACACGAAACAAATGCTTGCGCATTTTTTTCTGTGCACAAACATTTGTCCCGTCGCGGGAATCGAACCCGCAAACTCAGTGGTGTATGAGATTCGAGCCAACGTGCTCAACCACAGAGGCAGACTGTTATTTCAGCTGTCCGAGATTTTCAGTGATTTATAAAATTCAGTGAAGGACGTAAGGATGTAATCGGCCATGTTTAAGCCGGAAGCATGTATAGGTAGCATTGTAGCCAGCGAAATTACTGGGCGTATAAGACCTAATATTTGATGTCTCGAGGTGATGAGCGCAATGCAGTGCTACGCACTGCTTTTTATGGTATTAAAAGTTCTGGGTGGCACTGCAATTGTTCTGGACAGGCGTGGCTCTTACCATCAGTAGAACTACTTGCTCGTCTAATTACTCAGTTCTATAAAAAAAAGCCGGACACTTGAACGACAGTTACCGATTAAAGCTTTTTTTATGTAATTGAATGATAGGACGAAACGGTCGTTCTCCTGATGGTAAGCAACACGCCTGCTTACAAATTTCTTTAAGAACGTTATGCAAATTTCTCCGCCGCACTGCGCACGTCATCTTTTGGATAAATTGCGTGAAAAGGTCCGAAAGAAACAAAACAGCGTTCGTATAGTTTGCGTTGTATTGCATGTTGCGAATAGTCTGAATGCGGCCGCTTGGCCACACTCGCTCTTTTTGTGTGATCGAGTAACAAACATTCATACATCCATTCATCTTTCAGAATTGGAATGAATGAATGAATGATTTATTTATTTATAAGAATATGGTAACAATAGGTCTTAAATAAAATTTATAAATTTCCAATATTCTACCGTTGCCGGTGTATAAATGTTGGGCATGCATAAAAAAATATATATTAACAATGGATTAATGTTTTTGCACTAAGTCTTGTGTAATTTGTGTAGAAAGAAAGAAGGAAAATACATTTATACCTAACACGCAACATTACACTGATCAAGAAAAAAAACCATCAAACAAAGAAATAAAAATAAAACCAAGTTATAAGAAATACTGTGTTTTTGTTTAATTTTTGTTTATTTTTGTCTGCCTTATTTCTTTGCATTTTTATTTCTATTTTACTTAACTACTGTTCTTAACTAATATTCTTAACTACTGTTCATAATAATATCTTATTCTTAACTACTTTTCTTACACGTCTTAGCTACCTTTCTTTCATTCTTTTATTTACATGTTATCCATTATTACTCTTTTCTCTACTATAATAAAGTGAAATATACAATACAGTACAAAATATTAAGTGCTAGAAAACTACCAATATAATGTTAAATATACCTTCAATTATAAACAAAACTATAAGGCAAACACGCCGTCTAGATCGCCACCGTGCGGCAGGGTTCCCAGAATACTGGCGGCGTTACCCCTTTGTATTAAGAGGCTTAATTTCTGGGCAAAGTACGCGCCAGCTCTGAGATCCCCCGAAGCGAGGACCAGTCTCGTCGAAATATTTTTACAAAATTTTTTGGTGTCGGACGACCACGGGCCTAAAGTTTCCACAGCCAGCGCTACAAATTCATAGTGCGCGCTGAGCTGTGAAATTAATATATGATTATATTACATTTTTATATATTACAATTGTAACATTATACATTACATACCGATTTAGATGGAGCAATTGCACTAATTACACATCTGTTAGTTTTAGTCTTTAAACATTATACTGTTATTTTCGTTATTGCATGTTTTTACAATTTTTTCTGCATATTGTAAAAACTTTGCCCTGTCATCGTCATCCTCAATAATATCATTGTAGTGGTCTTTAACGATAGTTTGTTGTATGTTCTGTTCTAGATCGAATCTTTGGCTTAAGAACCTCGGACATTTATCAAGTAGGTGTGTTATACTTTTGTTAGGTAACAAGATATTTCGATGTCAATAAGTATGATTATATATGTTTAGAAGTCGCTAATTTAAAGAGTATCATAGTTGATTCACTTATTTTTGTAATAAATAGTTGTTGATTTGACGTATTTTATATTTGATTGTATAATATATGTAAAATAGAATTATGATTATTTCAATTAAAGAATCGGTGTGTTAATGTTTAAATAGCAAACTTATGTAATTCTGATATTTAATTTTTAATGTTTAAGTATCCGTTTCCGTTTTACCTCGTTTTTGCGCTTTCGTCGGAACGAAAGCGCTGTAGTGAAGGGACTCGCTGATTCGACATTCGTTGGAAGACCGTCGAAGAGACGAAACGCTATTTAGAAACGCATATGGTGTAAAACTGTGTTATTAATGTGAAAAATACATGTAAATTAATAAATATTGTAAAAAAGGTGTTTTGGATGTTTGAATTTTTGGCTTTCGCCAACACTTTGAATACTGCTATTGTCACAGCAACAATGTATGTAAGTGTGTTTGTTACCTCTTCATGCTATTACGGATAAACCGAATTGAATGAAATTTGGAAAGAAGATAGCCTATATGCTAGATTAACAGATAGGATAGGCTTTTATCCCGGAAAGTCGAATATTTCCCAAGGGAGCAACTATAAACCTAATTTTAAGCAGGTAAAACCGCCCTGTGCAGCTAGTATCTAATCATCATCAGGCTATCTCGTTCCCACAGCTGGGACACGGGCCTTCTCTCATAGAGAGAGTATAGGCCATAATCCACTACGGTGGCCTAGTGTGGGTTGGTGAATGTCTCATGCCCTTAAATTTTTGTGATAAATATGCCGGTTACCTCACGATGTTTTCCTTCACCGTTTTTTAGAGCAAGTATTAACTTAAGAAAGTCAGTAGTGCGGGGTCAGTGGGATTTGAACTCGGGTACATCGGATTGAAAGACACACGTTCTCCTACTGAGCCACACTCGCTCACAGCCACACTCGTTCACGCTAGTATCTTATTTTTTTTTCTAATAATTTACTTTCATCCGGTCACTAGGTTGAATGTAAAAATCGTCCGGAAGAGGTTACACCAACACAACTGTTGAAGACCATTAAGAGACGTGGGCGCTTTTGATCCTTTACAAAATGATTTGTTTATGAACCGATGCTCGGGCTTCAGTAAAAAAACCTTTTTGCGAACGCTTGTGACAACTCAAGGGTATTAATTAAGGTATTTTGGCTCAGTTACTTTCCGTTTGAATCGGATATTTTTCCCTTGGATCGGTGTTTTGTGGGTTCGGTTTGGAACGAAGCTTGTTATTATTGGAATTAAGTGACGCTTACACTCTCGTTCCAGCGTTCGGCGAGTCGACACCTGATGATGCCTCGTGCAGACGGTGAAACACGTGTCGTACAAAGAGTTTTGTTGTTAGGAACTAACAACAACCTACATAATATTCAGCGGGATTACACTATATATTTTCAATTCGTTTCAGTTTTAAAAATAGAGTTCTCACACCACTTGCTTCACTCCCTCTTTCCTTCCTTTCCTCGTAGGTACTTGTAATATGTGAAATTTCCCGCCTTTGTCGGTCTTTCCTTTGAGCGACAACATAGAGTCATTTAAAAGAGGTATTAATAAACTCCTTAAGGGTCGATGACGCATTATCAACGTCTTTGGTGTCGCAGATGTCTATAGACGACAATGACCCCTTACCATCAGGCAGGCCGTACGCTTGTTTGCCGATGTTTTTTTTACATTATTTAGTGTTGGACATTATTAAGCCCAACGTATCTAGCTAGCGATCCAGCGAGGGCATGCCGCCAGTTTGATGGGCACTTTTAGTATTATAGTATTTCACTGTGTTGTATTTATTATTTTCGTTTTGTCTTTATCTTAGTATGCTCAGTGTAATGTAAAGTCCTGAATACATGTATTTTCTTTCTTTCTTTCTTAATAGTTCTCATGATTAGAACGACCATCGCAAATAACAAGTTAATAAAAAAAAAAAACATCAACCATCTACCATCAGTATTGCGTCGTATTCAGGTATGTTTAATATAAATAATTTTAATCCTAATAATCTTACTATCCATGCGACATTTTGTGAGGATGGATGAATGGATGGATGTTTGTTACTCAAACACGCAAAAACTACTGAACGAATTTTGATAAGTTTTAGTATGAAATTTCTTTATGCCTGGAAAAGGACGTAGGCTACTTTTGATCCCGGGAAACCGCAGGTGAAACCGCGGGGCCCAGCTAGTAGTCTATAATCCAGCTCTAGTCCGGCGCGGGTTCAAATATAAATTAACCAAAACCATACTTAATTAATTAACTATCAAACACAACTACTCAAACTACTAACCTAATTAAGCTCCATGTATAATTAATTAAATTTGAAACTAACGTCTAACAACTTCACTGTTCCCAAAATTCACTTACAATGTCTGTGTGAGTTGAATCATCACTTAGCTAAGTTAGATTCAAGTTGTCTCTTACTAGACAGTTACCTACGTAAGTTTGTGTCTTAAATTAAGTTGTGCCAAATAAGCCTAGCTAGTAGATAGTCTTGTCTATTAAAGTGCCTAACAAGACAGGCCTGTTTATTAGACGGTGTTTATAACTAGACAGGTAAGTATGACCACGGTCCATGTCCAAAAAAAGATTTTGATAATGGTGTGCAATAAATTTATCGGTGTTAATGTATTCAATCTTGTCGTCACAGACGCACTTATGAACGTCAATTATTACAATGACTTTATCACCGTATCGGAAAAGAACCACTACTTAGAAGATACGGCAAGACCTGAGGGGCATTTTTTTTAGAACTTTTGTTACAATATTTTATGTTTGTTTTTGACAATATTATGTTTCTTATGTGCCAGTTGGCTACTTAGCAGAAGCGGAATGTTCCATGCATCTTTGTATTCTATGCAATTAAACTGTATAGTACCTTTTATTTAGCTTTTACGCAATTTTATTGTAAAAACGTACATGTAAATTTGTAGAATATTTTTTCTGAAGCTTCTCTGTCTTGTGTGTTGATTCATACCGTTCGGCATGGAAAGAATTGGAAACTTTTATAGAACTGATAGAGCTGTAAATTTAGAGCTTTAGAAGAAATTCAAACATGAGTCAATGGAGTTTATCGCTACGTTGCCGCTCATAATAGTAGATATAATTCTAACATAACCTAGCGAAGCCGTAACAAAATAGAATTTGTACATTGTTGAATTTATTCTTAGTCCGTCATATGAAGCAGATAAACAAGATTAAAAAAAAATTTGTTTGTATAAACAATTATTAACATATATTCGCCGCAAAACTATAATGGTACTGGGTTGATTACGTCTGTCGCATGCCGGAAGAGCTGTAGGCCAAAATCACCACTAGGTACGTGGCGTCCCAATATAGCGAGACGGCGTCACGGCAGACCGCGCAGGAGATGGCGGGACGAACTCGACGCCTTCAGCGACTATTGGTCTACAAAAGCGCAAGATCGTGAAGCCAAGATGGTATACGGAGAGGCCTTTGTCCAAAACTGGGACGATACAGACCAGTAACAAATATATTCAGTGAAAAAATAACTAACAACAAAAAAATAAATAATGATCAGATCGAAAATAATTACTCAATAATTTTGAACCACATTTTCTATAAGTTATTGTAAATTAATTATTAGTAACCCATATATGTAAATTCTGAATCTTTACTTTTGTAATAATGTCTTCTTTGTGCTGATTAAGCCTAAAGAACATGCTTCTTAGTTAGATAGTTATAAGACTGTTTAAAATTGCGAATCCAACGTTTGCCCCAAATAGATCTTGAATATTTAATCTTAACTAGATGCCGAATAGACTGTCTGCGGCTTGAGTGAAAACAATTCTCCAGAAAATAAGGTCGACTCTAGTGGCTTGGTTTTACTTTAAAAAATAGTTGGGGATGTTCTGCGCCAAATTGAACCGCTCTAGCAGAACATTTGGTTATTTCATTTAGAATTTTTATTTATTTAGGACGTCCTCGAATTAGGTTTTGGTCATAAATGCTGTGCAGTCATCATCTGTGATGCGTAACTATTGAATTTGAGCTTATAAGTTCGGTTAGTTCCGTTTTGCTGTAACGAGGAACTGCGGACTATGGTTCCACAACACCAAGACACGAAACAGAAGTGTTTCTGTTATAGTACAGTAGGACGGTTCCTATGGCCGCAAATTACGCGCGGTACGAATTGGGTTAAACGAAATCGCCGCGTTTAGTCTCAGGCGTACAGCAGACGTAGTGTTATAGGAATTTATATCAAGGAAACCAAAATCTGTTTTGAGTCTTGAGTGGATTGCGGTCACAACGGGCCAGTTTACCAAGAGCTGTCTTGAATTCATCACTCAAACTTATCATCTTGACAGTTTCGTAACTCTGTCTCAAACTTAAGACGTCCCTAAATTTTGCGTCAAAACCTAGAATAGATAACAAGAGAGCTAGACTTTTAAAGAAATTAAAAAGTTTGAAATAAAGTTTGTTTGTAAAAATAGGTAAAAAAATTCGGTAACATTTTATTTTTTGATTTGCTTTCAGGTGAACGACCTGCTTGTCTTATTATTCAGTTAGATTAAAAATGCCCTCGGATCAGGAGCTGCTATGAAATTAGGCATACAAGGTGACTACAATTGGTTCCAATTTTGGCCGTGGTCATGAAATATCATGGTCGCTCTTTATATCTTTGCGTCCACCATAACTTTGACGTAAACGCACACGACCATGATACATAAAGTAACAATAAAAACAACATAAAACCCGACCCATGCCCATCCTGCTTGGTTACTCAGTATGACAGATCTTTTGTAGTTCGGAAGCTATTGCACAGGTTGGATACTATTTGAAGACATTTTTTTTCTTGATATATGTTTCGCCACTATTTTGCCTAATATCTATTTAGTTTTCTTTGCTAACATTAAGCGTTGATGTGACCAAAGTTGCCGCACACACATCTAGAAGAAGACGGCAGTTGAGTGAAGGACTGCTCAGACCCGTCTCTCTGATAGAAAAAATGTGATTGATCAAGCAGATATTTCGATGGCCAAGTTGGTAAGGCGTCGGGATGTTATCTCGAATACGCATAATCAAATCCTGCCCGAGAAATTTTATTATATTTATTTTTTCTAAGTATTTGAATTCCTTAAACTTTTGCTATTTTATTTGAAAATGGTATTTATATTCATCTATTTTACATTTTATTTATAAACAAGTGAAAATAATATCAAAGTCAGTGAAATAAGACATGAGGAAACGAAGCATTTCACAAAAACAATCTCAATATTCGTCTGCCGTTTCTCATGAAACGAGTTTTCCTCCTACAGTCGCAAAACGGACATCATTCGTGATCAAAGTAGTCACGACCTCTCGTCCTTCCGTCACTAAGACCTGAATAATACATAAGGGCACAAGACACAATAATTAACGAGCACAATGAACAAAGGTCGGGGATTACTGTACACGTCTCGCTTGGTTCCCTTTTGGATAAGCTTAGTAATACTGGTAACACGAGTAGTGTTAACTAATAGTACATTTAGTGATAAAGCTGCTGAACATGATTTGGGATTGTTTGTGTCAAAGCCAAAGCAGGCCTAGCGCACTCCGCACTGTAAGTACGAAGCTACAAGTACATAGCCGGACACCGACGGCGGGTCGCGTGTCGTTGCACGTGCCGCGTCAGAAGAGATAAGAGCTATGCGATAGAAAGAGAGGCGCTCTATAGATTAATATGACTGGTAGGTATGCAGCGCTACGCGAGCTGAATTGAATTTTATTGCGTCATAGCAAGTGTCGCTATTTGTTTAAATTTCTTTGCGGAGTGATGCTTTTGTCCCTTAGTATTCTGTGGTCAAAGTAAAATATCATTATCGCAATGCAGTGCTTTTTATGGCATTAAATTTTCTGGGTGGCACTGCAATTTTCAGGGCGACAACAAGATTTTTTTTTTTTAATATTTTTTTATGACAAGCTTTTAACAAATTCGTAATCGGAACCGAGAGCAGATCAAAATGAACCCAAACACTAGTATTTTACGATCATCCGTCAAGGAGTTCCATTGCCCACCTTCCGTTTCCATTATCAGATCAGCTGGCTGTCATCATGATATTGTATTGTCATCGGACTTTGACAAGTATGCAAAATTTCAACTCCCTAAGATAAGAGGAAGTGGTTCTGATTCAACTTGCAATATTTGACTCAAACAAATAAATAATAATAAATATTGCAAGTTAAATCAAAACATCTCGCAGACTAACTACAAAATGTATGTCAAAGCTCGTTCTCTGGTTTCTCTAGCAGCTGACGTATCAGATTGCCTTTGATCCCGCGCGTGGATCAGACTCCCTACTGATACGATGAAAGGTGATACGCGTAGTAGGATTACACGGGACCTCTTAGCATGTTTCATTTGCGATTTATAATACAGCTTGTAAACTTAATGGGCTGTTGAATTGAAACATTAATATTTGACATCTTTTATATCAATTTACACAGCTATTGCGTTTAATAGGTGGTCTTTCGTATGCCGGAGGCTGTCTGGGTTGGCACCACCACTTTGCCAGTAATACTCCCGCCTAACAGTAGTGCGCAAGCATTACTGTGTTCAGATTTGAAAGGCATTGTAGCCAGCAAAATTACTGGGTTTATGACACAACATATCAAATGTCTCAGGGTGACGAGCGCAACGCAGTGCTACGGCAGTGCTTTTCATGGTATTAAACGTTCTGGGTGCACTGCAAATTGTTATGTAATGGCGTGGCGCTTTTCATCAGGCGAATAACTTGCTCGTTTTTACTCAATTCCATAAAAATAGATTCTTCTTATTCTTATTGTTATATACTTCAAATTAGCTGTACAAACATTTGGCGAAACTATTTTGTTACCTATTATAAATAATAAAAAATCTTCTCAAATATATAATCGCTTTAGAAAGTGGATTAATATTGCGATTGAAAGTCCGCAGTTACAAGATAAGCATAAAAAACAGTTGGACTGCGGTCGGCGAGCGATTGGAATACAAAATACAATAACCGCAGTCGCGCCGGTGGCGGTGGTGCTTTAACTTTTCACGAGAACTCGACATTTCCCGGTGAGAGTAACGGGAAATATTGTTAAATCAAACAGTGATCACCGCATAGTACCGGATGTGGTTTAAATGATTGACACACCTATACATAGTTCAGTTTTCCAGACCACATCCTGATGTGTCAAACTTAATAATTCCGGATCACTCTCCAATTCCCGGTGGTTGAGAATATTGCATTACTGTGTTCCGGCACAGAATACTAAGGGACAGAAACATCACTCCGCAAGGAAATTTAAACAAATAGCGACTCTTGCTACGACGCAATAAAATTCAATTCAGCTCGCGTAGCGCTGCATACCTACCAGTCATATTAACTTACAGAGCGCCTCTCTTTCTATCGCTTAGCTCTTATATATTACATCTTATATGCTTTTTATGGTATAAAATTTCAGGGTGGCACTGCAATTGTTATAGGCAGGCGTGGCGCTTCAGGTGAAAGACTTGCTCGTCTCATTACTCAGTTATATAAAAAATAAATTATAAAGCAGTGACTTAAACAAAACGTTTGTACATTTTATGGATGGATGGATGTTTGTTACTTAATCACACAAAAACCAGTTAACTGATTTTCATAAAATTTTCGTATGTAGGTGACCTGAGGTCCTGGAAAAGGACAGGCTACTTTATACCGGAAAACCGCAGGTGAAACCGCAGGGAACAGCTAGATTATTATACAGGTTAGTCGAGCTTTCATGACCGCTCGATATTTGCCGGTGCAAATTCAACGGGAAACTCAGTTAAACCAGAGTTGGTTGGGGTGAAAACAGCTTTACTGTTTGCGACAAACACTGGCCTTTGTAAGTAGGGTGACCTTTTACCAATCAAAAGTCAAAAGATATTTAATAAATAGGCACAGAAATGCACTTTTCTAGTCAAGTCCAGGTATTTTTTATTAACTTGCCATGTTTATTAAAAGCATATTATTAACTTGCCATGTTTATAACAAGCTTTTTATTAACTTGCCATGTTTATTACAAGCTTTTTATTAACTTGCCATTTTTATTACAAGCTTTTTATTAACTTGTTTGTTTATTACAAGCTTTTTATTAACTTGTTATGTTCATTACAAGCTTTTTATTAACTTGCCATGTTTATTTGGGTCAAATATTGCAAGTTAAATCATAACCACTTCCTCTTATCATACAGAGTTGAAATTTTGCAACCTTGTCAAAGTCCAATGACAATGCAATATTATGGTGACAGCCAGCTGATCTGACAATGGAGAAGGAAAGTGGGCAATGGATTTCCTTGACGGATAATCGTAAACTACTAGTGTTTGGGCTCGTTTTAATCTGCTCGCGGTTCCATTACTCATTTGTTAAGCTTGTCCTGAAAAATATATATTACAACAAAAATCTTGTTTAAACTGTCAATTTACGTTTCTCACTTGTAAACAAATCTGTCCGGAAAAAGAAAACATATGGCTACCCTACACAGTTTAAATATACACCTCTAAAATCAATAGATACTAGCACATGTATGTATATTGTATGTATGTAGGTACGTGCGCGTAGGTCGTCAGTTAATTGGTAGTGTACCCTTTGACGTGTTTGAACACTCCAGTCCAGCAGATTGGACGCAATTTGGGCAGCTTCGAAGAACGGTGCAGGTTTTGTAGGACCGCGCAGAATTTTGCAACGACTTGAGACGAGCTGGTCGTTTGCGTGACGTTAGGCAATACGCCAGCCCCTAACGATAACAGCACCACCCAGAACTTTGTTTTGCAAAATCTCTGCGCTCGTCACCCTGAAACAATTAGCTGTTGGGTCTCATAATGCCGAGTAGTTACGCTGGCTACAATGCCCTTCAAACCGGAACACAGTATTGCTTGCGCACTACTGCTTGGTGGCCGAATAACTGGCAAAGCAATGGTACCCACCCAGACTGCCTCTCGCACACGATCAATCTTTTCCACTTACCTCAGCCTTTCTTCAGCTACGACCTGCTATAAACGCCTCACCTGTAAAGATAACTCGTGATTAGCACTCGTAAAATAGATTTTATTATTTAGCACTATGTACTAAAGTTTAAGGGCCACCCATGTATTGTATCTGGACCCCTTTTATGTTACGATCATTGTAGTTTGGATTATACGGCCTTTATAATAATGGGTTTAAAATTAAATCTCCTGTTTAGATACGCAAATCTATTGTAATAAATGTTGTATTGTTTTGTTTTATGATTTTGTATTTCGAAAAGGAATATTACTGAAAATATTCGGCAATAAACAAAGATGGGGGATGGATGGAATCAACATTTAATAAGCAGACTAAAGCGAGTGTGGCTTAGTGGAAGCATGTGCGACTTTCGATCCGACGCACCCGAATTTGAGTCCCGCTGGCCTCGCCCTACTGACTTTCTTAAGGTATGTGCGGATTTAACACTCGCTCTGAAAACGATGAAGGAAATCATTGTGAGGAAACCGACATGAACTTATCAAAAACGTCAAGTAGAGCCATTAAAACAACGCGTGTAAATTGAGAAAGCAAATATTAACGTATATTCATTAAGTTTATGAAGGTTATTTCTAAAACTACAAAAAGAGGGTTACAAAAGATGTTTGTTCAAGCTCAGCTAATTATACCTAGGTATTTATGATATTCTGAGAACAATACAGAAGTTTCACAAAACGTGTTGAGAAATTACATTAATTTTAATAGAGAGCGTTGTTATAATTGAGGTATGAAGTTTTTAATTTTTAAATCATGAAATTATAAGTAGTCAACCTAAAAGTTACATTCGTACATACTATAAGGAGGTCAGCGCAATGGCAGACAACGCATATACGCAATAGGAATGGCAACCAGACGCAAGGCTATGCGACATCCATATATGGTAGAGACAAAGAGAGTAATCGTAGAAAAAAATCCTGTACGAACAAAGCGTTTTGGTGCCACGTTCATCTTACGAACAGCCAAGGAGTGGAACGCATTGCCAACGTCTGTGTTTCCTGACAACTACAACCTGGGGGTCTTCTTATCGAGAGTGAATAGGTATCTTCTAGGTAAGCGTGTTACATCTTAGACCACATCATCGCTTAACATCAGGTGAGATAGTGGTCAAACGCAAGCCTATAAACAGAAAAAAAGTCAACGGAGTTTTTGAAACTGTCATTGCAACGGAGGTGCTAAGGAGGGGCGCGGGTGACGCGGCAAGCACGCAGCTCGCTCAGGTGACACGGCGGCCATGACACTTGACGTAGACCGACGAGAGCGCACGTGCCATTGACTCCAAATTGTTATTTATTACATTCGTTAAACTAATATTGTCTCATTTCTGAACACCTCTAACATATACATATACATATATTGCAAGTTAAATAAAAGTACCTCTTTCACGAGCATACTAAATACCATATACGTGATAACGAACGTAGTCACGTCAGCAGATGCATGTTCAACGAACATAACGACTCAATGGAATATTTTCCAATAATATGCACACGACCTCTCACCTATATCGTTGTGTTATTACTGCAATGTTAAACACTTTTTTTATGGAACGGTGTGACGAAACGAGCAAGTCTTTCGCTGATGGTAAGCGCCACGCCTGACCATAACAATAGGGGATCGGACAACTTTTTAGAAAGTGTTTTAAATTAACTACAATGAATATATATAGCCATGAAAAATACTATTTTAGATAAATAACGCTCTTAAAGTACCTAAAACTATGTTTAAATATTATGTTTCAAATATTGCCGAGCAAAAGGTCACCTCAAAACTTGTGATGTCATATGTAGGTAGAAAACGAGAAACTCTTCGAAATAAAAACTTGCAAAGAGTTTTTAATACGATTTGTGAAGTTTGGGGACTATATTGTAGTAATGGAACGAAAAAATTAGCAAAAATACATTTTATGAAAAGCAAAAACGTAAAATAAATACAAGCTTGACTCACGGCATTTGCCTACAAGTGACGTCATCCGCTGTGATTGTTGTTTCGTTTGAGATGAAGATCAGATTAAAAATGTCAGAATTATTTATTGATTTAAAAATATAAATCATTATTATTTCACAAAAATATTGATTGACTGATCTTTCTGGTTCGACGAACATTCGTTCTAACTACATTTTAGATTTTTTCTCGATTACTGTCCGATCCCCTATTGCAGTGCCACCCAAAACTTTAAATACCATAAAAAGCACTGCGTAGGACTGGCGCTCATCACCCCGAGACTTCAGATATAAAATTTCATAACGAGTATTGTATAATTATTGTCAAGATTATAATGAATTTACAGATGTAAACACTATACACTTTTGAATTGGAAAATTCCTGTGATGATAGTTGTAATTTGAATTTGAATCACTACAGTCACTACATAGTATAAAACAAAGTCGCTTTCTCTGTCCCTATATCCCTATGTATGCTCAAATCTTTAAAACTACGCAACGGATTTTGATGCGGTTTTTTTTAATAGATAGAGTGATTGAAGAGGAAGGTTTATATGTATAATAACCGTGCAAAGCCGGGGTGGGTCGCTAGTAAATAAATACATAAAATAAAATAATTATACCCAATAATTTAGCTGGCTACAATGCCCTTCAAAACGGAACACAGTAGGTAATGCTTGCGCACTACTTCTTGGCGGTAGAATAACTGGCAAAGCTGTGGTCTCTCGGACGGCCTCCCGCATACGAGAGTCCTACCACGAGTTAAACTACTGTCTCTAAGTTAATATATTATATAAGTACATAACTATAATGTAATCATGATATCAAAATTACTAGCTTAAAGCAACATAATTACTAAATGATTACCTCAATATTGTTGGCATTCAGCGGCTGTGTCTAATATGCAAATGGATAGTCAATATTTGAGCCAATTACGTTGAAATTCGATATTTTACGGTCGTTTATTTTGTAGGTACGAAGTAATTACCTACACAGAATATTAACTACAATATGGTACAGTTCTGTTGGTAAAAGAAAATGTATTTACTTCTATTTTTAACACCGACGCAAAAAGGACGGGTGTTATATGTTTAACCACTATGTGTCAGTGGCACCGTAGCTCTTAATGGGTGAACCGATTCGGATGCGGTGTTTTTTATTTGAAAGCAGGCTTTCTAGCGGTGGTTGTTATTCAGGTTTTATTAAAATCCGGCTAACCGGATTTTGATAAAACCTGATTAACAAAAAACCTATAAAAGTAATAAGCGTTTAGACGTTTTTTACTTTTATAGGATTTTTGTGTCGGGGGTTTCATTAAATTTAAGTTTACGCCAGACGTATCTTCACAACTATTTAACTAAAATTTTTGTAAACTTAAAATTTTAGGAGTATGAAGCTCTCTAAAGTACATGTACTGGTGGTGGGTTTCTCGTATGCGAGAGGCCGTCTGGGTGGGTACCACCGCTTTGCCAGTTATTCAACCGCCAAGCAGTAGTGCGCAAGCATTACTGTGTTCCGGTTTGAAGGGCATTGTAGCCAGCGAAATTACTGGGCATTATGAGACTCAACAGCTAATTGTCTCAGGGTGACGAGCGCAGTGTAGTGCCGCGCAGCATTTTGCAAAACAAAGTTCTTGGTGGTGCTGTTATTGTTATGGGCTGGCGTATTGCTTACCATCAGGCAAACGACCAGCTCGTCTCGTCATTCAGTTACATAAAACAAAAAAATGATTTTTATGTCGCAATTTTTCTGGAATACCCACCGATACGTCTAGTAGAATTCACGATAAAAGTATTAGGACCTTCCATTACATAACAGTGTGCATAGTAAACTGTTTCTCTGCATATAACATGTACTAACCATAGTTAAACTTAGTATCATAAGTACCTTTGAATGAGTTCATTGCTAAATAAAGATTTTTATTTTATTTTATTTATTTTATTACAGAATTGCTGAGTAGTTCTCGACACAGTTAGTTAACTTACTTACATTAATTTGTATTTACAATTTAATTTTTAATTTCTTATCTTATTAAATAAACACATTGAGTAGTTTCCGTTACATACCGATAACAATCAGCTCGTGTGAACTACGTGCTCCGTTACGGCAATCAAATTTACGAACGTAAACGTAGTTCCAAAATTCATTACAGCTACACGCATATTTTCGTCGTTCCCTAGAGAGAAACTGTTTGATATTCATTAAAAACTGAACGCCTGGTGGTCGGAAAGGTAGACTTCACTGCTACCACTATCAACTACTTGTGTTTTGTAGTAAATTTTAAATATGGATGAACAATATGTTGTCAATTCATAATATTGTCGTTGTTAATCTACTTTTAGGTGTATGTTTAATTGTTAAATCATTGTATTGACTCAACTGCTACTGATCACGTGGTTTGGCCCGAACTACCAATCAGAGGCGTCGAAGGTGGGGACTACTTTTGTAAAAGTAATGACGGGTAGTCGAGCCAAGCCACAGCGACAGTATTATTCCGACCATCATTGAGAAAGGTTCTCTAAACTGTATTCAGTATTTTAAGTGTGATCAAAGTGAAATATACATCCCGAAATGGATCGAGTGAGTACTAAGTTTTATTTCCAAGCAAACTTAAATCGTCCGTCCTTAAATATAATTTCACCGTTAGTCGTATTCTAAATAGCACGAACTCTAAAAATGAGCAGAATTTTAGTCAAAGGACAGAATACGACAACATTTCAGAAGTGGGATTGATCAAACAGCGCACAGAAAACAAGAAACACGTTCAATTAGTTTCCTTAGAATATTGTTTTTTTTTCCTTTTCTGTTCACCTTGCTAGTTTCTTGTTGCTTATACAGTAAAAGTTAATTTCTATAAATGTTGTGTACTTACTCAAAAAGATAAATATATATAGAAAATGAATTTGGAATATTATAGTACCTAGTGTGCTAGTATACACCGAGCCTAACACTATATTATACTAATAATACCGTGTAAATGATGTAATTCTAGTGCTGCTATACAAAGCTGTATAGGTAATCTGTATACTTTGAAATCTTGGAAATAGGGGAATGGCATTTTACCTTTTTCTTAGGTAATCAAACTCAATCTGTATTTATTAATTGTTAATAAATTTATATCAAAACAAATACTTCGCGTGAGATATTATCATTTCAGGACGAATCAATGGAGAGTCCACGAAGTCTACGAGAGCTTGTGGCGCCTGACCCGTTAGGACGGGCACTGCCGGAGCATCGAAACGTCCACCGGCGCTCCCGCAGCAGCGCTAAGGCGTAGGCGGCCAGGGCATCCGCCGCGTCGGTGGCCAGGTCGTCTGCCGCGTCGGCGGCCAGGGCGTCCGCCGCGTCGGCGGCCAGGGCTTCCGCCGCGTCGGCGGCCAGGGCGTCCGCCGCGTCGGCGGCCAGGGCGTCCGCCGCGTCGGCGGCCAGGGCGTCCGCCGCGTCGGCGGCCAGGGCGGCCGCCGCGTCGACGGCCAGGACGACCGCCGTGCTGATGGCCAGGACGACCGCCGCATCGGTGGCCAGGACGACCGCCGTGACGATGGCCAGGACACCGCCGCGTCGGCGGCCAGGACACCTCCGCGTCGGCGGCCAGATCGTCCGCCGCGTCGGCGGCCAGGACGTCCGCTGCATCGGCGGCCAGGAAACCGCCGTGCAGACGGCCAGGACACCGCCGCATCGGCGGCGAGGACGAACGCTGCGTCGGCGGCCAGGACGACCACCGTGTCGACGGCCAGGACGACCGCCGCATCGGCGGCCAGGATGACCACCGTGTCGACGGCCAGGACGACCGCCGTATCGGTGGCCAGGACGACCGCCGTGCCGACGGCCAGGACACCGCCGCATCGGCGGGCAGGACAAACGCCGCGTCGGTGGCCAGGATGACCACCGGGTCGACGGCCAGGACGACCGCCGTGCCGACGGCCAGGACACCGCCGCATCGGCGGGCAGGACAAACGCCGCGTCGGCGGCCAGGATGACCACCGGGTCGACGGCCAGGACGACCGCCGCATCGATGGCCAGGACGACCGCCATGCCGACGGCCGGAGCGACCACCGCGCTGACAGCCCGAACGGCTGACACACTGGAAGCCGATGGCCGAGCTAACAGGAAAGCCGACCACCGCGATGGCAGCCAGGACAATAGCCGTACCAGCAGTCGCAGGAACCAGTATGTGAGTCGACAAAAATTATGTAGTCCTCTTTTACGCAGCTGTAACAATGATCTTTCTGGTAGCAAGTCTTCCAATCAGCCCTCTGATAGTAATCTATATCTTACCGTTCTTGTAGCTATTTTATATCTTCGTCGAATAACGGTTTCAATAGATAGCCATGCAAACGAGAACAGTTGATGACTGTGTGGATCCACAAATGACTGTGCAACCATTTATAGTTGGACAGAAGCAAACTATCCACTTCGCGTTACCGAAACTAAAGGGCGTGGCCCAGCGATAGTATGAAGGTCTACCGTCTGTATTGTTTTCATGGTTCGAGTGGCAGATTAAGCTTTTGGCTGCTTTTCCATCAGAGGAAAATTACTACCAGATGTTAAGCGACAGGTTAGCCAAAAGAGCTCGGTTTACCGATTCATTACAGGAATATGATAAACTAGCCATTATCAATAGATTTATTATCACTGGTAGGCGTGCAATTGAAGCATCACAATTTGACGACCCCAACGAACTACTGTCGTATTTACGATACGTAATGCTCGCAATGTCAACCTAGACTGCAGACCTAGGGGACAGATAACACCACGACAAACAATCCCGACAGTTAGGTCTTCTGTGGTTTAAGACATTTATTTTCTCAAAAACAGAATACAATTCACTTATATTTAGAAACACTGATTAACTTAAAAATAAAATTATTATACGAGTGGCGGAACGGCAGCATCCGAGACCAAGTAAACTACAATTAGGCTAACACATAGATTGACAGTAGGTAGAAAGTAGAGAAGTAAGGCAAGTATTACAATAACACATCTCGTTATCAAATAAAAACGAGCAAGTCTTTCGCATTATGGTAAGCGCAACGCTTGCTCATAACAATTGTAGTGCTACCCAGAACTTTTAGTACCATAAAAAGCAATGCGTAGCACTGCATAGCGCTCATCACTATAACCACGGAACACAATGATGCTTGCGCACTGCTACTTGGCGGTATAAAAACTGTCAAAGCGGTGGTACCGACCCAAACGGCAATAATACTTAGGTGACATTATCAATAACAAACAGGATAAACATTATTTTTATTTTGTGAAGGTAGATCTAATAAAGTTGTAAGGAACTAGTTCAAATGGATGACCATTGTTTTGCGACTGCCATATTAAGTGTCGAAACTTACTTGCTAATTCAGGTCTTGATAGCAATTGTTTTTATGATGTTAGATTAGAATTCCTACATAATCTTTTATTTGTCTTCTCGTTGTTCTAAGTGTATAAAGATGGTCATTTTACATCGCAGTGCACACAACCTATAAAAAAGTGTTCGTGGTGTGGTAAAGTTGGTCACGAAACTGAACAATGTTAAGCTAAAATCCAAACCAATGAGAAGACAATAATGCGTGTTGGTAGCAAAAGGCTCGCTCTCTCTTGGCTCGCCGTTAGTTCCGTCAAAAACTTTTTCTATCTGTTCAGAGTCCAATCAGAAATACTATAAAACTGCTATTGTTAATGGTCATTCAATATTGTCTTATATTGACTTGGTAGTGAGTGCTCGATGGTTAAATTTTGGAACTAACTACAAGATCAATGATCTCCCCGCTTTACGAGGTTTTGGCAATTTAATCTTGGATAGGACAGTCGTTCACCGAACAACCACATGTTTTCGTACAGAAAATCAGTTGCCGCCTGCAGATTCACAGTCGGTCATTTAGATACCTCTGCCAACAATACAATAAATATCTATAGTGGTGAAAATGTCGACGTTGTTGGTTTAACAGTAGTATGCGTTTACACAGATCCGTCGTACAATGGAGAAGTTTACGTTGAAGGTGGTGTCAGGTACAAAGGAGTTCGGTATTATGTTCCGTCGGGATTTTTTCCAGCTAGGCAAGGACGGAGAGGGATACATTGTCGCCAACAATACTTCGTCCATGTCTTTAACTCTTCCAAAATATCTTCTCATTGCCCGTAGTCATGTAGCGCAAGAAGAACGGATTTCGGCTATTATGAGTTGTAACTCCAGTACAATCCCACACTTCTCACCCCAGAATTAACACAATCGGATTGTGGTCTTGGTAATAACTTCACTCCCGAGCAAGAAATCAGCTTCTTTGGTTGTACAGTAGATTACTTAGGATTCCGGATGTCTTCCAAAAGTATTTGTCCGGGAACCCAAAAAAAAATAAAAAAATATGCTGTTAATCGTTTTCTAGTGCCACAAAATCTGCACCATGTGCGTCAGTTTCACGGCCTCGCTATCTTCTTTAAGAGACTTGTTCAAAATTTCTTTGCAATTGCTAAACCGCTAACATAGCTTTTGAAGAAATACTCTCAATAGATGTAGGGTACAGACCAGGAACAGGCATTTCGGCAACTTCAAAAGTCACTATGTCAAAGACCAAGATTAGCATTGTAAAATCCTCAGGCGTATACAGAGCTTCACACAGATGCGTGCAAGATTGGAGTAGCTGAAGGATGATCAGGGTGCCCTTCGACCAATTGTATATTTCAGTAGGCAGACTACACCGGAAGAACAGAATTATACATCATATGACTTGGAAACTCTAGCCGTGGTAGCGTCTCTGCAAAAATGTTGTGGTCACAGATTGTACTTTAGGTACAAAGCTACAAGTACATAGCCGGGCCCTGCCGGCAGAGTCATGCAAAAGTGTAGTGGGTTGCCGCGCGCCGCCCGGCCCGTGACGCACGCTTTCCACTGCTACTTATGCTACTTGTACTAAAACGCATTTAGCTCCCACTAATTATGAACTAACATGATTTTCGGGTGCCTGCCCCGGACTAGGTAGCTGTGGCCGTTTCTTGTCGCGCGTTAAAAGATCTATTTAGGTTTTTAGACAGTACCTATACAAGTGTACATAGTGTATGCCTAGTCATCTACTTAGTTTGAAAATTTAAATATGCACACTTGTAAAATAGCTGCAGCTAATACCTAATACTATTTGTATTATTAAGTCTTCTGAGCTAATACTGGGTAGGTATACTGTTTGAAAAGTTATTGTTCACAGAATGCGAATGATAGTAATAGACAGTAGAGAGATACATAACTTGAACTTAATACCTATTCAGATTGATAATTTATCACAACACAAGTGTCAACCCTAACATTACACGTGACGCGTCAGAAGAGATGGGTAAGACTGGTAGATATGCAGCACTACGCGAGCTGAACTGAACTTTATTGCGTCGTAACAAGAGTCGCTATTTGTTTAAGTTTCTTTGAGAAGTCATGCTTCTGTACCTTTGTATTCTGTGCTATAACTGACTCCGATTGGCTATAAACGGTTCAGAGTATTGATGATAAGATGCAAAGATCATAGGAATCCCTGAAGACCCGTCTACAACACGGATGATGTGATAGACATTAGAACCAATTTCAAAAATAATTAACTCTTTAGAATTACTACAAATGGGGACAGATGGGTTGTACCGAAAAGAGTCCGTTGGCAAGTTGTTAAACAAATCACGATGACATAGGTCACTTTGCCCTTGACAAGACTTTGGAAAGGATGAAGGCAACATTTTGGTTTGCAAAAATGCGCAAATATATATAAAAATAAAAAAAAAAACATAAGGACATATAGTTCGGCATTGGTAAATCTACCCTCTGGACTTGTCTGGAATTGGTATTATGGAATTTATTCTTACTCTCTAGACTTATGTCTGGTGTTGGTATAATGGAATTTATTCCTACTCTATTTTTGTCAATTAATGAATTACTTATATTTCAGCAATTAACTGTTTAATCATATTATTTTACAGGTGGCCATGAAATAATGCCATAATATTTATATATATACCCTCTGAACATGTAGTTCAGCGTTGGTATACCTATCTGCCCTCTAGACTTATGTCTGGCGTTGGAATAATGGAATTTATTCTTACTCTATTTTTGTCCATTAATGAAGTACTTATATTTCAGCAATTAACTATTTAATCATATCATTTTACAGGTGGCCATGAAATAATGCCATAATATTTATATATATATCTGAACATGTAGTTCGGCGTTGGTATACCTATCTGCCCTCTAGACTTGTGTCTGGCGTTGGTATGATGGAGTTTATTCTTGCCCTCTAGACTTGTGTCTGGCGTTAGTAAAATAATGGCCATGAAATAATGCCATAATATTTATATATGTACCCTCTGAACTTGCAGTTCGGCGTTGGTATACCTATCTGCCCTCTAGACTTGTGTCTGGCGTTGGTATGATGGAGTTTATTCTTGCCCTCTAGACTTGTGTCTGGCGTTGGTAAAACGGTGGCCATGAAATAATGCCACAATGTTTATATATGTACCCTCTGAACATGTAGTTCGGCGTTGGTATACCTATCTGCCCTCTAGACTTGTGTCTGGCGTTGGTAAAACGGTGGCCATGAAATAATGCCATAATATTTATATATGTACCCTCTGAACATGGTTCGGCGTTGGTATACCTATCTGCCCTCTAGACTTGTGTCTGGCGTTGGTATGAAGGAATCTATTGTTACCCTCTAGACTTGTCTGCCGTTGGTATAATGGAATTTATTAAATTAAATTGTTCATTGAATTTATAACGTCACTACAACAGTTACATTTAATTTACAATATATTAGTTAATTATTCTTAACCCCTATACTTGTCTGGCGTTGGTATTCATATGCGATTTATGTAACCCTTACCCTCTGGAAGTGTATCTAGCGTAGGTATAAGTACTTGGTGTGACAAAATTATTTCCTTAAGTCCATTAAAATATACTCTAAAAATCATGGTTGTTATAAAAAAAAATGAAATATGCTCAGCGATGTTGTTTATGTTATGGTAATACTTGAACTACTCGAAATGTAAATAGATACCAGTATGAGGTCATACTTCAATTTTCGGATGGCCGACTGTTGTCAATTCATAATATTGTCGTTGTTAATCTACTTTTAGGTGTATGTTTAATTGTTAAATCATTGTATTGACTCAACTGCTACTGATCACGTGGTTTGGCCCGAACTACCAATCAGAGGCGTCGAAGGTGGGGACTACTTTTGTAAAAGTAACGACGGGTAGTCGAGCCAAGCCACAGCGACAGTATTATTCCGACCATCATTGAGAAAGGTTCTCTAAACTGTATTCAGTATTGTAAGTGTGATCAAAGTGAAATATACATCCCGAAATGGATCGAGTGAGTACTAAGTTTTATTTCCAAGCAAACTTAAATCGTCCGTCCTTAAATATAATTTCACCGTTAGTCGTATTCTAAATAGCACGAACTCTAAAAATGAGCAGAATTTTAGTCAAAGGACAGAATACGACAACAAATAGAACGTTGTCACCATATTGTGACAAATACCTATATAAAATACGATTGTTACCTACACAGTTGAACAAAATTGACACTATGAGACAGTAATATTATAAGATTTTAAACTATCTAACGTATGGTCACTAACGTCAGAAACATGGTAAATATCCAGTTTCTTAACTTAATTGACCGTGATATTATTCTTATATAGTTTATAGTACATAAGCCACACGCACACATTTACATCACGCTATGCTGATCAGCCGTCACATTGGCTTGACATCGGCCCTCCGTCCACTCGCACAAACATAATGCCACCGCCATCGGTATTCTTCAGTTGTTGCCGTCCGCCTTTTTTTATTCGTTCAAGACATACTAATAACACTCTATACTCAAAACTTTACTTAGAGCTTTGGACATGCAGTACCTAGATGCGTTTTGATTTCTCAATTTATAAAAATTAAAGTATAGTTTTTTTTTTTGCTCAATAGATCTATCATATGTTTGGCCACTATCTCGCTTGATGTGAAGCGATGATGTGGCCTAAGATGGAGCACATAGATCTAGAGAGAGACGGCAGTTGAGCGGCTGCTCAGACCCGTCTCCCCGATGGTATAGTAGTATTAGTTAGTATTCAAATAAAAATAATAAGTAATTTCTCCATAAATTTAGAAAAAATCGGTCTGTCGAGCATTTTTGTTCCGATCCGTGCACCAAACAACGATGTACCATGTAAGATTGAAATGAAGTTTTATGCAAATCTGTTGCAATTCTTTATTTTTTTTATTGAGAATTGGCTTGCGTTTGACCACTGTCACCTGATGGTAAACGACGATGCGGTCGACGATCTAGCACGCTTGCCAAGATAGTACCTGTTCAATCATGACTTGAAGATTCCTTTTTCAGCGTTTGATAACGAAATCTACCGAGCCAGCAAATTCAGTCGTTAAAATACAACAAAATTTTCGTGTCGGCTCGCGCTTTGATGGAAAAACGGAAATATTCTGTAACAAGCGTTAACCCAAGGGGCTTTAGGTCCCTGAACATTCCCCATGTTTTGGGCTTGGCTAAAAAGGTTTGCTCTTAAACATATATAAATGAATGATCTTTTTATTGATAACTACACAATACAATAGTAACAGTTTAAGACAATCGAGAGTGTGGAACGTGTGAAATGTGTGTATGTAACTATGTTTGTTTGGGTGGAATCTTGCAAGCTAAATCAGAACCACTTCCTTTTGTCTTACGAAGCTGAAATTTTGCATACTTGTCAAAGTATGCAAAAGTCCAATGACAAGGCAATATTATGGTGACAGACAGCTGATCTGATGATGGAGACAGAAGTTGGGCAATGGAACTCCTTGACGGATAATCGTAAACATAGTCTACACATACTTCTAGTATAGTACAATTAGGTATTCTGTGGTTCTAGTGACGCCGTGAAAACGCTTTGTTGTTGACAGCCTCTGTGGTGTAGTGGTTCGGCAGGTTGGCTCAAATCTCATACACCACTGAGGTTGCGGGTTCAATTCCTGCGACGGGATAAATGTTTGTGCACAGGGAAAAAACCGCAAGCGTCTGGGTGTTGTGGGACCATGGTCCTCATAGTTCCTGGTTCTTTAGATACAGGGAATCCTAATTAGGAGTCAGGATCTATGTATGTGATCGTTGGGAGGTATTTATTTATTTGTAATGGATTAAGAAAAAAATTAAAGACCATAGTACTAACCTAAGTTAAAGTGCTTAGACAATGGCCTTTTAGCTCACGCAAGGGCGTAAGGGCAATGACTGACGGGACCATCTATTGTTTAACGTAAATCGTAGTAGCTCTGAGCGTGCATTGTTCATTTTTCCAATTTTTTTCTAGTGGTGTGTTAATACTTCTGTGCCGGAAAAAGGTAGCCGATATGAAAAAACTGTATTTTTAACAACTGTTGCTGATTTTTTTAGCACTGTCAACTGTTTGTGTTATCTTAAACCAAAATGGAAGCCTTTATTTTTATGCAATCTCCATACCACTATGGAGATTGCATAAAAATTTGTTAAGCATGTTTACATTTTGTATATCATCTTTGATAAATTTGATGTAAAATTTTTAACGGTCACTGTGTCGGAATAAATAGTATCATATGTCCTACCCGCGTGGTCAATGTGTCGGAATCAAAGTATCATATATCCCACTCGCGTGGTCAATGTGTCGGAATCAAAGTATCATATGTCCCACCCGCGTGGTCAATGTGTCGGAATCAAAGTATCATATGTCCCACTCGCGTGGTCAATGTGTCGGAATCAAAGTATCATATGTCCCTCTCGAGTGGTTAATGTGTCGGAATCAAAGTATCATATGTCCCACTCGCGTGGTCAATGTGTCGGAATCAAAGTATCATATGTCCCACTCGCGTGGTCAACGTGTCGGAATCAAAGTATCATATGTCCCACCCGCGTGGTCAATGTGTCGGAATCAAAGTATCATATGTCCCACCCGCGTGGTCAATTTGTTGGAATCAAAGTATTATTTTTTTTACCCTTAAATGATCTATGTTTGGCCACTATCTCGCCTGACGTGAACCATATTATTATGTCCTATTACAGGATCTAAAGTACCTACTTACAAAATCTCATTGGAATCTGTTCAGTAGCTTTTACGTGATTGAGTAACAAACACCCATCCTTACAAATTTTCGAGTTTATAGTATTCCATTGTACGTTATTACTGTAATTTACGGATCTATTATTAATGATAGTTTACGAGTGACACTCACGTTTATTTTTTATTTTATTTTATTTTATTTTTATTTTAAGTTAAGTTTAAGTTGTAGTAGTCCAACTATAGTTATATAACAAGACCACTGGATGTGGTCAATAGTCCAGTGGTCTTTTTCAAGGCTCGCGAACGCGTCGCGCCACGCTCTGATATAGGTACGTTATTTGTGAACAAACAATGATTATTACAATTGCGATTACATTTCGGTTGTTTCGCAATCGTGTTTGCTCGACTGCTAATTGAAGTTTTTTATACAGCATATTTATGGTATTCCTACTAGTATTATAAATGCGAAAGTGTGTGTGTATGTGTGTGTGTTTGTTTCCACATAACTCCGTATAGGTATAATGTCTGAACCGGTTTTGATGAAATTGGTATGTAGGTCCTGGAAAAAGACATCGAGAGAGCAACTATAAAAAACGGGCAAAACCGCATGGCGCAGCTAGTAGTTATATACTAATTCATAAATCACCTACTCTGTTTGTTTCACGTCAAAGTCAAAGTCTACACTCTGCCAAGTGTATTAGTTTTTTTGGGGTTTTTATGGAACTGAGTGATGAGACGAGCAAGTCATCCGCCTGATAGTAAGCGCCAAGCCTGTCCATAACAATTGCAATTGAACCTAGAACTTTTAAAACCATTACCACCAAAAGTATTGCTTAGCACTGCGTTGCGCTCATCGCCCAGAGATATCAGATATTAAGTCTAATATGCCCTATGTCTAATATGTGTAATTTGGCTGGCTACAATACCTTTCAAACCGGACACAATAATACACAGTATGCATCCGTTTTTATTAACCTGATAAAAACGAATAAGTGAACAAACTATATAATATCATAAAACACAATACGTAAATCAGTAGCTAAATACTAACCAATATGAAAGATAGGTGCAGCTTACAGCCTAATGCCTTAGCTTAGAGGCTAAACTGCAATATCGACCTACTTACGGTTGACTGCAGATAGTCTAAGCCAATAGCATTAGGGAGCTTCCTGCCGTCAGGTAACTGCATTTGAGACGTTGGTAGAGTCAGTTATTCCGAGGACGCTTGAAAGTGGTTGAGGCAACTAAGAGTGACCTTAGTCACAGAATAAATGCTTGAGAATTTGAAGCATCTTTTGAGTGTCGAATTTAAATTAATAATATTACTGCCCAACGATCACACACATAGATCCTGGGCCCTAACTAATTAACTGTATCTAGGGATCCAGGAACTACGAGGCCATCCTACAACGCCCAGACACCAAGCAAATACTTGCGCTTTTTTATTTGAAATAAGAATATGTACAAGGAATAAAAAAAAACTATAAGGCAAACACTCCGTGTATATCGCTATCGTGCGGCAGGGTTTCCAGAATACTGGCGGCGCCGGCGTTGCCCCTTTGTATTAAAAGGCCTATTTTTTGGGCAAAGTACGCGCCAGCGCTGAGATCACCCGAAGCGAGGACCAGTCTAGTCGAAATATTTTTACACTTTTTTTGTATTGGACGACCATATAAAATACCTAAGTAAAATTATATACTAATAGTAATAATTTAACGCATGTTCAATAGCTCGAACTCAGAAGTACATCATCATCATCAGCCTATACGAGCTCACTGCTGGACATAGGCCTCTTCCAATGCACGCCACTGAGCCCGATCCTCGGCTCTTCACACGTAGTTACTGCCAGCCACTTTACGCAGGTCGTCGCTCCATATGGCCGGAGGGTGTCCTACACTACGTTTGCCTAAACGTGGTCTCCACTCTAGAACTCGTTTACTCCATCGGTTATCGGTTCTTCGACATATGTGACTGGCCCATTGCCACTTCAGCTTAATTATCCGGTGCTATGTCGGTTACTTTGGGTCTCTGTCGGATCACCTCGTTGCGATTCGATCCTTCAGAGAAACCCCGAGCATAGCTCGTTCCATGGCTCGCTGAGCGCCTTTAAACTTATGAACCAGTCTCACAGTCAGTGTCCACGTTTCGGCTCTGTAAGTCATTACGGCACTGATTAAAGACTTTTGTCTTCAGGCATTGTGGAATGGGTGACAAGAAAACTTGATGAAGTTTTCCAAATGCTGCCCAGCCCAGCTGTATCCTCCTATCGGTATTAGAATAGAAGGGCACTTTTGTGTACCTCAAATTAATACATGTCTATGGGTACATTTTATCGAAGGTTAACAAAGACCAACAAATAACATAACAAGCACAGGAGACGCCCACGGCTATGAATAACAAAGTACATTTCATGCTTCAATAATTCAATTCCATTCACAATTTCGTATTCAGAACCGATCTAATAACATATTTGTGAAAATATATACAGAACATATTCATTCTTACCCAAAACCTTTCTACGTCGTAAAACTCCCTGACCGGTGCGGAATTTTTATTTTGCCGTACATTGGCAACACTTTGTGTAATGAAAAATGTTAGGCTGATGGTCCGATGCTTTCCCATCATCTATTACGTTGAGTACACCCCTGTAATTTAGTTTGGAGGAGTGCCGTTTTAATAATGTGCAGGGCTGTCATCTCGGTCATTATTTAATGCTGTGAGCTGACGCTGGGGCTCATGATAACAATATACAATTTAATAAAATTATCACTTAATTTATCAGCACATCACGTTCCCACTGCACGGTACTTCTTCTTATGGGACACGGGCCTTCTCTCATAGAGAGAGTATGGGCCAAAATCCACCATGCTGGCCCAGTGCGGGTTGATGGAAGTAAAAAAAGGCATGCCCTTGAATTTTTGTAATTAATTCGTGGACATGCCGGTTTACTCACGATTTCTTCCTTCGCCGTTTTTAGAGCGAGTGTTAAATCTGCTCATAACTTAAGAAAGCCAGTGGTGCGAGGCCAGCGGGATTCGAACTCGGGTGCGTCGAGTCGAAAGTCGGGAGCACGTGCAACTTTCGACTCGACTCGACTGAGCCACACTCGCTCTCCGGAAACTTTCAGGATAGCTCACAACTCGATGACAATGCATTCTAAATCCATTTATTATTTTTAAGACGCATAAAAACGTGGTATTTAGATATATTTTTTAATTTACTTTAAAGGTTTTTTCTAAATTTGATCCTTTTACTACGCATATATTGTTAAACGTTTGAGGAATATCCCTATGTTACTATATCAACCTATTGTGTCCCACTGCTGGACAAAGGTCTCCCCCATCTCCTTCCAAACATTAGAATATCCCTATGATCCCTTAATATTTCAACGCAGGCCGTACAGCCAAACACTATAATTTATAGTCGTGGTGACAACCCTGACGGCGGCATACATAGGTTCGTAGCTTGCACTTGACAGCGTCGCGTGGCGAGACGTGCTCATTAATTATAACTGTAGAGACTGTCCACTGAATTAATTGATCTGTGGCGTTCCACGATTCATGAAACGCTGATAGCGAAACAATGCGCGATTGTTATGAACTTTTGCGTTTACGTTTTTTTTTACTGACTGACGTGCTAGCTGGTCGTTCACCTGATGGTGAGCAATACACCTGCCCAGTACAGTAACAGCACCATCCAGAATTTTGTTTTGCAATGTCCTTTGCGGCACTGCACTCTCAGACAATTAGCTGTTAAGTATCATAATGCCTAGTAATTTTGCTGGCTACAATGCCCCTCAAACCGGAACACAGTATTGCTTGCGCACTACTGCTTGGCGGCAGAATAACTGGCAAAATTTATCGCTAGTGTCAGTATAATGTTTCATCAAAATAGGTATGTATATAAAATAGGTAAGTAAATAGTAACATATATTTTGTGTTGATATCAAGGATAGATGTCACGATTCATTCTTATTATATTGGATTTATAGTAAAAAAAACAAGGTCGATTGAATTTCTTTGATGTAAATGAATAAAAGGACTCATTTTACAATGAATTATTAATTAAAACAGTCCAAGGACACGAACTGTTCACTCGAAATCACCAGTTGTACTATTTCGTTTTTATTCCAAAATTTAAACTTGACCATTATTCATATAAACATATTTATTTAAACTTCCATTGTTCTAAAACAATATAAACGATATTGAAAACTCGATAACAAATAATTATTTGTGTATTCCCGCGAGGGACTTGATCATTTCCAAGTGATAGCTGAATTTATTGACAATACACCAACTTGAGCGTTTGAATAATAAATACCAAGTTAAACCTTATGATATCTTTGGAAATATACAAATAACGAACGACGTCTTTCATTAAAATGAATGTTGACAAAACTTCGTAGTTCTAAAGCAGGCTACACACTGCATTAACCTTGTTTCTAATTGATGATTAGTCAGGTGACGGGAGGTCACGTGCCTATAGTAATACTTAGTTTTCTTTGCCTATAGTGAAGCTCCATGCCTGTCTGTAACAATTGCAAGAACTGAAAAATATAGGTATATTTTATTTTTAGAGAAACACAAGAAAGAAGAATAAAACATTTTTTGAAAATAATCCATAATACGGTCTCAATAAGTTCATAGAAAGACGTCTTGGCGAATCCTCATTTTTAACCGATTTCAAAAAAGGAGGAGGTTCTCTGTTCGATTGTTTTTTTTTTGTGTTTGTTACCTCAGAACTCCGTCATTTATGAACCGATTTGAAAAATTCTTTTTGCGTCGGGTTCAGTATAGCTACGAAGTGGTCCCATATAAATTTCATCGATATGTGACCTTGGACTTCGAAGATACATTGAAGTCGGTTTTTGTTTTTTTCTAAAAATTAATTATTGTTCATGTTGTTTGATTAAAGCTTGACTACTATATCTATATTTTAATGTGATGTGACTTATTATTAGAATGTAAATTTCAATATTTTAATACAAATAATTCTAATCAAATTGACAATTATGTAATTCAGATTTATATTTTTTTATTCCATGTATATTAATAATGACATATGAAAATATTGTAATTAAGACTTGCCTAGAATAACAAACTTGGTAGTTATTCTTATTTTTATATAAGTACTGATAGAAATTCAATTGAAAGTATAGATAGATACTCTGTTTGTTAATTTTATTATTGTGTGCATTTTTATGCCAATCTCTTGGTGAATCATGCTGGACCAATGTTATATATAAGATAATTAATGACTTACCATGTTTTGTGCAAATAAACTATTTCATTTAATTTCATTTCTAGGTGAATAAATGATTCTATTCTATTCAAAATTAAAGCAGATAAGAAAATGATGCCTTCGATCCGTGCTATGAGGTTTGTGCCGCGTGATAAAAATGCAATTTCAACTTAATTGCAGATTTTTTATTATAAAATTGGGTGACGAGATCTATTTTAAAGATATGTGCTATGTTGCACTGCGCTGGTAACATTATATCATCATCATCAGCAGAAGCATCTTCAGTTTGTAGTTGTCCACTACTGGATGAAGGCTTCTTCTAATGAACGTTACGGAGCACTATTCTTTTTCATGCATAATATAAATATGTCTTTATTTCGACGTGAGACTCAACGTTAGTCCAATTTCTTGCCTTACGTTAATAACGAGCAAATCCGATCATCTTTTCTTGCCCACACGAGAGAGATAGCGCAATTGCGGTGAACACTGGTCGCACTCAGCAATGGCAAAGAATACTTACTAACTATTACTTACGTAAATGGTGACTAAGCACCAACCTGCACCAACCTGCACCAACTTGTTAAAGCTGATTCTGTGCGCTGGGTTTAGTCACCATTTGTTCTGGGTCAACCATTTATTCATATCTCCGCTGCGGCAGTTACAAATTATCTGTTATCGTTTGAATGATTAAAGAATTGTAATGAGTTAGACTTTTTTTAGGTTAAAAGAGCGAGTTTTAAGATTATAATGTCTGTGATTAAATTTTCTGGCCATTTAATTTGCATCTCATTAAGCGGGTTAAAGAATTTGTTAATATAATTTAATTTTGTTAATTTCAGTTTAAAATTAGATTTAAATTCTGTATTAAGCTTTTTTAATTGACTTCAAAAAAGGTGGAGGTTCTCTGTTCAATTGTAATTTTTTTTTATTTTTTTTTTTAATTATTTTTTATGTTTGTTACCTCAGAACTCCGTCATTTATAAACCGATTTGGAAAATTCTTTTTGCGTTGGGTTCCGTATAGCTACGAAGTGGTCCCATATGAATTTCATCGATATGTGATCTTGGACTTCGAAGATACATTGAAGTTTCGTTTTAATTTTTACTAAAAATTATTTTAAACAATATAAGTCTGACGCAGCCATTGACTGTATAAATCTGTTATCACATCGATTAGTCTGTACGGACAATGATACTCGTGGTAGGTCTCTCGTATGCGGGAGGCCGTCTGAGTGGGTACCATAGTTTTGCCAGTTGCCCTGCCGCCAAGCAGCGGTGCGCAAGCTTTACTGTGTTCCGGTTTGAAGGGTATTGAACCCAGCGAAATTACTGGGCATTATCTGATGTCTCGGGGTGATGAGCATAGTGCAGTGCTACACAGTACTTTAATAATTGAAAGTTCTGGGTGGCACTGCAATTGTTATGGGCAAGCGTGGCGCTTACCATCGGGCGAGGGGCTTGCATGTCTCATCACTCAATTTCATGAAAAAAAATGCTATAAATGTGCTATATATAATATGCTCTGTGTAAACAGTAAATAGCTAAGTGTCAACCGGCCTTAAGGCCACGTTCGTAGAAACCATTACTCTGGCTTTTTGTCGTTATTTTAACGATTTTTGTCATTAATGTTGTAAAAGCGTAGTTAACCATGTGATTATATTTTATGACCGGCATATTTGAGCTTGAAATAAGTACAGCAACAAATTCCCTGCTACGGCTACGGCCTCATGATTGTTATTAATGTGTTATTTGACCTTTTTGAACTCTAAACCAAATTACCCTTTTATGGGTAAGTATTATTTATTGTTCCAAGTTTTATTTGTTAGCTGTTGGTGCCTTATAAAGTAATTTTTATTGTATTGCAATTCAAAATAATAGTTAACAAAAACACTGCTTAGTTTCGCTAAAGAAATAGTGGTTACAAATAATACAAAGTCTAGCGCGAGAACGTAAACTACAATAGGCCCTTTAGGACCACTACATTAAACTTATGTTTAAATTATGAACTCCGAAAATATTAAATTCAGAAGAGCTTACGCACTAACGGGTGTGCATAACATAATAACAATAATTTTACTATTATTGTTATTATGACTGAGACTGACTATGTAATGATAGTTTTATTTTTTATACATATATTATTTAATTAATTTGTTAATTTTATAATTTAATGACATACTCCTAAATAATTAAATAATTGTATTCTTTAATTAATTTATTAATTATATTTTATGACTGTGTGTTAATTATATTTTGTAACGCTTTGGTTTTGTGCTGTTATGTTAAATTTTTTTAATAAATGAATTATGAATTATGAATTATTACTTAGTGCTGTCAGTGTGCAAAAAAACGCAAACGCCGCGCTGCGGTCATGTCACGCTCGGTGTGTGTAGAGCACAGATATGCTATGATGTAGAGGCTTTTATAGTTTCCCAAATCTCAGCTACAGAAAGCGTGTGCGGAATCCAACCCACAAGACCCCCCCCCCCCAACTTCCCTAGATCTTGTTAAAACTTACGGGTCGTTCAGAATATCAAGCAGTTTCTTTCTGAACTCACCCCCTCAGAGGGGGTGGGGGTGGTAATATTTGAGGAGAGTTCTCTTGTTACTTCCGTGCTCTGAGATCTCATTATTTGTACGATAAAAGTTTTATGGTAGATGGTGAGTGACGGGGAGTTTAAAGGCTTTAATTTGCGGTTTTCATAGAATATAATCAAGACAAAGTCGTTTTGAAATATAATAAGATTTTGGTTAAAATTTTTTTTTTCAATACAAGCTTAACGAATCCGTAATCGGAACCGAGAGACAATTAAAATGAGCCCAAAAAGTAGTTGTTTACGATTATCCGTCAAGGAGTTCCATTGCCCACATTCCGTCGCCATCATCAGATCAGCTGGCTGTCACCATAATATTGCATTGTCATCAGACTTTGACAAGTATGCAAAATTTCAACTCCGTAGGATATGAAGAAGTGGTTCTGATTCAACTTGCAAGATTTGACCCAAACATTGCAGGTTAAATAAAAGCTTGTAAAAAATGAGTCGGTATTTGGACTACACCTTCCATGGCAATTTTTTACCGTTTTTGGGAGTCACCAATATAAGCGGAATTAATGAAAAAAAGGAAAACAGTTAGTTAGTTTACAGCACTCCCATACTCTAATTATTTTTGAAAATCAAGCGAACATATAATTATTTGAGGTAAACCCAAATAACAAAATTACTCGAAATATATCCGTAAAATATTAGCTGGGGCCCAAGTCCAATACCATGCATGTTGTATGCCAAAATTGACAATTTACATACAATCGACTTGCAATAACATAATATATCAATAGCTAACAGAATTAAAGCCCCAGCTTTGTCAGAAAATCTAGTTTATAGTGGTAGTAGTAGTTTTGTAGTTGCAATAAACTGCGAGCAATAATAATAAATAACAGAGTTGGGTTATCTAAAATAGACAATGTTTCAAGTGCTATCCAAACCTACTTCAAAGAACGCCATGGAATCAAGTAATCTGTTTGGCTTCCGCAGACGGCACGGCTTCAGAATTAATATCGCTTCCTTCAGTACAACTAACGCACTAAGCTATCTTAGATTGCGGTTTGCGGTGGCTCTAGTTAGCATGAGTGCTACAGACGTGCTAAGAGAATGTTAAGTACGTACAAATTGGTTGTGCGACCATTTTCAGTTGATTAATTATTCCATACGGTAAGTAGGGTTTTAGCTACAGATAAAACAATTCTGTGTTACGTTGTAAAACTTCTACGAACCACATTCGAAGGAAGAGATCACTGTTAGCAATAAGACAGCCCGTTGTTCTACCCTAGTTCTTGTATGCGAAAGACCGTCTGGGTTGGTACCACCGCTTTACCAGTTATTCTGCCGCCAAGCAGAAGTGCGCAAACTTGATTGTGTTCTTAAGGCAAAGGTGCGTGGAACATTCCACTTCTCGCAGAAGTAACCAACTGGTACATATGAAACATAACATTGTGAAAAACCAAAAAATTGTAAAACAAAAAAAAAAGCGCCTCAGTTTCTTGCCGTATCTTCTGAGTAGTGGTTCTTTTTCCGATACGGTGGTAGTCATGGTAATAAATAATTTGACGTTTATAATGCGTCTGACTTCCCGTGTAAAAGCTCTGACAGTATGCTTTGAAAAGCGTGACTTCGACTTTATATAACAACGGGAAAATCTGTGGGTCAGCATGTTACCTCTGGTCCCTAGAGCTGCATTGTAGCTAGCGAAATTTCTAGGCATTAGGAGACCTAAAGGCGCATAGTCGAGGCGAATGGCATGACATGAGAGAGGCCTGTACCCAGCAGTGGGATGTAAAGGGCTGTGGATGATGATGATGAGGAGACTTAAGAAGACACTGAACTACGCTCGTCTCAGGGTGACGAGCATATTCTAAAATTCTTATTTTAAATACCTTAATTATAATTATTTAAGTAATTTTGTATAATAATGGCATGCCTAATATAATGTACGTTGTTACAATTTGGTCAATAAATTAAATGAATTGAGCATAGTGCAGTGCCGCGGAGGATTTTACATTTGTTCTTGGTGGTGTTGCAACTGCTATGGGCAGGCGCGTTGCTTAGCATCAGGTGACCGACGTGGTCGTCTCGTCATACAATTACTTTAGAAAAAAAATTGGGAAGTGGTAATTACCTAAAAGACTTGTCCTAACCCAAGTTCTGTCGCCCTGTCTATGCCTGAAGTGACTGAAAGCCGCATTTCCGGTCACGGCCCGATTGTTCATAACGCCGGACATTCGTTAACGGCCAGGCGGACGGCGGTGGCGGTGGAGGCCTATTCGTGTATCGTATAGGAAGTCTATAACTGTACCTATGACGGTATATTTTGTATAGGTGTATTTTAACACTCGAACGACTTTAATGCGATGTTTCAATTGGACTATTACGGCGTATGGACGTTTTAATAATTGGGCTAATTAGCATAAGGGATTTTTAATATTTGGACGATTTTACTTTTATGCATTCTTTCAATTAAATGATTTTGGTGTTTGGACGTTTTAGCAATCGGATAACTTTTTAGAAAGTGTTTAAAGTTAACCATAATGTAGTAATTAGACACAAGCTTCGCACACGGTATTTACTTTGAAATGACGTCATGCACTGTGATTGGTGTTTTGTTCAAGCAATGTTCGGTGAAGCAAGTTTGTATGGAAGCCTCGGTGCGCGAGTCAGACTCGCACTTGTCAGGTTTTATATTTTGTAAACACACGTTAGGACAACATGATGTTTACAGTCCTCACAGTCATAGTATTCAATTGAACCAAGAGTAAAAATAAGTTACACCAATCGATCAGAAAAATCGGTCAGGCCTTGTGCCTACGAGGGAAAATTGTTAAGTACCTAATTAAAAAGAAAAACGCCTCACAACTTTATAATATCCTATTTGTTTTCCCTTCATTAAACTTTTTCCAAGAAAACGAATCGCCAATGACTTTAAACGGTCGAAAATGGGAAATACTGAAATTTTAATAAAACGCTGTACAAAGAAAAAATCCTTCTCCAAACAATGCGTCTACATTTTCCTTGTTTATGGCTCTCTTAGATCATGTTTTATACAAAAGGGGTATTTCTGTACACAGTAGGGGCTTGAACGAAAAGGGGATTGAATGAAATTCGGAATGGAGATAGCTTATACCCCGGCCAAGTTTGCAAGAATTGAACCTCTGAGCTGTGCTTAACTATAAAGCCAACGCATCATGAAGCCTGTCGGTCTTACCGTCAAAAAGTTCACATTGTCCGGTAGATTGAACTAATTTATCTAAGAACTGAACTATGCAGTCAAACCTCGTGACCAAACCAAAAATATATAAAAAGAGAACAAATACAACCCCTGCGCTACTCTGTATCCCCGCTGGTGGGTACCGACATTTTACTCTTTCAGTTTTGTTAACATGTAGATTATTAAACGCGTGACGTAAACACTTACTCTGTTGCCAGAATTTTTCGTTATTCTTGTTCAACATGATAGGTATAATCAGAGAAATTTCTCCATTTCTCTGGGTATGATATTATGTTCGGAATTGCGTGGAAAAAAGGGATTGTTTTTGAGGTGTCCGAAATATGAGAGATATTAATCTAAGAGGGTGGTTTTGTGCGAGCTTATCATATTTTTTACTGTTATAGTCCTATTCGATGCGACGTGCTCGGAGAAATGGATTCTCTGCCGACGTGTGACCAAACTGTTGGCTACTTCACGTGAAGGATCTTCAATATCATTAAAACCCTGTTATATATATGTATACTAGCGGATAGAGCCGGTCTGTGCTACGACGCTAAAAAAAGAAATACATTTTAAAGCATTGTTTTAGTGGTCTAAAACCATCTTCGCATTATTGCCTTTCTAATGAAGTTTAAGGCACATCGCATCGGTTGGATGGTTTCAAAGTCCATCTAGGTCTAAGTCTAGTCTATACTATGTTATATATACGGACATAGGTAGAAACATTTTTTGTTTTATATATGAAGATATTGTTATGATTTAGTAATAATAAGTGTTGCCCATTACATATCTAAATTAATTGCTCTAAGAGGCCTCTACGTGTTGGACTCATGTCCCCGCGCAAGGCTTCTAAAGGACCGGGTAACCCCCCCACCCCCCACGACCCGTGAGAAAGAGCGATATAATAATAGAAAATGTGCATAGATTAATGGCTTTAGTTTTTTTATAGTTCATTAAATTGTAAAACACATATTATTATTATATGTATATATATATATATATATGTATATTATACCTATTTATACATATATTTATAAAAGAATTTGCATTTCTTTCAAAAAACCACCGTCCTTCCAAATTATGTTAGTCCTTTCTGTTCAAAGGTTGTCTGGAAGAGATCGCTTTGAGCGATAAGATCGCCTATTGTTATGCTGATTACTGTGAAATTTACTTGTTTTTCAAGTACCTATATTTAAGGTTTTTTAACAATAAAGTCTCTCTATCTATCTATCTATTATTAATTATAATATACAACTTATTTTCTTTTATCTTCAGAAGAAAAAATCAGAAGTAGATCTCTAAGACTTGTTTTTGACTCGATTTCTTTATATGAAGGTGTAAAAAGTACCCTGCTAACTGGTAATAAATTTCTGTAACGGCCATTAGGTTGTCCAATTGCTCATTTTTGTGATTAGTTGTAGTAAAATGTGTTTTTAATAACAGGAACATCTTTATCTCTATAATAAATATTGAAAAAGAAGGACATAAGGTCTTCCTTAAATTATTTCTAAATATTTCCCAATCCAGGGCAAATTTTTCCTGCTTTCCTGGAATCCCTCAACATCGTCACGCCAGAGTTATCTAGGCCTGTCTGCTATTTATATAAAAACAAGGCGCGTTTTTATGATTTATTTTTTCCCTGTGGTTGCCCGCACCGCCACTAAAACAGTCACTCAATGTTTCATAAGAAGGCGATTCAGCTTGTTTGTAATAAAAAATACTTACGCTAAGGTAATAAATTAGACGAGTCCTTAAAAATTATTTTAGCTATGTTATTTATTTATTTATTAAAATACTAAATATGACTTTACAGCTTTTACGAACACTTTTAGTCAGTTACTTAAATACACTTAACATCACAGAAAAAAAAATACAACATATCAATTGAACATTTGAATAATAAAAAACCTATAACAACATTCTACTTAATATTAATTACTATTATTTATTATTGTTGTACTATAGTTAATTTTAACAATGGAAGAACAAAAGATTGGTGACACGACGTTCTATTGTTCATTCATTCATTCATTAAAGGTTAATTACTTACCTATTCTGTTATTTGTAACGCTACATCATCGGCCTTTAGAAATCCCACAGCTGGGCCTGGACCGCACGCGGCAGAATCGACGAGTCGGTCGCACTCCCGTTCTCTTTCTCGCTCTAGTAAATGACGGTTCTAAGTGACAGAAAAGGGTTGAAGCATACGAAAGTGCGATGCGGTGCGGCCAGATGTGGCTTAACCCTAATATTGAATTGTCATCGGACATTGACAATTATGTAAAATTTCAACTCCGTTCAGAAGTGGTTCTGATTTAACTTGCAAGATTTTACCTAAATATACTCAAACATTGCAAGTAAATAAAAGCTTGTAAAAATGATCGTTATTGCAGTTTGAAAGTCGCTAACGTCTTCCAAATTTGAAATTGAAAGCAATCGGGATCGGTGTTCCAGTTACACGATGCTTTCTGCAAAAGAGACGACATTCTCAATTTAATAAAATAATATTCAATGTCTAAAAAAATATTGTATTGTATGTAAGTAATTCTCCTGACAACTCAGTTTCATTGCTTCTAAAATAATCCGAACTTATTTCGCCTGAAAATTGAATTTCAGGAGCAGGCACCTCGGAACGTGACTCGGGAGCTGAAATTCAGTTTGCATCAAGTTGATGGAAGACAGAATTAACAAAGGAAGGTAATATGCCTCATTTTCCATTCTTATTTTACACTAAACTCTACATTTACCTTGAGGCCGAAGTTAGCGTTCGCAGTATTTTAATGATGATACATATTATTTAATTTAATTTTACATAGGTATACGTAAGTAGTTGTGTAAATACACCACCGTCTTTTGAAGAATCACAAGTCCTCTCCATACAAAGGTCTAGAAGAGATCGCTTATTAGCGATAAGACATTGATTTTTAAGTTCTATTTTTATTTGTTTTTGTTATGTTTTGGTGTACAATAAAGTGTCATCAATCAATAAAGCAATCAATCAATTATTTGTTGTAAGCATCACATTCGGTGTAGTGCTCTTTATGTAAATCAGGCATATACGCAGGTTAAACAAAGGTCTTCGTGGATCGCCACAGGGATCTCATCAAAAATTCACACATCTTCGTCGGCATCTGAGACCGTCGTCAAAGAGTAAGTAACACAGATGTAACCCTCTCGCATTTCCATAAAATACCTACGTTTTATTCTATTTGAGATTCACGCAAAATGAAGACAAATAGGGAATATAAGGGAATTTCATTGTTTTCCTCTCTAGGGAGTATGGAAGGTAATAACAATAATTTATTTCCCAGAAATTGTATCAAAATATTTCGTTTGTTTTATATGGATTGCTCTTTTACTGTTTGATCGGTAAAGAGTTCATTGTTATTGAAAAACAATAAGTAAAAGGCGTGGAAACGCTCTGGAGGTCAATTCTCGCTCTAGAGATTATGTCTACGTTAGAGATGTCGAACAACAATAAGATTCATCTTTCTTTTCGCATAGATCTATGATTCATAAAAAACCGTAACTTTTTGAGAAAATTCTAAATTAACTTTTCAAAAATGCAGATTTTGTTTTCTCCAAAATCCACCCAATGTTTCCTTAGAACAAAAGTTCCTTTTCAAAGGAAAACTACCCAGCTATCTACCCTGGACGTCCCTAAATATTGCCACACCTGTTTACTCTAGACTCCATAAAAGTTGTTCCCATAGAGGGTGAAAAATATACTAATGAAAAAAGCATACTATATTTATTTATTTTATTTAATTCTTTATTGCACTATTACAAGTAATGTACAAAAGGAGAACTTAATGCTAAAGCATTTTCTACCAGTTATCCAATTATCATTAGTTATTACATGGAAGACAAAGATGCATGGAATATTCCGCTTCTGCCAAGTAGCCAACTGGCACATAAGAAACATACTATATATATATACACATAAAAAACATACGTAATATTGTCAAAAACAAACAAATTATTAAAACAAAAATTTAAAAAAAATGCCCTGTCAGTTTCTTGCCATATTTTCTGAGTAGTGGTTCTTTTTCCGATACGGTGGTAGAGTCATTGTAATAATAAAAGTTCATAAGTGCGTCTGTGATGTCAAAACTGTATACAGAACTTTTAAACTTTGTCAAATGCATGTTAATTGGAGTAAAAAATTACAAAGTTACAAAAACCTACAGGTAAAGTTTGTTGCAAGCCTTTAACTTAGCTTCATAATTACACATAATACAAGCATATATTACCTACAATACTAACACAAGTTTGGATTGTTTCCAAGAATTCCAAGTAACATAAGGCCTTTCAAGCAAAATAAGGCCCGCAGAGGATTTATACACGGCCTTTTTAATAACTTTGTACTCGGAGCGCAAGTAATATTCTCGTAAATCAACTTTGTAGGCATACGGCGTTAGTACATAAATATATCGCAGAGGTTACCTTGTAAAGGTGTGGTAAGCACCTACTCAGTAACTGGTAACTAAATGAACCCCGCCATCTCTTTTCTTTTATATAACAGAATGACGAGACAAGCTGGTCGTTTGCCTGATGATAAGCAATACGCCAGCCCATAACAATAACAGCATCACCTGGAACTTTGTTTTGCAAAATCCTGCGTGGCGCTGCACTGCGCTCGTCACTCTGAGACAATTAGCTGTTGAGTCTCATAATGCCCAGTAATTTCGCTGGTTACAAGTAATGTTTGCGCACTACTGCTTGTCGGCTGAATAACTGGCAAAGCGGTGGTACCCACCCAGACGGCCTCTCGCAAACGAGAGTTCTGTTGTTGATCTGCTTTTTGTGAAACATATTGATTCTCGTTCAATATTCTGTGTTCGTTAAAGTGAGACAATAGCTGCCGTAGTGCTGCTGCTGCTGTATGATTTTTTCAAATATCTTACTTAGAGCCGAAGCATAGAAACTGGTTAAATTCGAGGGACAAACATAAAAAATAAACTAATAAAATCGAATTGAGAACCTCCTCCTTTTGAAGTCGGCTAACAAAGTCACTATCCACGTCCTCATTTCTGTTTGTCCGCTTTTTCTTCATAAACAAGCAACGAATTTTGATACGGTTTTTACTGTCATTTAGTTTTTTTTTACGAATAGTTAATATGTACCTACAATATATTGTAATTAAGTTTTTGTATAGCTGAGAATATCAATGTTTCGTCAAACATTACATATATTTATTTGGTTAACAATATAAATAGGTATGTAGGTGTGTATATATAGGTATGTAGTGTGATTCAATATTTTTTTTTATGTAACTGAGTGACGAGACGAGCTGGTCGTTTGCCTGATGGTAAGCAATACGCCAGCCCATAACAATAATAGCACCACCCAGAACTTTGTTTTGCAAAATCCTGCGCTGCACTGCGCTCGACACCCTGAGACAATTAGCTGTTGAGTCTCATGATGCCCAGTAATTTCGCTGGCTACAATGCCCTTGAAACCGGAACACAGTAATGCTTGCTATATACGTATATTGTGGAGAGTGTAGTGTTTTCTCTCTTTCGTCGACATACGTACCACTCTGACTGACTTAACTTCTTAATACATAAATAGTATATGTAACTGTATCTGTAACCTGCATATGGAAATTTACCCATGTGTAACAATATTATTAATTATCTCTATGTAAATACCTACTTATAAGTTATTTCCAACTACACGCTCGTCACGGAAAAGGGCACAATTGTAAATCAGCGCGCTGTCATGGCGCTTTATGCTGAGTTGTGAATTCGTGTATGACCATCGAATTTCATTTAACTGTACCTATTACCTTTGTTTTTAGTATAAGATGGTTTAATAATAAACTTATTTTCTTTCTTCTTTCTTTCTTTCTTTCTTATATGTGTTTGTTAATTTTTCACGCCGCAACAACAGAACGGATTTGGATGAAATCGTCCCCGTAATACAAAAACCAACTAAGTGCGCTTTTTAATAAAAATGAGTTACGAATACCATTAGAATCTCCTCTTTAAGATCTACATGATAATAATAATAATAAACCCATTTATTTCCAACAACCTTACATAACAATTTTACTTATTATAAAGAAAGTTTTATATAAATTAAATGCAGATTATTTAAATATTATTTTTGTTAATTGATGCTGGAACCCCAGACTGGGTATGGGCCTCCTCCAGTTTACTTCAACTCTCTCTGTCCCTTGCTTTTGTTTGCTATTCTTTTCCCGCTATAGCAATTATTTCGTTAATCCATCTTTTCTTTGGACGTCCTCTGCTCCTTTTACCAATTGGTATCCTCTCCATATCGTTGTTTCTAATGTCCATCTTTTATCTCTGTATCTTGCTTGGTGCCCTGCCCATCGCCACTTTAGTGTTATAGCGTATTGTAGAGCATCAAGATCTACATACTAATATTAAAATGTTAAAAAGCACACTTAGTTGGTTTTTGCATTAAGAGGACGAAATTTGGAATGAAGATGGCTTATACCCTGGATTAACACATAGACTACTTTTTGTCCCGGGAAATAGGTGAATCCGTGGGTCGCAGCTAGTTTAATATAAAGCCTTACCTATTTGTAGCCGTAATTTTCCTCCTTGAGATGATTTAATCAGTGTCTAGAATACAGAACTATTTCCATTGATCCGTACTCAAACGGTCGAGGCATGTGCTTATTAGCGCCCGTCTATCTGATTGTTACGGCTCTGGCTATCGTAAGCGAAATAAATCAACTGAGCAGGTGTGTGGATGTATGTATGATAGCGTGAAAACCTGACAATATAAGTTAAGTTTAGTGCGTGGTTCTTCACGTTTGATTCGAGAAAATGTTGATGTTAGTTTTTTATGGAAGTGGTGTCGAGCAGGTCGTTTCCCTGATGGTTGCAACACCTATGGTAAGCCAGTCCATAACAGTAAAGTCCCAACTGAACTTTTTTTTGCAAAGTCTTGTGTACTGCACTGCGCTCGTCACCCTGAGTCTCATAACGCCCAGTAATATGCTTGAAACAGTTCCCCTCAAACTGGAACACAGTAATATTTGCACACTACTTGCAGTTGAATATCAGGCAAAAGTGTGGAACTTCGATAAGCACTTAGATCTAGAGAAAAACAGTAGTTAATCAACTGCTCACACCCGTCCACCTGATGGTTTACAGAACATCATCCTGGAACACGACTATATAGATTGCTTAATGACATGGCTTAGTTCGTGACATGGGTGACTGTAGCCTAAATTACTGCGTATGTTTAGGTAAACAGCAAACATTACTGCTACAACAACTTAAGCGTAAGGCACACATAGCCAGAGACAGTGGCGGGCCGGGCTATGTCACACACAGCGTAGACAGAGAATAGAATAGAAGATAATCATTTATTCACCATAATAACAAAGTTTGTTATTCTAGGCAAGTCTCAATTACAATATTTTCTTATGTCATGAATATACCTACATGGAATTAAAAAAAAAATTAATTACATAATCATTAATTTGAATTGAATTATTTGCATTAAAATATTGAAATAGAGAAAAGAGTAGCCCTGATGGGGCCCATGTGTCAAATTCAAACAATACGACAATGCCCGGGCCGCCTCCATCCTGGAATGGCCCCGGCCCGGAATGCTCCAGCCGAGAATGCCATCGGCCCGGAATGCCTCCCGCACGGAATGCTCCTGTCCCGGAATGCCCCCGGCACGGAATGCCCCTGCCGCGCTTTTTGTATGCCATGGGCATAATTCTGTTCCACGTAATAAGCAAACTGGTAAAACTTCGCATTAATTCTTTACTACTTCTACGTGGCTAAGTCATTACTTCCAGCACTTAAGCGCTAAGTAAGTGTGCACTAAGCGCTTGATTTGTTATCCTGATCATTACTCGGATAACTTGAAAATGTCTTACGGCCCGTTGCCACCTTGGCTAAAAAGTGTGATAGGTAGAGTACGCTACTCTTTCTTAGTTATATTAAGTAATTAATATAACTGGTCTGGTACAGGTATCTTTGGATTAGATTAATAATAAATTGATAAAATAAATCTGACTTGTTAGAACAAATAATAATACATTTACAACAAAAAAACCGACTTCAATTGTGATGTATCTTTGAAGTCCAAGGTCGAATATCGATGAAATTTATATGGGACCACCTTAAAGCTATACTGAACCCAACGCTAAGAATTTTCCAAATCAGTTTATGAATGACGGAGTTTTGAAGTAATAAACAAAAAAAAACAATCAAATTCAGAACCTCCTCCTTATTTTTGATGTCGCTTAAAAAGGTCTATAGACAACAAGAAAATGACGAAAACGGTACTGACTTGTGGTCTGTGGGCCGACAGAGCCATCAGGGTTTTAGCCAGTAAGCCAAGTCTGGCACCATCCGAGCCATCTGAAGAATCTAAATGTACATGGATGATATTTAAGCATTACCGTCGATACGACGTCGAGACATGGCCAATGCCAGTGATGAAAACGATTAGATCCTTTATTGGAGGTGTTCATTAGAAATTTTGCCGTAACAATTCTCACATACACTAATCAAATTAGCAACCGGGCTTTATGCTAAAACTTTCCTTGTAAGAGCTTTGTCTTAACTTAGTTGCCCTTATAAAACCATTATACAAAAAAGGTCCTAAAAATGACGCGAACAATTATCGTCCTATAGCTCTTCTTCCTTGTTTCTCCAAAATATTTGAAAAAGTTATTTATAATAGATTCATTTCTTTCTTTAATACAAATAATATCCTCAGTAAAAACCAATTTGGCTTCCGAAAAGGAAAAAGTACGTCATTGGCTATTTTTAAAATGTTGAAACGAGTAGCAGAAGAAATTAATGAAAAAAAGCCAAGCATAGCCCTATTCCTCGATTTATCTAAAGCTTTCGATTGTGTTGTACATAGTATTTTGCTCAAAAAATTAGAAAGTGTGGGTATAAGAGGGCTGGCTTTGAAACTCATGGAATCATATCTACAAAATAGATCTCAATCAATCATATTAGATATATACAACAAAACCACAAAATCAGTAGAGCAAATAATTTCACAATCTGAAAATCTTCTGTTAGGTGTGCCCCAGGGAAGTGTCCTTGGACCACTTCTGTTCCTGGTTTACGTAAACGAACTACCACGGATCACTGATAATTTATGTATAATGTTTGCTGATGACGCTACAATCTACATACCTAAAGATAACTACAACATTGAGCAATACGAAACAATTATTAACAATACTTTAATTGCAGTAGCCACATGGCTGAAAGATATTAATCTTAAAATTAATGTTGAAAAAACTAAACTTATTCAATTTAGAAACTACAAACAAAAATCTTTACTACTCAATATAAAATACAAAGATTGCAAAGTTGACATAGCCAACGATACAAACTTCCTAGGGGTACAAATTGATACAAATTTAAACTGGAAGTCACATATATGTAAAGTAAACAGCAAAATTTCTCAATATTGTTTTGCATTATTAATACTAAAAAGCGTTTCTTCAAAAAAGATAGCAATTAGCACTTATTACGGATATGTTTATCCAAAATTATCTTACGGTATAATATTTTGGGGAAACTCTGTTGATGTAGATTCTACCTTCATCTTACAAAAGCGTTGCCTTCGAATAATATTTAGTCTACAAAATACGGACACGTTACGAAATGTCTTTAAAGATAATAATTTTTTAACTCTTACTGGTATTTATATTTACGAAATCTGTATATTTGTGAAAAATAACGAAAACTACTTTTTTGAAATTAAATCAAGTCGAGCTGAGACATTAAGAACAAAATACAAATTTAATATATGCATACCACAAGCACATAACACGATGTTCCAGAAAAGTTCGTACGTTGCGGCAATTAAAATATACAATAGATTACCAACAAACTTAAAAATGCTAAATGGCAAACATTTTAAAAATCAATTAAAATCTTGGCTTATTTCAAAAGCACATTATAACTTAAAAGAATACTTTGATGTATAGTATAAAAATAAACGAAATCCTAGGTTAATAGTAAATACACCTTTAAGTAAGGATATTTTATATGATACCTAAATTTAGAAATAAGTATATTTCCGTTTAAGTGTAAATTTTTATGTTTTTCTTTTTTATTCAACCATATATTGTACATCCAAAATGGATAAACTGTTGAAACATTAGAAAATATTTAAGACCTATTTTTATGTACACAGTTATACAATAAAACATTCTGATTCTGATTCTGATAGTTAAAGAGCTATAGAGTATTAACTTTGAACTGCCTATGTTTGCCTGAGTGTTGAACTTAGCCCGTAAAGAAGTATGTGGTAGACAAAGTCTGGAGTGCCTAAATTCTGTTTCTCTTTTGTACATTGAATTGGTCTATAGCTATTTAACCTTTCAGGGCTAAATGTCAACCCTGGGTGACACCATTTTATGGTTCATCCATTGATAGTTAAGCTATGGCACGTCTACACAAGTTAAGTGATATTTTAAATGAGTCATTCAAAGGTCTGGTTTTTAGCAAAAACAATAGGTACTTTTTGTACGCCTAAGTTAACACATGACATAACATTAGGTGGAGCTGAAAATCAGCAATGCTGGTCTCCTTTCTTTTCATAGGCATCTTTGTAAAACTTTCCGGTTACGTCAGACAATCGTTCACTGATTTTTTTGAGGAAAAAATGAAAATTACTCCGTTTCATGTTGCAACGCGCACGTCCTACAAAAGCCTGTCACAAAATTGGTGACAAATGTAGGTGAAACAATCGGAAAGTGACGTCGGCGGAGGCACTTATAGTCTTTTATTAAATGGAAGCCCTTCATAAATTCATTAGTTAGGTCTCTCCTTGAGGCCGAGGCCATCTGGGTTGGTACCACTGCTTTACCAGTTAATCTACCGCCAAGAAAAAGTGCGTTTTGAAGGGTATTGCAGCCAGCGTTTTTACTGTGGCATTATAAGACTTTATGAGACGACAAATAATCGTGTACATTATTAATTGAGAGTTATCTATTTACTAGATACATATCAACGCCTTAAAGGCGAAATTTTAACACCTGTGCCTAAATAATTCTGTACCTACATAAAACCTAACCCATTTGATGCAAAAAAAATAGCGATATCGATATCCTATGGCGATCACAAAAGTTGAAGCCTCTTGTCTTTCAAGCATCTATATGTAACGAACATCTATATGCATCTATATGTATGTAGCGATAAGACCGCCCATTGCACGTCAAAACTACGATGTATTTTGTGTATATTTTATTTTTTTATAATTGTCTGTATGTAATTTGGTGTGCAATAAAGTGTAATTGTATTTTATTGTATGTATATCAAAGTAAAACCAAGGGTCTAAACGAAGAGCGAGTGTGGCTCAGTAAGAGAACGTGCGACTTTCGACGTGCCCGAGTTCGAATCCCGCTGGCCGCGCACCACTAACTTCCTTAAGTTACATGCGAATTATTTTATATGCGAGTTATATAGAATTTATCACAAAAATTCAAGGACGTGTGACATCCACCAACCCGCAATGGGCCAGCGTGGTGGATTATGGCCCATACTCTCTCTATCAGTGGTAACGTGATGGACTGATGATAAAGATGATGAATGAATGAAGAGGTAAAGGGTAAAATATATAAGGTATATAAGGGTATATAAGGCTGTAAAAGAGACGCAGAAAGTTTGACCCAACTGGACAGACACATCGACAAAGACCCTTAACTACGTTAAGTAAGGCATTTAAATTCCAGAGTCGGTCAGATAATGTTATCAAACCTTTTCTGAACGACTTTACTCTTATCCTGAAAGCTGTTCCGACTCCACCTTATCGTATCATTTCTCTAATTACAATTTGGAGCGCAATTATCACCCGTTTAAATATTGATAGGCACACCTTCTTGATTACGTAGGAGTATTTATTTAGACAGTACTGCATCTTTAATGTTTAGGGTTCCGTACCCAAATGGTAAAACGGGACCCTATTACTAAGACTCCGCTGTCCGTCCGTTTGTCTGTCTGTCCGTCTGTCACCAGGCTGCATTTCATGAACCGTGATAGTTAGACAGTTGACATTTTCACAGATGTAGGTATTTCTGTTGCCGCTATAACAACAAATACTAAAAAACGGAAAAAAAAATATTTAAGTGGGGCTCTCATAAAACAGACATGATTTTTTTGCCGTTTTTAAAGATAATGGTACGGAACCCTTCATGCGCGAGTTTAACTCGGTTTAGGTTCAGCTGAAATACATAAATAAAAAAATACATTATATATTATATTATATATACACTTCCCATCTAGCTATAAAATGTATCTCATCAAGCTGGTGGATCTTTCATAATAGAGTAAGTCGTTAGTTAGGTACCTGGGGCCTTACTCTCAAAAGTAAGGCCCCAGATCCCGATCTTCGTTCTGTCGGATGAAAGGGACAGCGCTATGCAACAGGCATAAGAGTGTCTCTTTTAGTCCGCACGAAAGAACGAACGAAAGCAACTTGGAGTAGGACCCCATAGAAAACACACGATCGTTAGGCTGTGTCGGAGGCCTTTGGGCCGTCTGAAAACTCCGTAGGATAACTCTGTAGGAAACACAGTCACAACAAAGTTTATGAATCTTAGCAAGAGTTCTGCGTGTCTCACCATTTCTGGCATAAATTTTTTTATAATGTTATATTATTTGAATTTATTTAAAATATAATGAAGTTGACATACTGTTTAACTATTGTAGTTTGTTTCTGGCCGGCAGCAGGCCACTGGGCCAAGGGCGTTCGCCGATCGTTCGGTCGAACCGCTGTTAAAAACATTTTTGAACTGAACTCAGGTTTCATTGAGCTTAATTACCGAGTGTGGTCTAGTCTTTCGAGGTAATGCCAGAATTGGATAATGTTTTGGTTCAATTTAAACCCAGGTATTTGGTAGAAATTAATGAGAAATAACTGCTCATGGACATACATAATATAATAATAATTATTGTTATTATACTCATTATTTCAGGCAATATTAAAGTACAACAAAGTAAAATTAACAGAGGCCCATAGAATATATACCTCACAGACTAGCATACATAGTACATGTATAGTGTCCTATTTACTCCATCTACCCCTCCTTATCTCAAAGAACGTTTTAGGTTTCTCCATCATTCCAATCCTCGTTCCCTTTGTTCCTCAGATACTCTTTAGCTCATTATTTATATATATATATATATATATATATATATATATATATATATATATATAAATAATGAGCTAAAGAGTATCTGAGTATCTGATATATATATATATATATATATATATATATATATATCATATTATATATATATATAATATGTTATATATATATATATATATATTATTTATATATATATATGTATATACATATTTATATTTATGTTTATTTTATTTATGTATTAATTTTATGTAATTTTATTGATTTTATCTCTATTCATCATTTTATTTATAAAATATAATTAAATATAATTAAAATATAATTATTATTTTTTAAATTTTCAATTTATTATTTTATTATTATTTTTTCTATTTATCTATTTATCTTTTATGTAATCTATTTTTTATGTAATCTATTTATCTTTTTTTTTATTTATCTATTTATCTCGTTCCAGCGTTCGGCGAGTCGACACCTGATGATGCCTCGTGCAGACGGCGAAACACGTGTCGTACAAAGAGGGTTGTTGTTAGGAACTAACAACAACCTACATAATATTCAGCGGGATTACACTATATATTTTCATTGCGTTTCAGTTTTGAGATGAATTTCCGCAACGTCACGCCTGATTCCATTGCATTGTAATCTATTTATAGTAGGTATTTAATTAATTTATATTTGTTTTATTTTTTAATAATATCATATTAACATATAGTTGAAGTTTTATAATGTACACCACACTGAACGCAATATTTCTTTTAAAATTCCTGTCCATTCAAAGGTTGCCTGTAAGAAATTGCGCATAGCGATAAGGCCGCCCATTGTACTCACTGTTTATTAACTTTGTTAACTATTGTTTTTCCTGTATTTGGTATTGAATAAAGCATTATTGTGTTGTATTGTATTGTATTGTATACATACAAAAATATAACATTACATTAAATAAACCACAAACTTTATTTATTATAATGTGGTTCAATATTAAAGAACCACAACTTTTGTACAAGTACCTACTTTATAATAAATGTATTCACAGTGTATAAGAATAAAAGAAGAATACATACAAGAAGAACCAAAAATATTGCATACTAGCTGCGCCCTGCGGTTCCACCCGCGGTTTCATCAAAATCTGTCCAATAGTTATTGCGTGATTGAGTTACAAACATGCATCTACCCATCCATCTATACATCCGAAACGAGGGGATGTAACCGGGCAATGCCAATAATCATGCTACGAGTAATCTCTCAAAGTGACATGAGTAATTCTACCACAAGGGCCCAACGGGTCTTTTACGGGTCATCATCATCATTATCATCAGCCCGTTACGTTCCCACTGCTGGGGCTCGGGCCTTCCCTCGTAGAGAGAGTATGGGCCATAATCCACTACGCTGGCCCAGTGCGGGATGTCACATGTCCTTGAATTTTCGTGATAAATTCTTAGACATGCCGGTTTCCTCACGGTGTTTGATCACATAACTTAACAAAGTCAGTAGTGCGGGGCCAATGGGATTCGAACTCTGGTGCGTCGGATCGAAAGTCGCACGTGCCCTCACTGAGCCACACTCGCTCACTCACGTTCTTTTTTACGGGTCATAAGTTATCAAACAAAACTTTAACAGAAGTGTGTATTTAAAATGCTGACCATTGTGTTCCAGGATGGCAGCTGGCATAACCTTAGGTGGAGTTGAAAAACAGCAATGCTGAAAGTCTAACCTTTTCGTAGGCAACTTATTTCTTTTTACTATTTGTAGGTTTTCGTTTGAACATTATATAACTATAGATAGTTTATGTACCTATATTATATGTATTATAATGTTAAATTAATTTTTTTGTTAATAACACCGACCATATATATTTTTTGTCTACACTCCTCCACTGGTGGGTTGTCTGAAAGAGATCGCTTTGAGCGATAAGACCGCCCATTGTGACGCTAGTTTTAAGTTAATTGTTATTTTAGTTTTAATTGTTTCTGTAGCATGGTGTTATAATAAAGAGTTATTCTATTCTATTATCACCTGATGGTAAGCGATGATCAGGTCTAAGATGTAACACGCTTGTTGTTGTAACTTCCGTTATGAATAAATGAACTATATAGATATGAACTAGAAGATTCTTGTTCACTCTTTTTGATGACTCCTAGGTTGTAGTTGTCAGGAAACACAGACGTTGGCAATGCATTCCACTCATTGGCTGTTCGTATGATGAACGTGGTAGCAATTCTGTAACTATTATTAATATCTTCTTTTTTATATGCACTTACCTATGAGTGTCCTAACTGAATAAATGCTGAATATGGAAAGCGAGTCCCAATTCGAACTTAAAATATCTGCCAATCGTCCAACACCGGCCCCAAAGCTCGCCACGTCCAGAAATAGCAGCTCGTCGCCAAGAATCGATTGCCGCTCATGCATATTGTATGAGTGGCCCGTGAGCTCTGTCTACACATTTTGTAATGATCTGCGCGATTACTTAGTGCTTATTTTTAGAGCAAATACTAGGTCTAGACTACACTACTAAGACTTAATACAAGAGAAAGAAAAACCATTTATTCGGCACTCAAAAACGACAAACAAAAATTTAAAATATATAAAACTTAAATAATAAATATATGTGCCAAATGGGCTCAACTCAGCATAAAATGCCGAGATAATAACAAGGGTTTTAGTACCTATCACACGAGTATTTCATACTTAGTTATGTGCAGTTTCATGCACTACTTTACCTATACTCAGCCAATAAGTTTTTGGCCAACATAAACACAATAAATACTAAGTGTAAATTATGACGCAAAAATCTCATTTTGCACCGATTATAGACAATGTATGCCATAGTCTTATATTTATTTATTATTTACTTGTTAATTGGCTTGCGTTTGACCACTATGTCACCTGATGGTAAGCGACGATGCGGTCGACGATCTAGCACGCTTACCAAAATAGTATCCGTGCACTCGAGACTTGAAGATTCCCAGATTGTAGCTATCGGGAAAGACTGACTCTGGCAAGGAGTTCCACTGGTTAGCAGTACGCATAATAAAAGTGGAAGCGAAGCGCTTAGTACGCGCGGGAGGAATGTCCACAATGAAACGGTGGCGTATTGCCGTGCAACTTGTAGTCCGATGATAAAATGAGGTTGGGGGAATTAGTTGGTGCAATTCCGACGCACACTCTCCGAAATGTATCCGATAAAAAACTGATAGACTGGCAATTCTGCGTCGATGTTCAAGACTGTGGAGTCTTGACTCGAATAGCGCATTACCAATGAGTCTCTTGGCTCGCCTCTCGATTGATTCAAGTGCCTCAAGTTGATATTTAGCTGAACCATTCCAAAGGTGAGAGCAGTACTCTATACGCGACCGGACTTGCGCTTGTCCATACATAGTTTCATGCAATAAGTTTTCTTTCATCATTGGTTCCATGACCACATTTGTTTGTGAACAAAGAGGTCGTACTCCTTGGTGACCAAACTACTATAATGGAAAAAAGACATTTTATGAAAACAATCCTGAAAATTTTATGAAATTATTATTATTAATAATTATATATATATTATAATATATATAATATATATTCTTAATATTATTATTAGTATTAATATTATTATTGACTTCTTTTATTTACGTAGGTTTATAATTTATAGTTGTGATCCCGAAGGAATTGTTCGTTTTTCCGGAATGATTCTGTCTCCATGACCTAAAGCATTTTATTAGGTATTCTGTGCCTAAAGTATCTAAATACCTTTTATCAAAATCCTTTTAGGAGCACAAAATAATAATTTAAAGCAAGTTATACTAACTAAAAAGCAAATCATCAACTACATACGTTCCCCTTCTCACAACTCTCACAAAGTCACAACCCTTGTCAAAACATCTCCAAAACTAACATAAAGGTTGACAGTAATAACATGTCTACGTTACAAAAGTTGAAACATAGGTCAATAAAATTCCAACTTTACGTAACATTCGGTCTAGAATCTAGATCGTGAGAGGTTGGAGCTATTCCCTGCTATTGATCGACCCAGCTAGAACCTACCTTTCGGTTTATCTGAACTCGATACTCGGTCGAAGTACTAAATGTAGTTTGGATTTGAGTGATGGGTTTTGGTAACAAGTGTACGTTTTATCAAACAAAAAACCGACTTTAATGTATTTTCGAAGTCCAAGGTTAAATATCGATGAAATTTATATGGGACCACTTTGTAGTTATACTGAACCCAGCGCAAAAAGAATTTTCCAAATCGGTTTATTCATGACGGAGTTCTGAGGTAAAAACATTAAAAAAAACTAAAAAAATTCAATCGAATAGAGAACTTTCTATTTGTTGAAATGGGTAAAAAAATTTGCGTTACCATGTACTTAAAATACGTTTTCTATTAATATTTTTGCACAAAAGTTTGTAAAAGGAGGATTTAATGCTAGATAGCATTTTCTACCAGCCATCCAGGACGTACCAGAAGAAATGGTAGCGGTGCAATAAATTGCGTGATGTATAATTTCAAATATTCTATTGCCTAAAAAGCTCAAAGCACGCCACTGAGTATGATCATCGGCTATCCTTATCCAGTCACTATGCGTATATCGTCGTTCCATCTAGTCACAGGGCGTCCTACACTACGTTTGCCGATCGGCGGTCTCCACTCTAGAATACGTTTACCCAACGGTTATCGGTTTTGCGACAAATCAGACCAGCGAAGGCCACTTCAGCTTGCTAATCCGTTGAGGTATGTTAACTTTAGTTCTCTAGCTTCTGGCTAACTTCGTTCCAGATTGATCTCTCAGGTAACATAGAAAATCAAGCTACTTATAAAGGTTACTCATAAAAGTTATTACTTTATGTTAGTGTATATCACACACCAGGTAAGGTATAAAATAAAAAAGAATCTAAGTAATCGCACAAAAGAAAAAGAGGATTCTTGAATGAGTTTAATATAAGTAAGTACCTAAGGTAGGACTCCAGAATATAATTAAATCAAGAGTGGTAGAGTCATTGTAATAATTGACGTTCATAAGTGCGTCTGTGATACCAAAATTGAATAAAGTACTTTTGAAATTTGATCTTTGAAGACACGATGATTATCAAATTAAATAAATACGGATAAGCATTGCTATTCAACGTGGCAATGCTGCCAGCATTTTGGGAACGTTGCCCACTGGTAGTGGTTTATTAGATTAGATTAGTTTACATAGATTAGATAACTCTTTACGTATCTTTGGTTTTGAAAATAATTAATAGAATTAAATTTATGCAACTTTATATGAGTAATGCTGCTATTTGGAAATAAATACGACAAAAACATTTCGCTTCAAGTGTTTCGGTCGCAAACGCTCCGTACCTACTATAAAATTAATAATTCAAATCAAATTGAACTTACTCGATACGAAGAATTTAGATACGATTTGATTTTACTTTCACAAACCATTGAAAAACTTTTTAGACTTTGATTACATACCTAAACTTTCCGCCTTAATTTTCTATACTTAGTTAACTTCAGGGAAAAGTCATACATAGGTACGATGACGAGCGCCACTACGCGCGAGCCGAGCGAGCGAAGCGAGCGTGGCGCGGCAGCGGCCGGCGATGCGCCAGAAGAAGAATATCGTAAGAAACCTATACTAATTTGGATTTATAAAGGTAAAATTTATTACTGTAGCAAGCAGTTGTTTCAATTTATTTCGGACATTTAATACCCTCTGGGAAAATAGAGATACTAACTATAAAAACTCCAATATGGAATATGGATACGTAGAAAATTAATTGAAATGTCGTTTCCAAGTAATGACGCGCACTTTACAGGTTTAAATTTTTCGTAATTTCATGCAACAATGCGGTGACCCTCTGAATTTTTACAGTTCTTCGAAGTCGAAGTCAGTCTGAAGTTCTTCGAAGTTCCTAAATCTAGGGAACCAGGAACTACGAGGATCGTGGTCCCACAACACCAAGACACGAAAAAAAGCTTGGGCTTTTTTTCTGTGCACAAACATTTGTACCGTCGCGGGAATCGAACCCGCGACCTCAGTGGTGTATGAGATTTGAGCCAACCGCACAACCACTACACCACACAGGCTGACTAGGTTTAATGAACCTTTCACTTGACTTATTCTGCCTCATTCCACATTCCACTCAGTCTGATTTGTAAATTCGAAATGATGCTTACATAATTCATAATGAAAATACTTATGAAAAGATACCAACCCTTGGACCAAATTGAGTTATGATCCCTTAAGCAGGTGCCTTTGGATTGAATATAATTTAAATAATGTTAATGATTCCTATTAAATTTAATGAGAATATTATAATGGCATGTTGATTTGGTAAATGAATTGCAAATCTTGTATTGTTTCTTCTTTTTTCGACAATGACGTTGGTTTGAGATGAAAAATTACATTTCTAAAATTATATTTTTTAAAGGTATGCTCCTGGTCGTTTGAACCATCATTTACGAAATGTAATATGTTAAGATTTCAAATAATACGAAAGAAGACAAGTAGGCATTTCATAACAAACAAAAAAACTGACTTCATTTCTGATGTATCTTCGAAGTCCAAGGTCGAATATCGATGAAATTTATATGGAGTGGATAAGAGAGAGAATCATTAATAAATGATTGAATGAATAAATATGGGACCACCTTGAAACTATACTGAACCCAACGCCAAAATAATTTCCTAAATCGGGATATAATGACCATCGGTGAGACGGGTCTGTAGATCTGTGCACCATCTCAGGCCACATCATCGTTTAACATCAAAGTCAAAGTCAAATAAAGTCAAATATCATTTATTAAATAGGCACAAAAGTGCACTTTTAAAGGTCATAAACACATGATACAAATAAAAAATGTTAAAAATTGTAACTTATGTTAACATGACTTTGAAAAAAAGGTAAGTATGTTTACCCATTTCTTTCCTATACTCAAATTGAAGTCTGAGTGCTGAAAAGAAATGCGAAAACTGACTCTACCAGTGCTTCGGAAATACGCCCGCTAGAGAAGATAGCACCAAGAAACTCTGCGGGGATGTCTTTTTTCAGCACAATTACGTATAAATTAGAATTAACAGAATGTAAAACAAGAAATGCGAGTGAGATGTCCCATAGTCATAGTATCAGTAACAGAAAAGTGTAAATAAAATATAAGTAGGTATGACAGTAGCAGTAGGAGTGACTAGAACAGACCAGTCCCCGCAAGCAGCACCCGTTCACGAGTATGACTTGTGGACCAGCCATCACCCCCCTCAACCATATTGGAGGGAAGGGATCAGGCGAGATAGTAGCCAAACATAGATCTATTAAGTGTAAAAAAAAAGTTCTGAGATAACAAACATTAAAAAAAAACAATCGAATTGAGAACCTCCTTTTTAAGTCCGCTTAAGTAGTCAAAGTCAAAGTCAAAGTCAAATATCATTTATTAAATAGGCACAAAAGTGCACTTTTAAAGGTCATAAACACATGATACAAATAAAAAATGTTAAAAATTGTAACTTATGTTAACATGACTTTGAAAAAAAGGTAAGTATGTTTACCCATTTCTTTCCTATACTCAAATTGAAGTCTGAGTGCTGAAAAGAAATGCGAAAACTGACTCTACCAGTGCTTCGGAAATACGCCCGCTAGAGAAGATAGCACCAAGAAACTCTGCGGGGATGTCTTTTTTCAGCACAATTACGTATAAATTAGAATTAACAGAATGTAAAACAAGAAATGCGAGTGAGATGTCCCATAGTCATAGTATCAGTAACAGAAAAGTGTAAATAAAATATAAGTAGGTATGACAGTAGCAGTAGGAGTGACTAGAACAGACCAGTCCCCGCAAGCAGCACCCGTTCACGAGTATGACTTGTGGACCAGCCATCACCCCCCTCAACCATATTGGAGGGAAGGGAGTGACCCGACACACAGTAGTTTTAACTATCATGTGTATACGTAGCCAACGGAAACGAAATGTCAAACTTATGACACCCTAAGCCCTAGGGGATGGGCTTTTACTAACCCATGAAAAGGGTTTCCTGATGACGACACCATGTCCGTGTGAACTATGACTAATTGTGTTCGTGGAATGCGAATTCTATGAATAGTTGTGTGCGGTTAGCTTTCTGACGGGCGCGGGGTTTCCACTTTGGTTGCGGTGATTTGAAGGTACACAGTTCTGTGTAGCCTTCGTCTTGGTAACTTATTTATTAAAATGTTAAATTACTGAAACGCAATGAAAATATGTAAAGTAATTCCGCTGAATATTATGTAGGTTGTTGTTAGAATAATATAATATGTATGGGGTTAATATCAAATGTAAAATGACTAAACATACATTCATATATACTAGCTGCGCCCTGCGGTTTCACCCACGGTTTCCCGGGATAAAAAGTAGCCTATGTTTTAATCCAGGGTATACGCTATCTCCATACCAAATTTCATCAAAATCCATTTATTAGTTTTTGCGTGAAATAGTAACAAAAGTACAAACAAACTTTCGCGTTTATAATATTAGTAGTAATATATATAATATTAGTATAATATTAGTGTATATATATATATATATATATATATATATATATGTATATATATATATATCCTACCATAAACCCCACCAGTGGGGATTCTTGGTGTTTTGGGGCTTTTTGGAATAAACCGCTATCCGCGTCCTCATTTCTGTTTCTCCGCTTACTTCTTCTAAACCACGCAACGGATTTTGATACGGTTTTCACTGTCATTTAGATATATTGTTACGAAAGCTTAATATGTACAACACATTCTAATGAAGTTATTGTTAAGTTGAAAAAATGTAATATTTTGTAATCAAGTCGCCAAAATGACACCACATTAGTAAATTGTATCAGTGCTAAGCCGGGGCGGGCAGCTAGTCCTATTTAATATTTATATTAATTAATTAATTAATTAATTAATATAATATAAAACTGAAAGACCACTGACTGACTGACTGACTGACTGACATATTGACAGAATTGATCTCCGACTTGCCGTTATGGTGGGGGGGAGTGTTTGGTACCGTTGGATAGAGGATGTTTTGAAACCAACCAGAAAAATCCGAAATCCATGGAAAGGTGTCTCCGAGATGGAACTGCTCAAGGGATCTCGGAAACTATAAATCGGATGGGGGTACCGCTTGAACTAAATATGCCCCAAAACTTGGGACATTTTTGAAAATTTGAAAAAAAAGATGGCCGCCATACAAAAAAACATGGCCGCCATACAAAATAAAAATGCAAATAACTTTTAAACGGTAAGAGATAGATATAGAGTGCTCGACCAAATGTCATAGAGGACGATGGCGAAAATTTGGAAAAGTTGGAAAAATTAAAAAAAAAGAAAAAAAAAATGGCGGCCATTTTGAAAGTTGCTCCGATCCGACTGAAATTTTGCATCGGGGGGTTTTCTGGGTCGAAGATTACAATTATGAAAAAAAAATTTGGATTCCGCCATTTTTCAAGATGGCTGCCATACAAAAGTTTTTTTTCCGGAAAAATAAGCCAAACAAAACTTTTGAACCGTAGTCGATAGGAAGCGTCTATAAAAAAAAAGCAACACCCCCCCACGCGAGCTGCTTTAGCAGCTCGCGCACGCCACAAAATCACTTGGATTCCGCCATTTTTCAAGATGGCCGCCATACAAAAGTCTTTTTTTCAGAACAACTGAACTTAAATAACTTTAGAACCGTAATCGATAGGGAGCTTTTATAAAAAAAAGCAAAACCCCCCCACGCGAGCTGCTTTAGCAGCTCGCGCACGCCACACAATCACTTGAAATCCAGCTTTTTTTCAATATGGCCGCCATACAAAAGTTTGATTTCAAAACAAAAAGGGTAAACAAAACTTTAAAACCGTAATCGATAGGAAGCTTTTAAAAAAAACAGCAGCCACCCCCCCCACGCGAGCTGCTTTAGCAGCTCGCGCACGCGGCGAAATACTAGTTATATTATATAATATTACAAATGCGAAAGTTTGCTAGTATGGATGTTTGTTATTCACTATAATATGGATGTTTGTTATTCACTATAATTTGTAGGTATATAAGTACTTAAGGTCCTGGAAAAAGACACAGGTTACTTTTTATCCCGGGAAACCGGGTAAAACCACGGGGCGCAGCTAGTCTGTTATAAATGTAAAAACAACATTTGTACAATTTTTTTTGAGAAAGCCAGACATTCTAAGTTGCCCTAACTTCCGAACACTATAGTAAAAAGAAAAATCAACAAAATTACGAGAAACTTTCTAAGTTGAACGAGAAAATTAAAATTTTCTAAGTATTGGCCGATGAGGTTGACTAGCTGTTCGTGTTTTTCTTCTGTAGTTATACATATGAATGAGGAGAGTTATAGGTACTTCGTTTTTATAAAATATAGAACGAAAACATAAGATAAAAACCACAAGAACTTCTAACTAAAATAAACATTAAATTAAAGTATATTTTTGTTATTGAAACATATTTTATTTTAATATTACAATACAATATATTAACAACAACAATATATTAAATCCTATGTCCTAATTATATTATAAATAAATGCGAAAGTTTGTGTGTGATGTTTGTTACCACGTATCACCGTAACTACAAAACCGATTTTGATAAAATTACATAATAATTATACAATGTAGATAGTTTAGGTTCTGAATTAAAACAAAAGTGGGTGGTAAAGGCCTTTATCGATAAAGAAATACGTTTCAAAACCGCGGGGCGCAGCTAGTAATAATATAATATTCATTATATAATATTCATTCGTTTTTGTTTGATAGAGTAACAAATATCCATTATCACAATCTTTTGATTTATCTATAAGAGTCGGAATATATACTAACCTATACCTACTATGTTATAAATAGGTAAAGTTGTAAGTATTTAAGTCTGTAGGAAGTAAATTTTGGAATGATCTTATTTTAAATATTCTTTTACTAATAGAATTTATCCCTGAATTTTAGGCTTTATTTTATTTATGAAAGGCTTTATTTTCTTTATTTTATTATGTCGACGCGAACGAAGTCACGTGTGGTTACTAGTGAATAATAAAAACATGTTTCAACTAGGCAGTCAGGCCTCATTAGCGAAAATATCCCAAGCAGAAGAACAACGACGACTCAACAAGAATAAAATTGTCCTCAAAATTCACGTAACAAAATTAAATCTACCCTTCCCATGTAATAAAATAAATATATCGTAAAGAGCGAACAAGGCATTACATTTTACCTTAATTAAGTCAAGCCATTTATAATGCTCTAGGTAACGGCATTTTGGAATGGCGCAGACTCAACAGACTATATAGCAGCACGCGTTTGACATTTATAACACTCTGCAAGGAGAATTAAGGCCCAGTCATGGAGGATTATCGAATTTTTCAGCGCAGTATCCTACAAATATTATAAACGCGAAAGTTTGTAAGTATGGATGTACCTTTGTTACTCTTTCACGCAAAAATTAATGAATGGATTTTAATAAAATTTGGCATGGAGATAGCTTATACCCTGGATTAATACATAGGCTACTTTTTATCTCGGGAAACCGCGGGTGAAACCGCAGGGCGCAGCTAGTGTGAAATATTGGAAAGCTCTTACTGTCCGTACAAGACATATTATGCCGTTGTTCTAATTAAAAATATAAATCAGTTTATTTATGAAATGAGCACTTTCATTTAGTTTACCGTTTGATATTACTTCCCAGAATTTAATCCTTCTGGTGCAATAATACAGGGTGTGTAAATAGTATTCACAAAACAAAGTCATAAAACATATCGAAAAAAATATCATAAATCTCACTTATTCCTGTTTCTGTGCTAACTTTTTTTAAACCACGCAACTGACATTGTGTTATGATAATGATAATTTATTATTCATTGTTATATTTTAAGACATTTTAAACGATTAAAAAGAAGAGATATCACTGCAGAGTACCTTGGTGCTATCTTCTCTAGCGGGCGTATTTTCGAAGCACTGGTAGAGTCAGTTTTCGCATTTCTTTACTGGGCCGTTCAATTTGAGTTCAATTTGAGTATGGGAAAGAAATGGGTAGACATGCTTACATTTCTTTTTCAAAGTCATGATATTTTACATAACCTTTTTAAGATATTTTCATTTATTTAAATTTTGTGTATAAGACGTTTAAAAGTGCATTTCTTGTGCCTATTTAATAAATATCTTTGACTTTTGATTTTGATTTTTGACAACGGATTGTGATGCGGTTTTTATTGTCATTTAGAGATTGTTTTACGAATGCTATTTATTCAAACATACATAAGTTTATGTATAGTAGAGAAAATTCTATATCTTGTAATCAAGTCGTCAAAAATGACACCATATTAGCAAATAGCGCCCGTGTAGTTGTAAAATTTGCAGTTAATTCGCTCCAACTTTTAGCTTGAATTGTCCAGAGCATTCTGTCTTAATACACCTAGTCCTGAAGGTGTGCTAACTCATAATGTCACTCATTCAAAATTCAGAAAGTCCCATTCACCGAAGTGAATGAACCTTCCAACTTTTATGTTCATAAAGATACGGCATTTTTATAACCTGTGGGAATTTTGTTATATACCAACAAGATTTATTCTTGCCCAGGGTAGTGATTCCGACGGAGAAGTATTAATGTATCAAGAGTAGTAGGTATACGTTGGTTCCAGCTTAATAAATAACGTTGAACGAACATATTAATCGCCCTGACCGTTAAACACGATTTTCTGTAACTATTAAGGCACCGCAAAATTTTGGGACTTCAAGAGTGGCAAGCTAGGTACACTTTTTGTTAAAGATTGACAGATCTAGTCTTTAAATACCCACTTGTGATTTTTTTAGGGTCCGTTCCCATAGGGCAAAACGGGACCCTATTACTAAGACTCCGCTGTCCGTCCGTCTGTTTGTCTGTCTGTCACCAGGCTATATCTCATGAAGCGTGATAGTTAGACAGTTGAAATTTTCACAGATGGTGTATTTCTGTTGCCGCTATAACAACAAATACTAAAAAACAGAACAAAATCAATATTTAAGGGGGCTCCCATACAACAGACATGATTTTGTATGGCGTTGTAATAGAAAATGGTACGGAACCCTTCTTGCGCGAGCCTAACTCGCACTTGGCCTTTTTTTTATATTCAGCCAGAAAATCGACAAATCTCAATAATTATTTTGGGCAAATCGACTTTATTTCCCAATGTTTTCCCAACATTTTTTTTCAATCGTACCCACCATTATCGAGAAAAATGCAATATAATGTTTTATACATTTACCGTGAAAACTTAGATAAGATCGAGTGTGGTATTAAATTGTTTTAAAATAAACCTCAAGTCCAAAGTTTCTTAAGAACAGAAAACCCTTGATGCCCTAAAATTTTGCACACTGTATACTGCATAGCTATAGTATAAGATGTTGGACCGATGCTACCTTCATGAACTTTTTGCTTAAAAATTTTGGAACATATAAATACTTTTTGGTCAGACCTGTTTGTCCACCATCCCGCTTGATGTTCAGTAAGGATATGGCCGAAGACGAGAGCCGAGCGACTGCTCAGACGCGTTCCCCTAATGGTTTACCAAACATCATTTAAACGACTAGGTCGCTTAACGGTAAGGCTTTGTTCGGTCTTACAACCGCGAAAGAAGGCTATTTCCTAGCGATTACTAAAAAAACATTAAAGAAGGGTCGATTGAATAGTTACAGGCTGGAAATTATTGAAAAAAGAAAATCGTTGTTCGTTTTCATTTGACTTTCAACAGCCAAAGTTTTATTCAAATTTATCACCAAAATTACGCACAATGAAGGAGAAATCAATATTTCCTACATATTAAACCGTATGTGCTCCCAAAAAGGCACAAAATCCTTCTACTTGTTGATTAAGCGCAACAGTTACTAAATGTCTTTGTCCGAAATTCAGGATTTGGAGGCGCATAGAAAAACATTTCTTTGTTGCCTTTTTACGACATCTTTTACGTCGTTTGCCGTTTGTTGCCCCCAAAAATACTCGCTAGACTATAGGATGATGACATCTTTGTAGAAAAATAAAAATTGATGCTCCTAGATATTAAAATAGTTCCTAAATCCGTAACTTTTTGTTGAATAATCTTCTTTTTGTTAGGTACACACTAAAATGCAGCTTTTTTATAAATTAAAAGCCTGACGTTATCCAAATTAAAACAAATGAGCGGGCCTTTGTTCAAAAATTAAACGTCATATTTTTTTACAAAGAGAAATAGGTTTTATATTATATACAATAAGGTCATTAAAAATGTTTCTTACCTTTAGTTTAGTAGGTAACAGCCAACAGTAGCCGAATCACAATAATTATGTTTGGTTGCCTGCGTTACGAACGTTCGGTTGGGCGTCTCACGCGGGACTGAGCGGTCTTACAGCGTACCTGTTACTTTGTTTAGCAAGGGGGTTGGTAGGGATGCGCACGGTACTCGATACCAGTCATCGCGTGGGCGGTACTAGATACTAGTACTTATTACACCATATCGTATCAGTAGTACATACATAGCACATGTGGCGTAGATGGTCTACGAGGTGCTACGAAGATGTGTAGCAAGCTCGTTGTATTTTTCAAATTAGAATGTAGGTATGTCGCATCGCTAAGATGCAGTATATTTGATACTTTGTTTAGCATCGTTGCCTTTTAATCTTTAATCCCGTTGTATTAATTTGATAACCCTTTGGTTTTGCTCGCGACGATTGCTACGAAGTGCTACATATCGTTAATATTTAGTTTTATTATTTTAACCGTTAGTGTCCCCCCCGAAGGCCTCCCCTATTTTTTCTACTCGTCCCTATTTTGCGCCAGTTGCAGTCTGGACAAAATTTGTTGAGTTCGTCCCGCCATCTCCTTCTCGGTCTGCCGCGCTGTCTTCTTGCGTTGTCTGGCTCCAGTCTTTAGTCAACTTAGCCCACAGCGCATTCGGCATACGAGAGACGTGTCCAGCTCAATCCCACTTCAGCTTAGCGGCTTTCAGAGCTACATCTGTGATCTGAGTTCGGGAGCGCAGTTCAGTGTTTCGGATCAGTTCGGATATTTATATCACAGCAAATTTTCAATGTCTTTTGTGATTTTAAAGAAAAATGCAGTGAATGAAAAAGCATTTAGGAGTTTAACATTTTGTTTAAAAAAGTATTAGTCTCTGTGTTAATCTTTACAAGATGTTATCAAGTATCTCAATACGAGAGGCCGTCTGGCTTGGTACAAACACCTTGCTAGCTATTCATATAGCCACCAAGCAGTAGTCCGCAAGCATTGACTTTGACTTTGACTTTGATGGCATTGTAGCCATTGAAATTACTGGACATAGAAGCCTTAATATCTGATGTCTCTCTCGAAGGTGAAGAGCGAAATGCAGTGCTACAGTGCGCAGTGCTTTACACGGTATTAAAAGTTCTGAGAAGCTCTTTAAAAGTTAAGGCCAAACGTGGTGCCTAACATCAGGCTTACGACTGGCTCGTATCATTGTTCAGTTTCATAAAAAAGTTATATGCAAATTATTTTTACTTTACGGGTACCTACTTACGAATACCAAGATCTCTACCCCATCACTACCTTAGTTCATTAACAACACGGTTCTATCATTCTGGCATGCGGTCTGCGAGCCATATTTCTACTCGTTACAATTTCCCTCCCTTTATCGCTAACTATACCTTCATCCCTCTCACACTTTTACTGGAATCTCTGGGAGTGAGCGAGACGAAAATACGTTGTAGTGTAGTCGTGTCAGTGATATTCAGTGTTGCCATTAGTTTGAATTTCCGTCGTTTTCAGGTCTGATTTGGTTTGATATAGCCCAGGTGTTATTAGATAATTGTTTTATGTGAGAATTCTCGGGAAATTCCGTGTTTAGTGTAATAGAGAAATAGAGCAGGTCCAGAACATAGCTGAGACAAACATATTTTAGATAACTCGTAGCGAAGATGGGAATGTCTTGTAGTACTTTTTTAATCACACTTCACTCTGTCACACTAATATTATCAATGCGAAAGTTTGTATAAAGATGTGTTTGTTACTTCTTCAGGCTGTAAGGGCTCAACGAATTTTAGGGAAATTCGGAATGGAGACAGTTTATACCCTGTAGTAACGCATAGACTAACGCATCTTTTATCCAGGGAAACCGCGACGCGGGGCACAGCTAGTAATATTGTAAAGAGAAGAGAAGAAATCACTATAATATATCTATCTATCTGAAAAAGATCGCTATAAGCGATAAGACCGCCCATTGTAACACTTTAGCTTTAAGTACTGTTTTGAAATGTATTTTTTGTTGTTGTGTGACAATAAAGCGTTATCTAATCTAATCTAATCTAAAGGCGCAAGTTTGTAAGTTTGTGTATAAGTGTGTTTTTTACCTTTTCACGTCGCAACGGCTAAATGGATTTAGATGAAATATGGAGTGGAGATAGCTTATACGCTGGGTTAACACATAGGATTACATTAGGACTTTTATCCCGGAAAAACGAACAGTTCCTGGGAGAACAACCGAATTCTATGCGTTTGAAACCGCGCGATGCAGCTAGTATAACAATATTTTTATCGATTTTAAAACATAGCTGCGGTAAATTTTGATAAAACTTATAAGAAAATATAGGTACATAAAAAATCGCTTATTGTACCCTTAGGAACTGTGTACCCCGCACTAAGTCTCTGTTAAGCACGTACAGCGGGGCTACATACAAAATACCTATAACACTCTGTCAGTCCAAAGATATTTATTAAATTGGCACAAAAGACGCACTTTGAAACGTCACACATAATGCAGATCAATTAAAATACGTTAAAAAATGTAAGATAAGTTATCTTGACTTTGAAAAATAAAGGTGCATGTCTACCTATTTCTTTCCCACACTCAGATTGAAGTCCGGGGCCAGAAAAGCAGTGCGAATTGACTCTACCATTGCTTCAGAAATACGCCCGCTAGAGAAAATAGCACCAAGGAACTCTGCGAGGATGTCTCTTTTTCAACTCTTTTATAATGTCTCAAAATATAACAATGAACAATGAAGTATACATTAAAATTCACTCAATGTCAAACAAGAAGTGCGAGAGAGATGATGCAATATCCAAGTTTAGTACCATCTATGGTTGTGCTGTAGGTATGGTTACGTATACTATTACCACAGAATATCTAATAGTACATACTATTACCTATTCTGTGTAATGGTTGCCCAATATCTGTCCCTGACATGTGGTCATTACAATTGCATGAGATCAACCAAGCGCACCGTTACCTACTGTGGAATACCTGCACCCTTAGCATAGACCGGGGACAAAAATTGTATCCCCTGTTTATATCCACTGTTTTTTTTGACGAAAGTGGATAAAACAGGGGATAAATTGTTTTATCCCCGGTCTGTGCTAAAGAGGCAAATCATTATGAGACACGGAGTACGTTAGAGCTAGTCACCTTAGATAAACACTTTATACTTTATTATTCATCTTAAAATAGAAATTGAGTACAAATTAAATGCTTTCAGTAGTATAACAATGGGTGGTCTTATTGCTTAAAGGGATTTTTTTCAGACAACCTTTGGGTGGAGAGGAATAACGACATATAAATGGACGGCAGTGAGAGAAATTGTAATAGATATACTAAGGGCGTACACATGATATAAAATATAATATCTAATTACTTATGCGAGGAGGGATCAAAAAGTAGTGAGAATGAGATAGAATATAATGACTATTGATAACTTATTTTGAGTGAGCGCTGAGTCCAGCGCTTTTCCAAGGCTTCAATACCTTTCAAAAAAAGTTTTGTCTTGGTCCTGCAAAAAGCTCTCCACGGCATCCATCACTCATCCATCGCTCAATACAATTTCTCGACTTTTGCAACATTTTCTTGGGTGACTGACGTCGATGGACGGCCGCAACGATGTTCGTCTTCCGTGCTCGTTCTCCCTACTCGAAATTGAGAAGCCCACCTTGCTTTACAGTGGAATACGGCGGAGCAGACTCTCCTAATGTTGCCTCCAAATCGCAATGAATCTCTTGCGTCGTTAACTTTTTTAAATAGAGGTATTTAATAACGGCTCGCACTTCGTTTTTCTTCATTTTCGAGAACACGTTCCGACACGAAGCAAACAAATGACGACACTCAGAAAAAAACAAAAGAGAATCTAAGTTTTTTTTCTTTATTAATATTACAAATATGTATCTGAGCTATGCCTGCCAGTATTTAGTTTTTTTCTTACCAAGGAGTATAGAGTCTTTCTCACTACTTTTTGATCCCTCCTCGTACATAGGACACATAAATAAACTTATATGTCTAATTAATATACATAGATATCTCTATACATACATACATACAATGTATAATTATAACATGCTTTTTTCTTTATGCTTCTTGAAAGAAATTCACCACTCCAGAAGAAGAATGAGTGGTGTCTTTTTTTAAACGCCCAGCGGTTTCGGACTCCTTAATAATTTTGCATAAATATTTGTAACAAATTGCTTTTTTAACTACATATAGGTAACCCTTAAAAATACTTTTAGAATCAGAGCTTTTCGGAAACTATATTGCGCGTGCTATTTAATGCTGTGATCACAAAAATGCTAATGCGAATGCTAATACATAGTAACGAAAGTGGCAGAAGCAGTAGAATTACCAACTTATTTCACCAAACTATCAATACACTGTTGACCACTTAAGTTTTCCAAGCGAGTGTGGCTCATTAGAGGCAGGTGCAACTTTCGATCCGACGCACCCGAGTTTGAATTCAACTGGCTCCGCACTACTGGCTTTCTTAAGTTATGTGCGGATTTAACACTCGCCCTAAAAACGGTGAATGAAAACATCGTAAGGAAACCGGCATGTCCAAGAATTTATCACATTATTTAATGACATGTGACATCCACGCACTGGGCCAGCTTAGTAGATTATGGCCCACATACTCTCTCTATGAGGGAAAAAACTCTCCATTCCCAGCAGTGGGAACGTAATGGACTGATGGTGATGATTGATAGTTTGGTGAAAAGCCCCTTACGACTTCGCTATAGACAATAGCGAACTGTAATCGGGTCAGTTAAAATTGTGGCAGTGTAGTAAGTTTTTTTTATCTTTTGGCACGACAAACGAAGTAATTCCCAAAGCTTTAAAGAAGGTCAAAAACTTTTTTGCTATCGAAAAAATGTTTTCTCACTCTAACGAGATCTTTTGTTCCAGTTTTTACTAAAGGAAAAAATAGGAAAGTTCCCGAAACATCCTGAGGATACAAATACAGTACAGTCAGATGTAAAAAAATGTACCTACTCATCTGACATAAATTACAGCTAACTTGAGTAATAACACCACGTCTTCGTTATCACGTTTAAAAAAAAGGAGTGCGTATTTTAACCATAAGATTTATAAAGGACTTCTTACATTTAAAAAATTAAAGTGTATTGAACACGACCGGCAAGTTGGTTCAATTATTTTTTATCTCTGTTAAAATTCACACTTGTTTAAATTCATTATCTTCACACTCTGTATGGAAATGAAGGCATATCTCCATCCGCAAGGAGGCACTGGTGACTTGTATTACAGGTTCTTTAAGAACCTACCTCAAGCACCATTCTTCACAAGGACAGGTTAGGCCCTAATTTTTATATTTTTGTAACTATAGTGTTGTTAATTGAAATAAGTTATACCTACCTATATTTGTAAGATAAATAAATGAATTTTATTATTATTTATTTATTTAATCACAAAAAATAATACAAAATAGAGTAACTTAACGTAACCCAGCCACTTTCTAGTACTTGCAATATCAACTGATGAAATCTTACACAATTCATTCATTGTTGACTTTTAACCACAATACATATTATAAACATTAAATAATCGCCAAAGAAGATTACTACGAGCCGAAAGTTGAACTGAAAATCGGTTCCGTCACCGTGACTCAATATGACTGACCCGGCCGAAAGGTGGAGGTTACGGGACGTCATCACAAACAAGTGGCCGATAAACGAAGTAACTTTTTCTACCTTTTTCTCTCATGAATATATACTTTTTACCAATATGCAAAAAAGACAGACAGTATTTTGGTAACTCAGTGTCAAATTGCATGACATTTGTATACACATTGTATAGAACTATAAACGTAAGTTATCACTCCTTTACTTCTTCTGATCTCGTTGATTACAGTGCATATTTTTGTCGCTGAGTGTCTGTGAGAATAGAACGAGATAAAACTTAGGGCAGCTTAGAAACTCAACTGAACTTAAAGTTGTTTGCAACTGGGTTAAACCGTGGTTTGTTATGATTTAGCTTCCTGAGTTCACAGCGAGCTTCGAGGGGTCTGACACTTTTGAAACAATATTTCAGGACGGGCAATGCTCCAATAATATCTGTGAGAGAAGTTTTTTTTTTACTTTGTAGTAGCGGGGCCCGATTTTGAACGATATTAATACTAATCTTTCGAAAAGGCATTTCGACCGAACAATTCGTATGGCGCGTTGACATCGTTCGAAAAATTTCAACGTTCGTAACGATCGTAAGGTATAAGCAGGCCTAATGCACTCTGCACTGTAGGTACGAAGCTACAAGTACATAGCCGGACACCGACGGCGGGTCGCGCGTCGTTACACGTGCCACGTCAGAAGAGATAAGACCTATGCGATAGAAAGAGATGCACTCTGTAGGTTAATATGACTGGTAGGTATGCAGCGCTACGCGAGCTAAATTGAATTTTATTGCGTCATAGCAAGAGTTACTATTTGTTTAAATTTCTTTGCGGAGTGATGCTTCTGTCCCTTAGTATTCTGTGGTATAGGGCAGGTCAGCGAATTCGGCATAAGTTGTTAGCATTCCCACCCAAGTTACGCCCATGTAATGCTCATAATGCCCCTACGGCGAGGGCTATGAAGCTCATCAACCGTTTTCTGAACGATGTCCAAAATGCTGAGATACATGCTAACCCCATTAGTCGCATCTCTAAATAACTTTCATTTATTTAAGTATCTGGTACGACAATGTAAGCGCTTTGGGTTAGACGGTAAGTTTACAATTGTAATTTAATAAATAAATAAATAAGAGTGTCAAACAAATCACACTATCACACAATCACAGTAAAATTATAAATGCGAAAGTTTGTATGTCAGTGTTTGGTCCCTCTTCATGCCACAACGGCTGCACAGATTTGAGTCAAATTCGGAATGGAGATTATCCCCTGGATTAACGCATACGCTTTTTATCCCTGATAACCGCGGGTGAAACCACGGCGCAGCTAGTATTATAAATGCGAACGTTTGTATGTTACTATGTAAGTCTGTTACATCTTCACGCCGTAACAGCCGAACGGATTGGGATGAAATTTAGAATCGTTAGAATTTAGAATCTTCACTTTTAATACTTTTATCCCAAGAAACCGCGAGTGAAGCCGCGGGGAATACTAGATAAAATCGATAGGTTTCTGACAGTTACATTTGATCTTTGATTTTAGAAACTCCCAAGTAGGTATGGATGTAGGAAGGCTCGGTAGGGTTTAGCCTTTTTGTTGTCTTCTTCTTCTCTTCTGTGGGTGTGACGCCTACCCCGGTGTCGGAGTTTTTAGACCGTCCGCTAGCCTCCGACATAGCCTAGCGATTGTTGTCCTAACACAACAACCGGGACCGACTGCTTAACGTGCCCTCCGAATCGCGGTAGCGCTCAGATGTAAATACCACAGCGGTCACCCATCCAAGTTGTGACCGCTGCGAACGTTGCTTAACCTAAAAGATGAACCGGGCCGATTCAGAACCCCACGATTACTCGTTGTCGACCGATTCGGTTTCATAATATCTTACTATGCAAAATATTGCACAAAAACAAATTCCGTAAATGCGACATGTAATCGATACTGATATTGTAGCCAAAACTGTATTAATTTTTCGGTAGTGGCTCGAAAAGGAACATACAAAACGAGATCGATAATAGTCGAATCGATTCGGTATTCGTTATCGTGAGGTTCTGAATCGGGGAGCTGCTACGAATGGCTACGCGAGCTACGCTTTGAGTGCTACGAGCCTTTTTGGTTGGAAGTTTCAGATATGTATCATTTTAATGGGCCATAAAGATAAGTTTACTGAGCCCTTCCAATATATACTAGCAACAAATCCGGAACAATACCCCGTTGTAGCTTATTATAATTAGGTAATTTTATGTTTAATTAGGTGCTTTAATACTTTTGCTTTTGTTACAAATTACTTCGAAGAGATCGCCTTAAGCGATAAGACCGCCCATTGTAAGGAATATTGTGCTACTATTATATTTATTGTTTTGAACTGCAATGATATGCAATAAAGAGTTTTGTAATTGTAATTATAATTGTATTTTCTGTAGGTACTTACATATCTTAATGCTATGGTGGTTCTTCTGTCTTTGTTACAATAGCCCTATGGAAAATGTAAGAAAGTTTCTGATGCTGTCCTATTTGCCATCGTCCCTTACAGTTTCTTTAAGTCATCTCCATCCAAAAGTGGCTGACACTGTAGCTTTAAGTATTGTTTTGTTTTATTTTCAAATGCTTGCTGTATTGCAAAGATTAAAAAAACATTTTTGGAAAAAGTATTCATCCATAAATTGTTATTATTTGGCTTAGGGAGAAAGTGGTCAGAATCAAATGCCTAAATTACGTAATAAAGGTCTAATTTACTCATGGTCGGTCTCTCATATGCAGGAGGCCGTCTCGGTAGGTACCACAGCTTTGCCAGTTATTCTGCCGCCAAGCAGTAGTACGCATTACTGTGTACTGGTTTGAAGGGCATTGTAGCCAGCGAAATTACTGGGCATATGAGACTTAATATCTGATGTCTCTTGGTGATGAGCGCAATGTAGTGCTACGCAGTGCTTTTGATGAAGTTCTGAGTGGCCCTGCAATTGTTATGGGCAAGCGTGGCGCTTACCATCAGGCGTACGACTTGCTCTTCTCATCCTTCAGATCCAAAAAACAAAACAACTATAATGTAATATGTCCTGGCGTTGTCCACTGTTGGATATAACCACGAGAAGGACATAACTCATCTGTATGACAACCTCTGTAGTGTAGAGGTTGGGTAAGTTGGCTTAATACCACTGAGGCTGCAGGTTTGATTCCCGTGACGAGACAAATGTTATTTTCCTATCTGTTCCTATAGCAAAACGGGTATCAGCTGAAAATCAGCGCCGAGTTGTGTAAAACTCTCGGCAATTTATGTTGAGCTGAGCCCATTCGGCACATATATATATTATTTAAGTTTTATTTTTTATTTTTTGTTTGTCGTATTTGTGTGCCGAATAAATGGTTTTTATTTATTTTCTTTCTTTCTTCTTTCTTTCTATCTCGGTTTTATGGCGCGGTCCTCGTAGTTCCTGGTTACCGTGAGTGCGAGCGCTGCTCCCGTTCGGCATGCATCATAGCTGTGTTGCTCTCGAAATTAAATCCGGAATAATAGTAAATAGTTAAAACGCAAAGTAGTGTCAGGCAATAAAGTGAAGCTTATAAAAAATACTTTCCTATAGTGAAAAAACCAACAAAAAACCTAAAGTGGATCAAAAGTTATAAGCAAAAATAATTCAAATCTCCAAACCAAACGACTGTGACAGACAATAAACCGGTGCATCGATCGCGTGCGCTGCGGTGCGTGAATCATCGACCCGACGGCCGTGTGACGAAACTAACTTTCCTACCTACGCTGCACAATATCAGCTGTTTACAAAATGAATTGCGCGGCCTGCAACCAACTTATAGCCCGTGGAGAACTATTACAATGCACGAAGTGTACGGAGATTTTCCATTTTAAATGCCTCAATATGTCTACAGCATACTACATAGAAAATAAACATTTACTAATGAGCTCCTGGCATTGTCCAAAATGTGGAAATGCTACTAGGCGCAATAAAAATGACAACACACCTGTCAGAAGACAACACCAAAACCTTCTCAACGAGACAACTATGTCAGTCGACGACCAAATTTATGAGGACAGCAGTGTGATAGGTAACACACCCCAAAACGACCTTGATAGCGAAGCAGGAGCTACACTACACCCGCCAAGTAAGGATACAATTACTTTTGACAAGTTTAGCCATCTATTAGAAACTAAACTAAACGAGAAACTCGAAAAAAATAAACAAGAAATACTAGCGGAAATAAAATCTACGGTCCAGAATCAAATCGACCAAGCAGTACATAATTTAAAAACAGAAATGACACAAACGAACGATTTACTTCAAGTAGAACAGACGAACCAAAAGGATAGTATTATTAAACTAGAAAATAAAATAGAGAAATTAGAACAGGAGAAAGACAAATTACGGAAAAACATACAAGACTTACAAAAAAGATTAGAAGATATGCCAAAAAACGAAATTAATGGAAATACCAAAAAGATAGTAATATACGGCCTCAACGAAAACTACTCAGAAACAGAGCATGAATTAGAAAGTAGAATAATATACGCCTTTACTGATATATTGGGTGTTGACCTCACTGGATACATAGAGGACGTGTCGAGAATAGGCAGAAGAGGACCACGGCGGCCAGTACAAGTGGAACTAATAAGCAAGAAAATGACTAAATATATTTTGAGTAATACAAGACAGTTCAAATCTACCGGACTATATGTTACAGAATACCTTGACAGAACGGCCTTGAAAGAAAGAAAAGCATTACGAGACCACTTAAACCAAACGAGGCAAAATTATAAAGAAAACGACACATCACGGAACAAGCCATCAACCCTATTGACAGGTACGATGCGTAACTCGACCGTTCAATCACACTACGACGGAAATAACCAACAGAATAATAGAACTAGCAACTATAGACCAGATAATCAAGACCAGACATTTCGCTTTTAAAGTTTTAATACAGAACCTACAAAGCATTAAAAACAAAGTCCATATTGTTGATGACTTTTTAGAAGAAAAACCTTTCAACGCCGTTTGTTTAACCGAGACCTGGATACGCGAACAAGAAAAGGACCTGTTCACCATCAACGGATACGAGTTTGGAGCTACGTTTTGCCGGCGAGAACACCGAGGGGGCGGCGTGGCCATCCTCACCAGGAACAACCTGAACTATGAAGAGCTCCCGGACTTCAGAGACCTCTCAGTTGAGTGTATTATAGAATGTTGTGCCTTAGAAATAAAATCGGAAAATACCATTATAATAAATATTTATAGACCAGATCGCGATATTGAGACATTTTTTATAGTAATAAACCACATACTAAGACTTGTCAAACCTAAAATAAATAAAAAGCGAGTAATAATAACCGGAGATTTTAATATAAATGCACTATCGAATTCAAAAGAATATCAAAGACTATGCCATGCAATGCTTGAATATAATCTTTATCAAATAATTAAATATCCGACTAGAGTGACGACTACTTCTTCGACCTGCATAGATTTGTTATTTACCAACCAAAATAACTACTCGTTATCGGTGGAAAACAATGGACTATCAGATCATAATAGTATTATATATGGACAAAAACTAATGAAAACAAAACCAATTAAACATATTTATACCGTGACAAAACGAATATATAACAATAAAAACATACATAAAATGAAATCAGCATTAAGTAATATAAATTGGAATGATTTTATATCTACTGAAAATAACATAAATAAAAACTATGAAAAATTTGATACTATTTTGAAAGATAATTTAAATAAATACATACCTAAAACACGTACTAAAATAACACCGTATTCAAATAAAACTTATCTAACGAAAGGATTAAAAGTTTCATGCAAAAATAAAAGACTAACGAAAATAATATCTGACAAATTAAATAATAAAATATTTAAAACCCATTACAATAATTATGCTAAAATATTAAAAAAATGTATCAAACAGTCAAAAAGAATAAATTACATAAATACTATGAAAGCGTCTAAAAACAAAACCAAAACTATGTGGAGCATAATTCGAGGCGTTGCCAAGCACGATAGTGCACAGAAAAAGCATAACAACATAACACTAGAAGTTGACAACAACAAAGTAGTCGCGCCAAAGTCAGTGGCTGATGCATTCAATGACTACTTCGCGTCTGTCGGCGAACAGAGCCCGAACGCCACTGGGGCAGCGAGCAGTCGTTGGGTGCACGAGTCCTCAATTAACTCGATTTTTATAAAACCGGCCAGCGAGCACGAAGTGTTTATCATCATAAAACGAATGAGTAATAAGTGCAGCTTCGGTGAGGATGAACTACCGCCTATACTAATAAAACAATGTGCACGGGAACTTACCTCACCTTTAGCTACTTTAATAAACCAATCCCTTGACGAAGGATGTTTCCCGGATAAATTAAAACTAGCAAAAATTAGACCGATTCCGAAAAAGGGTGGCAAGTCTGAGAGCCCTAGTAACTACAGACCAATAGCGCTCTTATCGACAATTTCAAAAATCTTTGAAAAGGTAATGTCGAGTCGTATTTATAATTACCTAGAAAAATTTAACATACTACATACAAATCAATACGGGTTTAGACAAAATTGCTCAACAACACTTGCTGTTTATAAATATGTACAAGAAATTTACAACTACATTAACGATAAAAAATATGCAATAGGGTTATTTCTAGATATGACCAAAGCTTATGACAAAGTTTCACACAAATTACTATTAAAAAAAATCTACGCGTCGGGTATTAGAGGAACAGCCTATAATTGGTTCCAATCTTATCTAAAGGACAGACAGCAATACGTACAGATTGAACATTACGATGCGGCCAAGAATGAAATGTGCGAGGTAAAATCAGATACCAGAATAATAAATAATTCAATTCCTCAAGGTAGCGTGCTAGGATGTGTACTTTTTTTAATCTACATTAACGACTTGCCAAAAATAATAGATGTCCCAAGTGTCCTATTTGCAGACGATGTCTCACTACTCTTTAGCAGCAATTCAAAACTTGACTACAATGCATTTAAACCCTTTTCTGACACAAAGCAATGGCTTGAGGACAATAATTTAGAAATAAATCTGAAAAAAACAAAATTTTTACAGTTCCGAACCCACCAACGAAAGCCCTTAGATCTAAACACTATAAACCACAACTTAAAAATACAAGAAACAAAAGAATTCACATTATTAGGACTAACACTAGATACAAACTTGAATTGGAAAAAACATGTCGAGAACATTAAAACGAAACTTGCAAGATTTACCTATGCATTGAGTGTTCTCAAGTCAAATACCAATTACGAAACCGCATTATCATCTTACTACTGTGGAGAACCTACCTATAACTATCTATAATTTGTGCTAAAAGTAACTACGCCTACATAGATGTCAAGACATCTAATTAATCTCACGATATTTTATAACTTTGGCCAGATGTGATCGTCTAGAATTTATAATATTATGGACCCTTTACGTTGTGTAAATTTTACGTTGTGTAACTTAATAAGTTTAATCAACTAGAATAAGTTTAAGAAAATGTACTTTTCTAATACTCCTAGAAATCTATGAATAAAAGAACCGTCGCTATAAAATAACCGCAATAATAATGAATCGAATAAAACATATTAATCAAAGAATCGTAATCATAATTCAGATTATATGCACGAGTAATAGAGCTGTAACTAAAATCAAACACGTTCAAACAAGAAACCAAATAAATCCACTGAAATAGGAAAACAAATGAACATCAAATTTAGAAAGACTTAAATCATGCAACTTAGCTGAGAATTCAGGAAACAGCTACTGCCAGCCGCGTCCTTTTCTTTCTTCATGGCCATATTTCCCCATTACTTTATATACAATATATATATTTATTATGAATAAAATTAAGTATGTAATACAAGGTTGAATAAATTTATGAAATAAAAGACTGTGTTACTTAAAATAATATTGGTAATTAAAGAAAACACTTTACATAAAACTACACGTTCATCAGCGGCGGCTACATCTAAAAGAAATAGAAACGGGGGAGAGGAATTTAGATCTTTTAGGATCTATAAATAGGAACCCTAAGCGACTTGAATAACGTAAGGCTCCCATCCAGCCTAGCACCTTACTCCAATAACCAAACAGAATCCATCGTAAGTTCGACCTAACGCACCTCTAATGAATTTCTTAGAATCTCACAAACCTTCACACTTTTACTGATCACAGATTCATTCATCGCTTCAATTAATCACACATTGATTCAGTCATACATTTCAGACATTCATTTTTTGATTGTTGTTTTATATTAAGTTATTATTATTATTTGACCCTATTCTAATTTATGACCATACAATTCCAGACGACTCGAACTAACCCTAAGGAATGTTATGGTCCTTCTTGTAGTGTGTGTACCTAGTGTGTGTGTCGAGTCTAGATAGGTCGCGCATTCAACGGCTGCTGTGTGGCAGTGTGAACTCTAAATCTAAATCTAGACTCTGTATCTTCCTGGCTAGCTCTCCCCCCTGCTGTAGCGAGAGTCCAACAAAGCGTCCGTATCTTCGTTTCTTCGTGTTATAGGTTACTGCCGACATCTTGTCACCGTCGCGTGAGTTATCTAGTGCATGTGAGTAAATTTTTTTTTTAATTTTTTTTTAATTAAATTTTTAAATTCTTATATGAATTTTGAATCTCCACTAAGAGTCCGAATAAATCTTCAACAAGAATCCTTGTTATGTAATAATTTCTGCTTTTTTGATGTTGTGAGGTATATGTACACGCGTATCTTTATATCTCGTTCAATATGATTGTATAATTCCATTGTGTATCCATGTATTAATAGTAATACAGTATTTTACAATCCGAAATATATATAAACTCCAACAATGATAATAAAATACTTCAAATCCTTGAATAAAACGCCAACAATTAATCCTTATTATGTTATGTTATATGATGCTGTCTTATATCTCGTTCAATACGACTGTATACTTCCATGGTAACACATTATTTATGATCCAAAATAAATATAAACTCCAACTATGAAAATTAAAGTGCTTCAACTCCTTAAATAAATCTTCAACTATTAATAGTCTTATTATGTAGTAATATCTGCTTGCAAATATCTAATAAAATTGACGAATTTTAGTTGTGTTGATTTAAACATTTTCGATTATGGAAAGTTTCATTCAATTATTAGAATAGAGAGATTAAAGTGACCTAGCTAAAGTAATAAATTTTGTGACGTTTGAAATGAACACTTTCCCATACATGCATACAATCACAATCTCACTCCCCTATTAATATCCCTAAGATAATAACTCTAAATTCTACCCTTGAGATAAAAGGACAAAACGTTGACACTCCCGGCTGCTAATTTCATAACCTGGAAGGAGTAAATAGACCCCTATTTAACACTAATATATATAAAGAAAGTCAACGTAGTCGAATCGAAGCCGTTGTTCGATGTATCGCTAAACTGAAAACTTAATAAAATACGTTAGCTTCCCTAAATATAATATAAATATTAATATATAAAAATACTCCCATTTTATCACTGACTCTACATAAATCAAACACTGCATCTATTTATTACTTCACTGATAAAAATAAGTAGCGCATTTGCTCACTCGCGACGATATTCAACTCTATGTGGGTCATTTTTAACAACGGTAATCAGAATCACGATAGACTCTGATTAATCGCGCACGCGTATCTCGACCCAATAAAAGACAATCTCACCGCTTAGAAGATTCTGAACTTGCGACCGTATTCAGACCTCTTCCCGCTCACCCGTCCCAAACCTGACTGCCAAATCTATTTCTATATTCCCACCTCCTTTCCTGGGTTTTTTTAAACAAATCCATTCCAATACTTAGTAAGTCTCACGCCTGTCAAATCCTTAAAACATACATTAACTCAAAATTTATAGCGTCTGGAGAAAACAGCACAAAAACAACTGCACTCGCTTCAATATGTGTTTAAAGTATTCGTTGTACATTTTTTTCTAGCCGACGGCTGGCACCGTGACCTTTTGTGACTAGGGTTGAACCAATTACGGTTTTAGTGTGTAATTTCAATTTGTGTATGAGAATCAAGGTACATTATATATTTTTAATTGATGTAACATGCATACCATTGCCGTTGATCATTATTTCGATATGAAATAACCTGACATTAATATTCTGAAAGTAAACATAACATTTCCCTGAATTACTATTAAAGCTTCAAGTATTAATATAAAAGTTATATGAATGTTACTAGCTTTAAGATTAAATGGATAATACTTATACATGAAAATCATAATAGATTAGCGATTCAAAATTAAATATAAGTAAGGTCGATCACAATTGTATCGAATTATTACTATCGATATTACTTTCAGATTATAATTATTTATATGGTAACAAAAATATTTCAATCAAAACATACATAATCGTAAGATTTATTTACTGTTCTTAAAGTCTTGACAACCCTTAAAATCAATATCCGTGTTAAACGAAACCCCATAAACAAATCCCTTATCGTGCTGTGAAATACTTAAGATTATGCGAGCAAAGCAGTTTTGAGAAATGATTTCTTTAACTCAAATAAATATGTCAACATACGGCGTCACACTTCAGATTTCTAAACAAGCCAATATGGTTTATTATTTTTACAATCGATTCGTATGAGGTCAACTCTATTTTAACCTTTATTCTTTAGTGGTTATGGCTATAGAATGAAACCATAGGCCGCAATTCATTTGCTATTTGTATAGAAATCTCCATAAAGCTGTCTTTCTGTAGTTCAAAATTTATTTTAAAACCCCATTAAACACTCAAGGACTAATACAGATAAGTTGCTCTTATGTCTAAACAAAAAGTCACATAAACCAAATGGTAGGTACATGGAACGAACTTTATGTGTACATGACGTTGGTTACACTACGCCTATGCATACTCTTGGTTAAATTACGGTATAATCCTCTGGGGTGAAAGTACAGATTTTACGGATCTATTTATAATGCAAAAGAAATGTATACGGATTTTAGTTAATATTAAGCCGCGAGAAAGTTGTAAACCACATTTTATAGACAAAAAAATACTAACCCTACCATGTCTGTACATCCTACAGATATGTCTATTCGTACGGAAATATCGTACTTTCTTTAAATCAAATAGTGAAATTAATGAAAATTATAATAGAAGAAATCGCAACAAACTAAAGTTACCTACAACAAATTTACAAATATTAGGAAAAAGTCCAAATTTTAGATTAGTATCAATATACAACAAAATCCCTGAATACCTAAAAAACGAAACTAGATACAACGTATTCTGCAGAAAACTTAAATCTTATCTAATTAAAAAATGTTATTATTCCGTAGATGAATTCAAAACTGACAAGCATGTGGAAAAAAATGACTCAATTCCGTGACACTATACTGACATATAAAATATACTGACTTTAATAAAATATAAATCAATATAAATTAAAATGACTAAATGTACTCTCGCACTGACTTGCAAACGCCCTTACAGGGCTCATGTACCAACATAAGATGTAATTTAAGACCTACATGATAAATATATGTACATGAATGCAATTAATAATAAATAATAAAAAAAAATAATAAATAAATACCTAGATACAGTAAATCCCTGTTGGCCCAAGGATCAATGTAGATATGTGATCGTTGGGCGTTTAATTATTATTTTATTTATTTATATTTAATTTCCTTTGTCATGAGACCAAAATCTTTTTTTTTAAACGAACTCAATTCCAAAAGTGTAAAACTTGTGTGCACTGAAAAAAAAAACTTCCAAACTGTGTTTGAAATTGTTAACATTGCGCTTCGACAGCAAAGCCAATTCGAATACTGCATGTACAACTTCTGGTAATATTATGACGGTACGAAATGGTCTTAATGACTTTATATTTAGAGTTCAATTTTCTTTGTGAAATAAAATATATATCATTTAGCACGTCTGAAAGTTTAAAAAGGACTTTGCACATTACAGTAAATTAGGTTCCATTTTGCCTGACAAGAAAATTTATTCGTTCACTAAAACTCGTGAGAGTTTGCAATGTCAACTCTCTGCGAAGTTGATTAGGTTGATTTTAGTTAAACAATGGGTAAGTACTTATGTTGATTTGTAAGACCTGAATATACAGAGACGCCAAACATCGAGTTTAGTAGGTTTAGGTTAAAATCAAAATCTCTTTATTCAGTTTAGGAATCACAGAGGCACTTATGAGCGTCAAATTATCACCCTGACTCTACCACCGTAACGGAAAGAGAACCACTACTCAGAAGATACGGCAAGAAACTGAGGGGCATTTTGTTTGTTCAGATTTTGTTACAATATGTTGGTTTTCTATGTACCAGTTGGCTACTTTGCAGGGGTGAAATGTCCCAAGCATCTTTGTCTTCTATATAATTACGAACAGTATAGTATGCTTTTTCATTAGAATTGGTGGTAGTTTTGTTATCTAGACGACGATTTTTGTTAGGAGACTGGTCTGAGCAGCCGCTTAACTGCCTTCTCTCTCTAGATCTATGTGCTCCATCTTAGGCCACATCATCGCTTCACATCAGGCGAGATAGTGGCCAAACATAGATTTATTAAGCGTAAAAAAAAATCTTCTCTAGCGGCACCGGTAAAGCCAAAGCACCGGTAGAGTCAGTTTACTTAATTTTTTCCCGTACCTGATTGTTTGTTTGTCATTATATTACGTCAAAATGCATCGTAATAGTTTTTTTCCCATATGTGCATAATCATTTATTTTTTTACAAGATAAAATGGATATGTTTTGAGGAAGCCTTTGGCGAAAGATAATATCTGACAAGCACATAAAGAAGATAACCGTTAATAGATATTTATATACCTTGAATGTATAAATTAATATTAAATATATAATCCTATTATAAACATTTGAATTTAGTGTAAAAATTACAAACAAACAGCAATAAATTATTTTATTTTATAGGCCTATTTAATTTTTATTTTATTTATGTGCATGATAACTTGTTGGAGGGCTAGAATGTGACATTTTAATTTCCTATCGAAAAAATTAATAATAATTAAATTAAATATAACGCGGACAAAGTCGCGGGATTCAACAATCTCAAATTGTATTAATTCAACCTATTAGCAAATGTTTGTCAACGCGTTGCTTCATAAATATTCTGAAATGTAATTTGAGGTTGTTGATGTTATCATAATTATTTGCTTTAATCTTAGTTCTAGGCCCCAGGCGTTACTAGGTATGACATAGATGGTTACTAGATACATATTCTTGTTTATTGTAATGAATCTACGTTAATTATGTATTTAGATAATCTAACACGTTTTTTTTATATATTTCCTTCAGGCAATTTTAGCCTAGCTGCGTAGTACCTATGTTCCACAGTTTTTAATATTAAAAAAATAAATTCAGTCAGCAATAATTAAATATTTTTTTTTATATTACGTATTTACAAAGCACCCTAATAAAACCTCATACCGAACTCAATCAAACGAAACTTGACTTTGGCAGCACAAGACGTGCAAAGCCAAATCCCACAAGTGGGGAAAAAATAAATTATTTATTTTTTCTGACAGGTAATCGTACCCTTTTGTTTATATTTAATGTCACCATTGTGGCACCATGTGGACTTTTTGGTGGGAAGTGAAAAGTGATACAGTTCGATTTTGTTTTATTTTCCAAACAAGTGTTATTTCGAGTGATCACGTGTAATATCGGTGGAATATTAACCATTATGTGTTCGTAAACTTGCACGAGTGTAGGCAAATGAATCAAAATACAGAAAACATTGCTTTTTATGTTTTCCCAAAAAGTCCATGGAAAGCTTGAATGAAGTTCCACCACTTTATTGAAGCAGTAGGAGCGGGTCCGGCTTGTTGCTGTTGACCCTCATTCTCAACATAAGTATAATAAATGGAGTATTAAACTATTAAATAAAAACTACGTAAGACATGGCGGTATGGTCCTAGAGACTTTAGACTGCCCTAACGGGCGAACTTAAAAAAATTATGGCACCACGTGGTGATGATATACAATTTGTGGCGGCATAAAAGTACTCCGCCACCACACAGGAAACGTTACTGGTCTGTGATTGGCTAAAATGTCGGACGACCAATAGCAGCCTAGGAGCAGAAAAAGAGAGTCTGCCCGGCCGGTGTAAACATCCGCAAAAATATTTTAAATCACGTCGAGTTTAGCGTTAAGCCTTCTTTCTCACTGTTTTATTTATATGGTGTGTTATTGTGCTACGAGTACACCTTAGGGAATACGAAGTAACAGTGTTTCATTAAACACATGAGGAGTTCTTTGTTTCAATTTCAATGGCACCTAATAATTTCATTAAAATCACACTAAGTATATAATGTCCTTAAGAGCGACTGAAGGGCGAGTTTGGCTTAATGGGGACATGTGCTACTTTCGATCTGACGCACCCGAGTTCAAACCCTGCTGGCCTCGCACCACTGACTTTCTGAAAGTATGTGTGGATTTAACACTCGCTCTAAAAACGGTGAGAAAAATATCGTGAGGAAACCGGCATGTCCAAGAATTAATCTCAAATATTCATGGACATGTGACATCCACCAACCCGCACTGGGCCAGCGTGGCGGATTATGGCCCACACTCTCTCTATGGGAGAAGGCCCGTGTCCTAGCAGTGGGAACGTTATGGGCAGATGTGACATAACATCCATACAGGTAAAATTTTCCTACTTAAATCCTTACAAAAAAATCGAGCTCCTGTTCTGAGCAGTACCTACATAGTTACAGTTTAGGAGAGGCGTTAGGCGCACCAACTCTTAGTACACTCAATTATGATAAATAGGTAGAAGGTTAAGAAAAGAGGTGTTAATGAATTAATAAAAAACAAAATCAAGATTATTTTATTATTTGAAAGAAGTATCTAGCCTACTTTAATAGTATACACTTACGATAGATTAGTCTTTCCTATAGTAAAATGTTTTTGACATCTGTACGTCATCCTGACAAAGGGCCCTACACGTCGATCTCTATCGACGACAATGAGGGTCCTGTCAAGCCCAATCTGTCGTTAAAATTTCGACAGAAACATTAATGGTCATTCACTCGCACTCGCTTCTCAAAAATAATGAGATAATGTTTATAAATAAACGCCTTGGCAAGATATAGCAGACAATCTGGCCCATTTCTTGTTTGCGGCTGTTCATGACGGCTCACCTTATCTGCCGCCGCACCATTCAGTTTGGGCACATTCGTGAATAGCCTCTTTGAAAAGATTTGACACATTTTTAGCTAATTATAATAGAAGATCCAAACAAGACCCTGCACTTTGGTGTTTTTTCAATTCTTAGATCGACGGTAGAAGATAGTAAAATAGCCCGATAAAATGATAAGTAAAACATTTTGTCATTTTCTCGAGCGTTGAATGCGTAAGTGGCAATTTTCCAAGTTCGGATTGAAATTATTTGATTAGATACCAATGCAACCTTTCATTCAAATATTGAAAAAATTGCCCTTAAGAGAAAAAATAATATTTAATATTCATATCGTTCATTATCATTCAACTTTGGTTCAGTTTAAAGTCTACATAAAAAAACGTGTACAAAAACCATCTTACTTTTGAAAGACTAAAATGATCCCCTTTTATTGACTCCTGGCTTATCACTAAAGAACATGCCATCAGGAGAACGACCTATAGGGGAATCGTATAACCCGAAAACCGATCTCGATCACTTTCAATTTCAAATTTGGAAGGCGTTAGCATCTTACAAACTGCAATATCGATCATTATAAGCGACCGTGTTTGGGATATGGGTTGGGACGCGATCTTTGAGTAGAAAAGTTCTACAACTCCACAGACAAATACCGATCACAAGACATGTTTGAAAGCGATCGCGATTGATGTTCGAGTTAGACGATACCCCTCCTGTTATCGACCATTAAATGTAAAAAACTTATATCTAAAGGATACAGTAAGAGCTTGCTCAGATAATTAGAGTTTTTATCTCTAAAAATCTAAGGTTCATTTTTATAGACAAAGAAAATATTAGATACTTTTATCCTTCATCTAAACCCGACTAAAATTCAATACGCTATTCTAAGGGTGAGCGCACAATACCGTATCGTCGATACGCACCGCAACCTATCTCACTTCTATCTACATAAGGTACTGACGTAGCGCTGTTTTGCTTACATATTGACATACAATGTTACAATAATCCTATTATATTGGGTGCTTATGTTAACATGATATTAAATGAAAAAGTATGGCCAATTTCTGTGTCTGAACTAGTTTTGAATATACACAATTCAAGCTGAATAATTAAAAAAAAGTGTATTGCTATTTAAATGAAAAATACATAATTATGATGATTTTAAACAAAATAGTTCATTACAATATATTTAATAACCAATGCTGTCGATCGTATTTCAAATAATGTCAAGTCTCCACTTACACCCTGTTTTTGTTATCATAACACATTTATTTACTGACGTCAAGTCTAAACTACGAAAACATTGAAACAGCGGCTACAGGTAGAATTATTGGACAGAAACTTCGAGAAAAGATTCCGTATTAGATAGAAGCACAGTCGTACCTATGCAGAAACCCTTAACTAAACGATTCTCTCCTGATTTTAATTCAGTCAATCTTTTTAGCCAGTCTTGCTATATACCTTGCATTTGACAACAAACAGATGTTGCATATCGTTTTAGAGCTGTTACATTAAACGTATCTTTGTATCAGTTTATTACGCGATCGGACACTCGTTGTTAGGCTGTAAGTGTATGTACAAAATGTATTAGAAATATTAAGTGTCGCAGGTTGAGATACGCTAAGATACGATGATACGTTCATGTGAACACAGCTTTAGTAATATAGGCTAACTCCACTTAGAACTTCTCAAATACATTCGAGTTTACTATTAGTTTTACCAGAGAGATTTTTTTTCTAGCTAAATTACTTATTCGACGTGGAGTATAAAATTGTTCCAAAATGTTCAGAATTCTCGGTTCTAAGTGAAAAAAGCCCCATCAAACCAACCAATCAGACCCTACTTGTCAAATCATCCAATCGCATTCCGTTTGCGATGCGTATGCGCCAATAGGGCGCGGTGCACACGAAAGATTCACAGCTCCGTGTGGGTCGAGGGAAACTTCTTCAAGACAGCATGGTATAGATTATAAAAAGCGTAGACAGACACGCTAACGATAACTAAAAGGGTTCCTCCGAAGACGAAACTTAAGAAGTTCCCATCTATCATGGTAGTTCCTCGGAGACTTCTAGCTTCTCCGTGGAACAGGTCCTTGGTTCCAGAACCGGCAGCTTTCCGTTCCTCCATCATTCTTTTCATGGATGAGAGTCGTTCTTTGAGCTCGTCTATCGACTCCATCATGTCTTCTGACGCTGCGGACAAAAGGACTTATTAGTGCTTTTCTTACGTTAAGTAGGTATATTATATATTAGTACGATTCAGTCAGTCCAATCTGTTGACATAGATATAACTAGCTGTGCTCCGCGGTTTCACCTGCTAAGGGATAAAAAGTGTCCTTTATTGTGTCTTATTCCAGGATTTAAAGTACCTACTTTCACGTACTTTTTAACCGACTTCAAACAAAGGAGGAAGAGGATACTCAGGGTGACGAGCGTAGGATTTTTTAAAACAAAGGTCTGCGTGGTGCTGTTAAATTTATAGGCTAGCGTATTGCGTACCATCAGTCAAACGACCAGCTCGTCTCAAACAAAGGTTCTAAACTCGTTTTTTTTTTTTATGTTTGTTATCTCAGAACTCCGTTATTTATGACCTCACAAATAGGATATTAAAAGGTTATCAGAGGCTCGAACCAAACGCATGTAACCACAATTAATATGTACAGTTGCATTTACTTTCGTACCGTCATTTGTAATGAATTTATGGATCGAATAGCTCTATCATTAATACGTTTGTTAAGTTAATTATAATTAGTGGAACTGATCGTTCGCATGTTGCGTGCCGTGCTATAAAAGTAATAATATTGCTACGGGTTACACAAGGTTAGTGATTCCAGGCGAGTCTTGAATACGAGATAAAATGATAGAAGAATTTTAGTTGGTAGAGCAGATGACTCAATAACCCAGTGGTTGGTATTAAGAGGTTTGAATCCTGCCCGAGCAATATAACTTTTCGTCTTCCTGAATATTTAAATATTATATAATTATATATATGTTTGTGTAAGTAGTCTATTACTATTATAATAAAGACAGAAATATCTTTTTGAAAAAAACATCAAAATTCGACTTCAAGACTCTCTAAACACTTATCAAAACAAAAACAGAATAATCAAAATCAATTTATGATTGGTGGAGCAATCGTGTAACAAACATACAAAAAAACGGTTAAACATACAAAAAAAAGTTGAATTGAGAACCTCCTCCTTTTTGAAATCGGTTAAAAAAAGAACTACCTGAACCTGAACATTGAAAATATTTTTGAAAACAACCTGGGATCGACTATTTAGGGTACTGAACACGAATTCATGGTTTTTAGAAATTTTGTCTGTCTGTTTGTTTGTATGTTTGTTACCTATAGACTCGGAAACCGCTTAACGGATTTAAATTCGGTTTTCAGGGTTTGGTAGCATTAGTCCCAACTTAGTCTATAGGGTATGTTACATAAAAATCAGTTTGGCGACTACGACGATACAAGCTTGACGTGTTCGTAGTACGCGCTCCCATACACTGGGGAGGTCTTGCTAAGATATGAGCTTTCTTTGTCGTTCACGCAAACAAAGTCGCGGGAAAAAGCTAGTTTTATTATAATTTAGAGTAAGTGCCTATAATATAAACCTTTATGGGCTGTAAAACGGGGCATAATTTAATTAAATGTTTACTAGCGATGTGACTCTTCCAAAACGACCTTTGAAAACAAAATCCACTAGACTGATAAGTCCTAACTACGCCTTTACTCCCGACTAACCTGAGTCCTAACCATACCTCGTAAGCTGAAGAATTACTTCAAGTAAGGAGCAAGTTAATTTGGAATTCCCTTGTGACAAGTCTTGATTAATTCGGTAAGTCTAGCTCCTAATTGGGTCTAGCTTTTACTGATTACTGAACGAGATATAGTATAGTGAGATATATCAAATACTTAGTTAGAGCAGGATAGACATATTTATTGTAAACTAGCTTTTTCCCGCGACTTCGTCCGCGTGAACGACAGAAGAATTCCATTTTCGTATTTCTTACAATTCATCTCTGCAAGACCTCCCCTGTATATGAAAGCGCGTATTACGACGAGGTCAAACGATTTTTATATAACATACCCTATAATCTAAGTTGGGACTAATGCTACTAAACCCTGAAAACCGTATCAAAATCCGTACATCAGTAACAAACATTTAAAGTTATAATTGAATAATAGTAAAAAAAAGATAATAGAACTCGCCATATAACATAATCGATCTTCCACTTTTGAACACAATAATCGCGAACTATTGGTTATTTTGATTAAACGTATCGGCGGTGAATCGAAACTCCTATGCCGAACACATGCTCTATGTTGCATTTTTTGGGATAAAAGGATCCTATATCCTTTTCCAGGATCTAAAGAACCTACATACGTATGCGAGAGGCCGTCTGGGTGGGTCATTCAGTCGCCAAGCAGTAGTGCGCTAGCATTGAAGGGCATTGTAGGCATCGAAATTACTGGGCATTATGAGACTCAACAGCTAATTGTCTCAGGGTGACGAACGCCACTGCGTTAACAAACATCCATACATTCATTCTCACAAACTTTAATATTAGCAAAGAAAACTAAATATCACTATAGGATCATACGACGTACAGTATTTATAAGGGGCTAATTGGTAGGTACCTACTTTAATGAAAACTTCGTCTTTGAAGTCAGGGGCAATTTACTATCTCCAAATCCAAATCTTAATATAATAAAGTAATTCCTAATAAAGCGTTTTTTCTATGATTATTTTAATTCTCTGTAATATTTTTTATTTAAAATGCCAGTTCCGATTTATTTCCTTTCTTTTTCCCGCCTCTTACGCTTCTACTTTTTTTATTGGCGTAGGCCTTTTTCGTTCTGCCAATTACATACAGCCTTAATTTCAAAATCTATATTTTAACAAATCGTGACAGTACAGTTTACAATTAATGGCTTCTTATTTATAGGCCAATAAACCGCAATTTAAATATAGTTTAACACAAATAAGCAGTAACTAAAAATAAACATATTAATAGTAATTTTAATGATTTGCGTTTACCAAATCATAAATTATTGACATAAAGAAACGTTCATTCATAAAATCAATGACAGTTTTAATTAGGTGAGGCCTCCCGGCCGGGATCTGTCAACCGGAAAGCATTTTCCACTAATTTACAAGTAAATACGAACAAAAATTACTGACGACACATTAGAGTTAGCGTAAATAACCATGACTTACCATCATTTTCTCTTTCAGGGCTCATTTTTCACTGTAAATCACGGAATTCATAAAAAAACACTTTGTTTTTGCGTCTAGAGTCCCGTCTTCCCGATTTCAAGATGGCCGCTACGACGCAGGCGTGGGACCAAGGCTGGGATTGGCGGGGCATATTGATCGCGCCCGGGACAGCCTAGCCTCCTCTAGTGCACAAAGGAATGCAAAGTTTGCTTTATGGGCTTAACAAGTTGATTTCTCGCTCATTTTTCATGAAACTAATTTTTATTTTGTAAATCTGTCGCACTTCTTTAAATAGGGTCTTTCATAAACAAGTTTGTCTTTTATCTATTCCAGAGTGGACCAAACCAATGCCCCCCGGAGGGAAAGTACCCTAAATATTGAAGTTAGCAAATGTTACTCAAAGGTAACAATTCTTTATTTTTAGAAATAAAAATAACTGCAGTCAAAGATTTTTTAAAGTCACTAACCGGAGATGGGAATCGAACCCGCCAAACGTAGAAATCAACATGCTGTATTTTTACATAACATAATTATATCTATTACGTGTAAAAAAAAATATGATACCAATCGAGAGAATCAATCATAAGGAACAAATCGCTCTAATAAACATAGCATCTTATATTTGAGGAAGAGCGAGATTATATATAATTTTTTTGTTGTGAAAGATATATCAAGTTGGGTTCAATATAGCTTTAAAATTCTATATAAATTTCATCGGTATTCGACCTTGGACTTTGTAGATACCTACATCAAAATTCAAGTTGGTTTTTTTTATAATAAAATGTATTCTCGTTTTAAATTTCAGGTTGAGTGTGAACATATCCACTATATGCTATATACATTATATGCTAATTACAATAAAATAACGTACTGTAATATATATCTAAATACATTCGCTCTAGTAATTTAACTTAATTTTATTAATTCTTAATCTGTAATATTTTTATAATTAATTAATACTGATATTATTATTGTTAATCAACTAAATTTAATTGCACTATATGTCTATATGTACAAGAGCCAGAACAAATCTGGAAAGAAGCTAACTGCCAAGATACAGGTGTTTTAACACCTAGTTTGGTGGCTAGAGTCGCAACAAATTGTAATTCGTACTTATTATAAAATAAATAATTTGTAATTTATATTTTAATTTAATTTTATCCTTATCAAACGCCAGAAAAATCCGACTAAAACAAGATCAACGGACTTTAATCGAAGCCATATACATATCAATAATTCGTCATCGTCATTCATCAATCAATAGGCATTAACTATCTTATCAATACCGCGACTCCGTCCGCGTAGAATTCGGTTTATAGTCGTTTGCTATGATAGTCTTCGTTTTCCGGGATAAAAAGTCCTATGCCCTATTCCAGGACCTAAAGTACCTACCTACATACAAATTTCATGACAATGCGTTCAGTCGTTATAGAGTTACGTGGTCACTCTGGGAATGGAAGCGAAGATGGCTAAATAGAATAGAATATAATTCATTCTTTTTTCTTCTAAATATAATATTTTTCTTTTTTTTTAGCCTTATAAGAGCGAGTGTGGCTCAAAGAGCGAGTGGCTCAGTGGGAGAACGTGCGACTTTCGATCCGACACACCCGAGTTCGAATCCCGCTGGCCCCGCACCACTGACTTTCTCAAGTTATGTGCGGATTTAACACTCGCTCTAAAAACGGTGAAGGAAACATCGTGAGGAAACCGCGGCTTCTCCAAGAGTTAATCACAAAAATTCAAGGACATGTGACATCAACCAACCCGCACTGGGCCAGCGAGGTGGGTTACGGCCCGTACTCTCTCTATGAGAGAAAGCCCGTGTCCTAACAGTAGGAACGTGATGGGCTGATGATGATGATTAAACTTATAACATTGTTCGTTACACTGGGCAAGACAAATAAATAAACTGTAAATAATAATATAATTCATCAGGATTTGGAAAATGAACAAGGTGTATATTGTGCCGTTGGGGCTCTCTAGTACGGGAGTCATCCCAAAATATTTACATCATGGTTTCTACATATTAGATTTACCTAAAAACGTTTGCATGACCATGCAAAAAGTGGCAACACGAATTCTTGCCGAATTGCGCGTAAATTCTTGCAAGACGATGGAACAATTGATTTAAATTCTCAAAGAAACTCCACGTGGTGTAGGCCCGCGAAATTCTTTAAATTTCGAGAAAAGCTAACTTTAAGAATATTAATAATAATAAGCCCCCCAAAATCCTACCCAACGCCCGAGTCGACCACCAGACCTCGTGAGGAAAATAATAACACTTAATCAATAATAAATAAACTCAAAGGATCAATGAAGTGTCTCATTTATGATTAATTGATTTTAGTGTTAAAATATTATGATAACTGATATGATAGAACAGATAAATGCAAATATAGGAACGTAAGTTAAAGAGCGCGTGTTGTTATTTTTACATTACGACGATTTTTTTTATTTATTTTACAAAATAAAACAATTTTAATAACAAAAATAATTCATTTATTTCAGGTGATAATAAGTACAGTTAACAAATTAAAAGTACCAGAGACCCATAAAATATATACCTTGCAGATTAGCATATATACAAATGATAAAACACTATCACTAGGACAAAGGGCATTTCGGTTTCGCCTCCCTATAGCGCCGGGGCACTATTCTCTCGGGCCAAAACTCTGGAAACAGGAACGTTTCATATATTTTGCAGGAAGAAGGAGCACGCAGGAGTTTCAACTCTTCGTCCACGTCTTGCATGTCCCGGATTCTTCCACCGCACCTCTCCTTGATATACTTGACGATATAGTATCCCGACATGTTCTGATCAAATCGGGAGAGGTATATCGCCGTCCTGGGCTTTGCAGCACGAAGCGTTGTTGTTGTGTGTTGTGTTGTTGTTGTATTTGTTCAAGATATATTGTGCTACATTTTATAAACTATCTGATCCCATCGCTGAGCGAAGGTCTCCCGCAACTCCATCCATGGATCTCTCGGCATTGCGATCTCAAACCAGTCACTCCGGAAAGCGTCCAAATCTTCCCGCAAAAGTTACTAGGCCTTCCTCGGCGTCGACGCCCGTCTTTAGTACCATCATCAAGGATAGCTGAAGAGTTATCCCATATAGCACGTGAGCTTGCTGCAAGTTTGATTCACCTTTGATATTGATTTGATAAGTCAAATTTGTCGCGACAATGGAATTTGAGCTTGCTGCAAGTTTGTTTTTCATGTATACTAATTTGATACGTCAAGTTTGTCGCGGCAATGGAGTGCAAGCTTGCTGGAAGCTTGTTTTTCATTTGATGTGTCTAACACATGTAGTTCCAAAATCATAACTAGATGGCGTTAGCGTCGAGTTAGCCCGCGATGGCAAGATTCTCCGCGGATCTCTTAGATGTGAAACAGAATAAACGCATGAGATTTTACACTAGTTTAGTTTCCTGGCTCAATATCCCTTTGCATTAAGGTTTATTAGTGCTGGATCGCGTTTTCAAGCAAAAGCACTTTGTAGTTTTAAAAGGCATATTTTATTTCTATTATTAAAATAATTAAAACCACCTACGTCGAAAAACGCCTGTAAATTTACGTCATTATGACGTAGAAAGCTACGAGGGCATCGTCAATCGTAAACCGTGACCGAGTGAAACATTTTTTTTGCATTGCAGGTTCTTTGTTGTGACAAAATTGTGGCATCATTGTCGTGACAAACATTATTCAATTATGTTACGTGGACTAACTAGAAAGTTTGCCTTAAACTTGCAGCAAGTTTGCACACTTGCCACGGCAAACTTGCTGCAAGTCTGAAACAGGTTTATATTGCTATCTGGGATTATTTATCCGTTTAATCCAATTTGAGTATCGGCTAGTTACAACATAAAGTACTGGAAAATATCGTAAAGAGATCATTACACTAATTCAAACCGATTAGATAATATACTTACTTATCATGACAGCTTACCGTTCGTCCGACGCATACCACTATAAAATACATCATCATCAACCACACAGCAGTCTCAACAGACAGACCAGTCCACCGCTGGTCTCTCCCAATGCACGCCATTAAGGCCGATTTGGTCTTTCTCCATTTAATTTCTCTGATGACTTGTTGCCAGGTCTCCCGATTATACGGGATACTCCGGATTTCAACAGAAATCTCCCGATCTCCCGATGTTCTACTGTATCCTCCCTTTTTTCTTTTCCAAGCTTTTTGAGGTCGTAATACATAATTTAAAAAAATCCTGCGTGATATTGACTATCTTAGGTAAAGTGAAATATATACCTATTAATAAGTAAGCTATATATTTAATTGCAAACTCTTTCAGTTGTTTAGTTTCATAGAATGTAAACGTTACAGTGCAGGATGACTACTACACTGCTATTTGCTAATGTTAATAGTGTTAAGAATCATCAGCTATAGGATCGCAGCTTTTAAACATCTGCACACGGTGTGGCCGGATCTGTTATTCCCGTGTCGGCTTTTCAGTCATGAGCGGAAGTGCCGTTCAATCATTGTTACTCCGGACGCTGATTAAATCATCTCTTTAGATGATGATGAATAGTGTTAATGCAAGATGCAATCAAATTAAGAAGTATCTTATGGTAACTGGCAACACTGGTCATGACACAAAAAAAGTTCTTAAGTAATTTGACATTGAATATTTAACAGCACCCTACTTTTCAAATCTAGCTTAAAGTTATCTTATCGACAATAATTATATACTACTTGTATAGTGGGAAAACCGTTTATTGTCTTGCTTTTATTGTATTTATCTATCATTATGTCATCGTTACATATAAAAGGAAATCTAGCACAGGATTACCAGTTTAGTCGAAAAGCAATAATATGGCTTTGCACAAGGTGTTGGCTCTCATCCTGTTAACAGGTAGGAAGTCTTATCTGTTTTATACCTGATATAGAAATTGGAATCTGAATTAACAAGTGACGTATTGTGACTTGTGGTATAGGGACACGGGTCAGGGGCAGTGCTGTGACGTTTGGGCTATCATCAATCAATTTGGAAAGTATCATTACTTACTTGGTAGTTTTTCGTTTGCGAGAGACCATATTTGTAGGTACCACTGTTATGCCAGTTAATCTGCCACCAACCAGAAGTGCGCAAGCATTAATGTGTTCCGGTTTAAAGAGTATCGTAGCTAGTGGCGTACATTACTGGCCATTATGATCTCAGCGCAGTGCAGTGCCGCACCGGATTTTGCAAAACAAAGTTTTGGGTGGTGCTGCAACTGTTATGGGCAGGCGTGCAGCTTGCCATCAGGCAATAGACCTCGTCTCGTCGATCACTCGATTACATTAAAATAAACTTTCTGATTAGTTTCTGGCTGGTAGAATTTTGGCCCTGTTCATGTAAACCCTCGTTGTACTACAACTAATGTTGATAGAAACGATTACTTCCAATTTTAAAACGGAGAAATCGGTTGGTTCGCATACTGCCAGAGCCGCGCATGTGCTGGCGGAAGTAAACATGTTCAATGTTTGAAGCAGCTTTTTTACTAGCGCTTTATGTACTAGCAGCTTCAGAGGCACATACAAGGCGTCACAAGGGTCTGCCTGAACACAAATTGGGGACGCTGCTATATACAATATTGAAATATCGACATTATGCGTATATTTGGCTAAAGTCATATCTGTTACGCCATTTAAAACGACTATAACAGCCAATTTTATTTTGCCGGCCGTATTCAGACAGTGTACTTTGGTATTTCAATTAAATTCAATTCAAAAGTCCTTTATTTCAATTTTGTCGTCACAGACGCATTTATGAACGTCAATTATTACAATGACTCTACCACCGTATCGGAAAAAGAACCACTATTTAGAAGATACTTTACTTAATTTATTATTCCATTTAATTTTATATTCCAGGAACGGCGTGCTCTGCTAACCCTACTCGCATAATCGGAGGTGACCCTACCACCATCGACCGTTATCCCTCCGTCGTTCAGGTGGACTACTTTGAACTCTTCCCCAATGCTTGGAACCACAACTGTGGCGCCAATATTTTAAACTCGTGGTATGTGCTGTCGGCTGCTCACTGCTTCGTCGGTGTGTAAGTACAATAGTATTATTTAAACGTTTACTGTTATAAGCGTTCTTGAATGGTGTGACTTATCGGTAGATCTTGTGACTTTCGATCCAACGCACCGAAGTTCGAATCTCGCTCAGTCCTTGGTCTCCACAGTGGTTGAAAATTGTATATACTGCTGGTTCACTGAGTGCGTCCTATGGCGAACGCAAAATCTCCGGATTGCTGCATTCATGGGATTGTCCTGGTGGACGGAATACTTTCTTGATACCGTACTTCAGTTATGGCGGTAACTGCTTTTGTCCAGTAACGCTATTGTTATCTCTATCAAAAGGCAAGTAGACTGTAGAACGGTGTCCTATCCGTTCTACAGTCTCTGGGCGTTGTTGTATACTGGAGCTCGTCCAACGACAACAATGACGCTAATTCTAACTGTTGCTTTCAAGTACCTTTCTGATACGTGTTTTAACTTGGCATGGATGTTTTTAGAGTCGCAAATACTTAAGGCTGCGTTGATCAGTGCTCTTGGCATAGAAGCTAAGTGTGATGGTGAGAATCCACTTAAAATGCTTGTCCGTGGGCGTCGGCTTCCGGAAACCGGTATGAGCTAACGTGCTTAGCCGCAGTATGACACGGACGTGGACGTACTTCCATACTTTTCCTTCTACAGCGAACTTTGTACTCTTCACTGAGTTGAAGAAGGACGTAACTGTACTCAGTGCATGCATTTCTGGTGGTACCAATTTTATCAAGTGGAAGAGACTTGGTATTAAGAAAACTGCTTAGTTTGGTAGAGTCATTGTAATAATTGACGTTCATAAGTGCGTCTGTGACGACAAAATTGAATAAAGAACTTTTGATTGATTGATTGATTGCTTATCATAAATAATGCTGCATTCTATATACACCACACATACAAATATTACAATTTAATTAAGTTAGATTGTTCACATTCTAGATTCTATAGTCCCCAATATCGTCGCATCCGCGCTGGCGCCACCTACCGCAACTTCGGTGGCATCCTGGTCGACGTCGCTCAAGAGAACAACCACCCGAGCTACGATCAGCACTATTATGACGGAGATATCACCGTGGTCCGCCTGGGAAGCAGTCTAAGCTACAACCCGGTGGTAGCGCCAGTAACCATCATCAACCAAGGTGCTGTGATCCCTGACAACTTGCCTGTCGTGCATGCCGGATGGGGTTCAACCAGTGTAAGTTGAATTAAATCTTAAACGCCCGTAATATGTTTATCCTACAGTTCAGTCCTACCTGAACTGAACTAAACTCGACTTACACAATTCTAGCACTACTTAAATATATATATGGTAGGTTGCGTCAAGTTACAGCCATATAACAGTAAGCACTGTTGTTAAATCAAGGCTCACCAACCTTCTTCTTTCAACAGTTCGGAGGTCTTTTTTCTTCCCAACTCTTGGATGTAACTATCTACACTGTGAATCACGATGTCTGCTTTGAACGCTACGGAAACGCCTCCATCACTGAGAACATGATCTGCGCCGGCATCCTGGACGTTGGCGGCAAGGACGCCTGCCAGGGCGACTCTGGAGGTCCTCTGTACTTTGGAGACATCCTTATTGGAGTCGTATCCTGGGGTGGAATCTGCGCTGACGCTTACCAGCCAGGAGTCAGCACAAAGGTTGCCTCCTACACAAACTGGATCGTGGCTACTGCTGTTTAATTTGTAATGAATAAATTTAATAGGTAATTTTATTAAACCTTATACCATTTCGTTTTTATAATAATCCTACCTATTGCTGTCGAATGCTAAACAAAGGCCTCTCTAATTGCTCGATGCCCGGCTGCTCTCATCCAGTTTCTGCCACTCTCTGGGGCTTTCTCAGCCGTTCTCTGTGGCGAGCGCAGGGAGCCGTTGAGTTCCGCAACGGAACGAATGTCGAGTAGGTGAAGCGGAATGATGGGGAGACTAGCGATACTTCTGGTGGAGTCTACTTTATATCCCTTGCATGGTTGTGTGAAATTAAGTTAACGGTTCACTTAAATAAGGAAGTATACGGAATATACGGAATCATTATACTCCCCGAGAAGCAGCTATAATAGTTTCATCGTACCTACCTACTTTATGGCGATATCCATGATAAGGATATGGCTTAAAATAGGTAGGAACAGTATGATGACTACGTAGTTATGATGTTATGTATTATGTAGGAAGCGACTTAGAAGAAAAAGGAAGCAGGCACAATTTAAGCGCTCCCTAATAAAGAATTATGGACATATAAGTATATTATTGTACGCAAGTACATAGGTATATTTTTTTATTTCTAATAGATCTGTTTGGTCACGATCTCACCCGATGTTAAGTGACGATGTGAGCAAAGATGGAGCAGACAAATCTAGAGAGAGACGGCAGTTGAGTGACCGCACCCGACTTCCTGATGGTTCACCCAACATCTTCCCGAAACACCAATAAGTCACTTAACGGCATGGCTGTTTCGGTGCTTGTCATTTACATCATCACGTCATCATCAACAGTTACGTCATTTACATTTTATATCCTCAGAATAAGGTGTAAATGCAGCAGTTAATATCCTAGCTATTTAAATTTAGGCAATAGTGCCCGATTCAAACAGATGGTAGAACGGGTGGGTATATAAGAAAACATGAAAGACGCGCTAACTACGTGACTTTATTTCTTTTTCTCTTATATGGAGATGAAAACCCCATCTCCTATCATCCTCCTTCATCTTTATTCTTTTTACCGTCTCTGGATAGCTGGTAGGAAACGCTTTAGCATTAAGTTCTCATTTTATACGCTACTAGTAATATTGCGATAAAGAATTAAATTAAAAAGTAAAGGCAGATTGTATAACTCAGTCGCAAATTTTTTTTTTCCATATCTGCTCTAGAATCCATCCCTCCGCTCTGGATTCAAAATAGCGCTTTCGTCGTAAAAATATTATTTGTTGTTCTGTAATACCTACTATTCGTTTCACGTCGGATATATTATATTTATAGCACCCCACTTTTAAATCTAGTAGCTTAAAAGTTATCTAATCAGAAATTATTACGTATAGTAGGATTTCCTTCTACTGAATTTATCTATCAATCAATCAAAAGTTCTTTATTCAATTTTGTCGTCACAGACGCACTTATGAACTATCTGAATGTATAAAAGGAAATCTAGCACAGGATTACCAGATCAGTTCAAAATAAATATTATGGCCCTGCACAAGGTGTTGACTCTCATCCTGTTAGCAGGTAGGTAGTCTTATCTGGTGGTATACCCGTAGATTATATAGATACAGGAATCTGAATAAACAGGTGCCATTTTGAGATATTAGATAGAGGTAGAGTATAAGTAACACGGGTCAGGACATTTGGAACGAATGGTACCGATTAAATCAAGCGATCACGGCTACGATTGCCTGCGTTTTCGTTTGGTGATATACTGACATAAAATTTAGCATTTATTTAATAAAATCTTTTAATTCCAGATACGGTCCGCTCTGCCGTCCCTACTCGCATAGTCGGAGGTGACCCTACCACCATCGACCATTACCCCTCCCTCGTTCAGGTGGACTACTTCCAACTCTCCTTCGGTGTCTGGGACCACAACTGTGGCGCCAATATCTTAAACACGTGGTATGTGCTATCGGCTGCTCACTGCTTTGAGGGCGTGTAAGTACAATTATAGTAATATCTAAGCGTATAAGCGTTCTTGAATGGCGATTGTGGCTTATCGGTAGCTCGTGAAAGTGACGAGCGCAGTGCAGTGCCACGTAATATTTTGCGAAACAAAGTTCAAAAGTTCTTTTTTCAGTTTTGGCATCAGAGACGCACTTATAAACGTCAATTATTACAATGACTCTACCACCGTATCGTAAAAAGAACCAATACTCAGAAGATACGGCAAGAAACTGTATAATAATATTTTGTTTGTTTTTTCACAATATTATGTTTCTTATGTGTCAGTTGGCTACTTGGCAGAAGCGGAATGTTCCATGCATCTTTGTTGCCTATGTAATTACTAACTGTATAATATCATGCTTTTTCCATTGGAATATTTTTCACACGCAATTTGAATCTACTTTCAGTGAGCTCTGTTATACAATGGAATTTTATTGTATAACATATTTATATTTTATTTTATCTTTGCATTTTCGCTGCTTGCACAGCTGTAGGCTACTTAGCTTGCCATATTGTCGACGTCGACACTTTTTTTTTAAGCTATTGCATAGCTTCTATCGCGGGCCTTGAGCGTGGAGACCGAATCCAGAAATTCCGTAACGAAAATAACCTAACACCCCCCACTCCGAATGCTATGCAATAGCTTTACCGCGGCAGTCTCCGAGTGCCACACGTCTTTTTTTTTTAATTCATCGTATTGACCGCTTCACTAGTCGCGACTTAGAAGTTATAAGTTTGTAGTGCGCGCGCATTTGACAGTCCTAAACAGATAATTTAACGTAGTGATAACCAAAGATAAAATTTTAATACTTTGTCTTTGGTGATAACATTCTCTCTGCAGGAGATTTTTCTTATTTTTCTTGGCTGCGGTTTGGCTGCGGTGCGCTCATTCCAAATTAATTAATGTAGCTGCTTATTTTCTTCTGTTACGACCTCCTATCAATTTTTCTAAATTTTTCTGCCTTAGTGACAAATTGTCCTTCTGTGCCTTCTACTTTAAACATTTGGTGTGTGACTGTTCTGTGTAGTATATAAATATTTACGTGAGTTGGATCTTTTCTTTTCTTAAAACTATTATCAGACCAGCCGTCCACCCCTATTCCGCCAGTTCCACTCAAGTCTGGGTACCGCATTTTAACTTCAATTAAGTTGGAGTGTTTTCGTTCCAGACGATACAGTCCTGAATATCGTCGTATCCGCGCTGGCGCCACCTACCGCAACATCGGTGGCATCGTGATTAACGTCGCACAAGAAATCAACCACCCGAGCTACGACCATAACATATATGACGGAGACATCACCGTAGTCCGCCTGCAAAGCAGTCTAACCTACAGCTCGGTCATCGCGCAAGTAGCGATCATTAGCCATGGTACTGACATCCCTGACAACATGCCTGTCGTGTATGCCGGATGGGGCAGAACCAGTGTAAGTTGAGTTAAACCTAAAAAGCCCGTAAAATAACGGTTATCCAAAACAAACTCACTCGTATGATTATTTTACTAAAATATAAGATAGGTTGCATTGAGATACAACCATGCAAAACAGTACCTTAGTGTTTTCGTCGAATCAAGGCTCGCCATACCTTCTTTCAACAGTATGGAGGCCCACCTGCTACTCAGCTTCTGCAATTGAATGTCTTCACTGTGAACCACGACGTTTGCCTTGAACGCTACTCAAGGAGAGGCGTCGTCACTGAGAACATGATTTGCGCCGGCATCCTGGACGTCGCCGGCAAGGACGCCTGCCATGGCGACTCTGGAGGTCCACTGTACTTTGGAGACATCCTTATCGGAGTCATATCCTGGGGCGGATCGTGGCCTTTAGGCTGCGGTGACCCTAACTTACCAGGAGTCAACACAAAGGTTGCCTCCTACACAAACTGGATCGTGGCTAATGCTGTTTAAATTTTAGAGAATAAATTAAGTGTTTATTTAAACCTTACCAACTCGTTTTCTTTATCATCATCAGCCTATCGCAATCCGCATCTAGACGTAGGCCTCTCCAATTGCTCACCATTGTTTGCACGCTACTGCTTAAATATCTGGCAAAGGTGTGATACTTCCCGAGGCAGAGATCTATATTAATCAATTATCAGTAATCTGTTTTGATTAATGATTTATTTATAAAATAACTTTCAGATAGAAAGTATCACACACTTCGCAGATACAATAATATACGAAATTATACATTCACGCGGAATCCTTAAAACTGACTGTCAGGAACCTTGGAACGCAATTACCGTTCCATACTCTACATAGGAGTATGCTCCTTTTGACAGTGACATTTTATGTTTAGTTTGTTTTGTTTTTTGATTTCTACTCTTTTATTATGATCGTGATCAACGTCGCTCAAGAGATCAACCACCCGAGCTATCAACAGGCCACATTTTATGACGGAGACATCACCGTGGTCCGCCTGCAAAGCAGTATAACCTACAGACCGGTGATTGCGCAAGTATCTATCATCAGCCATGGTTCTGACATCCCTGACAACATGCCTGTCGTGCATGCCGGATGGGGCACAACCAGTGTAAGTTGAATTAAATCTAAAACGCCCATATGCTTATGCCCACCTAAACTGAACTAAACTCGACTTAGCCTCTCGCCACAGAACAGTAAGTATTGTTGTGACATTAAGGTTCACCAAACCTCTTTCAACAGTCCCAGGGCCCCTTTGCTACCCAGCTTCTGGATGTGACTATCTACACTGTCAACCACGACGTCTGCGTTGAACGCTACTCAACGAGCAACGTCGTCACTGAGAACATGATCTGTTCCGGCATCCTGGACGTCGGCGGCAAGGAGTCCTGCCATGGTGACTCTGGAGGCTCTCTGTATTTTGGAGACATCCTTATCGGAGTCGTATCCTGGGGCGGATCGGACCCTGGGCTGTGCTGACCCTTACTTGCCAGGAGTTAGCGCTAGGGTTGCCTCCTACACAAACTGGATCATGGCTACTGTTGTTTAATTTATGAAGAATAAGTTAATATTTAACCTTGCCAATACGTTTTCATTATTATCATCAGCCAACTGCATGATCCTCGGCTGCTTTCATCCAGTTGCAGTCAGCCACTCTGCGAAGATCGTCGCTACACCCTTAGGGCGTTCTACGCTCCGTTTGCTTAGTCAACTTGTTATTTTAGGAAGTTATAAATTAAACTAACCCTTCCAGTTTACAATTCAATAATACCAATTAAGGATTGTCAAACTATGATTGCATAATATATGTTACGGCTAATAGCCGAAGTGCGACTACACCTAGATTTAGCCGGCTACAACTAGGTAAACTTAGATGTATCTATTCTGATAATATATAATTTGTATTTAAAACTTTATAATTTAATTATTTTTACTATCTTTGACAGTTTTATAAATTCATTTAATTTATTCAATTTTTACTATTTAATCTCCTTCATCAGATTAACACTGTGGAGAATTTCTATAATCCTTATTTGAATAACGTAAGTAATAGTTTATAGTATTCTTTGCTAATAGCAAGCTCGTTTCCTTTTGCACTATCTGCGGTATCGCAAACGAAACGCATGCGTTTTTTAAGGGTTACCAGCGCCATCTAGTTTCATTTGACTACACTCATTTTTATAGAGTAGGTAGGTATTACAGCAGAGTGAGAGATCAATGCAATTTGTTTATACGTTTGCATATTTTTATGAAACGACTGACGGACGTCTCGACAATTTCTTATGTTAATAATAATGTGATTGTTATATTTTAATATTTTTGATTGATTGATTGATAGGATTATGCAGTAGAATATCAACTGAAGAATTTCCGCGGCACAACGGGAAATCAAGGCTGCATGGCGAAAAGCCAGGCTAATACATATTAGCGTCTCTCTCATCAGTAGATAACCACCCCTAATTGGAATAACGCATCCCTTCATCGAGCGAGTATCATTGAGCGAGTGTGGCTCAGTGGGAGCTCGTGCGACTTTCGATCCGACGCACCTGAGTTCGAATCCCGCTGGCCCCGCACCACTGACTTTCTTAAGTTATGTGCGGATTTAACACTCGCTCTAAAAACGGTGAAGGAAAACATCGTGAGGAAACCGACATGTCCAAGAATTTTTCACAAAAGTCAAGTACATGTGACATCCACCAACCCGCACTGGGCCAGCGTGGTGGATTATGGCCCATTCTCTCTCTACGAGAGAAGGCCCGTGTCCCAGCAGTGGGAACGTGATGGGCTGATGATGATGATTGATGATGATGATCCCTTCATCGGTTTCTCTCGCACTCATCGCCGTGGAATGCAATAGGGGATCGGACAACTTTTCAGAAAGTATTTTAAATTAACTACAATGAATATATAATATGAATATATAATGAATGAATATATAGCCATGAAAAATACTATTTTAATTAAATAACGCTCTAAAAGTACCTAAAACTTTGTTTAAATATTATGTTTCAAATATTGCCGCGCAAACGGTCACCTCAAAAATTGTGACGTCCTGTGTAGGTAGAAGACGACAAACTCTTCGAAATAAAACTTGCAAAGAGATTCTAATACGTTTTGTGAAGTTTGGGGACTATATTGTAGTAATGGAACGAAAAAAATAGCAAAAATATATTTTATGAAAAGCATAAACGTAAAATAAACACAAGCTTGACTCACGGCATTTGCCTACAAATGACGTCATTATCGCTGTGATTGTTGTTTCGTTTGAGATGAAGAACAGATTAAAAATGTCAGAATTATTTATTGATTTAAAAATATAAATCATTATTATTTCACAAAAATCATGATTGAGTGATCTTTCTGGTTCGACCAACATTCGTTCTAACTACATTTTAGATTTTTTCTCGATTACTGTCCGATCCCTTATTGTAACGCTCGATTTGAACGCAGTTTTGCAAACATCATTTTAATGAAATATGTAACTTAATTATAGGAAATCATTTTATTATGGCATTGTAATAAGATTCTCTCTTCTCTCTCTATGAGAGAAGGCCCGTGTCCCAGCAGTGGGAACGTGATGGGCTGATGATGATGATGATGAATAAGATTAGGTTTGATTTGAGTGTACGATTTTGCTTTTTAATGATAACTAGAGTTTGACAAACAAACTCTCAGTTTTTACTAACCCAGACTCTTCTTATGACGTTTGTGTTTAATCCTACTTTTTTTACAATGGTCTGGGTCTGCGTTTGACCACAGTCTCACCTGATGGGAAGTGACGATGTGGTCGAAGATGTAGCATGCTTACCCAGTAAATACCTACTTGTTCACTCTAGATTACTTCGATTACATATTTGTGAAAGCGAGTTAGCCTATGGAAATAGATGTGAGAGACACGATACGCGATATTATTCGATAGAAGTTAAGTTACATCTCGCTCGCACGCATTGACTGGCGGCTCTACCCATTCTTGTTATACACATTGCCTACTTGTTGTCGGAGTGTTTCGGAATCATTCGTGCGCCGCCGCCGCCATCGAGTCGTAGCCGGTCTAAGAAACTGTTATGTATTAATTTTATTAATTTTATTTATTATTAATTGCATGCATGTACATATATTTATCATGTAGGTCTTAAATTACATCTTATGTTGGTACATGAGCCCTGTAAGGGCGTTTGCAAGTCAGTGCGAGAGTACATTTAGTCATTTTAATTTATATTGATTTATGTTTTATTAAAGTCAGTATATTGTATATGTCAGTATAGTGTCACGGAATTGAGTAATTTTTTTCCACATGCTTGTCAGTTTTGAATTCATCTACGGAATAATAACATTTTTTAATTAGATAAGATTTAAGTTTTCTGCAGAATACGTTGTATTTAGTTTCGTTTTTTAGGTATTCAGGGATTTTGTTGTATATTGATACTAATCTAAAATTTGGACTTTTTCCTAATATTGTATTCCCAAGCGAACCCAAGCTTTTAGATTACAATATTAGCACGTCACTCGTCTTCCTCTGTTTGAAACTGCCCGTACCCATATCTCCCTCGAGCGCCAATCGTATTGTGTGTGGTGGCTAATGTCGAAAAAAATTGTAATTGTACTATTATGAAATAAATATTTTCAGGGTTCCGCACCCAAAGGGTACCCTGTTACTAAGACTCCGCTGTCCGTCTGTCTGTCTGTCTATCTGTCTGTCTGTCCGTATGTCACCAGGCTGTATCTCATGAACCGTGATAGTTAGACAGTTGAAATTTTCACAGATGATGTATTTCTGTTGCCGCTATAACAACACATACTAAAATAAATATTTAAGGGGGCTCCCATACAACAGACATGATTTTTTTGCCGTTTTTATAGATAATGATACGGTACCCTTTGTGTGCGAGTCCGACTCGCACTTGGCCGGTTATTTTAATTATGTTATGCCGTGGCATTTAAGATGCTGTTTTTTTTTCTGTTAACCTGGCATAAGTCCTATACGATTTTATTGATATCGTTCTATGCATATTCGTGACTATACGTGCAGTGTCAAAGAGTAGAGAGAGAGAGCCTTCTGAATCTGACTCTGATATTTATTTATTATTATTTTTAGTAGGCCTTTTTCCTGTTCCCGGTTATTGTGAGTAGACATCTCATGGGCAAGCGTGCTCGACCCTAGGTTGCATCTTCGGTTTCCATTAGGCAAGATGTCGTCAAACGTATTCCCTAAATGGGCAACAAAAAAAAATGATGTTATGATACTTGATATAACACCGCATTCTATTGTTTTTCTATTCACATTGTCCTGATTACGAATAAAATGTCCCTTCCTTGTTTGTCGCACATCGGAAATTTTACAATTAAGTATTTCACTTTTCGAATTATCTAATCAAAAATTATAATGGATTTTGGAAAACCCACATATAAAATTTATCTATCACTACGTTCATACAACATATAAAAGGAAATCTAGCACAGGATTACCAGATCAGTCGAAAAGCTATAATATGGCTTTGCACAAGGTGTTGGCTCTCATCCTGTTAACAGGTAGGTAGTCTTAAAATCTGTCTTTGTAACCGTATATAGATACTAGAATCTGTGAACAGGTGACATTTAGAGACTTGTGGTTATAGAAACACGGGTCAGGACATTCGGCACAACCCGTATTACTTGAGTATATTCAATATAGATTCTATTAAAAGATAAATTAATAGAATTATTAATTGATATTACCATTGATGATGACCTGGCTAAGGTCAACACCGACTGATCCACGTTGCGAACCACAACCGAACATTAGCTTGGTTGGGTTCGTCGTCACAGACAAATAACTAATTACGCCATAACTTCTCTTTCTTTTGTCGTCTGGATGGGGCGAGACGTGTCCACACCAACCGAGCGATTTGAGCGGTCGTGGATCGGCCGCTGTGGACCCAGCTACAGAATGACGCGACGACTATGCTTGCTTGTATTCATTTGGCGACCGCATACCGACAAGTTAAGTAGCAAATAATTGAGTTGAGTTCAAAGAATAAGAAGAAGAACCTTCAAAGATGGACGCCTTGTCGCCAAATTTAAAAGTGAAGCACTCCAGATATTCATTCGTACACAAACCTCACGTATGATTTACATCAGAATATGCCGATAGGCCGTCACATCAGCCCCCCGTTCCCTCAAACAAACATAACGCCACTGACATTGCTATGCTTCAGTTGTTGCTCAGCAAGATTCCGTCCGCTTTTTTATATTCGTTCAAGGTTTAGCATTTATTTTGTTAATTCCAGGAACGGCGTGCTCTGCCAACCCTACTCGCATAGTCGGAGGTGACCCTACCACCATCGATCGTTACCCCTCTCTCGTTCAGGTGGACTATTTTCAAACGTTTCCCGGTGGTTGGGACCACAATTGCGGCGCCAGTATCTTAAACACGTGGTATGTGCTGTCAGCTGCTCACTGCTTCGAGGGTGCGTAAGTACAATAATAATATGTGAACATTAGCTGCAAAAAGCGTAGGTACTTGAATGGCGACTTTGGCTTATCGGTAGGTCGTGGGAGTAACGAGCACAGTGCAGGGACACGCAACATTTTACGAAGCAATGTTCTGGGTGGCACGACAACTGTTATGGATATGCGTTTTGCTAACCATCAGGTGAACTACCTGTTTATCTCATCATTTAGGTGTATATAAAATCTACAGCAGGACATACAGCAGTCAAGTCAATAAATGAATAAACACACATATGGCTTACTATACCAATGTAAAAAGAAATGTTACTCCAAAGAAATGGAGAATAAGGTTAGAATGGTGGAGTAGGTTACCCCGACTATTCGTGACAAGTTTCTATAAGGCGACCGGTGCTGGTGCTTTTTCCACTCTTCATGTTTGTGTACCGCTTTTATTCTTTCAATTAACTTGGAATGTTTCATTCCAGACAATACAGTCCCGCATATCGTCGCATCCGCGCTGGCGCCACCTACCGCAACATCGGTGGCATCGTGATTAACGTCGTTCAAGAAATCAACCACCCGAGCTACGACCATACGAGTAACATACATGACGGAGACATCACTGTGGTCCGCCTGCAAAGCAGTCTAACCTACAGCTCGGTCATCGCGCAAGTAGCCATCATTAGCCATGGCACTAACATCCCTGACAACATGCCTGTCGTGTATTCCGGATGGGGCAGAACCAGTGTAAGTTGAGTTAAACCTAAAAAGCCCGTAAAATAACGGTTACCCAAACTAAACTCACTCGTATGATCCTTTTACTAAAATATAAGATAGGTTGCATTGAGATACAACCATGCAAAACAGCACCTAAGTACTTTCGTTGAATCAAGGCTCACCATACATTCTTTCAACAGTATGGAGGACCACCTGCTACTCAGCTTCTGGAATTGAATGTCTTCACTGTGAACCACGACGTTTGCGTTGAACGCTACTCAAGGAGCGGCGTCGTCACTGAGAACATGATTTGCGCCGGCATCCTGGACGTCGCCGGCAAGAAAGCTTGCCAAGGCGACTCTGGAGGTCCACTGTACTTTGGAGACATCCTTATCGGAGTCATATCCTGGGGCGGATCGTGGCTTTTAGGCTGCGATGACCCTTACTTACCAGGAGTCAACACAAGGGTTGCCTCCTACACAAACTGGATCGTGGCTAATGCTGTTTAAATTGTACAGAATAAATTAAGTGTTTATTTAAACCTTACCAACTCGTTTTCTTTATCATCATCAGCCTATCGCAATCTGCTTCTAGACGTAGGCATCTCCAATTGCTCACCATTGTTTGCACGCTACTGCTTAAATATCTGGCAAAGGTGTGATACTTCCGAGGCAGAGATCTATATTAATCAATTATCAGTAATCTGTTTTGATTAATGATGTATTTATAAAATAGCTACAGATATTCTATAATTGCAAACATAAACGGCGGCATTTTCAATTTTAAAAATGCTAGTTAAGTATACTTAAGTATGTAACTACCAACTCAATTTGACATTTACTTGAAGTCATTGTAGATTAAAGCGTGTCACACACTACGCAGATACGGTAATATTTTATCTGCGCATAAAAACTTAACTTTCAGATAGAAAGTATCACACACTTCGCAGATACAATAATATACGTAATTATACATTCACGCGGAATCCTTAAAACTGACTGTCAGGAACCTTGGAACGCAATTACCGTTCCATACTCTACATAGGAGTATGCTCTTTTTGACAGTGACATTTAATGTTTAGTTTGTTTTGTTTTTTGATTTCTACTCTTTTATTATGATCGTGATCAACGTCGCTCAAGAGATCAACCACCCGAGCTATCAACAGGCCACATTTTATGACGGAGACAACACCGTGGTCCGCCTGCAAAGCAGTATAACCTACAGACCGGTGATTGCGCAAGTATCTATCATCAGCCATGGTTCTGACATCCCTGACAACATGCCTGTCGTGCATGCCGGATGGGGCACAACCAGTGTAAGTTGAATTAAATCTAAAACGCCCGTATGCTTATGCCCACCTAAACTGAACTAAACTCAACTTAGCCTCTCGCCACAGAACAGTAAGTATTGTTGTGACATTAAGGTTCACCAAACCTTCTTTCAACAGTCCCAGGGCCCCTTTGCTACCCAGCTTCTGGATGTGACTATCTACACTGTCAACCACGACGTCTGCGTTGAACGCTACTCAACGAGCAACGTCGTCACTGAGAACATGATCTGCGCTGGCATCCTGGACGTCGGCGGCAAGGACACCTGCCAGGGTGACTCTGGAGGCCCTCTGTATTTTGGAGACATCCTTATCGGAGTCGTATCCTGGGGCGGATCGGCGACCCTGGGCTGTGCTGACCCTTACTTGCCAGGAGTTAGCGCTAGGGTTGCCTCCTACACAAACTGGATCATGGCTACTGTTGTTTAATTTATGAAGAATAAGTTAATATTTAACCTTGCCAATACGTTTTCATTATTATCATCAGCCAACTGCATGATCCTCGGCTGCTTTCATCCAGTTGCAGTCAGCCACTCTGCGAAGATCGTCGCTACACCCTTAGGGCGTTCTACGCTCCGTTTGCTTAGTCAACTTGTTATTTTAGGAAGTTATAAAATAAACTAACCCTTCCAGTTTACAATTCAATAATACCAATTAAGGATTGTCAAACTATGATTGCATAATATATGTATGTTACGGCTAATAGCCGAAATGCGGCTACACCTAGTTTTAGCCAACTACAACTAGGTAAACTCATATGTATCTATTCTGATAATATATAATTTGCATTTAAAACTTTATAATTTAATTATTTTTACTATCTTGGACAGTTATATAAATTCATTTAATTTATTCAATTATTACTTTTTAATCTCCTTCATCAGATTAACACTGTGGAGAATTTCTATAATCCTTATTTGAATAATGTAAGTAATAGTTTATAGTATTATTGGCTAATAGCAAGCTCGTTTCCTTTTGCACTATCTGCGGTATCACAAACGAAACGCATGCGTTTTTTAAGGGTTACCAGCGCCATCTAGTTTCATTTGACTACACTCATTTTTATAGAGTAGGTAGGTATTACAGCAGAGTGAGAGATCAATGCAATTTGTTTATACGTTTGCATATTTTTATGAAACGACTGACAGACGTCTCGACAATTTCTTATGTTAATAATAATGAGATTGTTATATTTTAATATTTTTGATTTATTGATTGATAGGATTATGCGGTAGGATATCACTGAAGAATTTCCGCGGCACAACGAGAAATCAAGGCTGCATAGCGAAAAGCCAGGCTAATACATATTAGCGTCTCTCTCATCAGTAGATAACCACCCCTAATTGGAATAACGCATCCCTTCATCGGTTTCTCTCGCACTCATCGCCGTGGAATGCAATAGGGGATCGGACTACTTTTCAGAAAGTATTTTAAATTAACTACAATGAATATATAATATGAATATATAATGAATGAATATATAGCCATAAAAAATACTATTTTAATTAAATAACGCTCTAAAAGTACCTAAAACTTTGTTTAAATATTATGTTTCAAATATTGCCGCGCAAACGGTCACCTCAAAAATTGTGACGTCATATGTAGGTAGAAGACGACAAACTCTTCGAAATAAATCTTGCAAAGAGATTCTAATACGTTTTGTGAAGTTTGGGGACTATATTGTAGTAATGGAACGAAAAAATTAGCAAAAATATATTTTATGAAAAGCATAAACGTAAAATAAACACAAGCTTGACTCACGGCATTTGCCTACAAATGACGTCATGCGCTGTGATTGTTGTTTCGTTTGAGATGAAGAACAGATTAAAAATGTCAGAATTATTTATTGATTTAAAAATATAAATCATTATTATTTCACAAAAATATTGATTGAATGATCTTTCTGGTTCGACGAACATTCGTTCTAACTACATTTTAGATTTTTTCTCGATTACTGTCCGATCCCCTTATTGTAAGGCTCGATTTGAACGCAGTTTTGTTTTGCAAACATCATCTTAATGAAATATGTAACTTAATTATTAGAAATCATTTTATTATGGCATTGTAATAAGATTCTCTCTTCTTCTCTCTCTATGAGAGAAGGCCCGTGTCCCAGCAGTGGGAACGTGATGGGCTGATGATGATGATGATGATGATGATGATAAATAAGATTAGTTTTTGTAGTTTTTGTAGTTATATATAAGATTAGTTAAGTTTTTGAATAAGATTAGTTTGATTTGAGTGTATGATTTTGCTTTTTTTATGATAACTAGAGTTTGACAAATAAACTCTCACTTTTCACTAACCCAGACTTTTCTTATGACGTTTGTGTTTAATCCTACTTTTTTTACAATGGTCTGGGTCTGCGTTTGACCACAGTCTCACCTGATGGGAAGTGACGATGTGGTCGAAGATGTAGCATGCTTACCCAGTAAATACCTACTTGTTCACTTTAGATTACTTCGATTACATATTTGTGAGAGCGAGTTAGCCTATGGAAATAGATGTGAGAGACACGATACGCGATATTATTCGATAGAAGTTAAGTTACATCTCGCTCGCACGCATTGACTGGCGGCTCTACCCATTCTTGTTATACACATTGCCTACTTGTTGTCGGAGTGTTTCGGAATCATTCGTGCGCCGCCGCCGCCATCGAGTCGTAGCCGGTCTAAGAAACTGTTATGTATTCCCAAGCGAGCCCAAGCTTTTAGATTACAATATTAGCACGTTACTCGTCTTCCTCTGTTTGAAACTGTCATTGGTTTGTAATGCGATGAACAAGCCTGCACAGCCCCCGTACCCATATCTCCCTCGAGCGCCAATCGTATTGTGTGTGGTGGCTAATGTCGCAAAAAATTGTAATTGTACTATTATGAAATAAATATTTTCAGGGTTCCGCACCCAAAGGGTACCCTGTTACTAAGACTCCGCTGTCCGTCTGTCTGTCTGTCTATCTGTCTGTCTGTCCGTATGTCACCAGGCTGTATCTCATGAACCGTGATAGTTAGACAGTTGAAATTTTCACAGATGATGTATTTCTGTTGCCGCTATAACAACACATACTAAAATAAATATTTAAGGGGGCTCCCATACAACAGACATGATTTTTTTGCCGTTTTTATAGATAATGATGCGGAACCCTTTGCGCGAGTCCGACTCGCACTTGGCCGGTTATTTTAATTATGTTATGCCGTGGCATTTAAGATGCTGTTTTTTTTCTGTTAAGCTGGCATAAGTCCTATACGATTTTATTCATATCGTTCTATGCATATTCGTGACTATACGTGCAGTGTCAAAGAGTAGAGAGAGAGAGCCTTCTGAATCTGACTCTGATATTTATTTATTATTATTTTTAGTAGGCCTTTTTCCTGTTCCCGGTTTATTGTGAGTAGACATCTCATGGGCAAGCTCGACCCTAGGTTGCATCTTCGGTTTCCATTAGGCAAGATGTCGTCAAACGTATTCCCTAAATGGGCCACAAAAATAAATGATGTTATGATACTTGATATAACACCGCATTCTATTGTTTTTCTATTCACATTGTCCTGATTACGAATAAAATGTCCCTTCCTTGTTTGTCGCACATCGGAAATTTTACAATTAAGTATTTCACTTTTCGAATTATCTAATCAAAAATTATAATGGATTTTGGTAAACCCACATAAAATTTATCTATCACTACGTTCATACAACATATAAAAGGAAATCTAGCACAGGATTACCAGATCAGTCGAAAAGCTATAATATGGCTTTGCACAAGGTGTTGGCTCTCATCCTGTTAACAGGTAGGTAGTCTTAAAATCTGTCTTTGTAACCGTATATAGATACTAGAATCTGTGAACAGGTGACATTTAGAGACTTGTGGTAATAGAAACACGGGTCAGGACATTCGGCACAACCCGTATTACTTGAGTATATTCAATATATATTCTATTAAAAGATAAATTAATAGAATTATTAATTGATATTACCATTGATGATGACCTGGCTAAGGTCAACACCGACTGATCCACGTTGCGAACCACAACCGAACATTAGCTTGGTTGGGTTCGTCGTCACAGACAAATAACTAATTACGCCATAACTTCTCTTTCTTTTGTCGTCTGGATGGGGCGAGTCGTGTCCACACCAACCGGGTGATATGAGCGGTCGTGGATCGGCCGCTGTGGACCCAGCTACAGAATGACGCGACGACTATGCTTGCTTGTATTCATTTGGCGACCGCATACCGACAAGTTAAGTAGCAAATAATTGAGTTGAGTTCAAAGAATAAGAAGAAGAACCTTCAAAGATGGACGCCTTGTCGCCAAATTTAAAAGTGAAGCCCTCCAGATATGCCTATCCACTCATTCGTACACAAACCTCACGTATGATTTACATCAGAATATGCCGATAGGCCGTCACATCAGCCCCCCGTTCCCTCAAACAAACATAACGCCACTGACATTGCTATGCTTCAGTTGTTGCTCAGCAAGATTCCGTCCGCTTTTTTATATTCGTTCAAGGTTTAGCATTTATTTTGTTAATTCCAGGAACGGCGTGCTCTGCCAACCCTACTCGCATAGTCGGAGGTGACCCTACCACCATCGATCGTTACCCCTCTCTCGTTCAGGTGGACTATTTTCAAACGTTTCCCGGTGGTTGGAACCACAACTGCGGCGCCAGTATCTTAAACACGTGGTATGTGCTGTCAGCTGCTCACTGCTTCGAGGGTGCGTAAGTACAATAATAATATGTGAACATTAGCTGCAAAAAGCGTAGGTACTTGAATGGCGACTTTGGCTTATCGGTAGGTCGTGGGAGTAACGAGCGCAGTGCAGGGACACGCAACATTTTACGAAGCAATGTTCTGGGTGGCACGATAACTGTTATGGATATGCGTTTTGCTAACCATCAGGTGAACTACCTGTTTATCTCATCATTTAGGTGTATATAAAATCTACAGCAGGACATACAGCAGTCAAGTCAATAAATGAATAAACACACATATGGCTTACTATACCAATGTAAGCAGAAATGTTACTCCAAAGAAATGGAGAATAATGTTAGAATGGTGGAGTAGGTTACCCCGACTATCCGTGACAAGTTTCTATAAGGCGACCGGTGCCGGTGCTTTTTCCACTCTTCATGTTTGTGTACCGCTTTTAATCTTTCAATTAACTTGGAATGTTTCATTCCAGACAATACAGTCCCGCATATCGTCGCATCCGCGCTGGCGCCACCTACCGCAACATCGGTGGCATCGTAATTAACGTCGCTCAAGAAATAAACCACCCGAGCTACGACCATAACATATATGACGGAGACATCACCGTGGTCCGCCTGCAAAGCAGTCTAACCTACAGCTCGGTCATCGCGCAAGTAGCCATCATTAGCCATGGCACTGACATCCCTGACAACATGCCTGTCGTGTATGCCGGATGGGGCAGAACCAGTGTAAGTTGAGTTAAACCTAAAAAGCCCGTAAAATAACGGTTACCCAAACTAAACTCACTCGTATGATTCTTTTACTAAAATATAAGATAGGTTGCATTGAGATACAACAAAACAGCACCTAAGTACTTTCGTCGAATCAAGGCTCACCATACATTCTTTCAACAGTTTGGAGGACCACCTGCTACTCAGCTTCTGGAAGTGAATGTCTTCACTGTGGACCACGACGTTTGCGTTGAACGCTACTCAAGGATCGGCGTCGTCACTGAGAACATGATTTGCGCCGGCATCCTGGACGTCGCCGGCAAGGACGCCTGCCAAGGCGACTCTGGAGGTCCACTGTACTTTGGAGACATCCTTATCGGAGTCATATCCTGGGGCGGATCGTGGCTTTTAGGCTGCGGTGACCCTAACTTACCAGGAGTCAACACAAGGGTTGCCTCCTACACAAACTGGATCGTGGCTAATGCTGTTTAAATTGTACAGAATAAATTAAGTGTTTATTTAAACCTTACCAACTCGTTTTCTTTATCATCATCAGCCTATCGCAATCTGCTTCTAGACGTAGGCCTCTCCAATTGCTCACCATTGTTTGCACGCTACTGCTTAAATATCTGGCAAAGGTGTGATACTTCCCGAGGCAGAGATCTATATTGATCAATTATCAGTAATCTGTTTTGATTAATGATGTATTTATAAAATAGCTACAGATATTCTATAATTGCAAACATAAATGGAGGCATTTTCAATTTTAAAAATGCTAGTTAAGTATACTTAAATATGTAACTACCAACCCAATTTGACATTTACTTGAAGTCATTGTAGACTAAAGCGTGTCACACACTACACAGATACGGTAATATTTTATCTGCGTATAAAAACATAACTTTCAGATAGAAAGTATACGATACTTCGCACATACGATAATAAGTATACGAAATTATACATTCACGCGGAATCCTTCAAACTGACTATACTTGTTTTTTGGTGTGGATCGTATATACAGTGTGTTACAATGCGTTCGCGTTTACTGCTTCTGGATTTATTAAACAGTTTCTCAGAAGATGATTCAGATTTTGAATTTGACGCACGTGTTGCGTTAGAATGTACTGAAAGGCGAAGAATTTGGGTGGAAAGTCATATAGAACTTAAACATTGAGGCGAATTTAATCTCTTCAAGGATCTATCAGATAACAAATTTACTATCTATTTCCGAAAACCAAGGGCAACATATATGGCGATTCATGACTTGATCAAAGAGGATATATAAAAAAAATGCAAAAATGCAACATGCATAAAGTAAAAAATATATGTATACGCAGATAACATCTGACCAACTTTCGATATATGTCGGTGCCCACAGATACTTGATGAGTTATCTGCTTAGTGTACGTTGCTCCTTGAGTTTAGTATAGAGAGCGATATTGACAGATTCACGCTTAGATACAGATATCTTACCGTATCTGTGCAGTGTGTGAAACGCTTAATACAGAACAGATAACTGTAATAGTACTACCGGAATTACGTGTTTTATGTTTATACATACCTTTGTTTTAAGTATTTTTATTGTCACAATTAACGATATCAAACATCACTCGGAAGCCATACTTCTGCCATTTTTATTTATATACGATCTGATTTCTGAAATAATTTTGGGAGTTCCGTACCTACCGTAAATATTATTCAATTTGTTAAGATTATCCTAGACTTGTGATTACTATTAACAAGGGAGGTCAACATAACTACTGATAGGAGAAAATCAGGTGGGATGTATGCATGTTTCCTTTTTCCTTCTTCTAGCGTGTGGGTGTGGGCCAACCCTGGTGTCGGAGTTTTTAGATCGCCCGAAGGCTGCCGACATGGCCTAACGATTGTTGTACTAGGACAACATCCAGGACCGACGGCTTGTTTGCCGATATTTATATTTAAAAAAAGGAAAAAGAGCGATGAGACAGTTTTTATAACAGTACTTTTAGTCACCCCGCCCGCCGTAGATCTATGTGCTCCATCTTCGGCCACATCGCTATAGTGACAAAACATTGTTTTAATTTTCCTTCTCAAACCTCAACATCCGTTCTGTTTTCAAATAGTATTAAAAGGATTCCTTTTAAAAGAATAGGAATGTTGTTGTCAATTGATTACGCAATAAGGAAGTATAATAAACCCCGTATAAAGATATACTTATCTTCGACCTTATAAAAGGAATAGGTTTAATAAAAACAATACTATTGTGGTGTAGTCATTAGGAAAACAACAATGTCTAAACTGGTCTGGGCCCTCGTTCTCCTTGCAGGTAAGATATAATTTCGAGACCATTTTTTTATTCGTAATTGGCTTGCGTTTGACCACTATCTCACCTGATGGTAAGCGACAATGTGAGCAAGATAGTACCTGTTCACTCGAGATATGAAGATTCCCAAATTATAAGTAGGTATCTGGAAAGACCGATCCCGGCAGGGACTTCCACTCATTAGCAGTGCGCATAATGAAAGTGAAAGCGAAACGCTTTGTGCGCGCAGGAGGAATGTCCACCATATAACGGTGGCGCGTTGCCGTACGTCTAGTAGTCCGATGATGGAACGGGGACGGGGGACTTAGTTGGTGTAATTCCGACGCACAGTCACCGAAATGTATCCGATAAAAGACCGATAGACTGGCTACTTTGCGTCGATGTTCAAGACAGTGAAGTCTTGACTCGAATGGCGCGTCGCGTTGTCGCCCATGAGTATCTTGGCTCACCTCTCGATTGACTCTAGTGCTTCAAGCTGGTACTTTGCTGATCCCCTTGTGTTTTAGTAATTTTTGGACATGCCAGTTTATTAGAGAATTCCTAAATAACGTCACCTATATAAATTAAGAAACATTCGTTATTGGAACTACGTGTTAAAAATATATGAAATAAAATTGACATAGATACTACCCACTCCTATTTTTTGTAGAATAATTATAACCTTACAGACGTACATACTTATTTACTAGACTAGATTTCGAACGAAATTATATTTATTTTTCTGTTGGGAAATCAGAAATGATGCTTCTATCTATCTATCTCTCTATATGCTTCTAAGTATAATAAGTACCTACATAAGTAGGTATAATTACAGAATACTAAGGGACAGAAGCATCACTCCGCAAAGAAATTTAAACAGATAGCGACTCTTGCTATGACGCAATAAAATTCAATTCAGCTCGCGTAGCGCTGCATACCTACCAGTCATATTAACCTACAGAGCGCCTCTCTTTCTATCGCATAGCTCTTATCTCTTCTGACGCGGCACGTGTAACGACGCGCGACCCGCCTTCGGTGTCCAGCTATGTACTTGTAGCTTCGTACCTACAGTGCGGAGTGCGCTAGGCCTGGTATAATTCAGATTCGTATATGAAAATACAGTTTTGAATGAAAAACATAGCAATAAAATCCAGATGTGTCACCTACACATCTTATCTAAATTACTCGTATCGTATCAACCATATTTGTAAGAATTATGTAAAATATAGCTGTAGCCGATAGGAACGTGTTACTTGACGTTTTGCTGATAAAGTTGGAGTCGATATAGGCATTTTTTTATTTATTAAACAAAAACTATTATACAAACATATTTTTATAGTAGGTTCCATAAAATCCTAAGGAGGTTTGTCTTGGTACGCACATTTGTTTTCTACTACCACTATAAAAGGAGATATAAATATTTAAACACCGGCATGTAACGTACAAACAATCAAAGCAATTACATAAGCCATCTTTCTTTTACATCAATATAACCAAGACAAACCTACTGTGGTTTTGTGGTACTACAGAAATATGTTTTGTATAATACGTTTTGTTTAAAAAATTAAAAAAAAACATCACACTAAAATTATTTATGCGAAGTTTGTATGTAAGTGTGTTAAGTTGTTTAACTTCACGCCACCACAGGTGGAGGGAGTTTGATAAAATTTAGAATGGTGATAGCTTTTACGCAGTATTAGAAAGAAAAAAAAACATTTATTTGACAACCACAAACACATAAATGAAAAAGATACACGTAGGATAAAATTCAAAAACAGAGAGAATGAATGCCGTCAAGCGGCACCTAGTCGTGTTTCGGGATGATGTTCTGAACAGATGAACAGAAAAAATACATAAATACACAGAGCTTAAAGAAGAAGTTATCAGGATTTGGAAAATGAACAAGGTGTATATTGTGCCGTTGGTGCTCTCTAGTACGGGAGTCATCCCAAAATATTTACATCATGGTATCAAAATTTTTGATTTACCCAAAAACGTTTATATAACCATGCAAAAAGCGGCAATATTAAATACCTGCCGAATTGTGCGTAAATTCTTGCAAGACGATGGTACAATTGATTTAGATTCCCAAAGTGAACTCCACTTGGTTTAGGCCCGTGGTTTTATGAATTACCGAAATTATTTTAATTTCGAGAAAAGCTAACTATAAGAATAATAATAATAATAATTAATGCTTTATTGTACACCAAACAAGAAATAAACAAGGTACACGAAATATTCTTACAGACTATAGTACAACGGGCGGACTTATCGCTAAAAGCGATCTCTTCCAGTCAACCTTTGGATGGAAAGAACTAAAGGAGTGAGAGAGGTCGGCGGTGTAAATAAAAAGTAAAAAAGGACGACTAAATGACACATAAAATATATATATATAAATAAATAACATATAAATATATAAATTAATATATAGATATAGACACATATATACTACATACAATCAAGGAAATTACTAATAATTTAATTATCAGCAGCACTCTGGGAAAGGTAGTATAACTTTTGACTAGGTAGGTAGGTTTTAGAATATTTATAACAAAACAAGAAAATACGAAATACATATATCTAATAAATACATATGTCTAATGTCGATGACATCAGACGCTGGTTTTCAGTATAGCTAGTATGGATTAACACATAGAATACTTTTTATCCCGGGAAACTGCGGGTGGAACTGCGGGGCGCAGCTAGTAAACAGTAAATGTAAACACATCGACTGGATTTTTCAGGAGCAGTTGCTTCGGCACAGCCTCTAGGTTTGCAAATGGAAATCGAGGAGTTCCCGAGCCTCGCTCAGGTGGAGTTCAGGGTCGCGCTGTTGTGGGTGCAGCAGTGTGCTGGCAGCATCCTCACCAACCGTCATATCGTGACCGCCGCTGTTTGTGTCTCTGGACCGTGAGTATCATAATGCAGTGACGTCTTTCCGCGCTAGCGCAGGAGACAAGTCGTCTTCCCTCACACTATTCACTCGCTTGAGATTGATCCGCCCGGATCAAGTGACGGTGACTGCGGTTGCGGCGGTAAGTGTGACGGTGACTGCTTTGCACAGAGCAAGAAAAACCCAGGCATTATTGCACCTGGGCAACACCCTTGTCTAACATGGCTGGGGGTACTCTTCATTTTCACATTTGACCTTTGAGAACTTGATAATACCTAACAGTCTTGCTCATTGAATAAGCAAACTGAACATTTAGTAGTGTTTATCATCATCAGTCAATCACGTCTCACTGCTGGGACACGGGTCATCTCTCATAGAGAGAGTACTGGGCCATCATCCACCAGCTGGTCCAGTGCTGGTTCGTAGTTGTCACGTTTACCTACTTGAATTTTGTGATGAATTCTATGTCATGCCGGTTTCCTCGCGATGTTTTCCTTTACCGTTTTTTAGAGCGAATGTTAAATCTGAACATAACTTAAGAAAGTTAGTGGTACGGGGCCAACGGTAGTCATTCTACTATATTATTACTAGCAAAAACCTCATTCAAATTCTCTGAGAAAAGAGTCTCGGATAATGTATCAACCTCAATGCAAAATAATAATTTAAATATTAATATAAATAAAACTAAAATGGTTCTATTTAATTCGTATAATACAATTCCATTAAAACGTGACATTAAATATAATTGTGATAAAATTTATGAAGTTGATATAGTAAATTTTTTGGGAGTGACAATTGACAAAAATCTCAACTGGAAGGCACACGTTGATCAACTACGTAAAAAGCTCGAGCGCTACGTTTTTGCATTAAAGAAAATCGGACATGCAGTTTCCATAGAAGCCGCATTAACAGCCTACCATGGCTACGTGTCATCGTTACTAAGCTATGGCCTCATGATTTGGGGAAACTCTGTAGACATGGACAGAGTTTTTAAAATGCAGAAGCGCTGCGTCCGGGTGATTGTCAAGATTGACAGATTGAGATTGACAAGGCATGGTTCTTAGATACATAGCTATAGACCTCTATTTAAGATATACATGTAACATCCTTCCTCTGCCTTGTATGTATATCAGAGAGATGTGTGTTTTCGTCAAATCCCATCCGGAGTACTTTAGAAAACGCAGCGAAGTGATAACTCGGCAAAAAAGAGCAAAATTTGTAATCCTGGTCTATCAACCCTCTTCTTATAAAGAAATCTATAAAAATAATGCTTATAATATGTGTATTTATTTATATATCTGGCTACCAAAGGACATTCAATTATTAGAAGGATGTAAATTTAAGAAACGTTTAAGTGACTGGCTCTTGTCTCATTGTTTTTATGACATTAAAGAATTTATAAATTGTAGTGACATAAATAAATAACTATTTGCACGTCTGCATGCAGACTGATTACAATGACTTATGTACTCTGTAACACCATTTCTAAGAATAATATGTACCTTCCAATATGTAATCTAGCAAATAAATAATTCTTATTCTTATTCAATCTATATTTTAACACCATTTATAAATAATTCCAGTCTCTACATCCCCGAGAACCGTCGCATCCGCGTTGGAGCCTCCCAACGCAGCCGTGGCGGCGAAATATACTCAGTCGAGGCGGAGTCCATCCACCCTAACTACGGTCTCCTTGGTAACGATGCCGACATCGCCGTCATCCGGCTGGAGCAGTACCTGACTTTTGGTGAGACGGTGCAGCAGGCACCTATCCTGGGACAGGGTATCGAGCTGCCTGGTGGCATGACTGTGCAGCTTGCCGGATGGGGCACCACTGCTGTAAGTACCTACAATGATCTGACCTAAGAAAATATTTTTTAAGGCTCGATTTTAGTTTAACCTTGAACTTATAGATTTCTGAATGGTGTAGTTGTTTTTGAACATACTGGTTGACATTGTACATCCCGAATTGAACCTGGTCGATGTCGAAAGCCTGCTTTGAATTAACTTCAACACATGGAGGTCCGTTACTTATTAATTTAACGCCTGGATTTTTATTTATAGCAAACACAGACCTCTAGTCAATACTCAATACTCAATCATTTATTGCAATCATAATAGATGGTATAACATATTTATGACCCTCAAGGGTGTAGCAATTTGTGGTAGGAGCGAACCGATTCATCTTGAGTTGTGCTTAAATTTGTGAGTCATTAATAAAATCATTTAGAATTTAGACAAAAATAGCATTTCTTTGTCAAAAACTCTTTTAACCGTCTTAGCCCGCCAGCTGTGTCTCTGAGCACGCCGCAGATTTTGACAGTGAAGACTTTAGCTGGGCAAAAGCTGAACAAGCTCCAATGTCCGTGCTCTTCAATTTGTGCCTGCTGGCCGATTCAGAACCTCACGACAACTCATTTGTCGATCGATTCGGTTTGATATCGTACGATTCAAAATATTTTAAATTCACAATAGTCGAATCGACGTTCAAATTGTCGTAGTCGATAACCAATCGTAACCGTACGATAAACGCGTATTTATCGACCGAGAACGTTATTCACAATGCAGATATCGAAGCAAAGTTTTCGAACGTCCGATTAATTTCCACGACAACTTATCGAGTGCAGCATATCACTCGAAAGCATTAGATTTGACCGTCAATACCGAGTATATTCCGTGTGTTGTTAAATAAACTACATTTTCTACTAAAAATAAAATAAAACTCACAGTAAGATTCAACATAAACTAATTCTATGTAATAAAGTACCAAGTCTAGTATTTATTTAGTAGGTTAAGTTCGCTTTGATTGTTTTAGAACTATTTACCTAGTACTATAAGATTACTTAATAAGATGTATAAATCTACCGAAATAAAATCACTGTACTTATATAATTATTATAAAATACTCTGTGATACTATGTAATAGATATTTTGGTAAATACCAATACTCAATCATTCGTTAGAAATGTTAAGTAAATACTTAACATTTCTAACGAATCTTGTTTATAGGTAATGAGGCTCGTCTTCTCGGTCGATCTTCTTTTAATAATTTTAAAACATATGATAAAGAAAACTATTTGCGATAGACATTTAAATTTGGCGGTTTGTCAATGTCAAAAGCATAGATAATACATTAATATCAAATGGATATCAGCAGGTGGGTGTTTACGAAGCTCTTGTTTTTTTATATTTCTACCAATATCTGGCGCTTATAATTGTTAATTATAATTTAATTCGTGATGTATTATATTCGTGTCTGCGAGTATTGCACACAAAACGAACTCCGTAAATGCAACACGTTGTCGTATCGATTCCGATATCGTAACCGAAACCGTATCGAATCCTCGGGGCGGATGTTCTGAATAGCTCGAAACGATACCTACGACACGAGATCGTTATCCAATCGAATCGATTCCGTATGTTGTCGTGAGGTTCTGAATCGGCCAGCAGGCTAGACTTCTAAGCTATCTAAGATCGAACGAACTATTTTAACGGAGAAAAAAAACCTTAAGACGTATGTGACAGTTGTACTGTACGTACTTGGTACCAAAGATTTAGTTTTAATACTTTTTCTTTGCTAGTTACGTACGGTACGTCATAGGACGGGATCATTACTACAGAGTACAGCGTACAGAGTAAATATACAAGATCGCGAAGGCTGGAAGTCATGGGGGAAGCCTTTGGCCAAAACTGGGACGACACAGGATTACAGTAACAGTAATGGTAGCTAGGTAGGTACTTACTTTCGATTTGGACAGGGATATTCTCAGATCGAATCTAAAACTGAAATAAAGATAAGTGATTTTTCACATAAATAAGAACGATAGCAGTAATGTAACAGATAATACTTTCTTAAAAACCTGTTAAAACCTCTCAACGACGATGGAAGGATCAAAGACAGCCGGCCGACGATGGACCTTCCCCGTTTTCCCGCTTCTTTCATCATTGGTACTAAGACAATATGACAATGACATTTTGCGATCTAACGACACATACCCAATGATCCACAAACAACAAGAAGAAACTACTTTACATTCATGCTCACACAAAGAATGATCATAGAATGAACCTGTTTTTGAAAAGTTTGCGTTGCTATATCAAAAGCTCCCTCTCCCCCGTACCTCATTGCCTTCCGCCATTCTCCTTAAAAATATGTCTTACCATCTAAAACGCTATGAAATCAGTTATTCTGTATTTTAGCATTACAATTTTTTTTCACAGGAGGGTGGTGAAGTCTCCAGCGCCAATCTTTACAAAGTAGACCTAATCGTACACAACAACAACCACTGCTTAAACAAGTACCAAGTCGCTGAGGAACCCCATGCCATCACTGAGAACATGATCTGCGTCGGTCTGGGCTATAGTACCGGTCGCGATTTTGACTCCCGCGACATCGGCGCTTCGTTGTTGTACGAAAAAACTTTAGTGGGACTATTGGCCTTTGGACAAACCACTGATGACGATCTCCCGGCTGTGGCGACCGCTATTGGCTCATACACTAATTGGATTATTGCTAACGCTGTTTAATATTTTGTAGTAAAGTCTTTGCTTGAGAGAATTGACGTGGTGTTATTTTATTTCATCTTTAGTTTATTTTTACTAGTGGTAGGTCTCTCGTATGCGGTAGGCCATCTGGGTACCACCGCTTTGCCAGTTATTCTGCCACGAAGCAGCAGTGCGCAAGCATTACTTGTGTTCCGGTTTGAAGGGCATTGTAGCCAGCGAAATTACAGGGCATATGAGACTTGATGTCTGATGCCTCAGGATACTCAGTTATGTTTCGTATACGCTGGCGCGTGGATGTCAAAATTCGATTTTGTGAATAAATATCAATATTATAATAAAATTACTGACAAAATTATTACACAATTACTAGATCATGGTTAAGTTTTTTAACATTGTCAAGCTGTATCTTCATCATTACTGAAACAATTAGTGACCATTTTTGTGACACCCAAAGAATGACAAATCGTTTTTAGCGATGTCACTGATGGTCAAGGCTCGACGTCACATCGACCAACAATATCGCTAGAAAACAAGATTATCTAATATTAGCCGTGATCATAAAACCCTTTAGGACCTTATTCCACATTCATAGTATTCATACTGTCCGCTTTTTGGTGTCGACTTCATAATGTATCTTACCTATAAAACATTTTACGGCGCCATCTATCCAAACCTGGCTGAACTATTGCAGTTCAAAGAAACCTCGATGATAACATTTCTTGGAGTATTTGAGATATTTTGTTAGATGTCTCTGTTTGCAAATTATTCTTTAGATGGTAGCGTCATAAATCATAGTTTTGAAAGACTTGTAGACCTGTAGCGTAGTGACTAGTGTTCTTCCTCTGAGATAGTGACTATGATTATTTTTATCTATTACTAGCTGACCCGACAGACGTTGTCATGTCTTAATTACCAACTGTCAAACAACAGACAGTTATGTCAAACGTCATACGATTACACTAGGTGTTACCGGCGACCATTGAGGTCTTACACTATAGAGGGATAATTACGAAGTTTTCCGACCTAAAAAAGGATAGCGCTATACAACAGGCTCTTATAAAGAACGAGGTAGAACTATTATCATATTGTCTCTATCGTGTAACCCATTTTCTTAACATTGGCCATGACATGTTAAGTCAAAATAGTGGCCCGGCAGGGTCGGCTTGTGGTTTTTTAATTTGTGTTGTGGTATTTTTTATTATTTTTAAGTGAATCTTTATGAATGTGTACTAGAAACAATTTAGAATTAAATGTGAAAAAATATTCGGGTGTTCCATTCATGGTGAAGTGAAAATTGTACTGAAAGATTAAGTTTTCAAACGTTTGTGTTTTTCTTGTGTTTAATGATGTTTTTCGGTAACTATAATTTATGTGGATGTAACTATACATCGGGTTCGACAATTAGAACCTGCATTTGGCTTGATATATTCAGTTTTCGGTGTTATTTTGTTAAAACAACATTGACCAGTTTCGTGTGTCAGTGTGGCCATCGTATAAACATTTCAGTTCCCATTACGTCGGGTAACAAATTGCATATTTGTGTAAAATGTTAAATGTATTAAAATTGTGCATTCTTAAACCATTTAATTAAGATATAGGTAATAAAAGTAGTTAATGATTATAGTTTTTATTTAATTTGAAATTAAAAAGTTAAAGTTTAGTAAGAAGAGAGTAGAATTGTTTTAATAGTAAAGGCATTCGCCTCTTATGTAAGAACATATTTATGTTGTAAATAAGTTCTTATTTTATGTAATAAATTTATCTTACAGGTCCTTGCTGTCGATTACTATGGCCAATCATCCAATTCCATTGATGGATCATAATCCTACAATAAAAATGTAAGCACCAAATCTCGGATTTCTAATCCTAATTAACGCCACATAGTGAGAACGAGTTCATGAACGTAGACTTCATCATCATGTGAACGTCAAGGCTGTTCAGGACACAAAAGGACAAACCGTTTCGGGTTAGTGTAGTGAATTGACAGTTATGTATAGTTAGTGCTATCCAATACGGTGGTAATAATTGACTTTCATAAGTACGTCTGTGATCTACTCCGACAGTATGACATTTAACTGAGACACTATGCTATTTAGAATACATCAAGTGGTTTTTTTAACATTGTGTTTATCTATCTACCTATATCCTAAGTATCAGTTGTGCTGCAGTCTTGTAAATTATGTCAAAATACTAGTTCTTCTATTGTAAATTGTACCTGTATGGAAATAATGAATGTATGTATATTGTATAAATGTGTCATATATTTTATTTGATTATTTTATTTACCTGACTGGTTTAATCCTAGATAAAACCTGGTTAACAACAAAATATTAATGATTGCATAAGAAGCATACCGTAAGGAAATGTAGTTACCGCTATGTCATTCGAGCTCTGCGTTGTATCGCCGCCACTATAGCTTCAGAAAGTCGTAGGTAGTTGGTCTGTAAAAGGTAGGAAATCTATACTATTATTCTATGGCCACGCTAGAATGTATTCATTACTCGGCCACCTAAAAGAGACCTTCACCTTTTGATCTGTTTACAGGAGTCTATCATAAAAAGTAATTTCTAGATTTTTCGACAACATATGCATATTCCCTATTTCCCTATTCTTCACTCTGGGGTACAGAATAGTACAGATGTCCTACCTTTTACAGACCAACCACGAACTTCTGAAGTTATAGTGGCTGCAATGCAACGCTAGAACACGTTATATTTTCATTCAAGCGAATGGGAGAATTTGTCATAGGTATGGTAAACACTCCAAAATTACTGTCAAAAAACTATTGCTTTCCAAAAGTGTTACGCTGTCGAGGACTCTATAGTGTCATTCCTCAATGCCGGCGACTTCTACGCGTAGTGAAGTAATCTAACCTGTTCCCGACAATTTTTCATCCTACCCTTATTCCCCGTCCATTCCGTTCACTGTCCCGCTTCTGCTTTCGTCTTGCTCCCATCCAGATCACGTAGTTTTCCTATACCATTACCGTCCTGCTTCTATCCCATTATATCCCATTACCGACCCGTTCTAACCCGGGACCGTCCCCCTCATATCCGGTTACCATCACCCTCTCGTATTCCGATACCATCCCGCTCCTATCCCATTACCATCCTTCTATCCTGTTACCTACCCGCTCCTATCTCGTTAACGTACCTCTCGTATCCCATAACCGTCGCGCTCCTGTCTCGATCCCGTCCTATCTCGTTGTAGCCTAGGACGCAGCAAAACATTTTTTAGAAAACGGCATGTCACCCTTTAGTTCTCAAGGTAAACAAAATACCAGTTCAAGCTGAGCCTTATGCACTAATGGTCCGGTATGTTCCGGGGTTCAACTAATAGTGGACACATATATTGTTTCCTAATTTACGTCATAACTTCAATATTCCTAAACCGATTTTAATGAAATAAAGCCTTTGTGTAGTACCACAATCCATAGAATATATTTCAAAAAACTGCATTTCAACTCGTGCCTTAGTTTCTGAGTTTATCGTGGACAGACAGACAAAAATTTTAAAAACTGCATTTACTAACTACTCACAAAAAAAATATTTTCAAAATGTCTTCAATGTACAGTAGCCGTCTTGTTACAGTTTTATTATAAGTATAGATTAGAAAAGTTATGATCGTTAAGTTTTCAAAATAATTCTGATTTTTCGCGCAACATTTTTAATTTTTTTTTTTCATAATGTCCTTCTCCTCACAATAACAAACACATCAAAAAAAGAATTAGCGAAATTGGTGCAGCCGTTCACGCGTGATACCGTGATCAGAGGATTTCCCTTTTAAAATTAATTCCTATTTAGGGATTAATTTTTATATACCTACTAGCTGCGCCCCGCGGTTTCGCCCGTGGTTTCCCAGGATAAAAAGCTGCCTATGTGCTATTCCAAGTCCTAAAGTACCTACATACCAAATTTCATCAAAATCGGTTTGGTAGTTTTTGCGTGAAAGAGTAACAAAGGTACATACATCCATTCTTACAAACCTTCGCGTTTATAATATTAGTATTAAGTAGGATATAGATAATATAATATAGATACGATAGATTTAACGAATTTATCGGTATCAGGTGCCTCAGGTGGTATCGATATTGCTTAAGGATTAATTGTCCAAATCTAACTTGGGCCACGCACCTCTAAACAGACTAGTAAGAGAATTTAATCGCATGTCTAAAACTGCACACTTAGATCTGTTTATGGATGTTCGGAAGTTCAAGAGAACCATTGTGTGATATTTTTGTATATTTTATTTATCATCTAAATTAATTATTGTCATATTTTCAGTTTTAACTTTTGTAATACCTTTTATTTTTGTTTCAATTTTTAACTTCCGGTTTTGTTGTAATTAATTTAATTAATTGCATCTTTTTTATGTAATTCTTGCTTGGTATTGTAATAGTTGCATGTAGTCTTCGCCTATAATTATAATGGCATTAAGCCCAGACCCAATTTGAATTAATTTATATTTTACTAGCTGATGCCCGCGACTTCGTCCGCGTAGTGGAGTATTCATCCTGCATTCGAACATTTTTCGTCCCATCATATTCACGTTCCAGTTCCTGTCCCGCTCCTATCTCGTTACCGTACCTTACCGCTTCTGTTCCGTTACCTTCCCACACCCATCCTTTTATGTTCCCGCTCCTTTAGCGTTACCGTAATGCTCTGGTCATGATTCCGTCCCGCTCATATATCATTTTCGTCCTGCTCTGCTACCGATCATATTCCGATCCTAACCCTTTATCGTCCTCCCTAGCGAACCTCCTATCGTGTTATATTTCCCCTCCTATACGTTACCATCTCCTTTTTGTCCCTTTGTCATCCCACTCCGGTTCTGATATAATTTACCTAACTTCATTTGTGAATCATGTGTTTATAGTTTGTTTGACCAAGTATCAAACGTACAAAATGCTAGCATAGTAGTTTGAAACATATTGCGGGGCTACAGACACCGGGTGGAAATGAAACGTCGGAGGGAAACTCCACGGACCCTTTACGATTCGTAATACCAGTAATACGCACAAACGGACGGACGGTGCGGCGCGCGTGGTCCCGGTCCGGGTTTGTGATCATTTACATGAGTTTGCGGTGTGGCGGCAGCGCCAATCCGGCGCCATGTACATACATGAAGCCTGAGTAAAAAAAAATCTTGAAACCTAAATCTCCTATTTACATACACAAAGCTGTTGCCCGCGACTTTGTACGCTTAGTAAAATAATTCATTTTGCTTCTGGCTATTTCCGGCTGCTCTCGCTTCTATGCCGATTTTGCCCTGCTTCTATCCCAATCCTATCCCGAATTCATCTCGTTTCTATTTCGCTCTCTTTTAGCTCTTATCTCGTTTTAAGTAGACAGAATACTTACATTATAAAGTATAAACATATATTTTCTTAACAAACTTTACCATCCGCTTAAACCTATCAGGGGATGGTATTCAAAACAATCGTAATAATACATTTATTTTGTCAATATATTATTTTTGCTAAGTATATGTAAGTATAGTATATATAGGCCAAAAGTCAATCGTCGTAGCTCCAGAAAAAATATTGTATGTCGCAGGGAAATGAGGATACCAGGGATTTCATGAAATCCCTAGGGATACGACGTCCAGTTTTGATAAAAAGGCTCTCGCCAGAACTCTCACTTCGTCATCCTTTCGCTCCACTCGCGCATTCGACCATCACTCCACTCGGGAGGTCGCCGGCTCGCTACGCTCGCCACCTCTCCCCCTCGCTTCATTCTGGCCTTGCGCACTCGTTTTGCTCAAGAACTCCTCGCAAGCTTCTGGCTACGCGCTTTTTATATACACTCTAGGGGTAAAAGCTAGTCGGACCGCGGAGAAGTGGTTCTTCCCATACATGATTATACCATGATTTCGTGGTATCTCTAGGAATTTCGCGAAATCTCAGATATCCTCATTTCCCTGCGACACGTACGGTCAACTACAAAAGTTGCTGAATATTTGTAAATCTTCGATTGACTACACCTTTAGAATTTCTTATTTTTCTGAATGTTGCATTTAAAAGTCAATTAAAGTCCTGTACGAATAAGGAAATTGTAAAAGATGCATTACGTTAGGATTCATTTCTTTTGCCTAGTCTATATACCGAGATTCGCTTTCCCCTTTTAAACAAAGGTTTTCCACACAAATGTTTGCCATCCCGTTTAGACCTTTTAAGATGTTTAAAAAGTCATGAAACATGTGCGTACAGTATCTTCGATTAGTATATGTACTAAATTTCACCATCGTAGGTTTAGAAAAAATGTTATATTCCACCTTGTTTAACGTTTTTAGAGGTTAATTAATAATGTGAGTTTCGTTTTAATTTATTACTTTTGTTTGGTCTGTATACGAAATTTCATTGTTACACCTTCATAAACAAAAATTCTCCATACAAACTTTACCAACCTGTATAACCCTGTTATGGGGTGATTTCAAAACATGGTGGAATACGTGTTTAGAATTTTATTGGCTGAATATTTATAACAAATTTCGACATCGTAGCATTTAAAAATATTTGATACTTTCCACCCTATTTAACCTTGTTAGAGGGTGAATTTCAAAAAATGGTGAATTCCGTTTCAATTTATTTCTTTTGCTTACTCTGTGTACCAAATTTAATTGCCATAACTTCATGAACAAAGATTCTCCATATATTTTTTTTTTACATCTGACTGAATCAGCGTTTGACCACGATCTCACCTGATGGGAAGCGACGATGTGGTCGAAGATGTAGCACGCTTACCCAGTAAGTACTTGTTCACTCTTGATTTGAACACACCCAGATTGTATTTATGTGGAAACACAGACGACGGCAAGGCGTTCTACTCCTTCGACGTTCGCACCAAAAAGGATGATTCGAAACGTTTAGTACGGATAGGCGGAACGTCCACCATGTAGGGGTGACGTTGTGCCGATCGTCTGGATGTCCGATGGTAAAAAGGTGATGGGAGGATCAGATTGTGCAGTTCTTGAGCACACAAAAAAGATATAAACTTAACCACCCCGTTTGAACCGGTTTAGGGATGATTCCAGCAAAATGGTGAAACAGGTGCTTAAAGCTTATCTGTCTGAGTATATGAACCGATTTTCATCGTCGTAGCTTCAAAAAATGTAACTTCATTTCACCCTTATTAAACCTGGTTAAGGGTATATTTAAAAAAAAATGTGAGTTACGTTTTAATTATCTCCTTTTTCTTAGTTTGTGTACCAAGTTTCATCATGACCACAAACTTCATAAATAAAAAAGATTTTCTATACCAACTTTACCACCCCGCTTGTTGGGGGATGATTTAAAAACATGTAAAATACATATGTATAATTTCATTGGCTAAGCACATATACCACATTTCATCGCTGTAGCTTAAAAATAATAATCTTAACTTTCCACCCTGTTACGGGATGATTTTCAAAAATTATAAATCACGTTTTAATTATCTTCTTTTACCAAGTTTTATCATAGCCACGAAACTTTATAAACAAAAATTTTCAATACAAATTTTACCTCCCCGCTTAAGCTTGTTAGGGGATGATTTTCAAAAAATGGTGAAATGCACATCTATAATTTCATTAACTTACCACGTACACCACTTTTCATCGTTGTAGCTGAAAAATAATAATCTTTACTTTCCACCCTGTTTAACCCTTTTAAGGGATGATTTTCAAAAATGGTAAATCACATTTTAATAATGTTTTGTTAGGAATGTACCAAGTTTCATCGCTATAAACAAAGTTTTTTTATGTAAACTTTACCACCTCGTTTAACCCAGTAAAGGGTTGATTTTTGAAAAATGCTGAAAACTTATTTTAAAACTTGATCTATATTATTTACCCTGTTTCTTTACTGTAGCTACAGTGTCGCATTAATTAAAAAATCCTACTCCATACAAACTTTGCAGCCCTATTTAATTACCTTAAGGGTTGATTTTTGAAAAGTTACTGAAATTATATTTTTATATTCTTATGTTAAGTCAATTTACTAAGTTTCATAACTTTACTAAATAAACCTACACCATGGAAATTTTGCGACCCCAATAAATGAACTTAGGGGTTGAATTTCGCAAAATGCCGAAAACAAGTTCTTAGTATTTACATGCTTAATGCTCACACAAAATTTGATAACTACTGGTCAAGAAACAATCACTGTAGCATATATTATAGTTTCCGCATTCTAATCTAAAAAAACACACTAAACCCCCTGTTGGCGACTGGCTGGTGCAACCTCTTTTTGTTTAGCTATTTTTTACTGACAATGTTTTATGGGCGTTTGTTTTTGGTTTTGATTTGGGTCTTGTCAATATAGGTGATTTTAGTTCGACTATTATAAAATTAACGAGTAACTATCTAAAGTGTTTTCATTTCAATATACAGTCCACCAATCGTCCCTAATACCCCCCTTAAAGGTTGATTTTGAAAAAACTATGATACACGTGTTCTTTTATTTCTTTTGCATAATATACTACCAAAGTTTCGTGACCGTGCGACAAAAGAAAAATTTTTCCCCATACATCTTATATGACCCCATTTGACCCACTTAAAGGTCAAATTTCGAAAAATCCGTTCTTAAATGACGCATCCACTACTTGTAGAATACATAGTCCAAATGTACGTTGTGTTGGCGTTCAATAAATAAATAAATATACTATGGTATTCTGTGGTATCGATTTTCTGTATGTACCTATAGAAAATAATGTTTTTAGTATCAGTAGGCGAGTAAGATATTCGAAATAATTAATAACCTACTTAGATGAATCAACGAAAAGTAGGTAGTTACCTAGATAACTATTTGATAAGCTACATCTACGGCAACAGGTTGTGATAAAAGACAGGAAAACCCTAATTTACAAGATATCTACAGATAGGGGCTACTAAAGATAGGGGCAGGGTATTTTATATAATTCTAGCTTTTGGCTCCGGCTTCGTCTGTGTGGACTAAAGTTTATACTAATAGATAGGTGTAAGTACATGCTTACAGGTGTGTTACAGGAAAACGTTCCTAGGAGACCATCCATAATTTTTTGATATATTTTTAATTGCAATTTCAGATTTTGAAAAGAATAATAGGCAGCGAAAAAAATGCTTATATATAAAAAAATAAATTATTTTCATCGATCCTCTTTTTTGTAGGAATCAAGACTATGTGACCATGTAAGGTATGAGTTCTGCTAGGTATACAGTAAATGACAGAAATCTCCAAAAACTTTCCCCATACATTATGTACGGAAAATTATACATGCAGGTATACAGGCGTGGGCCGCAACGAGTTCAAAATAACACAAAGATAGATAGGCATAGATTAATATTAGCTAACTTCAACTGACAGTTATGTCAAACGCCATAAGGTTACATTAAAAAAGTTAATATGTTCGTTAAGTTTTCTAAAATTTTCGAATGTTCCGTGCAACTTTCTTAATATTTTCTTTCATAAAAACCTTCTCCTGACAATAACAAACACAACAAAAAAAGAATTGGTCTAGCCGTTCACGCGTGATGCTGTGACCAAGGGAAATAGGGATTCATTCTTATATATATATATAAGATATCATATCGTTTGTTTTAATCGTTAAAGACTTAGCACACATTGATTGTTGAACACTTATAAAACATTAATTAATATAAGTAGGTACAGTATCCTCGAAAACGTGAATAGTGCACAATGAAGCTTGTTTGGGTCCTTTTGGTTGCAGGTAGGTTTCTTTTTTTTGTTTTTTTATACACCTGTCGATCACATACATAGATCCTGACCCCTAACTAGGATTCCCTGTATCTAGGAAACCAGGAGCTATGAGGACCATGGTTCCACAACACCCAGACACGAAACAAATACTTACTTTTTTTCGGTGCACAAACATTTGTCCCGTCACGGGAATCGACCTCACAACCTCAGTAGTGTAGAGGTTTTAGCCAACCAGCCTAACCATTACACCACAGAGGCTGTCTTTTGTTTTGATTCGTAGTTTATTTTGTTTTCAAAAGCAGGTTGTGAATATCAAACTCCTATCAACACCGTTACTATAAATAAACTAAGAGCTACTTGGTACGTATGTATATAGTGCTTAACTATTTGAGAATTTTTGTAGTTGATTTTCTGTAACTGAGCCATAAGAGTAGGTGAGTAACGCAGGCCTCCAGGTTGCCTGTAAGAAATTGCACATAGCGATAAGGCCGCCAATTGTTCTACCACTTTTATTATTTATGCAATTGTAAACTTTTGTTTTCTGTTTTGATGTTCAATAAAGTATTATTGTATTGTATTGTATTGTATTGTAAGTAGATACATTATGGAAACAAAGATATTCTTCGGGTCACAAAAAATATCACCCTGTTTCATTTCTAATTTTGTTAATTTTAATAGCGAGCGAGTCGTAGTTCTGTTGGTATGAAGCGAATTAAAACGCTGCGTAAGTCATCTGACATGCTGAAACTCTTCCGTGGGATGGTTTAAATCACGCATACTATGAGCTATCAAAATAATCTTTGTTATCTCATACACTTCTATCCAAAAATTTGTTAAAAAAATTGTATCGGCAGATCAAATTTAGTAAATAACCACCTTTAGTAGGTAAATGACCACCAAATCTTACCCGAGTTGCCGCACCTCCAACCTCACCTCCAACTCGCTCTTACCCCTAGAATGTACCTAGGTATATAAAAAGCGTGGAACCAGAAGCTTGCGAAGGAGGTCCTGAATGAAGCCAACCTACGAAGCCGAGTGGAGCGAAAGGAGGTGGCGAGCAAAGCGAGCCGGTGACTTCCGCAGCGGAGCGAAGGTCAAGTAGGCGAAGCGACATAAGGGGGTGACGAGCTAGACTTCTGGTGGAGCCTACTTTGGTGATCACTTATTGTTTTTGGTGGTTATTTACTAATTTTTTGGTGATTATGTTTTTTCCTTTAGTGATATTTTTTTTGTAATCAGTTAATGTTTTTGGCAATATAAAGTTTTTTTTTTGCCGTTACATTTTATTTGATCTGAAGGCCAATTCCGATAAATTTAAATGAGAGTTGACCGAATCGAAACTATAATATTGTGAATTGAAGAAAAATTGGTATCCTACTAATATCCAAATTATAATTTTCGTCCAAGGAAATCAGAAGGAGTAAAGGAGTGATAATATGCGTCTATACATTACGTAGTAGTTTGCAATTACGTTTCAAGTTATTGTTCTGCAAAACGTCTTGTTGGTATTCGTTTCATATTGTTCCACCATAAAACGTCGCTGAGACTGGTTGATAACCAGCGGGCTTCCACTCCTTACACGACTCTGCAGACTGCCTTCCTCCTTGTGTCGTTATTCCCAACGACTCACAGTATTTCTCTAAAACACAGAAATCTTTATTATATTAGCACACTTTTAAACTAGCGATTTACACCACAACGCAACTATAATAATTATCATCCCATAATCTATTATAACTTACATATAAGCCGGTTTCATTAGAAATTTGAGATATATTTAGTCTATTTTTCTATAAAAGGCCACTATATTTGCCCTTTCATCGATATGTTTATTTGCTTGCATTTGTAATAATAACTATCAAACGAAACAACACCAGTAACAATAAATCAACCGCTCGCAACAAAGTTCACCAACCGACAAGTTCACTAGTCTATTGCAGTATTGTTTCAAACTTACCTTCATCTTTTGAGAAATTGGTTGCAACATTAAAGAAACAACACCACATCGATGTCATTCCAAACAAAATTCTAAAAACTAAAATGTAAAAATGACTTATAGTACGAGGTGATTCGAACCGACGTGTCGCAAATCATGATTCATGGCAAATAAACGCTGTGCTAAACCACTGAGCCAGATTGACCCTTACCCAAGTTTTCGAAACTAAAAGTTATTAACTTGAAAAGTTTACGAAGACGATTGATAATCTCGCTCTTTGATTGGTTCATGATGAAAGAATACGTTGTAGGTGTGTGTGTGTGTGCCTGCAAACACTTTATAGAAGAAGGTCATTACTGCGATTTACTTTGATGCTATTGTTTTGTGAGACTGCTACTGGACTTTTGCCCGCCACTGTACATCTAGATGGGAGAAGCCACTGGCACCCGAAACACAGTTTCTAACTAGTTCGGGAGCCTATGGATTCAAAAACTATTATGTGAAGCCTTTTATGCCAATTAACTTATTTATTATTATTAATATTTAATGTTAATATATATTTAGGTAAAAGGTCAACAATAAATGAAGGTGGTTAGTTAAACATAAGCCAAAAAAAATCACCTTATTTACTTTCCCACAGCGGCGTTCTGTCAAGTGCAGGGTCATCGCATCGTGGGCGGTGACCCCACCACTATCGAGCAGTACCCTAGCATTGTCCTTGTGGAGTTCAGAACTGGTACCATCTGGAGCCACTCCTGTGCCGCCAACATCCTGAACAACAAATATGTGGTATCAGCCGCTCACTGCTTCACGGGACTGTAAGTTTTTATATAGTTCTCTTCTTAGTCCTTGTATTCGTTTCTACATTTGATAAAATTTCTTCTAAAACATTTTTTTTATATATTTTTTTTTATTTTTTGTATGTAACTGAGGTAGGGAGGCCTTTGCCCTGCAGTGGGACAAACCAGGCTTATAATAATAATAATAAATATGTAACTGAGTGACGAGACAAGCTGGTCGTTTACCTGATGGTAAGCAATACGCCAGCCCATAACAATAATAGCACCACCCAGAACTTTGTTTTGCAAAATCCTGCGCGGCGCTGCACTGTGCTCGTCACCCTGATACAATTAGCTGTTGAGTCTCATAATGCCCAGTAATTTCGTTGGCTACAATGCCCTTCAAACCGGAACACAGTAATGCTTGCGCACTACTGCTTGGCACACACTACACACACACACACACTACACCTACACTTTTTGCTTTATACAGGTATGCAAAATTATGACAGAATTATGACACCTCTTATATATGTATATTTTTCAGTTTATTTAACATCAACTCCCGCCGCATCCGCGCTGGTACCTCCTTCCGGAACTCTGGTGGCACCGTCGTCAACATCGTCCGTCGTCTGAACCACCCTACCTACCGCTGGTTGTCAAGAAACATGGATGGAGACATCTCCCTGGTGGAGCTGGCTTCTTCTCTAACCTTCAACAGCGGAATCCAGCCCATAGCTATCCCGCCTCAGGGCTTCGAGCTTCCTGATAATTTGCCAGTGGTGCATGCTGGATGGGGTAGAATTGTGGTGAGTTCACTCAAATGTTTCTTCCTACATGGAAGAAAGGGCGCCTTGATACTCAGAATTTCTGTAATATCACTAGTTAAAAAAACAAGAGCTGGCTCAGTTAAACATATGTCAATATCAGTACAATTTACATATAAGTATATGTACGATAGTCCGTTCTATAGTTTGGCGGCTAAAGACCAAGGCTAGGCATAAGCAAACTCATATTTTTTTTCTTTCACAGCAAGGAGGGCCTGTCTCGAACCAGCTGCTCCACGTCACTATTTTCAGCATCAACAGAGAGCTCTGCGCCGAGCGTTATTTGAACCTGAATCCGCCTGATATCGTCACCGAAAACATGATCTGCGCCGGCATCCTGGACATTGGCGGCAAGGACGCCTGCCAGGGCGACTCTGGAGGTCCACTGTACTATGGAAACATCCTCGTTGGTATCGTCTCTTGGGGAGAAGGCTGTGCCAATGCCACTTACCCCGGAATTAGTGCGAGAGTATCTTCCTACACCACATGGTTGGTGGAGAATGCTGTTTAAATTAAATTATACTTTTACGATGAAATGACTAGTTATCTACAATAATGATACATTGATTATAAAATTAAATGACAAATTTTGAAATGCTATATAAAAATAAAAATAATGTAGAGACTTTTAAAAAATTGCAATTATTATAATTAGTATTATTCTTATTAATTTGATAACTTTGCTATATAATTTTTATACTTAGAAGCAGTCTTCCTCTCTTCTAAATGCGTGCCCGACAGGGTCCTTAGTGAACTGACTACAAATTGACCATGTGTTGTACATGAGTACATGAGTTGTTGGAATGCATTAAATACATATAAATAAATCTAAATAAATAAAAATTTAATGATGTTCGTTGGTAAGCGCATCACTTGAGAACGGCTGGAATTGGCAATTTATCGTATCTTCGTAACTATCTGCATCTGGTTTTAATGGAAAGAAAGTTTGGAATGTTGCCCGGCAAATTGGGAAATTCGAGAAAAACTGAAAATTGTCTTCTCGCGCGGGTGAAACCGCGGAACGCAGCAAGTTTCTAATAAATTAAATAACGTTTTTATAAAACTTACTTTATCTTTTTATTCATTTCCTATTAGGTTAGCCTTGCTCTAAATAAATTAAATATGTAGGTAGGAGGTACAGTGTACAATATGTTTGTCATATCATGCATAAGGTTTCACAAAGTACATTTGTATATCCATCCAGTGACGGCGCTGGCCGGCTGGCGGCTGCGACGGGTCCCACGCCGTCTTTTCCTTTTGGGTTTGTTACCACTTAGCTTTGTAACGACTCAACAGAACGGATTTTGATAATATTTGGTATGTAGGTAGTCCTGAGATAAGACAGGATCCTTTTCATTTCGGAAAATCAATCAGCTCCCTAGGAAACAACTATAAACCGAACTCAGCGCGAACGGAGTCGTGCGTAAAGGTATAATTACCTTTACGCACGACTCCGTTCGCGCTGGACCATTATATGTTCGGCACGCGTATTTCAACGCAGGTCAGACAGAATAGGAAGTGTTCAGAATAAACGTAACATATAATCGTGTTAATCTCTCACCCGGAAAGGTGGGCCAAAATAGCTACAAAATGGGTGCCTGAAGGCGGGCGTCGACGCCCACGAAGGCCCAGACAACGTTGGCGGGACGATTTGGACGCTTTCCGGAGTAACTGGCCTGAGATCGCAATAGAGAGGCATCCATGGAGGGAGATGGGGAGACCTTTTCCCAGCAGTGGGATCAAATAGGTTAAAAAAATCTCCGAGTCCAGAATCCAGGTCCTAAAGAGACTTCTTGAAGTAGTTTTTCGAAACGATTTTGTTTGATGTTAATTTATTTCGTTATCGATAAAATTGCGAGCAGCCAACAGCAGATTTCCTAAAATTTTATATAAATTGTCCCTATCATCTGAAAATTCAGCACGCTTCTTCGTTGGCACGTTTCGTACCTTAGAGGTCGTTCATTAATCACGTGATATTTTTTAGCAACTCTTAACCCCTTTAAAACTATAATTTAATTTAATTCTGGATTAAGCACCGTAGTAACAATGTCTAGACAGACATTTAAGGCTGCGGGTTGTTGCTGAACATTGCTTGGCAACGGTGAGTCAATGTCGCGCGCTGCTTTCCGGTTTAGAATTGCGCGTTCAACGATAAAATAAATACACGTGATATCTCACTGCACCCCCTTTTGATATTATATGTTTTTTTTTTCCTTTCCTTCATGTCATCGATGGACGATGTCCCTTAGGTGACGTTTTGTACATTTCGCTTTCTTTTGGATATATTATAAAACCCCAATCTTCAGACCCTGTATAGGTAACAAATTATTTATCTAATCAATCAATAGCCAATCAAATATTTTGCTTGTATCTAATCATATTTATTCTACCGGGATAAGGCAAATAAAAACGTGATCTGGTAAATTCAGTGGCAGTTCAATCGAAAAAATAAACTATGGCTGTGCTTAAAGTGTTAGTCCTCGTCCTATTGGCAGGTGGGTTGTCGTATCTGTAGGGGTCACAACGATGCTTAGGCTCGATTTAGACTTACTGTTAGACTTTCATCATGTTGATGATAAGAGATTGCTTCAAGTTATAAGACCGCCAACCGTATAAACTTAGATAAGGTTTATTTCTTAATGTTTTTATGTATATGGTATACAATAAAGATAATCCAAAACATAAACTCCCGGAAGAAGGACATCCTAATTGTCCGAAATTTGTTCGGAGTTATCCGAAACAATCATATCGTGAGTTTAGCCGTTTATATTTATAATTAATACAATAAACAGTTAATTAAATTAATTGGTGATAAGGCTCTTGATGGAAAAAAGGTGCAAATCCTTGAACACACGACACGTGCCTATCGATTTTGTACAGACTACATTTCGGGGGGTGTGCACAAGACCTGCATCAGCTGATTCCTTCATTCCCATCCATCTTAGGACCACCAGGCGAGGAGAGTCACTCTACCCTTACATTGTGCACATTCCACAAAGCGCTTCGCTGACTCTTTTATTATACGTACTGAGGAGTGGAATTATCAACCGGAATCCATATTTCCTTCCAATTACAACCTGGATCTCTTTAAGACAAGAGTGAATAGGCACCTCATGGGAAAACGTGCTCCACCTATGAGCGCAACTACGCTTACCATCATGTGAGTTGTTGTCAAACGTAAGCCCATTTTATTATATAAAAAGGGAGGTATTTCTATTCTATTCTACATCAATTATTATCTTTTAATTCCAGGAACGGCGTGCTCCGCCTTCTCTAGTCGAATCGTTGGCGGTGATGCTGCCACCATCGACCGATACCCCTCCCTTGTTCAGGTAGAGAACCTGGGCACCTATACCAGTATATGGGAACAAAGATGCGCTGGCACCATCTTGAACTCGCTGTATATACTGTCGGCTTCTCGCTGCTTCGAAGGCACTTTGTAAGTAAGAAAATAAAAATGTACCGTGTTTCGTAGGCCACGTTAAGCCGGACAATAATCGTTAGGTCATGTCGGAGACCTTCCGGCGGTCTAAAAACTCCGACATCAGGGTTGGCATCACACGAGAGAAGAAGAAGACCAAAACCACTCAAAGTTCTTGTGTACCTAGCGGTAACTAAAAGGTTGCCTGGAAGTTGTTTTAAGCGATAAGACCGCAAATTTTCACACTATTGTAAACATTTAACTTGTATTAAATTTTATCTCTAGGTGAATTATCTATCTATCTAACGAATAAAAATCACCTAACGTAGGTACTTATAGGCTTTCATAATTCATACATACCTACATTCTTAGTGTTCTCATACAGGAAAAGGAAAGAGTTCGGGTTTCATATGTGTTCTGAAAGAGCCCTATGCATTTAAAATATCTTACTTTGCCCACATGTACCTACCTATATAAACAAAATAAATTTATAGCAGGTTTCATTGTCGAGTACATACGGATTTAGTAATAAACTCTGCATTAATATTTAAAAATTTCAAATCAGCAAAGGTTTGAAACTCACAAGCAGCTTCTTTGTTTCCCGATTAGTGGACCAGATTCTTCCAGGCAAAAGAACGAAGGTTGCCGACATACATAGCTCACAAAATTAGCACGATGAAGCGGCAATGTGAAAAAGGTTCGAGAGTCGCGACCACGGACTGGAAGACGCAGTGTAGGACAGCCCCACATGATGGACCGACCTGGTGAGAATCGCGGGGAGGTGCTAGATGCGAGCATTCGCTCGTGGCGATCTATGGGGGAGGCCTATGTTCAGCAGTGGACGTCTTCCGGCTGATGGTAATGATGATGATGATTCTTTCAGGCAAGCTTGTTACATCCTTGACATCATCGTCCCTCAGGGTGAACAAAAAGTGAAATGCTCGTCTTTTTACAATAAGTAGTCCAGTACATTGCCTATTAACTAAACTTAATTTTAGTCCTACACCCTACGAACCCCATTTCCGCCGTATCCGCGCTGGAGCCACATACCGAAACACCGGTGGCGTCGTGATCGTCGTCGCTCAAGAGTTCAACCACCCTAACCGTGTAGGGAATGACGGAGACATCAGCGTAGTCCGACTGCAAAGCCACTTCACCTTCAGCTCAGTGATCCAGCCAGGAGTCATCATCAGCCAGGATTACGTACTCCCTGATAACATCCCTGTTGTGCATGTCGGATGGGGCTCAACCAGTGTAAGTTAATTTCTGTCAAGCTAAACGCTCACGTTTCAGTCCTACCTGAGCTTTACCATGACATAATAAACCACGTCAGGACACGACCGCAATGGCAATTTGTTCAAGCAGTGCTATTTTAGCATCAGAGTCTCGAGCATCAACGTAAAGTTGCCAGCCTGTCGGTATTTTATATGATTCATCATGGTGAGTGTGCGATGGAATTATACGAGCAAATTCCTTCATCTCTTTTCTACCATCGGACAACAAGACGCACGGAAACTCTTTATCAAAGCATCTGTACACTGTTGACATTCCTCCTGTCCGAACAAATCCTTTTAAAAATCCTTATAATCTTGGTGTCTTCAAGTCTCAAGTGAATCGGTATCTTCTAGGCAAGCATGATCCATCGTCGACCGCGTCTTCACTTTCCATCAGGTGAGACTGTGGTAAAATGCTTCCCTATTCGATAATAAAAAAATGCTTTCTTTCTTTCTACTTAGGTGGACACGTCCACACCACAAATAAATGATTTTATAGTAGGTATAGCAAAATTTGAGTATACGACCAAATTCCAAAATTATAACTCATCAAATTTTTTTTCCAGCACTTAGGCCCCTCTTCTGAACAGTTACTGGATATGACTGTCTTGACCATCAACCAAGAGATCTGCGCAGAACGTCATAATTTGGCCTTCCCTCCCCGCACGATCACTGAAAGAATGATCTGCTCTGGTATCTTGAACGAGGACAAAAACTTCTGCGACGGTGACTTTGGAGGTCCTCTGTACTTTGGCGACATTGTCATCGGAGTCGCGTCCTGGGGTGTGAATTGTTCTGACTCGTTCTGGCCCGGAGTCAGCACCAGGGTTGCCTCCTACACACAATGGATCGTGGATACCGCTGTTTAACTTGTAATAATAGTAAACCTCTACAAACTAATCAGTAAATTGAGTTTTTGCAGAACCTAAGTGTTTTATATATACTTGTTTTATTACAAAGTTAAGTCAATTCAATTCAAATGTTCTTTTTTTCAGTTTTGTCGTCACAGACGCACTTATGAACGTCAATTATTACAATGACTCTACCACCGTATCGGAAAAAGAACCACTCCTCAGAAGATACGACAAGAAACTGAGGAGCATATTTTTTAGAACTTTTGTACAATATTATATGTTTGTTTTTGACAATATTATTTTTCTTATGTGCCAGTTGGCTACTTGGCAGAAACGGAATGTTCCATGCATCTTTGTCTTCTTTGTAATTACTAACTGTATAGCAGTCTTTCCCAAAGTGGACGATAACGCCCCCTTGTGGGCGCTGCAGGTCTCAAGGGGGGCGGTAAGAGACCCAGAAAGAAAATGGGGGCGTTGTGTAGAGGCGGGGGGGGGGGGGTGGATTTGTAATTTTATTTAGCTAGGAGGCCTCTTAAACAACGACTGCAAGAGCTCTCGACTCTCAACAACAACTTGTGAACATCAACTAATATGAATTAAAATATTGCTCAAACTCGGTTCTATATTTCTCTCCGCGTAGTTCATATGTCTGTCCTATTTTATTGAATATAGAAAAAATGAAAATCATGTCAATCGGTCGCTACGTTTCGTAATGAAAGTAGACACAAACAAACAAATAAAAAGGCAACAGACACACTTTCGCATTTTAATAGTTATTAGTACTCGTAGATATCTATCATGTTTTAACAAGTTTTTGTTAAATAACCCGAATTGTGCATTCCTGTATCAGTCGGCTGGTTCATTGAATACTTGTTCGGACTTGTTGAGTACGATTGAGCGTCGAATGAGATAAACGAGTTTATGCATGTTTGTTTAATTCCTGTCGGTGCGTGCTGCTTAAGCATTCCTATATAAACAATGTAATATTTATTTTATTTTCATTTGTGGTCTCGCGCGCAATAGACGAGCAGTACTTACGCCTCCTCTACACTACTCGCGAAGTTGAACGTATTTCTCAAAGCAAAACAATGTCGGAAGTAAAAAAGAAGAGACGGCAATACTGTGCGGAATATATTAAATTCGGATTTATTGAAAATCCCACAAACCCATCGTCGCCTTTGTGTCTTCTATGTCTAAAAACATTTTCGAATGAAGCAGTGAAGCCTTCAAGGCTGCAAGATCATTTGAATAAAATGCATGCAGATAAGAAAGACAAGAATGTAGCATATTTTCAAGGCCTAGAGAAGAAGCATAATACTCAGCCAAGTGTAGCAAAACTATTTTCGGCGGCTGCTAAGCAAGATGACGACGAACTTCAAGCTTCGTACAATATCTCTTTGTTAATTGCTCAAAAAGGCAAACCACATAACATCGGAGAAGAGTTAATATTGCCAGCAATAAATGAAGTAATAACTACTGTGCTTCATAAACCGGCCGCAGATATTATCCGAAAAATTCCTTTGAGTAATAATTCTGTGCAAAGACGAATTGATGAAATGGCTGAAAACATTGAAGAATCATTGTGCGATCACCTGAGGACAAGTCAATTCTCAATTCAGCTCGATGAGTCCACTTTACCAACTAATGAAGCATTGTTGTTGTCTTACGTGAGATTCATTAAAGATGAGAAAATATGTGAAGAACTATTATTTGCTAGAAATTTAGAGACCGATACAAAAGGTGAAACCATATTCAATACATTGGAAAAGTTTTGCGATGAGAAAGAGATTCCTTTGAAAAATATTATTTCAGTTGCTACGGATGGCGCTCCGGCTATGACAGGGTGCCATAAAGGCTTCATAGCGTACTTAAAAAATAAAATTCCAGATGTCCTTGGTGTACATTGCGTTATTCATAGGCAACATTTAGTTGCTAGAAACTTAAGTGAAAAACTATTTCAATCACTGCAATATGTCATCAAAGCAGTCAATAAAATCCGCAACAGCTCTTTGAATGATAGATTATTTCATCAGCTTTGTGTTACTAATGACGAGGATTTCAACCGTTTGTTGTTTCATACTGAAGTTCGTTGGCTATCAAGAGGCAATTGTCTGACTCGATTTTACAACCTGTTTGACTCTGTTATAGAGTTCTTGGAAACTAAAGATACAGAATTGCACGACAAGCTCATAACATCAAAGAATGATATAGCTTACATGACAGACCTGTATAAATGGTTCAACGACATGAATCTCCAACTGCAAGGCGATAAACTAAATTTAATTAAAACAAAAAACGTCGTTGCTGCTTTCGCAGCCAAACTGCTTCTACACAAAAAGAATCTGGGCAGACGTGAGTTTCACACTTTTCCAAATTTATCAGTATCATGCAGTAACGACGAATTGTTTGCCTACTGCCAACATTTGGAAAACCTCCACATTGACTTCACCGAACGATAATACCAGGACATTTTGAACTTGGAAATACCAGACTGGGTGTTGGATCCGTTTTCAAATGTCAACACAGCAATGTCACCTCAGCTGGAAGAAGAACTTATAGAATTGACAACAAACGAGGAAATAAAAATCAAGTTCAAAAATGGTTACCAAGAATTTTGGCTACAAAAACCGATCCCGCAATTGTACCCTGGATTGTGGTCAATCGTTCAACGATTCTTGATAGCATTCCCATCGTCATATTTGTGTGAACGTGGATTTAGTGCTGTGACAACACTGCTTACTAAAAAGAGAAATCGTTTGCTTGTTACCGAACGTGGCGACTTGCGACTGTTCTTGAGTAAATTGGAACCTGATATCAACAAACTTATTAAACAGCATCAGATTCATCCTTCACGTTAGTTTTTATATAAGGATTGATTATTTTAGTTATATTTTTAATAAAATATACTCTGTTTTAATACTATAAAGTTGCGTTTCAATAATCATTCTTATTGGCAGGTGGAGCCCGTAAGAGTTAACTTGAGACCTAAGCGCCGTTGTATGTTACCTACTGCGCTCAGGTTTCAAGTTGCGGGTTATAGTAAAAGTTTCGTTTAGAATTCTCCGTTAATATACATAATATACATATATAGGTCACAATAATTAATTAATTTAATTTGAAGTTATAGTGGTTTTTAAATAGGTAAAAAAATGGGGGCGCTAAAAAAATATTTATTCTCAAAGTGGGCAGTAGACAAAATAAGTTTGGGAACCACTGCTGTATAGTATGCTTTTTTCATTAGAATATGTTTCACACTCACTTTGAATCTACTTTCTGTGAGCTCCGTTATACATTTTGGAATTTTATTGTAATAACGTACACAATTGCCCATGAAGGACTTATGTTGTGGTGGTCACTATTCACATTGAATTTGTGCAGATTTTTACGAACATACATTATATTCATCATCATCAAGTCATTATCATCATCAGCCCATGACGTTCCTACTGCTGGGACACGGGCCTTCTCTCATAGAGAGAGTGCAGCGGAGGAATTTGCATAACAATGTGGTGCTGTAACTGGTATAAGCAGGCGTGTTGCTTACCATCAGGTGAACGAACTGCCTGTACAGCACTCAATTACATCCTATCCCACTAGGTAAATAATATTATAAATGCGAAAGTTTGGGAGGATGGATGGATGGATGGATGGATGGATGGATGGATGGATAGATAGATGGATGGATGGATGGATGGATGGATGGATGGATGGATGGACGGATGGATGGATGGATGAATGGATGGATGGAACGATGGATGGATGGATGGATGGAATGATGGATGGATGGATGGATAAATGGATTTTTGTTACTCAATCGTGCAAAACTAATAAACGGATTTTAATGGAATTTGTAATATTTTTGGATAAAACCGCGGGGCGCAGCTAGTAAAATTAGAAAGCGCCGATAAAATATTTTAACATCATAAATCTAACCCAAAAACAAAACCAAAGATTACCACCGCTCCGGTCAGTTTCACAGTTTACAACGTCGTCAGAAGTGATTAAATCGCGCATACAACTGATTCATACGCGTGCCAAACGTATGGAAATAGGACGGAGCCACGCTTGTCACGATGAATTATATTGATGAAATTAATACATCTCATTTGTACTAGTTAGCTTTGAAAGAGAAGTCAGTCAACTTTGTTCGCGAAATGCCTGCTAGAGGTACAATGACTTGACAGATTCGTGATTCGAAGCCTATGACTCAGAATAAACATGCAAAAGAAAATACAGTTTAAATTTAACTAAACTCAATGACCAAGCCGCACTGATCTAGTTAGTGATGAGTCATTATCATCAGCCTATTACGCTGGGACTCGGGCCTTCTCTCATAGAGAGAGTATGGGCCATAATCTACTACCCTGCCCCAGTGCGGGTTGGTTTGGGTTGGATGTCTCATGTCCTTGAGTTTTTGTGATTAACTATTGGATGTGCTGATTTCTTCACCTATTTTACTTCCCCGTTTTTAGAACTACATAACTTAAGAAAGTCAGTGTGGTGCGGGGCCAGGATTCGAACTCCGGTGTGTCTCCCACTTAGAGCGAGTGTGGCTCAGCGGGAACTCGTGCGCCTTTCGATCCGACGCACCTGGGTTCGAATCCCGACTCGGCCCTGCACCAATGACTTATAGTTAAGTGCAGTTTTTGCACGCTCGCACTAAAAACGGTGAAGGAAAACATCGTGATGAAACCCGCTTACGCGCTTTGGAGTGGTAGGCTCTGGCCGTGGTTGTAATACCACCCACCGAACAAAGCCATGCCGTCAAGCGACCTAGTCGTGTTTCGGGATGATGTTCGGTGAACCATTGGGGAGACGGGTCTGAGCAGCCGCTCAACTGCCGTCTCTCTCTAGATCTATGTGCTCCATCTTAGGCCACATCATCGCTTCACATCAGGCGAGATAGTGGCCAAACATAGATCTATTAAGTGTAAAAAAAAAAAAAAAAAAACTTAACTACACTCGCTCCCTGATGAGCAAATAAATCTAAAACCTTATATCAACTAAATAAATGAAATAATATGTAGTGTCATATATTATTTTCCCAAAAATGTAACTAACGAATAATATCAGTAAGTGACATTCTATTTTTAAATATTTGTCCCAGAGCGGGGTCGATCCCCGCACACAACTCCAAATCATTAACCGACCTGCTCAGTCACTACACCATGGTGGCTTACAAAATATGAACTCAGGTACTTAGTGAAGCCTTGATAGTGAAAACAGTGCAAGCAAATAAGACAATCTTGCTTATCATACTCGTATTATACAAACAAAAGTAACTTACTCTAAAAGAAAGACATCCCCGCAGAGTTTCTTGGTGCTATCTTCTATAACGGGCGTACTTCCGAAGCACTGGTAGAGTCAGTTTTCGCATTTCTTTTCAGCACCCAGACTTCAATTTGAGTAGGTATAGGAAAGAAATGGGTAAACATACTTACCTTTTTTTCAAAGTCATGTTAACATAACAATTTTTGAGATATTTTATTTGTATCATGTGTGTATGACCTTTAAAAGTGCATTTTTGTGCCTATTTAATAAATGATATTTGACGATGACTTTGACTCTACAGGGTGGATTTTTGAGACGGAGCAGTAAGGGCAGGTACCTTAACCGTTATAGTTATAGGAAAACGTTCCAAAGAGACCATCCATAACTTTTTGAGATGTTCTGAACTGCATTCACAGATTTTGGAAAAAAATTAGAGTCAGCGAAAAAATGCTAAATTACCAAATAAAAATATATTTTTTATGCCAATCGATCCTGTTTCTTCAATCGGGTGAAAACCCTCTATGGAAAAATTAAAGGTATGTAGGATGTGTCTGTGCCTATTTATCTTTAACTTTAACAAATATCTTTTGACTTTAGACTTTTGACCAACTATATTTTAATGGGTTTTTTAATTACCTGATAATAAATGAATTTAAATTATAATTAAATCTAAAATACACAATTTATTTATATGGAATGAGGGCAGACATATAATAAAATTCTAAACCTGAATGAAGGATAAAGTTGCAGCCAAAATAAAAAAAGAGTAAGGAAAAGAAGGGAATTGTCCTGACTTATCAATACTCGTAGACTCGGATGAAGCTGGTTGAGTTGAAGATCTAGTCAGATTGACCTTACAAGGATTTTTTTTATTGTATAAAAGGAAAATAGGGACCAAAATATCTTCATCAAAATATTAACGTCTTTTTCTTTTTTATATATATATAACTGAATGGCGAGACGAGCACGTCGTTTGCCTGACGGTAAGCAATACGCCTGCCCATTACAGTTGCAGCACCACCCAGAACTTTGTTTTGCACAATCCTGCGCGGCACTGCACTGCGCTCGTCATCCTGAGACAATTCACTCTTTAGTCTCATAATGCCCAGTAATGTCGCTGGCTACAATGCACTTTTAACTGGAATGCTTGCGAACTACTGCTTGTCGACGATGTTAGGCCGAAGGCAGCACATAGATCTAGGGGACAGTTGAGTGACTTCTATGACCCGTCTTCCTGATGGTTCACATACATAGTAGAGGCATGAATGTACCAAATTCTCCAGTGATTTAACGGTGATCTATTTGTATCAGCAACTCTAACGTTGAGAATAACAACTAATTGCTCTGTACAGGGTTGTCTGTGCTATAATTATGAGCAGAAGTCATTTTTACAAGCAAGTTCTGTTTATGCTACTACTTTCTACTATGATAGATGAGCCTGAACACAATATAAGGTACCTATATTGTGACTCGTGGTAGGTTTCTCGTATGCGGCAGGCCGTCTGGGTAGGTAACACATCTTTGCCACTTATTCTGCCACCAAGCAGTAGTGCTCAAGCATAAATGTATTCCGGTTTGAAGGGCATTGTAGCCAGCAAACGCAATGTATTTTTATGGTATTAAAAATTCTGGGTGGCACTGCAATTGATGTGGGCAGGCGTGGCGCTAACCATCAAGCGAACGACTTGCTCATCTCATATCGCCTCATCGTCTCAGTGCCATAAATAAATTGTACACAACAGCCATTTTCTACCCACAACGGTTCTCCTTTCAGTTTTTTTTTAATTTATTGGTTTACGTTAGGTACCTAGTTTAATAGAATTTTGTATTAATTTTTATTTTGCGCCCATCGATGGATTCCAACTTAGATTCCCTATATCTAGGAAACCAGGAACCTCGAGGACCATGGCCCCCACAACTCACAAACACGAAACAAGTGCTTACGCTTTTTTTAGACATTTTGTCCCGTCGCGGAAATCAAACCCGCAAACTCAGTGGTGTATGAGATATATTTTTTTAATGTAACTGAATAACGAGACGAGCTGGTCGTTTGCCTGATCATTACGCCAGCCCATAACAATAACAGCAACACCCAGAACATTGTTTTGCAAAATCCTGCGCGGCGCTGTACTGCGCTCATCACCCTGAGACAATTAGCCCGTTGAGTCTCATAATGCCCAGTAATTTCACTGGCAGAAACCGGAACACAATGAATTACTGCTTGGCGGCTGAGATTTGCGTATGTTCAGTCTAGTTCTGTCATCCCTACGGCTACGTCTATTTCCGACCGCGCAGGTAACCGTGACTAGGTACTCTAATGCACGCGTGTCATACAACTATGCGTTTGAGAGCGATCAGTAACACATTCCACGGGAAATATGCGGCACGTCTCACTTAAATAGATGGCATTTTGACGTCTTCTAATTCTGTATTCTAATTCATTAGCGGATTTTGTCGAGGTAGACCAGTGGTTTTGCGGATTTTGTCCCTTCGAGACTTTCTCAATGTCAATAATTTAATTACTTGATTTCTAATTTAATGACAATACTAATAATTATAATCAATGACATTTTTTTATTTTTAAAAAGTCAGTTACTGACTCAGCTAAGATAAAACATATTAAACAAATTACAATCTACACTCGAGAGCAATGAATCCGGGCCACTTAAAGAATCCTAAAAATCTCGGAAACTAAAAATGCTAGGTTAATGCAATAAATTGTATTTAATAGACAATGTAATACTCCTTAAATGAAGGTATTAAAACTTCTTAGTTATTGTAAAGTTATATCTTAAAAAAATCAAATTTGAAAAAGGGCCACTTTCGAAGATGGAACTACGATATTACAGCATTTGGTTTTGCTTTTGTTTGTAATCTGTCATTTATGTGGGTACATAAACCATGTTGATAGTGCTCTATATTCATTATTCAAGCTGAAATTATATCGCTTACGCCTGAAGAATGCACCAGAATACTTACAATGCTGGAAACCGGCCGGAGTCAGCGCGATACAGCCAGGACTGTCGGTGTGTCGCTGTCAACAGTACAAAGAGTTCTCCGACGTTACGAAGAAACTGGTTCTAACCTACGCAGACCAGGAACGGGCAGAACCAGGTGTACCACAGCACGAGAAGACCGATACTTGGTGAACACCATGCTTCGAAATCGCTTTCTCACAGGAACTGAACTCACCAATCAGTTTCGACGCCTCGGAGGAAGTAACCCAAGTGCATGGACAGTAAGACGTCGGCTTGCTGAATCTAACTTAAAACCCCTTAGACCTGCAAACGGCCCTAAACTGGAGCGTGGGCATCGTATTTCGAGACTAAGATATGCCCAGAGCCACGTAAATTGGAGTATTGAAGATTGGTCAAAAGTTATGTTCTCCGACGAATCAAAATTTATGCTCTACAAGCACGATGGAAGACACAGAGTGTATCGAAGACCAGGGGAAAGATTCAAGCAAGCATGCATCGAAGAAAAAGTAGCCTACGGTGGTGGGTCTGTACTTGTGTGGGCCGGAATTTCTTCTGAAAGTCGCACAGAGCTGGTGATCATAGAAAACGGCTCTTTAACTAGCGTAAGATATGTGGAAGAAATCCTCAATGATCACGTTGGTCCATTTATGGTCAATTTAGGTGAGGATGCTATATTTATGCATGACAATGCCCGACCTCATACAGGTAGGATTGTGAATGACTACCTTCAAGAGATGAACATTACTCGTATGGAGTGGCCAGCGCGCAGCCCGGATATCAACCCGATCGAGCATGCTTGGGACGAGCTAGGCAGATGCGTAAAACAACGAAACCCTCCCCCAATCACGCTTCGTGAGCTCAAAATTGCTCTCACAGAGGAATGGGAGAATATTCCCCAAAATCGTATAAGGAACTTGGTGTACAGCATGCCAAACCGCGTAAACGCAGTAATGGAAGCACGAGGAGGCAATACGAAGTATTAAAATTCAAGAAAATCGTAATAAAGTTCAAAAATTTCATGTTTCCTATTTTTGTTTTAAGGAGAGATCAGCAGTTTTTTTCTTTATGTAATTTTGTGTTAATAAAATGTATGGTGACTCATATTTTTTTTACTTTCATATTTCATATTGCATTAACCTATCATTTTTAGTTTCCGAGATTTTTAACATTCTTTAAGTGACCCGGATTCATTGCTCTCGAGTGTATATATGTGACATAGTAAAAAAAGAGCGTTCTTCAACATAAATGGAGTAAGAATTGCCTTACTCCTCAACATCTGCTCACCTCAACTAGCGCCAAACATAGTTCATAGAACATAGTCCACTCAACAGGCGCCAACATCTTTATAATAATAATTTGTAATAATTTATAATTTATTGTGACACAATAGATATTTTTACAGTAGTAGTTTATCCATAGGCTCTCGAACTAGTTTAAACTGTGATTCGAGAGCCAGTGGCTTCTCCCAAAAAAATGTGCTAGTTACAAACTATTATGTAGGTAAAATTATTATGTAGTGCAAAAATGTTTAAATGTATTTGTTTTAAATTAAGCTAACAATTATTGAACTTAACATTAAGTAGAAGGAAAGGGATACGTACGCGCTATGTATGGGTATGTACGTGTTGGTAGGGGTGTATTTGTAGCTGTGTGCGTGAGGGTGAGGGTGCACATTACAAGACTTATTTGAAGCTGCTCCTCCTGAGGTAGCAGTAGCCGAGCATTGGGCTAAAATTATCTAACACTTGAAACATAATATGGACCATCGACACGAAAAAGAAGAAAAAAAAAGCGCCAAAACAATTCCTAACATTTGTTCGTCATCAAACGATTAAAAAAAAATCTATTACCTTGACAATAATTGAGCGCCAGCAAAACTGCAATTGCAAATTATTTGATTTAATTTAAATTTATGTATTGTAAACGGTTATTTTACTCTGGGTCTGAATTGCCTAGAAGTGCCATCGGTTTTTTTATTAATTTAAATAGTAAAGTACATGTATTGGAACAAGCTATTGCATGCTATCACAAACACTACTTGGATATGCGAAAGCAGAATCAGAATACGCTGGGGTGGATACGTGAGTAGACTTGTAAGGCATCACGTCGGCATACTTGAAGAAGTTCTGCAGCAATATCTGCTGTTCCAGCAGAAGAGTGTTCAGATGCTTCATCTCTTGGTCTATCTTTTTCAGGTTGAATGTCGTCTGGTCTAACTTTTCTTGCATGCCCTTCAGCTCCAAATTAAAATTCTGATGGTTGGTTTGTGTCTCATTCTTTCTTAACTTTTGAGAATGTTTATGTTTGTACAGGATCTCTTTGACAGATTGCGAAGGCTTGACTTTGTTCAATTGTGCTAACTCGTAAGCTGCCATCATAATATCTGTAGGAAGCCTGTTCTCATGTGGATTTAAAGGTTTCACGCTTAGTATGACTTTTCCAACTTCAGGAGCTACTAAAGCAGTTCTATATACGTATTTGTGCAAACATTTCGGTAGCAATGCACTAAACATGCCCATTTCGACGAATAAGATCAGCTTTGTCTGCCTCACAAGCTTTGATAATCCCGCCGTCTTTCTTAGCCCTTGAATATCGTGCACGGCGATACCAACAAGCAAGTTCATCAAACTTATGGTGACAAACATCAAAAACAAAATGAAGATGCATTGCGATGATAATTCAAACATCAACGGAGGATCTTCTTCTATGGGATCGTTGATCAGAATATTTAAATTTAGTTCTCCAACCATCATAGATAATGAACTAATGAAGCCCATCAGAGGATTGGAAAACATTTCTTCATTTGGAAATACTACGCAGAAACAGATGGCAAAGCCGAGAAGGAGGCAGACGTAAGCTAGAAGTAGTTTGAGAAATTCAGATAAGACCTTTTGATACATAGCCACGTAGTCTCCAAACATTGGCAGCTGGCCCATCATCAGCATCAAATTCGTCCAAGCTCCTAGGACAGCATAGCCTCCCACGTGGTTCTGCCAACTATAGTCCTTGTTAATGTCGTAGAGTGAGAAGACAGAAAGAAGCACAAACCATTCCATAAGATTCTCAAACGTTGTAAAATATTGATAAAAGCTTGAGTAACCAGTAATGCCAGTCATTTTCCTTACTATTTCGAAAATTGTTATTGCAATGAGCACCCACTTTTCAAATTCGACTGGGTTGTTTAGCAAAATTTTCCGCAAAAGTGATTGCTTTTGGCAGAGTTCGTTCGGTACACCATATTTGGTAGCATGTTCTCCATCGCACGCCTTGACTACCGCCGTCAATACGTAGATTGACAAGAACGTCACAAACAGGAAACAAAAGATGAGTCTCGCTAAATAAAACTTTCTTATCTTGCGCCACTTCATAAACAGAAACGCCGAGCACAATGGATGCAATAGAATATCCTTTTGACCCTCATCAATCAAACTATTTAAGTAAGTGATCTCACGGGGATAAGAGAATTTCAACAATTTGCCGAAGTCGAACTCGATCTGCACTTCTTCGGTGCTTTCATTACAGCTACTGAGCGATATTCCGGTATCCAAATTATGTTTTAAAATAGCGAGAGATTTCGGCGTTTTCCTTGCTATAACACTCAAAGCAGTGTGTCCTTTCTTTGATTTTGACGTCACATCTGCACCCAAAAGTATCAAGGTTTCGACACAGGGTATGCGACTATCTATCGCGGCAATATGCAGTGCAGAATAACCGTATTCATCTTTTTTATTGATTTGAGCTCCCCAGCTAACTAATATATCGATGATGTCACAAGAACGTTCTAAATGATTTATCGCTGCGTGAAGTGGCGTCCTCTTATCGTAGTCTTCTGCGTTTGGATCCGCGTTTCCGTCGCGAAGTAACACCTCCACAGATTCCAAGCTCGAACACCTGGCAGCGAGATGGAGAGCGGTAGATCCTCTAAAGTTCTTTGCGTTTGCCTTTGCGCCATCAGCTAGAAGCATCTCTATACACTCAAAGTAACCTTTAGCGGCCGCCAGATGTATAGCAGCGCATTCCTTATCTCTTTGTTTGGTCATGCCATTCAAACTTATCTTAGTATCTTTTAGCAAATATGTAAGACAACGTATGGCTCCCAAATCAGAAGCCAAATGTAATGCATTAAGTCCGCCAGATGTCACGTAAGCTGGGTCAACTCCTTTCTCTATGAACAGTTCCATGCATTCTGCTGCATCGGTTCTGACCGCGCAGTGAACGAGGTTGTCTTCGCAGCCCGCTCGTTGGACGACAGAGTGCAGTGACGCTCCGTGAGATATTAATAGTTCTGCTACTTCCAAGGAGTTTCCAAACGCAGCACAATGAAGAGGTGCGAAATACTTCGGAGCAAAGTCTGCATCGGCACCACGAGAAAGTAAACAAACAGCTGCACCTCGTACTCCACAAAAAGCAGCGATATGAAGAGCTGTCAACCCAGCCGACTCTGAAAAGTTAATATCAGCTCCAGCGTGCAAGATCGCCGGCAGCAACTCATCTCGCCCAAGGAAGGTGGCCCACAGCAACGTCAAATTTACGACCACTTCAGGCGCCGAACAGATATGCTCCTCAATGTTATCCGCTATGATTACACCGCACTCCAGATCGTCAAAGAATCGTCCGGCGCCTAAACTGAGGGCTTTCTCACACAAGCCTCTTCTTACAAATTCTTCAGTCAACCTGGCGTCTGGGTCGGGAACGAGGATGTCAAAGCTTTGGTGCATGTTCGGGGCATCTTCAGCGGGTGGTGACGGTCCTACAAATATATATTCCTTAGGTTTGACTGGTTCTCGCGTGGGTGCTATCAGGTCTATGCTTCCGACTTTGTAGTTATTGAGAGGGAACTCCTCCGGTTCTCTAGATCTGATACTGCTCGACAGACGAGAGCGCATCGGCGTATGCGCGGGAGTCTGTTGGGGCGTCGGCCACCCCATCTCGCGGTATCCGAAACTGTCCATGGCTGGAGCACGATTGCGCGCTGCAGTATCCAATATACACCTTATCTTATCTGGTTTGTTAGTTTCAACAAGATTCTTGTTTGACGTTGTAATTTTTTAGTTAACATATTTTATTACTCTGTACAAATATGAATAATTAAGTACCTACGTAATCTTGTCTCGAAAAAAACTACGGCTTGGGTGGTTGCGATTTCTGCTGTGTGCAAAATGTTGAAAGCAATGAAATGTATATAGATACGTTTTGATTTACGAAAATTACAGCTATACAGCTGACATAATAATATAATTAAGTATAATACATTATCTAGGTACAAGATTTTTTATTATAATTTATGATTAAATTACTAATATTTTTTGTAGGCAATTAACAACTTAATAACATTTTTGTTCATATACAAAAATATTACATCTTAAATTTTGTATTAAAACCCGTATTCATGAAATAGCACTTGTCGAAACACTTGTTTGTAAGGCAAAGCCCCTAAACAGAGCATGTAACGGTATAAACACGTCAAGATAAGTTAAAATTGTAATTATATTTTTTGTGTAAATAGAAACATTTTTGAAGACATGTACTATTAAAAATAACTAGCCTTAGCTTAAACCTTAAACATTTAATATGACTGTGATTTACTTAGTTACGATTAGGTCATTACTACACTAATAATTTATTTTACAACAAAAAACGACTTCAATTCGGATAATATATCTTCGAGGCTCAAGGTCGAATATTGATGAAGTTTATATGGGACTACCTTGTAGCAATACCTACCGAACCCGACGCAAAAAGAATTTTCCAAATCGATTAATAAATGACGGAGTTCTGAGGTAACAAACATAAAAAAATACATTCGAATTGAGAACCTCGTCCTTTTTTCAAGTCGGTAAGAAAGAAGAATAAACACAGTAGAATATAATAACTCTTTATTAAAACACTACAATAATAAAAATAATATGATAGAATCATTTATTTTACACTTAATATCCATATGTGGTTAATAAGAGACATAAAATTATATTAATAGGTACCTTCTAATACATTATCATTAACTTAAATTTCATTATCTAAATCTCATTATTCATTATCAAAGTAATCTTTCCAGACAAGCCAGCATAAAATTACTTTTTATGAAACAGTAATTCTAGATTATTATTTATTTTAATGTAATATTATATTGTAATCTCGATTTAATTTTATTATTATTTTTTATTACATTTAAGCCTCCTGTTGGGGAGGAAAAATAAGATAAAGATTTCTCTTATTTCGCAATAGGTATGCCAAAGGGGAAAAAAACGAGAATTCTTATCTCAAATATTTAATAACATCTAAAACATAATTTTACTTTGTGGAACATAACATTTTTATTTATACCACAAATTTAATATATTAAGTACAATAAATCACAATTGAAATTATAAATTACATAATCTATGTAGTTCTAATTAAAATCTATATAGTCCCCAACCCAGGGATACCCTGATCAATTCAATATAAAATTTGCTGAGCTACAGTTTATTTCTAAAATTAAAGTTGAAACTCAATACACTCTAAACAAAACAGTCATAAAAATAATGTTGCTAAATGCTGTTATAAATTACAATAATAAAAGCGAATATCAAATACTACATGTACATATATAAAAATGTTTTAATCTAAATTAAACCTAACAGAAGTTTACCGTCCCTGACTAAAGACTTTTTTCTTTCATATATATACATCCACCATCTCGAATACACTCGATGCCACAGCCTAATGTTTAATTTGGTATCTTAACTTGACGTCCAAACATGGTGACGGGTATGGGAAAAGCAACCTATTTTATACTATCAGAAGCGCTACTTGAGAAGAAAACGGGAGAATCTGAATACGCTGGCGTAGATACATGAGCAGACTTGTGAGGCATCACGTCGGTATACTTGAAGAAGTTATGCAACATTGTCTGCTGTTCCAGTAGAAGAGTGTTCAAGTGCCTCATCTCTTGGTCTATCTTCTTCAGGTTGAATGTCGTCTGGTCCAACTTCTCCTGCATGCCCTTTAGCTCCAAACTGAAATTCTGATCGTTAGATTGTGCCTCGTTCTTTCTTAATTTTTGAGAATATTTATTTTTGTACAGGATCTCTTTGACAGATCGCGGGGGCTTTACTTTGTTCAATTGCGCCAGCTCGTAAGCTGCCATCATTATGTCTGTAGGCAGTCTGTTCTCGCGAGGGTTTAGAGGTTTCACACTCAGTATGACTTTCCCAGCTTCAGGAGATACTAAAGCGGTTCTGTATACGTATTTGTGCATACATTTTGGCAGTAACGCACTAAACATGCCCATTTCGACGAATAGGATCAGCTTTGTCTGTCTCACTAGCCTTGATATTCCAGCCGTCTTTCTTAGCCCTTGAATATCATGCACGGCGATACCAACAAGCAAGTTCATTAAAATGATGGTGACAAACATCAGAAACAAAATGAAGATGAATTGGGATGATAACTCAAACATTAACGGAGGATCATCTTTCATTGGGTCGTTGATCAAAATATTTAAATTGAGTTCTCCGACCATCATAGATAGCGTACTAATGAAGCCCATCAGAGGATTAGAGAACATCTCTTCATTTGGAAATACTACGCAGAAACAAATAGCGAAGCCGAGAAGAAGACAAATATAAGCAAGAAGTAGTTTAAGAAATTCGGTTAGGACCTTCTGATACATAGCTACGTAGTCTCCAAACATTGGCAGCTGGCCCATCATCAGCATCAGATTCGTCCAAGCTCCTAGGACAGCATAGCCTCCCACATGGTTTTGCCAACTATAGTCATCGATTGTGTTGTAGAGCGAGAAGACAGAAAGAAGTACAAACCATTCCATGAGATTCTCAAACGTTGTAAAATATTGATAAAAACTCGAGTACCCAGTAATTCCAGTCATTTTTCGAACAATTTCAAAAGAAGTAATCGCAATAAGCACCCATCTTTCATATTCAATCGGATTGTTTTGCAAAATTTTACGTAAAAGGGATTGTTTTTGGCAGAGTTCGTTCGGTACTCCATACTTTTCAGAGTACGCTCCATTGCACGCTTTCACGACATCAGTCAACACGTAGATTGATAAGAACGTCACAAACAAGAAACAAAAGATGAGTCTCGCCAAGTAAAACTTCCTTATCTTACGCCACTTCATAAACAGGAACGCCGAGCAAAGCGGATGCAACAATATATCTTTTTGACCCTCATCAATCAAACTATTTAAATATGTGATCTCACGTGGATACGAAAATTTTAATAATTTGCCAAAGTCAAATTCGATCTGCACTTCTTCGGTTCCTTCAATACAGCGACTAAGCGATATTCCACTATCTAAATTATGTTTTAAAATGGCAAGAGACTTTGGAGTTTTTCTTGCGATAACACTCAAAGCAGTATGTCCTTTCTTTGATTTTGACGTCACGTCTGCACCCAGAAATATCAAGGTTTCCACACAAGGTACACGATTATCCATCGCAGCAAGGTGCAACGCAGAGTAACCATATTCATCTTTTTTATTAACTTGAGCTCCCCAGCTAACAAGCACATCGATAATGTCACACGAACGCTCTGAGTGGCTTATCGCTGCGTGGAGCGGCGTCCTCTTATCGTAGTCTTCTGCATTTGGGTCCGCGTTTCCATCGCGAAGTAGCACTTCTACAGATTCCAAGCTTGAACACCGGGCAGCGAGATGAAGAGCTGTAAAACCTCTGTAATTCTTTGAATTTGCTTTTGCGCCATCGGCCAGCAGCAATTCTACACACTCGGAGTAACCTTTAGCGGCCGCTAGATGTAGAGCTGTACATTCTTTATCTCTTTGTTTGGTCATGCCATTAACGCTTATCTTAGTTTCTTTTAATAAATGCGCGAGACATCGTGCGGCCCCCAATTCAGCGGCCAAATGTAATGCATTAAGTCCTCCAGACGTAACGTACGCTGGATCTACTCCTTTCTCTATGAACAGTTCCATGCATTCTACCGCATCGGTCCTGACCGCGCAGTGAACGAGGTTGTCTTCGCAGCCAGCTCGTTGCACGACAGCGTGCAGTGATGCTCCGTGGGTTATTAACACTTCAGCCACTTCCAAAGAATTTCCAAACGCAGCACAATGAAGAGGTGCAAAGTATTTCGGAGCAAAATCTACGTCAGCGCCGCGAGAAAGTAAATAAACAGCGGCTCTTCCTGCTCCACTGAAAGCGGCCATATGTAGAGCTGTCAACCCGTCCGGCTCGGAATAATGAATGTCAGCTCCAGTGTCTAAGATCGCCGGAAGTAACTCATCTCTAGCTAGGAAGGTGGCCCACAACAATGTCAAGTTCACAACCACTTCAGGCGCCGAACAGATATGCTCCTCGATATTATCCGCTGTGATTAATCCGCACTCTACATCGTCGAAAAACCGGCCGGCGCCTAAACTGAGCGCTTTCTCACACATGATTCTTCTTACAGATTCTTCGGTCAATCTGGCGTCCGGGTCGGGCGCGAGAACGTCAAAGCTTTGGTGCATGTTCGGGGCATCTTCTGCGGGTGGTGATGGTCCTACGAATAAGTACTCCTTGGCTTTGCCTGGTTCCCGCGCGTTTTCCAGCAGGTCTATATTCCTGACTCTGTAGCTGTTGAGAGGGAATTCTTCTGGTTCTCTGGCCCTGGACCTGATGCTGCTCGAGAGGCGAGAGCGAGTTGGCGTATGCGCGGGAGTCTGCAGGGGAGTCGGCCACCCCATCTCGCGGTATCCGAAATTGTCCATGGCCGGAGTGCGACTGCGCACCTCAGTCTCCGCCTTATCTTATCTGGTTTGTTTAAGAGCTGAAGACATGTAAGATCTTTGTTTGCTGTCGTGATTTTTTTAAAGCTATTTTTACATGGTTCCGTGCACATTACGTTACTTATACGTAATGTTATGTTTTGATTTTACTTTTTGCGTAACCTAACCAATCCGTAGGAGCTACTATTCATATGTTTTTTTTACCAATCCGTCTTCAGGATACCTGGTCTAATTGAGATCTAGTCGTATCGTGATCTAGTCGTAATAGAAACCTAGACATATCGATATGTATACTAAAAAATTAACGACCCTTCTACACGAAAGGTCACGGAGAGAGACCTGCCTACCTGCCTACTATTATTTTATTTATCTATGTCGTTGAATTCTGTGTATTAACCAATGGTGCATACGCTGTCAATTATAGTAAGAAGATAAATTGTTTCTGACACAATTCATCAGCTACGAATACGAACGGGGTGTAGCCAAGTTTTGAAACCTCTACGGTCTCTACCTCTCCCTTGTTTTTTACGCTTAATAGATCTATGTTTAGCTACTATCTCGCCTGATGTGAAGCGATGATGTGGCCTTAGATGGAGCACATAGATCTAGACAGAGACGGCAGTTGAGCGGCTGCTCAGACCCGTCTCCCTTGCAGTAAGAAAGTTTTGTTCTTAGGAAAGATCGGTTGAATTTTGGAGAAAATACAACAAAAAAATAGATACTGGTACTGTACTGTGAATAATTTTGAATTTAGATCAAAATGTTATTTGAAAGTGTACTACTACTTACGAGACAAAATAATTAGTTTAAAATACGAAAAGCGCGGCGGCACGCCTTACCAAGGGCAGCTAGAAGGAAATGTAGTATAGAAAAGTTTTTTGAATTTTCTCACTCTGCATCTTCAGCCCATCACGGTCCGCTGGGACCCGTGCCATCTCTCATAGAGAGAGTATGGACTATAATCCTATTTATCACCACCGTCTGTGATCTCTCCAAAGGTTGTCTGGAAGAGATCGCTTTAAGCAATAAGACCGTCCATTGTTACACCATTGTAAACATTTGACTTGTAATTTATCTCTATTTTTAAGGTGAATATTAAAGTGTTATCTATATATCTAAAATCCACCGCGCTGGCCCAGTGCGGGTCGGTGGATGTTATATATCCTTGAATTTTGTGATAATTTTTAATGATTCAGATCGGTAGGCAAAGGTCACAACGGAAAGGGTGCCTGAAGATGGAAGACAGCGCACAGGCCGGCCCAAAAGGAGATGGACGGACGATCTGGATGCACACCAAGTAGGCTGGTGCGAAGTGGCGCAGAATACGGACGGCTGCAGACCTGAGGACCTTTGCCCTGCAGTGGGACAGCATAAAGGTTAAAAAATAATAATAACGATTCGTTGATGTGTAAACACGCCGTAAGATGGAAAACTTGTCCAGATATATAGTTTAGAATGCCTACTCACTTATATGTACTTAAAAGTAGGTACCTCTATTGTCACTCCAGTGGAGACCTATGAAAATATGATTTTCTACACACAGGCCACGTCAAGATATCTTAATTATTAAAATGACAAAGGGATTCTTATCAGTATCACTGACTTGAGAGCAAATACACAGTGCGTTGTGCGATGGTGCGTGCTATCTGAATAAATTAAAAAATATAATAAAGGGTAAAGTTAATTTTCTAAAAATGGCGACCAACATGTAAGATGGCGGTCAAACGCAGGCAGTATAATAAAAAAAACTCAACAGGTTTTTTTTTTCAATTACTTGAGTATTGATATAAATCTTTGTTGCAGTCAATATGTCTCCTCTATCTATTTGCATTGTGGATAATAAGAAAACTAAAATGCCGGAGTAACACACAAACTCGATTTCTTTTCAACTTTCTTATGTTCTGTACCTTTTTATTTATTTATTTATTCAAATTACAACTATCATCACAGGAATTTCCCAATTCAATAGTGTATGTCAACATTATAATTCATTAAAGTTTGGAAACTATCGGGAGTCAAAATATTCATTAAGAGTGTCGGAAAGTCAAGTTAAGTCTGCGCCGCGAATCCAAAGCGTAAACTCCCGGAAGAAGGACATCCTAATTGTCCGAAACCTGATCGGAGTTATTCCGACACAATCATTACGTGAGTTTATATTTATAATGATTATAATTCATTTACATCTACAATAGTCAGTTAGTTATTTTCCATTATAATTTATTTATACACTCGAGAGCAATGAATCCGGGTCACTTAAAGAATCCTAAAAATCTCGGAAACTAAAAATGCTAGGTTAATGCAATAAATTGTATTTAATAGACAATGTAATACTCCTTAAATGAAGGTATTAAAACTTCTTAGTTATTGTAAAGTTATATCATAAAAAAATCAAATTTGAAAAAGGGCCACTTTCGAAGATGGAACTACGATATTACAGCATTTGGTTTTGCTTTTGTTTGTAATCTGTCATTTATGTGGGTACATAAACCATGTTGATAGTGCTCTATATTCATTATTCAAGCTGAAATTATGTTGCTTACGCCTGAAGAATGCACCAGAATACTTACAATGCTGGAAACCGGCCGGAGTCAGCGCGATACAGCCAGGACTGTCGGTGTGTCGCTGTCAACAGTACAAAGAGTTCTCCGACGTTACGAAGAAACTGGTTCTAACCTACGCAGACCAGGAACGGGCAGAACCAGGTGTACCACAGCACGAGAAGACCGATACTTGGTGAACACCATGCTTCGAAATCGCTTTCTCACAGGAACTGAACTCACCAATCAGTTTCGACGCCTCGGAGGAAGTAACCCAAGTGCATGGACAGTAAGACGTCGGCTTGCTGAATCTAACTTAAAACCCCTTAGACCTGCAAACGGCCCTAAACTGGAGCGTGGGCATCGTATTTCGAGACTAAGATATGCCCAGAGCCACGTAAATTGGAGTATTGAAGATTGGTCAAAAGTTATGTTCTCCGACGAATCAAAATTTATGCTCTACAAGCACGATGGAAGACACAGAGTGTATCGAAGACCAGGGGAAAGATTCAAGCAAGCATGCATCGAAGAAAAAGTAGCCTACGGTGGTGGGTCTGTACTTGTGTGGGCCGGAATTTCTTCTGAAAGTCGCACAGAGCTGGTGATCATAGAAAACGGCTCTTTAACTAGCGTAAGATATGTGGAAGAAATCCTCAATGATCACGTTGGTCCATTTATGGTCAATTTAGGTGAGGATGCTATATTTATGCATGACAATGCCCGACCTCATACAGGTAGGATTGTGAATGACTACCTTCAAGAGATGAACATTACTCGTATGGAGTGGCCAGCGCGCAGCCCGGATATCAACCCGATCGAGCATGCTTGGGACGAGCTAGGCAGATGCGTAAAACAACGAAACCCTCCCCCAATCACGCTTCGTGAGCTCAAAATTGCTCTCACAGAGGAATGGGAGAATATTCCCCAAAATCGTATAAGGAACTTGGTGTACAGCATGCCAAACCGCGTAAACGCAGTAATGGAAGCACGAGGAGGCAATACGAAGTATTAAAATTCAAGAAAATCGTAATAAAGTTCAAAAATTTCATGTTTCCTATTTTTGTTTTAAGGAGAGATCAGCAGTTTTTTTCTTTATGTAATTTTGTGTTAATAAAATGTATGGTGACTCATATTTTTTTTACTTTCATTTAAGGAGTATTACATTGTCTATTAAATACAATTTATTGCATTAACCTATCATTTTTAGTTTCCGAGATTTTTAACATTCTTTAAGTGACCCGGATTCATTGCTCTCGAGTGTATTTACAAAAGTCATTCATTTACATATCATTTTTTAAACTACCAACGTGGAACAATGTAAAAGCCGAGCTGACTAGCTTTAACATTAAATGATGTGAGCTTGATGATCCAAGATTTAGCACCTTGATCAAGTATAATATTGAGAGGGGCCAAGATTGGGTCCTGGGGATGAAGAGTCTCATTGTGTGGAAAAGAAAAAGGCACGTTTTCCTCTCCTTTTATTGCAGTTTTCGGGTCAGTCATGTCCAGGTCAGGATCTTCCACCATCTTAAGCTGTCTTTTTCATATCAAAATATTATCGTCCTTATGTCAATGTCAAATAGTCAGCCGGCCTGCTCTACCTCTGAAAGCAGTTGTCCTCGTCGAAAAGGCTTATAACATATAAAAATTTTGCGTCGACCGCAGTCTGGAAGGAAGACAACTTCAAGTCCTTTATATATAATCCAGGTTCCAAGAAAATACAAGGTTTTCCTCTCTTTAGGCTTTTGGTTTTGTGACGTAATGTACCGACTTTATAGAGAGACAGCAACGAAAAGTGCTAAGGCACTTAAAAACACCTTAGAGTAGGCTGGGTCGAACCATGTTGCAACCTTTTCCTGGCACCACGCTACATTTCACTGTATTTATTTATTTATTTCAGGCAGTATTAATGTACAATAAAGTAAAATTAACGTAGGCCCATAGAATATATACCTTACAGACTAACATATATACAAAAATATAACACTATAACTAAGTATTTTATACGCTACTACACAACACATAAGGAATTATTGTATTGTATTTATTGTTTTTAACTGACTTTAAAAAAGGAGGATGTTCTCAATTCGACGGTATGTTTTTTTTTGTATGTTTGTTACGCGATTACTCCGCCAATTATGAATTGATTTTTATGATTCTTTATTTGTTTGGTAGGTCATACTTCAAAGGTGGTCCCATATAAATTTTATCGAAATTGATTTAGCACTCTTTGACAAAAATTAACAAAAACAAATAATATAAGTTTAGTCTTGAAGTCGGTTCTTGTTTCTTCAAAAAAAAGAAATTTTCCTTTCTTTAGTATGTTAAGTGTAATATGTGATGTCTTAAATTTGTCTAAGAATTTAAGTTTTAACTATATTTATGTATGTTAGTCTGTAAGGTATTTATTTATACGGGCCAATAACTTATTTGATACCAGCGTGGCATTCACTGAATTTTGCTTTATCGCAAGTGATTGTAGAGATAGCTTATAATGAACAATAACCAGACAGTAGCAGACATAATAAACCTACATCAAATAAACAAGTATTATTACCATCTAAATTTCTAGTTGCTCTCATATGCCAATATAGTAACTACATATAGGTAGATAGGTCTGATATTTTTGAAATACGAGTAGGTAAGTTCCATCGATATATTGTAACCAAAAAGGTGTCATTGAGAATATATTTTTTACGCTTAATAGATCTATATTTGGCCACTATCTCGCCTGATGTGAAGCGATAATGTGGCCTAAGATGGAGCACATAGATCTAGAGAGAGACGGCAGTTGAGCGGCTGCTCAGACCCGTCTCCCCGATGGTTCATGAAATGTGACACAATTTATTGAAGTGCGTCCGAAATGCAATATTAGAACTGTTAAATTTGACAGAAAAAATATAATCATATCTATAACGATAGATAAAATTAGTCACTACGTTCTACCTATAACCGCAGCACTAAGGTAGTATCTAGTCTTTACAATTCTTTTTAATTAAATTCATTTATTTTTAGGTAAGTAAAAGCTCATTAAAAACAATTGCAATACAAAGTCAATCAAAATACAAATTCTATATGTCATAATCACAAGCTCAAATAAAAATAAACAAAGTCAAAGATCTGTCATCAAACAAATAAATAAAAAAACGAATAATCAGTAAAATAAAATTAAAATAACGTATACTTTAGCTGTAAATCCCGCGGCAAACCACGTATCTTACTACAAAGATAGTCTTTCACATTCCTAAAAATACTAAACAAGACTCCTAGAGTGGAGTGACAGTCCGTCAACCTCATTACAAAGATATTGTGTGCGCATAAATATTTACCAGGCGCGTAACCAGCATCTCCATATTGTTTATGCTGTGTATTCTGTTATTTTACTGTGAATTTTACTGAAAAAGTTGGTTTTCTTTTATTATTATTTTTTATTTAATATGTCGGCAAACAAGCAGACGGCCCGCCTGATGGTAAGCGGTTACTGTCGCCTATGGACATCTGCAGCACCAGAGGCATTGCTGATGCGGTGCCGACCCTTAAGGACTCTATTAATTCCTTTTAAAGGACTCCATGTTGTAGCTCAAAGGAAATACCGACGAAGGTAGGTCGTTCCACATCTTACAAGTGTGAGGAAGGAAAGTGTGAGTGAAGCGAGTGGTGTAGGAAGTCCAGTTTTGTAAGATGTGGGGGTGAGCTTTTTGACGATGGCGAGATGTGCGGTGGTAATATTGGGAAGGCGGAAGCAGGTCCAAAAGCTCAAGGTACGTAGCTTAAATGAATAAAAAAATGCGGACGGAATCTCGCTAAGCAGCAACTGAAGCATTGCAATGGCGGCGGCGGTATGTTTGTTTCAGTGGACGGAGGTCCGACGTCAAGCCGATGTGACGGCCTATCGGCATAGCATGATGTAAATGTGTGCGTGTGGTTTGTGTACAAACGAGTAAACCAGCATAGCTTAAGTGCTTCACTTTTTAATTTGGCGATGCGGCGTCCACCATTTTTTAAGAAAGAAAAGAAAGAAAGAAAAAACATTTATTCGATAACCACAAAGAAATAAATGAAAAGACACACGTAGGGTAAAATACAAAAACAGAGAGATTACTTATAACAAAACAAGACAATACGAAATGCATGAATAGAGCAAATTTGTGGTACCAAAAGAGACTATAGCTCAGCACAAATGCCCAATGTCAATGACATCAGACGCTGGTTTTCAGCATAACCCCTTAAGGTGAATAGAATAGAATAACTCTTAATTATAACACCAAACGAACGGATGGACGGACGACATCAGAAGAACAGCAGGGAATGTTTGGATGAGAGTGGCGAGAGATAGGGGAGAATGGCAGCACCAAAGGGAGGCCTATGCTCAGCAGTGGGCGATAACGGGCTGATGATGATGATGATTACACCAAAATACAGAAAAAATTAAAAACTAAAATAACAACTGGGTAACTTAATAATGGAATGTGTGAGTGGGTGAATGTGTTTTAAAGCAAAAGTTTTATTTGTTCAAGGTACGTAGAAGAATCTTCTTATGGTGTTTGCACCCAGCCATAGATTAAATAATAGTACAAGATCTAGCGTACTTATCTCATGCAGTGAGTTTACTATAATGAGCGAGTTTATCCTTTATCAAATCAGATGAAATCATTTATTCTGCAAGTAGGTACAACAAAATCTTTTATAGATCAATATTACTCATATGTAAACAATATCCGACGCATCCGAGTTCGAATCCCACTGGCCACTGACTTTCTTAAGTTATGTGCGGATTTAACACTCGCTCTAAAAACAATGAAGGAAAACATCGTGAGGACACCGGCATGTCCAAGAATTTTTCAGAAAAAGTCAAGGGTATGTGACATCCACCAACCCGCACTGGGCCAGCGTGGTGGATTATGGCCCATTATCTCTCTATGAGAGATGGCTCGTGTCCCAGCAGTGGGAACGTGATGGGCTGATGATGATGATATCAGATTAATTCTATGAATATCTAGCGAAACCTGGAGCAATGAAGTGTGACACCAATCAATGTAAAAGGTAAAAGTCACTTGTAAAAGTAAGCCACAGTGTTCTCGAGAGAGCGAAACGGTGACACATCAATCAAACACATTATTAACAGGTTCAACTAAATATCGTTCTATTAAGAAACTGTTTATTTCAGTTTATTAAGCAAATTGAAAGACGTATCGCATTAGCATTAATCTCGGTCCAATAATTCCCAAACTTGTTAGTTGACACTTTCTTTCAAAGATTAGGTTACAGAAGCTGCACTGGGGGCTTACCACCAACTTTTACAAGACAATCATGCTACAGGAACGTTTTATTTCAAGCTTACAATCATATTACTCTGATTCGTACCATGAGCTTCATAAAACAATATGTTTTTGTTCCTGTGTCAGCTGTCAAATAACACCTGAATGAATGATTTACCATGACCTCACCAAAACTTATCAACAGTACAATATCAAAGTAAGCTTTTCGGACTTCGTAATACGAAAAACGGAAGTAAGCTTAAAATAATACTGGTTTAAGAGATGGTGGTAGGCCTGCTGGATAATGCGCTATTATAAACGAAAACCACCATGATACATGTGTGGAACCATGGTCGCCGTAGTTCCTGGTTCCCTAGATACAGGGAATCCTAGTTAGGGGCCAAAATCTGTTTGTGATCATAAGGCGTATTTAAAAAAAAAAAATATTTATGACTTCAAGGTTATATTTTTTGTTTTTGTTGATTTTTGTCAAAAAGTGCTAAATCAATTTCGATAAAATTTAACCTCTGAAGTACGACCTACCAAACAAAAAAGAATCATCAAAATCAATTCATAATTGGCGGAGTAATCGCGTAACAAACATACAAAAAAAAACATACCGTCAAATTGAAAACCTCCTTTAAAAAAAGTACGTACCTACATAAATACTGGCCTTTATTCTATGCTGCATTCTCTAAACTTAATTTACACTAAGTTAGATTTAAATGTGTCAAACCCAATTTCGTATTCTGACGCGCACACTATATCTTTAAACTTCACTTATCTTTAGAGAATCCGTATGCTGCAAGACTATCACTTTTGCCGCAAATTTAGGTGAAAATACTTAATTTTAGCGCCGACAAACGTAATTTAAATTTAGAGATCGCGGCTACTCTTTTGTACATATTACAATAGAACATCCAGAACTTTAATACCATCAAAAGCACTCCGTAGCACTGCATCGCACTCATCACCCCAAAACATCAGATATTAAGTCTCATATGCCAATTACTTTAGTTTGCTACAATGCTCTTCAAACCGGAAGGCATTAATACGTGCGCACTACTGCTTGGCGGCAGAATAACTGGCTAAGCTGGCAAAGCAATGCTCTGTTCTCCACCATCTTTGCCATCGCGCGTATCAATGTCAAGTGCTTATCGTATCGCAGGCATAGCGCATGCGATCTGACCGTCCACCCGCGAAGCCGACGGCGCGGCGCGGCGCCGGCGCCATACGACCGAGGAATCGATCTGACGACCGTGCGGACTTACCGTTACTGATATTTGATACTGATCGTTAAGTGATAGTATGACCACAGTATAAGCAATAGTACTAGTATGTCTAGGACACTGTACGAGTAGCCAACAGTATGTACACTGAGCGCGTTACGTCCAAATATTCTAACATTAGCGTAACCCGTTTTTCTGCAAGAGCGGGCTTGTAAATTACTACACCTTTACCACCACCACAATTCAACCGTCAGCAGTAGTGTGCAAACATTAATGGGTTTGAAGGGCACTGTTTCAAACTTGAATTATACGTGACCTTTGTCTCAAGGTGTCGGGCGCAGTGTAGTGCCGCGCAAACTGTTCTGGGCAGGCGTGTTGCTAACCATCAGGTGAATGGCGTGCTCGTCTCGTCACTTGGTTAGGTATCTACCTAAATAAAAAACACACAACAGATTGGCGAAACTATATTGACTGTTAGCGGTGTGCAACTTTAACTTTTAACCGACTTCAAAAAGGAGAAGTGTTATTTTATTATTTTAGAGTATATTTTTATGTTTGTTACCTCAGAACTCCATCATTCATGAACCGATTTGGAAAAATCTTTTTGCGTTGAGTTCAGTATAGGAAGTGGTCCGAAATAATTTTCATCGATATTTGACCGTGGACTTCAAAGATATATTGAAGTCGGTTTTTTGTTTGATATAACGTATACTTGTATGGGCATATGCTCTAGTTAGAGGCCAGGACTCTGATCCATAAGTGAGAATGGGCAAAACACACTGGTTAAATACCTTGGTCTTCAGGCACTGCGGTATCTTAGATTTTAGGACGTCTACTAACTTCGCGAAGGCAGCCTATTCTATGGTACAAATAAAAATACAGTGAGGACACTACATCCTTACGTACTGTATGTTTAGATTTACAATTTTATAGAGTCTTATCATCAGACAATGTTGTATTTGTAATATCTAACACATATTATCAACAAGTCGGTTACACGTTTAATAATAGTGATAACATATGTGACTGACGACGTAATCTGTGGCGTCCATCTTAAATATAAAATTACGCGCAAATCTGTAATCTGAGTCGTAAAATATTGTTGGAACGCAGAGAAAGAGTGTCAAACGTCAAAGTCGTAAGCACAAGTAGGCACAAGAAATGCACTTTTAAACGTCATATACACATATTTTTTTTGTGATAAATCTACTTTTGACCACCATCTCGCCTGACGTTAAGCGACGATGTGGCTGAAGATGGAGCACGTAGATTTAGAAGATACCTATTCACTCTAGCCTTGAAGACGCCCAAATTATAAAATATTTGTTCCGTCGCGGGAATCGAACCCGCAACGTAAGTGTATGGGATTTGAGCAAACCTGCCCAACCACTACACCACAGAGGCTGACCTATGTAGATATACTATAGTCACGAAGTACAAGTAGGCAGTTCGTAAGTCCTGAGACTTCTAGGTCAAGATAATCTACAAAATCAGCTTAGAACGGGCTCAAGGCATTAATCTATTAGCTACCAGGTAATCTGTCTTTAATTTATTATTAAGTCGCAGCTCTGACATTTCAAATTCTTGTTAGGTCACAATTCAAATGGCTCTAGATCTATTTAAATGCTGGAATTATAGACAGAATGCAGCCTTGTCCATACAATTATAATAAAATATTATTAACGTATACATATTAAACTTACAGTATACAAATATACAGACAGATAAAGACCACATTACAAAAATACTTCTCTTAAAGACCATCACATATTCTGACATCTCTAAATTACCATCTTTTAATTAAATAATAGTAAATAACGAATTTCAAAATACTAAAATTAAAAAACCCCGAAGCAAAAATCCTATAAAAAGTAATCAATGGCTAAACAGATTTTGATAAAGTCTAAGAACCACCGGTAGAAAACCTGCTTTCAAATATAAAAAACCGCATCCAAATTGGTTCTCCCGTTCAAGAGCTACTGTGCCACAGACAGACATATATAGCTGTAAAACTTATAACAATCAATCGTTTTTGCGTGGGGGTTAATAAATAAATGCGTCCAACGATCACATACATAGATCCCGGCCCCTAACTAGGATTCCCTGTCTCTAGGGAACCAGGAATTTCGTGGTCCCACGACACCTAGTGACACCCAGAAACAAATGCCTGCGCTTTTTGTTTCTGTACACAACATTTGTCCCGTCGCAAGAATCGATCCTGCAACCTCTGTGGTGTATGAGATTTGAGCCAACCTACCCAACCACTATACCACAGAGGCTATTTATATTTAAAATAATAAACTTGTATATGCCCAATAATAAAAAAAAAATCACAAGTTATTTTTATATCTTGTTGTAGCAAACTCGTTTGCTATGAGGATTTGATCAGGCGCTAACGGACGCAATGTAAACCTACGTTTAAAAACACAATTTATTATATATTTATTTTTAGCCGTGTTCGTCCCACTGCAGGGCAAAGGCCTTCCTACCCTCCTTTCACTCCTCATGGTTTAATGCTCTATGCGGCCAATCCTTCCAGTAGGAGTCTAGCTCATCCCGCCATCTTCGTCTGGCCCTGCCGCGTTGTCGTCTGACGTTGTGTGGCACCCACTCCGTGGTAAGTTTAGCCCACTGCTCGTTCGACATGCGGCAGACGTGTCCAGCTCAAAAGCACAAATCATCACTACCGCTTTGCCAGTTATTCAGCCGCCAAGCAGTAGTGCGCAAGCATTTCAGTGTTCCGATTTAAAGGGCATTAAACGAAATTGCTGGGCATTATGAGACTAAACAGCTAATTGTATCAAGCTGACGAGCGCAGTGCAGCGCCGCGCAGGATTTTGCAAAACAAAGTTCTTTGTGGTGCTGTTATTGTTATGGGCTGGCGTATTGCTTACCATCAGGCAAACGACCAGTTCGTCTCGTCATTCAGCTACATAAAAAAAGAGTTAACCTCGATATAACTTTGCCACAAGTGGCACTTAGATGTATAGTACCTATTACCAACCGCGTGCGAACATAAGTATATATAGGCCCTCCCCTTTCCTGCCTTCCTTCTTACAATCAATCTAAATCAATTCAACCGTTACGTACTTCCTTCAATTTAAACCGTATTAATATCTACATATAGGTACTTACTTTTCCAACTTCTAATATTCTATATCATGAATATTAAATAAGTTTTATCCAAATGAAAATCTATGAGTAAAAACTATAAATCACTTCTTAGTGAACCGTTTAATATCGCAGCTTCCATCTAGATTTGTAGCCGATGGTTAAAAACATGATTTCCGTTCTGTCAGTAGGTATATATCTAATACAAAAAGTTGAGTTTGTCCGGTCTGTATCGATGGCGATTAATTAAATTCTGCGATAGGCAGATGTTACGAGACAGTGGCTCTCAAACTGTAGAGTTATAACATAGTTTGTATGTTTATGTATGTATTTATTAGACGGCCTTAGCCTATTACCTAATAAAATTAGTCTAAAAATAAAGTAAAATATACTAAAAAGTAACAAACATTTCTAACAATAATTACAAGATAATACAAAAATATATACATAATAATTAAAATATAAATAATAAGTACATAAAAATAAATAAATAAATAAAAATAGATCGATAAATAAAAATAAATACACATATCCGGATACACGGATGTATACTTTTATCCTGTCCATGGGTGCAAAACCTAAGGGTGCAGCTAGGGTAGTACTATTTATTTATTTATTAAATTTATAAGGTTTACCAACAGTTGATACACAACCATTACAGACAGTCCTTAACTAATAGTCTTATGCTATATGCGCAACCAATTATAGGTAAACACAACATGCGTTTATACAGTCTTTATCAATAATGGGTAACTATGAGTACATAATTTACATATAATAAATATAATATTTCGTAAAATAAGACGACAAGTGAAAAGAAGACAAGTTATTAATGTTATTATGGAACCTGCTAATAACTTGAACTGAATAGACATTCTATATTTTAGTATGAAAGATTTCGTGAGTTTGATTCATTATAAATATTTAATAAAACGGCTAGGACTCACGTAGTTTGTCGAATTAGTCGACCTAGGTTTCGAGCATGTCCGATGCTCTTCATCAGGGGCGAGTTTACGCTGCGAGATCGCGGCGACCACTGTGGTCGCCGTTTTATTAAATAGACATTCTATAATTATAACTTTCAATGACAAACTCATCATTTTCTAATTTTATTTTTTTATTTTAATATATACAAGTTTATATCAACTACTATTTACAAATGGATATTAAAAAAAGAAAAAATAGAAATATAATTAAATTAAACATTAATTTTGTTGGATTTTTAAGTATAAAGAGGGACTTACGCTTGCGTAGGCCGAATATTGCTGTAAGATACCACAGCTGTCACTTCTTGAAATTATTACGTTATATAAAAAATGTCCTAAAACTCTACATTGCAATTAATTTCACCAAACTATGTATGAACCATTACTGTGTAATGTATGTTATTGGTTTCCGCTTATATTACAATCAATAATTTAAATTTAAATTGAATTTATATAATATATTTACATACATGGTGCCATATTTCGTATAATAATAATAATATAATTTAATAATAAGACATCATAAATCCAATAAATAAAGAAATATCTTAATGCAATGAAAATTAATATGTATATTTTAAAATTAATATTAATATCTTACAGTATTTACTCGTATGCTATGTATAGCCAGACGACTTTCACAATGCTTAGACTAATGAGTTACGGTTCATACACTTATATCCCTTTATCTTCATCATCATCACCAGCCTGTCGCACTCCACTTCTCTCTCTCTCTGCTGTCCACTGCTGGACATAGGCCTCTCCATTTGCACGATTTCCAGCTACTCTTATCCAGCAACCTATCCCTTTATAGTCCGATAAACTACAAATAATTTCCACTGAGACCCAATTAAATCTAAAATTGGTACTATAAAATGCGTTTACCGTACAATAAATACAGTTTAAGGTTATGCAGTATTTATGTCTTCTAAGGGTATTGATGCCATCGAGTGCAATCATAGGATCATTAAATGTGTTTTATGAGAGATATTCAGGAGTTATCTTTTTAGGTTAACGTGTTTATGTAGAATATGTGGATTGTGGGACAAGGAGCATAGAACCAGGCTGTAACGCCATTGCGGTGGGAATTTACTGTAGTTAAGGTTTGGAAACTAACGTGAGTCGAAATATTCATTATAAATATAAACGGCTACAATCACGTTATGATTGTGTCGGAATAACTCCGACCAGGTTTCGGACAATTAGGATGTCCTTCTTCCGGGAGCTTACGCTTTCAGCCTGCGCCGCGAATCCTAAGCCATGTCACAGAATACCATATTCTTTGTTTAATATACAAAAGAGATGTGTTATGGCAAACAATCGCCGAGATTCAAGGAACATTAAAATCTACGTCATTCACTGCTAAGATTAATTATTTCGATCGTTCTAAGGTAATGTTTTGAAACACTGGATTCAATTCCGGCCTCTACGGATCATAGATTTTAGATTAGTTTTAGATTCATTGACGTTTAATTTGAATTAGGTATTATTATTTTAAAATAAAATTAAAACAAAAACACAATCCATAATTCATTTAGGAGTACTATAGCCGATTAATATAAATAATAAAATTAATTTAGGAATATTATAGCTCCTAACTATTTTAGTGAATTTAAACTTAGTCAATTATTAAAATAAAATTGTATCTAACGTGAGTATTATTCATGATTTGGATTAATAACCGGCTACACTCACGGGTAGTAGAAACATCAGATCGGTGTTCGAGCGTTACAGAAGCTCATCTTCAAGGAGTACGCGCGGTCTACTTCTTAACCTTCAAGGATCAATAAATTATAAATAATACATATTTATATAGATTTTATTAAAAATAAAAATGTTTAATTTATATTTATAATTCAATAAAGAAGTATATACTGACAGTACTTATTAGTTCCTAGTCTGACGATTATTTCCCGCAATACCTACATTTAACTGCCTGTCGGTTAACAAGGTCATTGCCCCACTGGTCGATAAAGCGCAGAACTCTGTTACTTCAAAACACATATCTGAAATAAACTGTTTACATGAATGCAGGATGTTTAAATATAAGTCGTATGTACCCATTCGAATGCCGATGTATCCGATGGCACAGTTTATACAAATACATATATCCACCTGGTTAGTCTTCTTTCTCGTGTGGGTGTGAGGCCAACCCTCATGTCGGTACAATCCGCCCGAAGACGTCTGACATGGCCTACCGACTGTTGTCCTAAGACGACAACTGGAACTGTGCCTGTCGAAGTACGGTAGCGCTGACATGTAAAAACACCAGATATGCGAACAAAGAAAATTAACGCGATAGCGCTGGGCCTATCGCGCGTAAGAGCGAGTGACGAGTGTGGCTCAGTGGGAGCACGTGTGACTTTCGACCCGACGCACCCGAGTTCGAATACCGCCAGCCACTGATTTTCTTCAGTTATGTGCGGATTTTACACTGGCTCTAAAAACAGTGAAGGAAAAGATTTTGAAGAAACCTGCATGTTCAAGAATGAATCAAAAAATTCAAGGGCATGTGACATCCACCAACTCGCACTGAGCTAGCGTGGCGGATTATGGCCCATACTCTCTCTATGAGAGAAGGCCCGTGTCCCAGCAGTGGGAACGTGATGGACTGATGATCATGAATCTCTGGGCCTCTCAAATAATTCTTGCACAGATTGCACGAGAAAATTCCTCTATCTCCTTTCCCCCATCAGACAACAAGACGTACGGAAACTCAACAACATCGGACAACAGCAGTCGGCATCAATTTATGGTTGACGTTCCTCCTGTCAGAACAAAGCGTGTCGCAAAAACTTTCATAACACGAACAGCTAAGGAACGGAACACCTTACCAGCGTTTCTGTTTCCCGATTTTTATAATCTAGGTGTCTTCAAATCCAGAGTGAATCTTCTAGCCAAGCATGATCTATCGCCGACTGCGTCATCACTTTTCATCAGCTGAGACTGCGGTCAAAATCAGGTAAGAAAAACAAAACAAATATTGTATAGGAATCTAAGATACGATGGTAACTAGGCAGAAGTAAGGTGTGGTATGTGAATTAGCATATTATTTGCCAGTAGAATTAAAGGTTTTAAGTGGCAACAAATTTAAGTATAGTTAAAAAAAAAATGTTATTAGAAGAAGCCCACTATAACCTAGGTGAATTTTTCTCATCCTAATTACCTAATAATATATTTAACTTTTTTTCTCGTTTGTTTTGTGTTTTAGAGACAAGTTCAATTATGATATAGTATGTTCGAAAAGGACACAGCTGTTGATACTCATTTGTACATTATATTAAAGACCATTTTTGTACACAGTGGACAATAAAGTATATATTTATCTATTCTATTAGCAATATTTCTTACGATTTACGTGGAGTATGGTGTCTTGTTACTCAAATATTTGTTTTATTAACATTCATTTTATAAGTATTTTAAGCCAATACCTACACAACAATTGCATCCTGAATGCCAAGGTCCGCCCACGCGCGAATGACGGCATTATTTCTGATTCAGCAAAGTGTCGCTTTTCGCTTACTGGCTTGGGCAAATACCAAAATCATATTTCTTAAACCTTTCTTAGGTTTATAAGGTTTTATGAATCAAATGAATGAGTCAGAGGAAAGGAATTATTTTTTGTCTCTTTAAATTTCCGAAGTCTGTCGCTCTATGCTTAATAAAATAATTTAGGAACTTACTTGCAATACTACCTACTTACTTTGACATAAAATGAATGTTTTTTTTATGGAATTGAATAATGAGACGAGCCAGTCGTTCGCCTGGTGGTAAGCGCCACGCCTGCCCATAATAATTGCAGTGCCACCTAGAAAAATTTTAATACCATAAAAGTACTGCGTATCTATCACTGCATTGCGCTCATCACCCCGAGATATTAAATATTAAGTCTCATATGCCCAGTAATTTCACTGGGTACAATGCCCTTCAAACCGGCATACAGTATTGCTTGCGCACTACTGCTTGGCGGCAAAATAACTAGCAAGGCGGTGGTACCTACTTAGATGGCCACCGCCATACTAGAGACGAGTCAAAAGAAATACCTAAATGTTGGGAAGTGGCCGAGAGTTTTTACATCTACAAGTATGTCAGGCCACCGGATACCTAAGTACAAGGTGGTACAAGGATGGTCTATCTCCGACGATAGACGAGATGAACCTGCAGAGGTTAATCTCGTCTAACAGTTGTTGCAAATTATGTTTTTGTTGGACAGCCTCTGTGGTGTAGTGGTTGGGCAGGTTGGCTCAAATCTCATACACCACTGAGGTTGGGGGTTCGATTCCCGCGACGGGACAAATGTTTGTGCACAGAAATAAAGGGCAATTGTTTCGTATCTGGGTGTTGTAGAACCTCATAGCTCCTGGTTCCCTAGATACAGGGAATCCTAGTTAGGGGCCAGGATCTATGTATGTGATCGTTGGGCGTATATATTTATTATTATTAATATGTGTTGTCGGTACGTAAGCAAGTAGCCTACTTTGTAGATACATGGTATGTATGTACTTATATGTAGTTACTGACTGACGGTAACAAAGAACTCTACGCACGACCCTTCTCATAATATAATTAGCTTCAAGGCCGTTTTATTCCTCGAACTCGATAAACTTTATACCTCGTAACGATAAACAGAAATAAAAGTGTAGTGCACCCGGATTGGCACGTGCTCGTAACAAAGGCGCTTTATAGGAGCAATTGCGTTGACGCGCCTTTCGCATTGTGACAATTTGTGGCCGACGCGTTGCCCTTGGTGCGTGACATTTTTTTGAAGAGTGACGATGGTCACCCGTGATCCTTATATTGGTTTATTTAATATTAATTTATTTAGTTTGAAAATGACAAACAGTTCAAGTAATATTTAAATATATGTATATACTCCTTTGTCCAGCGTATTTTCATTTGAATCACGCGCATGTATTTAATTTTATGCTAAATTACAAAAATATTGAATAAACAATTAAATCATTGAACGATCACGGTCTACGAATTCGTTCTAAAATAACAGATTATTAATCAACATTAGTATAATATTTAACTATTTATTTAGGAAACAAGACTAGCAAGCTTCAATTGGGTTTGGATAAACGTCTCAAGGGTTCGAATAAACGACCTGTACCTAAGCCTGACCAAAGAAATCACAGTCACACTTGCCACCCAGATTTTATGAAGTAAGTATCGCCACAAAAGAAGTACTACTGCTTTATCGCGTGGCTCTGTACTGCGCTCAGAGTCATCAGCACCAGTAATTCTACCTGCATCTAACGAATCAAATGTGCAGGTCTTTTTACCACGTTTTGAGTTTATTATTGAGTCACTTTATCGTTTGTCTGTCTGAATGACTGTCGTTCCGAGTGGAATCTTGCTACTCTTTCGAGCACTTCTCGATTAGTTATCCGGCTGAACCTTTCAGGGTACCTCACAACTCGATGACAATGCAACCTAAATCTATTAGCATGCAATTCCGACCTAACCTTAAACAGCGCATAAAAACGTGGCGTTTTAATTAACTTTTTAATCTGTTACTTTCTTGCTTTATGATTAGTTTTTGTTGACTGATCCTTTCGCATTGACGCGAGTTGTAGCCGATATGTTGCCCTGTGTGAGACGATGGAACGATTCGCTTGGCTTCTTTTTGTAGCTGAGGTAAATATGTAGCAAAAGGAGGTAGGTCATGGTCAGAAACTTGCCTTTACAAATGACTCGTCGATTACGGGATCGTCATAGACGTCAGCAATTACTTTTTCTTGCATATATTTTTGTCTCTCAACCTAATTCTTTGTAGCTGAGTTAAATATGTAGCAAGAGGAGGTCATGGTCATGAATTTGCTTTTTAAATGACTCTTCGATTAAGGGATCATCATAAACGTCAGCAATTTTGTCTCTCAGACAGAATACAATACAGTGTTTTAGAGTGAGATAAGCGAAACGCTGTCGAGACGGACATGTCGTCTGACTCGACTCTCGACAGCGAATGAGACAAACAGCTGATCGGCAACATCGACGCACCTAAGTTCGAATCCCTAATCGGCTCTGCACCAATAACTTATAGTTAAATGCGGATTTTTCACGCTTACTCTATGAAAGAAAAGGTGAAGTAACACATCGTGAGGAAACCCGCTTAGGACACATTTGGAGTGGTGAGCTCCGGCCATGGTCCGTAATACAAGAATACTACCAACCGAGCACAATGTGGATGGGTGACCGTTTGTGTGGTATTCACTTCTGAGCGTTACCGTGTTTGGGCACGTTAAGCCGATGGTCCCGGTTGTCGTCTTAGGACAATAATCCTTAGGCCATGTAGGAGGCCTTCGGGCGGTCAAAAAACTCTGACACCAGGGTGGCCACTTACCCACACGAGAGAAGTACCGAACAAAACCATCAAGCGACCTTGTTGTGTTTCAGATATTTTAATACGAGCAAGTCGTTCGCCTGATGGTAAGCGCTATACCTGCCCATAACAATTGCAGTGCCACCCGGAACTTATATTAGTACTGCGTATCACCAGGCCTAGCTCACTCCACACTCTAGGTACGAAGCTACAAGTACATAGCCGTACACCGACGGCGAGTCGCGCGTCGTTACACGTGCCGCGTCAGGAAAGATAAGAGCTATGCGATAGAAAGAGAGGCGCTCTGTAGGTTAATATGACTGGTAGGTATGCAGCGCTACGCGAGCTAAATTGAATTTTATTGCGCCATAACAAGAGTCGCTATTTGTTTAAATTTCTTTGCGGAGTGATGTTTCTGTCCCTTAGTATTCTGTGGTAGCACTGCAATGCGCTCATCCCCCCCGAGATATCAGATATTAAGTCTCATACCTATATACCCAGTAATTATTTTAAAATGATGTTCCCTGAAACAGCAGGGAGTAAAGCCACAAACCCCATGCGAAGCCATTAGCCAGCCAACTACCTTCTCCCTACAAAGGCTTGCAATGGAGTTTATCATCAACATCATCATCAGCCCATCACGTTCCCATTGCTGGGACACGGGCCTTCTCTCATAGAGAAAGAATGGACCATAATCCACCACGTGGCCCAGTGCGTGTTGGTCGATGTCACATGTCCTAGATTTTTTTTTAATAAATTCTTGGACATTCCGGTTTCCTCACGATGTTATTCTTCACCGTTTTTAGAGCAAGTGTTAGATCCGCACATAACTTAAGAAAGTCAGTCGTGCGGGACCAGTGGGATTCGAACTTTGGACCCGGGTGCGTCGGTTCGATAATCGCACGTTCGCCCACTGAGCCACACTCGCTCTATGGAGCTCTGCGCAGTAGAGTTGCCAGGCCATTTCTCGTTCTAATGCGAAAGCTCTAATCCACTAATAACAACAAGGTTTATACTGAACAACAATTGTGGAGGAATGCCGTGTTTGATTGCGATTTGATTTACAATCGATTGTTTGTTTCAACAACAGGCTATTGCCTGTTTGCTACCGGTTGCAGTGTACTACGTAAGTTTGGTGGTTTGTTATGATTCTTAAAATCTGAATAGCTTCCAACGATACCCAAAAATTAATTTTACGTTTTGAAAAAACTTAACCAATCCCAACGGAACCCTATTACGTAACATGGACGGTACCTTCATCTGTGCAAGTGCGTTTAAAAAAAGTAAAAAGTAGTTCATCTTTACTTACTATATAGATGGCGTTAGGAAAACAAATCACCTTTGTCTAGTAAACTTCGAGTGGATATTTTATCTAAGAGTATTAACGATCGTTTTTTCATATAGGTATATAATATATACCTATGTATTTCAAATTTCAAAAATATCACTGCAATCATCATGAGCCACACTCGCTCATTCCAAAATTTAATTAAGTAAATTTAAATCTCTTTAATATACCTCCAATTAAATTATTATTTTATTTGAAGTAATTGCGACAAAAAGACCCACCGTTCTTGCAAATTATGATATTCCTTTATGTTCAAGGGATGTCTGGCAGAGATCGCTTCGAGCGATAAGGCTGCTAGGATGGATAACATATTACATATTATATTTTATGTGAAATGTGTTTTTCATATATTTAGATTAGATTAGATAGAGAACGCTTTATTGTCACACAACAACAAGAAATAAATTACAAAACAATACTTAAAGCTAAAGTGTTACAACTTGGATGGAGAGGACTCAAAGAAACTGTAAGGTACGGTGGTGTTGTGTATAAACAAACTAACCAATATGAGCATAAAATAATAATAACATATACAGTCTGATGAGGTGGACTGATGACATAATCCAAACTGCTGGTAGAGACTGGACAAACGTGGGGAAAGAAAGGGAATTGTGGAAAAAGATGGAGGAGGCCTTCACCCAAGAAGGGGTTCATAGCTCATCAACTCCAGTAACCCAGTATCAAGACCAGTAACCATACTAACAACTAGAAATATAAGTGATTTACTAACACTACGTATTAACAACTAAATTAATGTAATTTAACTGTAGCTATGAAACAATAAAAAGGCTTTATTATTATTATGTCGCTCTTTCTCACGGGTTATACACCAGGTCCTTTGGAAGGCTTCCGCGGGGACATGAGTCCAACACGTAGAGGCCTCTTAGAGCATTTAATTTAGATATATAATGGGCAACACTTATCGGGGACTGTCCCTAAGTGCATCATTAGAAGATACAATCAAAGGCAGTCCCCGATAAGTGCGAGGGCTATTATTGAAGATATGAAAATTACTTATGATTGGGCTATTAGAGCGAGTGTGGCTCAGTGGGAGCTCGTGCGGCTTTCGATCCGACGCACCCGAGTTTGAATCCCGCTGGCCCCGCACCACTGACTTTCTTAAGTTATGTGCGGATTTAACACTCGCTCCAAAAACGGTGAAGAAAACATCGTGAGGAAACCGGCATGTCCACGAATTGATCACAAAATTTCAAGGACTTGTGTTTATCCACCAACCCGCACTGGGCCAGCGTGGTGGATTATGGCCCATTCTCTCTCTATGAGAGAAGACCCGTGTCCCAGCAGTGGGAACGTGATGGGCTGATGATGGGCTATTGAGATGAATTTTTAGTGGATGAGAGCTGGTCTATGATATGAGACCTCGGCACATGCCAGTTCCGCCTCAAAAGAAAATATTTTGGCAGGTGGTGACTCGCCACCCACTAAACGGGCCCCCTATAAGGGCCGCCGTTCATTGGCGACGAGAGGGGCAACATTCGTGTGGGTGGCTAAAGGGTGTCGAGAGGTGTGCTGCAGTTTCACTTAAACGCTACTACCGGCGTTATGCCCTTTAACACTTCCACCCTTGGAGCTTAGTTCTTAGCTCTTGCATCTCCACCCCCGGACGGCCAGTTAAGGCATGACGGGGGTCAGGGGTCTCATTTAGCCCCAGGGAGAATCTCGGGGTAAGGCTCAGTGTCGCCACGCACCGACGACTCGCCACATAGTCGCCCCTGGCCTGTCAGTTATAATAGTAATAACATAATATTTTTTTTATATTTTTAATTTCAGATAATTATAATCCATTTTGTTAGTATCAGCTTACAGACTATGTTAGTGACTCTCTTTGTAAAAGTTTAAAAATGTTAATTAATATATAAGTAAATATAATTATAATATAGATACCTAGGTACCATATTATTATATTAATATATTACTATATTATTGATATTTTTTGGGTTTTTAACAATAAAGTGTTTCTATCTATCCAATTCTCCAACTCCAGTCTGGCCTGTGGTGCTAAATGAGGCATTCATGGCTGAATTCACCTCTACAATAAGTCATTAGGTAAGTCCGCGTAGAGCACGTGTAGTGTGATAAACCTATAGGCAAATGGGTGAGGACTTGACAGCGTGACGTCACGCCAGCTCTGTCCTACGGCTTCGGAACACTATTTCAAAAATCCGCTTACCTACAAGTTCCATTACGGTTTACAAATAAACTCCAATACAGCACAATAGTGCATCAAAGAAAACCACTATTTGGCGTCGTGAATGTTTACGCTAACTAACGTGGTAGTAAGGTATGTTCTTACTATCGTGTCATTTATTTATTAATAATGCAACACAGTGTACAATAGTTACATAACTATCGACCTCGACCATGTAGTATTAGGGTGTATCAATAAACTTATACCACCTTATAAATACGTAAAACAACTTTCTCATACAATAATTATATAAAAAATATTATAAGAAAGGAATTGGTAAGGACTATGAGTAACACGATTTCTTTTCGTATCTTCTGAGTACTCGTAGTGGTTCTTTTTATAACGTTTAATGGGCTCGCGATTCCAATTACAAATTTGTTAAAAGCTTGTCTTGAAAAATATATTTTTCAACAAAAATCTTATTCCGCTTCGGATAATTGTAATAAATTAATGCGTCTGTGATGCCTAAACTGAATAAAGATTTTGGTACTACGCAGTACAGGGCAAACCAAATATCTCCTTTTAGGTTGCTCCAAAGCTAAAGAACGCTTGAATAAGACTAGGCCTAGCGCACTCCGCGCTGTAGGTACGAAGCTACAAGTACATAGCCGGACACCGACGGTGGGTCGCGCGTTGTTACACGTGCTGCGTCATAAGAGATAAGAGCTATGCGATAGAAAAAGAAGCGCTCTGTAGGTTAATATAACTGGTAGGTATGCAGCGCTACGCGAGCTGAATTGAATTTTATTGCGTCATAGCAAGAGTCGCTATTTGTTTAAATTTCTTTGCGAAATTATGCTTCTGTCCCTTAGTATTCTGTGATAAGACTTGACAAACCTAAATACTATACGACGACACTGACGTAAAAGTGACAACAATTACGTATAAAAATGTAAAAAGTGAAAACATCGTCTCTGGGAAAATACATAAAAAGATTCACAATAAGAATCTGTAACATATACCTATGATACTTGAGCGAACAATACAACTGTTCCCAATTAGAGTATGTACTTTTTTTTAATGTAATTGAATGACAAGCGGGCAGGACGTTCACCTGATGGTAAGCAACAAGCCTGCCTATAATAGTTGCAGCGCCACCCAGAACTTTGTTTTGCAAATTCTATGTATGAGCACTTATACTATTTACTCAACAGAAGGCTACATTACAAATATGGGCGTACATTTTCAAAGGTGTGCTACCATGGTTTTTGAGCAAATTATGGGGGATAAAAAGTAGCTAATGTCCAATTCCATTCCAAAATCTCTTGCAGAACATCAAAGCAGCTCAGTAGTCTTACGTGATTGAGTAGTTCTCATCCATGCATCCAGCTTACCAACCTTTCCATCACACTACAAACTAATATTATGAATGCGAAAATTTGTAAGTGTGTTTGTCACGTCTTCACGCCGCAACCTGCTTAACGGATTTGAATCAAATTTGGAATGAAGATAGCTTATACTCTGGATTAACACATATGCCACTTTTATACTGGGAAACCGCGGGTGAAACCGCAGGACGGACCTAGTTTATAATATTAGTAAGATTAAAAACCATTGAAAAGGGCAAAATTCAAAAAGCAATACACACTCTTGAATCATATTTATTGCATAAGTCTATCTTCATTATCTCTTTGTGCATGATATAAATGAAATTTGTCAAGTGTTGAATGTTGTTAAGACTCATCGTTATCAGAATAAAGAATAGTTTCTCCCCTTACAAACCGGGATCCTTGAGTCATTAGCTCATCCGCTAGTTCATTATTTTTCGAATTGTACTTCATTATAATATCAACGAGGACTTTGATTTCTTCTCTTACATCTTTATTCCAAGATTTTTTCATAACTTGGAAAAGTTCTATGATAAACGTTTTCAAATTCTTGTTAATGTCACGTTTTTTGTCATTTGCCCAGGCGTTAATAGCATTCTGGATCATATCGAATTTAGGCTTAATATAAGTATCACCGATGGTTGCAAATGTTTTATCGATCAAATCTATTAGGATTCGACTAGCCTTTGTACTGTTCTGTAGTTCTATTTCAATATTGTGATACATTTTATATTTTTGCACTAGCATTCCCCTAACAATTGACATAAATTCACTAATTTCTGGAATGTTACCGACTATACTTTCTAATTCTGAACTAATAGTGAGTGCCATGTCATCATTCAGTAAACTTTTGAAGAATCCTGCATTTTGTTCAACTAGTTGTCTTATTGTCTTTATAGCAACATCAAATTTATTATCCGATAAATTCAGCAGATTTTTCATAAATTTTGCCAAATGGTCAGAGAATGCAGGGAAACTCCTGCAGACATATTTCTTCTTGCAAATATATTTTAAGCCGTCTCTCTTTTGATCGATAACGGCGTTATGTATTATTTTTGATATTATCATAGCATCGACATTTGATACAGAGGGTTTGTTAATGCTGCTTGCTATCTTAAAATATAATTTTTGACATCTTATGGAAAATAATTTGTTTGACGATTCAATCGAGTCTAATATAAGAAATTCTCTGTCGATTTCATTCTTGACTTTCTTTTTATGTATAGAATCAAAATATTCTTCCAGTTCAGTAATATATTCTTGAGAAGCGTTAAGTATAATACTATTTGAATAAAACGTTGGATTCAGACGGTTTATTATTTCGTATGCCAGTAACTTTAATTTGCGCTGACCAATCTTTTTTGCGTGTTTTTTGACGCGATGAACGTAATCTTTATATTCATCGGGTGAAAATGAGTCATTATTATTCTCATTTTTAGTTATATTTCCATCATCGTTAACAATATTTATTATATTTTCCATTTCTATTGCGTTTGTTTCATCGTCTATATTGCCATATTTTAATTCTAATTGTCTTATTTTTTCTTTTTCAGCAGATAAGTTTGCATTTGTTATATTTTCTTTAAATGCGTCTGGATATTTTTCTGATAGATTGTTCAAAAAACTGTTTCCAAACTCTGACATACTTATTTCCAGTGTCGTCGTGTTATCCTCATAACTGTCGCCCCAGGAAATAGACAACTCTATAAAAATAAGATTTGTCATTTAGAACATGATTAAAAATAAAAAAATATGTAGGTATATATTTTCATCAGATTACAGTCATTCTTCTCTCTTTTGAACGCGACACCGGTCACCGGAAACTCAAAACAATACATATGACTAAACAATCTCGAAAATAATTATCTTATTAAATTAACTTACGATGCAAAAATGCAAAACAAAATAGTAATATGAATCTCGTGTTCATAGCTTATTTATCAACACAAAATAAAATTAAATGAATCCTGCTAATTTGATTGTTTCCTAGCCGTCAAATGTAAGTAATACATTTAACACAATAATAATAACCAATGCCACTTAATGAAACATGATAATGAGTACCTAGTAATAAAAGATTTATTACTACTCTCTAATGAAATTAGTATAATTAAATTAAAATAGTACCTACTGGATAGTTTTTCTTCAAATACTGGTTCTTCCTACTATTTTCAGTATCACAGGTTAGCGGAAGGAGGTTTGATAACCGTATTGTCAAACGCTATTACTATCCAATTGACAGCTGCAGTTAGAGCAATATTAAGCCTTTTTAACCGACTTCAACAAAGGAGGAGGTTCTCTGTTCAATTATATTTTTTTTTATGTTTGTTGCCTCAGAACTCCGTAATTTATGAACCGATTCGAAAAATTCTTTTTGCGTCGGGTTCAGTATAGCTACGAAGTGGTCCCATATAAATTTCATCGATATGTGACCTTGGAATTCGAAGATACATTGAAGTCGGTTTTTGTTTTTCTTATAAAAAATATTATAACCTTATCTTACGTAGATATGGTTATTAATATAGAGTTAAGCCAGCGAAATTACTGAGCACTATGAGTCTTAAGAGCTAATTGTCTCAGGATGACAAGCGCAGTGCAATGCCGCGCAGGATGCAAAACAAAGTTCCAGGTGGTGCTACAACCGTTTTGGGTAGACGTACTGCTTGTGATGGTGAGGCGAGCGACCTGCTCGTCTCATCATAAAGTTAAAAAAAATGGCTCAAAATAGATACAGAAAGGAAATCACTGATATTGAGAAACAGAGTAATAGATAGGTTATAACTGTAATTTATAATTGTAATTATGACTTGATTTTACGTACATTAACCCATGTACAGACGAGTCACATTAATTATGTATAATGCAATGTATAACTTTACATTAATAAAATATATTGTACTAGCTGCACTAGCATGTAACACATATACATATACTTTCATAATGCGAACAGCCAAGGAATGGAACACCTTACCAGTTTCTCTGTTTCCCGATACTTACAATCTAGGTGTCTTCAAGTCCAGAGTGAATCGGTATCTTCTAGGCAAGCATGATCCATCGTCGACCGCGTCATCACTTTCCATCAGGTGAGACACCGGTCAAATGTTTGCCTACCAAATAATTAAAAAAAAAAACTTATCTCCATTCCAAATCCGGGGTAAAGGCTATCTCCATTCCGAATTTCACACAAATCCGTTGAGCAGTTACAGCGTGAAGAAGTAACAAACATACTAACACACAAACACACTTACATACAAACTTTCGCATTTATAATATTATGTCATAGATTGATATTCATACTGCTTTATTTTTTTATTGAAAAGAACCTGACCAAGTAGTGATTAGGGTTTTAATTATTTTAAAAGCATGCGCAAGTGATTTTTGTTATTTAATGTAATTTACTTATTACAGTAGATTTGTATTTGTCTTGGAGGTTATTCCGAAAATAAAACACAGTTAATGTCTAACCCATTTAAATAATGAAATATTTTCGATGTAATAGTTAAATGAATAAGCCCAGCATCTCCCTTTCTCCGACAAATTTGGAGCCTTTGTTGTATAAATCATCACTCAACATATTATTTTCTGAAGTTCCCGTCATGATAATCTCAATAAGAACGTTTACTTCATCTTTAGCATCTGAATCCCAATAACATTTAAGTACATCAACAATTCCATTACAAAAGTCCGCCAGTACAATCTCGACCGATTGATCAGTTGATTCGCCGATAGCAAACAGTTCAATTCTTTTTATTAGGTTGTCAAATTCTATTACAATAAAATCTTCCCCAATATTTTCAAACGTTTTATCAATGATATCAAGTAGTATTCTCATAGCTTTTATTTTTTTATTAACTTCTTCATCTTTACTTTTCAATATTTTGTATCTTTGAGTAATCACATCTCTCAAATCTGAGAAAAACTTACTTATTTCTGATGTATTAAGTAGAGTTTTGAATTTGGAACCAATTTGGAATGCCACATCTTCATCTATGATAGTATTAAAGTATGCAGCCTTTACACCAACGATATCTTGTAAAATTTTAACAATGGTTTCAAATCTCATGAGTGGTAATTTCAAAATCACGCTAAGCAATTCAGCTACACGATCAGAATAAGATGGTGAAACTCTGCAAATATCTATTTCTTGGCAAATATATTGTAAATTATCTCTCTTTTCAACAATAATAGTATTTTGTACCTCTTCTTTGAGCGTCTTGACATCAATATCTGGCACGTCACCATCCTGATCAATAATTTTATTCAATAATCTGTTAGCTTCACTGGAAAATAACTGATTTGCAGTTTCTGTTAGATATGACATGTAAAATATCTTCTCAGCTTCGTGTATAATCTGTTGGCCCTTTACAAAATTGAAATATTTATTCAACTCAGATACATAATCTTTAATGACTTTTTGAAATACAACATCTATATCAAATGTTGGACTCAGATTATTTGTAATTGTGTTTAGCAATGATTTTAGCTTGAGACACGCTTCGTTTGATATATGTGCTTTGAGGTCGAATAATATAAAGTTTTTGAAGTCAGCGTATCTATGAACTTTGTTCTCGAATAAATTGTTTGGTTGTATGAGAATTTTTTTTTCCTTGGCAGGTTCCTTGTCGATTTTCTCATTAGTGTCAGTAATGGTATTGTTAAACTTGAGAACACTCATATTCATGTATTTTTTGTTAAAAGCTTCTGCAAATTTCAAAAAATCTTTTTTCACTTCTGGATCCAGCTCTATATCTTGGCACCATGAAATAAATAAATCTAAAAAAAAATATTTTAATGAATTGTAAACACTACTCATCTTCATTTGAAAACAGGGACTTACATGCAGACAAATACTTACGTTGCATAAATGTTGAGCAAAATAGTATTATTAATTTCATTTTTAAAAATCACCAACAGCTTCTTTTGAAACCTATTTATCGTTTATGTAATTGTTAATTACCAGCTTACTTAATTATTCGCTTTTAAAATGTGATAACGATATTTATGATTATAGTAATGAACATACTATTGAAAAAAATATTAAACAACCTGTAATCGATTAATTTAACTCTTCATTAAATCAATTTATTATTGAAATGAAATAAATTTATTTGTCGGAAACATGGGTACAGATAAAGATGTTGAGATTTGTTAGGTATAGGTTCCATCATGTTCTACCTTTAGGTGTACAAATATTTATGATAATGAATTTAATATATGTTATAATTTAATTTAACACATGTGATTATTTATTAGTTATTGTCAGTCCCTTATTAATAATGTCAATATAAAATAAAATATACAGTTATGTCATGATCATGATACAATAATAATTATTAATAATACATTTAATATACCTTCACTTTACATTTCAAGAAGTCATCAAGAGAGTAGAAGGAAAAGTACAGTAACCAGCTATGTATTTGTGAAGTGGCATATTTCTTATATCAACTGGGATATGGTTATATATTTTGATAGCCATATAATAGGCATTGTTTTTAAAAAGACTTAAGTTACATTTGGTTCACATTTTATTATCATTTAAAAACCTATAATGAATGCTTGTTAGTTACTAAAAATCTGTCAATGCAAAAAAAAAGGTTTTTTATTTTATATATTTATTTTATTATCATAAAAAAGTACTACTAAAATAGGAATGGGGCAACCACCCACCTTAATTTTTCTATGAATACTAGATCTTATTCTTAGAGCCATACAACCATTCACGTTCATATTCATTTATTCGCACATACATACAGACAGAGACTAGATCGACTACTGAAATAACAGAGACATTACACTAATTATCCGCTTCTCCTGCAGCCACAACACCAACGCTTCGTGCTGCAGAGCCCAGGACCGCGATATATGTACCTCTCCCGATTTGGCCAGAGCACGTCGGGAGACGATATCATTAAGTATATCCAGGAGAGGTGCGGAGGAAGGGTCCAGGACCTGATCCTGTCGAGGCTGGAGTCAACGAGGACAACGAGTTTTAGGTCCTACGGATATAGAAGCTATTTTTATTTTACAAAAGCGGGCGGTTTGCGCTATTTATGAGTTGGGTCCTCGCAAATCATTAAGAGAAGTCTTTAAACAAATTAATGTATTAACTTTACCTTCTCTGTATATTTATGAAAATATAATGTATGTTCGTAAAATCTGCACAAATTTAAGGTGAATAGTGACCACCACAACATAAACATTAGAAATAAGGATAGAATTGCAGTACCTAGGTAAAACGAATAAGTCCTTCATGGGCAATTGTGTAAGTTTTTACAATAAAGTTCCAAAATGTATAACGGAGCTCACAGAAAGTAGATATTCAAATTGAGTGTGAAAAATATTCTAATGAAAAAAGCATACTATACAGTTAGTAGGTACGTAGAAGACAAAGATGCATGGAACATTCCGCTTCTGCCAAGTAGCCAACTGGCACATAAGAAAAATAATATTGTCATAAACAAACATAAAATATTGTAACAAAAGTTCTAAAAAATATGCCCCTTAGTTTCTTGCCGTATCGAGTAGTGGTTCTTTTTCCGATACGGTGGTAGAGTCATTGTAATAATTGACGTTCATAAGTGCGTCTGTGACGACAAAATTGAAATAAAGAACTTTTGAATTGAATTGAATCCGTGCTCCGCCTTCTGCAAAATATAAGGAGATGTTCCTGGTTCCCGAGTTTTGGCCCGAGGGAATAGTATTCCGGCGCTACAGACAGGCTACACCGAAATGCCCCTTATCTCAGTATACCTATAGTGTTTTATAATTTGTATGTATTTTAGTATGTTAGCTTTGTATATTTTTTGGGCCTCTGGTACTTTTATTTTGTTAACTGTTGCCTGACATAAATGAAAATATATTTATTATTATAAATCTTGGTGAACGAGTTTCTAGCCTTCGTGCAGAACAAACTGGACGTGATGGATGAAGTCAGCCTGCAGCAGATCTGCACGACCAGCTACACGGAGGCGGACATCCTCGCAGCCAAGAAGGTCCTGTCTGACACCGTCGTGACATACGTTCGCCTGGGAACACGGCAGAAAGATGGAAGCGGAAAAAAGGACCTCCAGGACATCTTTAGGGTTTTTAAGGAAACTGATCCTGAAGATGTTCCTACGTACGTGGCGAAAGATCTTTGCCGCCTTCCGCCTATAACGTGGGATCATGTGGACACGACCTGCGTTTTGAAGGAAATAATGTTATTAAAGACCGACGTTAACGAGCTTAAAAGGAAACTTGAAGCCTCAGAATCCACGGTTTCAGAGTTGAGGCGTGAGGTCGTGGCGTTACAGAATGCTGCGACGACAAAATTGCCGTCGCCTGCTTCGAACCAAAACGTGACCGTGCGCCGTGCCAACAAAACTAAAACGCGACTCAGCACTCCCACGGTGGTGACATATGAAACCGATACACCGCGGGTCATCGCTTCGCCTACCGAGTCACTGCAGGTTGTTGACCGAGTGACTCCTCCGTCAACCGTCGTCGTGCCTCAGCCTGTGACGTCAGCTGCTGCTGCACCGCCACCTCCATCCCGGCGTCAGAAGCAGTCTTACGCCCAGGTATCCCGAGCCTCGCAGCCAGCAACATCAGCTGCGTTACGAACTACTTCTGCAGCTGCCCGTAGCCTAACCAACGACGGCTTCACGCTCGTGGAGAAAAAGCGCCGGCTTCGACAGATTAGCCATAATCATCGTGGCACCGCCACGGTTACAACTTCAACGTTGCGTGTTGTAACCCCAACCATCAAGATATACTCTCTCGCCTAGGCGAAAAAACTTCCCTGTTGTAGCTTAATAAAAATAGTTTTTAATATTATAATATGTATGTTAGTCTGTAAGGTATATATAATATGGGGCTTAGAAGTACTTTAGTCACTAATGTAACTATTGTTTTCTTAAGTTACCTGAAATAAAGAAGTAATAATAATAATAAATGCGAAAGTTTGTATATAAGTGTGTTTTGTGTTAGTGTGTTTGTTACCTCTTCACGCCGCTACGGCTTAACGGATTTGGATGAATATAAATATATAGAGGATATAAAGGATATATAAAGGAGATAGCTTATACGCTGGATTAACACAAAGGATACTTTATATCCAACTATAGACTGAATTCTACGCGGCGCGGGTGAAACCGCGCGGCGGGCGCAGGTAGCATTTATATCAAATCCAAATACATTATTTATTGAAGGATAGATTGAGAAACACTTTATTAACTACATTAAATATAAAACTAGAAATAATTTCAAAATTAAGTTAAATCATATGAGGATTTTTTTTCTATAATCTAACAGAGTGAAAAATACAAATAAATTGATCTATTTATATATTATACAGTGTGGATACGTAGTAATATTTAATTTTCTTTGGTGTGAATTTTAATTCGATATTTTTCACAAATTTTTGAATAAATATATTCAATATTTTTCCCCGTAACCTGAAATAGGTATTTCAGCTACATAATTGACAATTACCTACTTTTAGGTCGTTAATTTTCATTTCTTTAATTTTATTTCCTTTTCGCTATAGATTTAATCTAAAGCATGGACTGAGTAAATATATTTAGAAAAAATATTGAATTCAATTCCACTATAGTAGCGTTTATAAAAGACATTATAGCATAGTTTTAGGACTATGCTACTAAGTAACTGAGACTCTAACAAAAATAATTTAATCATCATAATTTGAAACATGTTATATGTGTAATTTATATAAAAGGAAAGAATTTATCCAGATACGAATGCGCTGATTTTCGTATCATAAATTTGGAACCTTCAGTGAACAACTCGTTATGGACATTTACCTCTGCAGTTCCCGTCAAGATTACTCTAATAAGAACTTTCACTTCGTCTTTAGTTTCGGGAGTCCAACAGATCTGCAGAATATCATGAACGAGCTTACAATATTTCGTCACTATTGTCTGCACATCATATGATTCTTCCAACGCCCAGGCTTTAAGAACTTTTACAAAGTCACTAAACTTATTCTCCAGGGTTTCTTCTCCGAGTACTTCAAATGTTTTATCAATTATATCGCATAGCATTCTTACAGCCTTTTGTTTTAAATTTATTTCTTTACCTTCACTCCTAAATATGTAATTTCTTTGCTGTATTATTTGTCTCAAAACCGAAATAAAGTTTCTTATATCTGTGACGTTTTTAGTTAGAGTATTTAAAGTTACCCCTATGTTGAATGCAATATCATCATCCATGATAGTTTTAAAGAATGGCACTCTATTGCCCACTATATCTTTTAATACATTTACAATAATATTAACCTTTGAGTCTGACAATATCAAAATTTCACCCAAAATTTTCGCTACGTAATCCATATAAGCTGGATAAAGTCTGCAGATCTCTAATTTGGTACAAATATAGTTTAAGTTTTCTTTCTTTTCATTGACACCAGTCTTATGCAGTTCGTTTGTAAGTATTTTGACATCAATCTCTGGCATGCTATTATTCATTTGGGCCATAATATAATTAAATATTATTTTAGATTTGCTGATAAATATTTCATTGGAGGATTCAATTATGTCTAAGAAGTAAAATTCTCTTTCAAGCCGACATTTCACTTGCTGTCTCCCCAAAAAATTAAAATATGTATTCAGTTCCGCAATATAGTCTTTAGTTACATTATGTAACATTTCATTTGTTTCTATATATGGATTTAAATAATCTTTAAGTTGGGCAAGAAAATACTTTAGCTTTATGCATCCTTTTTTTGATATCTGTGATTCGAGATCAAAAACAACAGTCGTATCATTAGTATCACTGAATGTCAGGAGACTTCTGTACAATTTTAATGTTATGTCCATTTTCTTATCATCTTCTACAGGAATCTCGTTATTTGTCTTAATACGGCTAATGTTAATTTTCTTATTCGGAAAGTCTTTCTTTATTGAATATTGTTGAATTTCTCTGGATATACCCTCTGAAAGCTGCCTTATTAAATGTTTTTCATAATCATTCTTTAATTTTGTTTCCATTTTTATATCAAAGCATTGAATAATTGACAGTTCTGTAAAATAAAGTTCTTTAATTAGAAACACTACCAAAGTGGCTAACATTCGAAATAAGTTTGAACTCATTTAGCGTTCAGTATACCAAAACGAAAACTTACGGTGCATAAAAGCAAAGCAAAACAATATTATTATTTTCATAGTAGTAGCTACTTACAAACAGTCACTTGGAATGCAACATTAATAGTAATCTTATATAAGTGTAACTATGTTCATAAAAAAATTAATTAATTACTCGCTTAATAAAATGAAGTGATAATGAGTCATTAAAATATTTTGGTAAATAATTGTTACCGAATCTCGTTAGCCGTCACGGGTTTTGATTTGGAACAGAGTTCGAGGCTTAATCGACTTCTTATTTTTTATATTTAATGCATTATCGAATGTTAGGCAAAAACCTCAAGATTTCAAATAATTGGGAAGGAGAATGATATTGCTTGGTCAGGGATCGAACCTGCGTCTTCGAAATACCGTCCTAACGCCTTAACCTTGATCAATGTAAACATTGACGACAGATGACGTAGAATCGTCCCCGTAAGACGATATAAGAAGGATAGAAGAAATTTGGTTGCACGAGCAGCTGGCACGGTGGCCCAGTGTTTAAGGCGTCGGGACGGTATTCCGAAGACGTAGGTCCGATCCCTGCTCCAACATTATCATTTTTCTTCTTCCTAATTATTTAAAATCTTAATCGACTTCCGTCTCTGCTTTCAAATTTTATTTATTTGGATTGTTATCGTGGTTCCATCAGTTAAATGAAACTCATATGTTATAATGGTTCGGCCGTCCTTTGCCGTGAACCATGAACTATATGATGGCATATAGCAAACAACATCGATTTTCTATATCTAGAAATATTTTGATGTCGTTTTCAGGCATATTCACACAATTTAGAGTAAAACTATATATATGTGATATTGTCATTTATATTTATTAAATATATTTATTTACTTTTTAAATTAAAGCCGGAAGCTGATTCCGATTTGCAAAAATATGATCACCTCTAACAAATTTGGACCCTTTGGTGAATAAGTCATCAACTTCAGTATCATTATTTCTTGTTGTTCCAGTCACTATGACTTCCATAATAAATTTAACTTCTTTTTTGGTTTCCGGACGCCAATAAAAGCTGAGTACTTCTACAAAGTTGTTACAAAATTCAGTCACTGTCGTTTTTATATCATTACTTTCACCTTTTACCCATTCTTTAAGACCTCTTTTAAAATTATTAAATTGTATTTCAACAATATCTTCGAGAATTTCAAATGTTTTGTCAATCAAATCAAGTAGTATTCTTACAGCTTTCGATCTCATCTTTATTTCTCCGTCTTTACTTCTATATATTTTATACTTGTGGATCAGAACTTCTTTTAAGATTGACAAAATTTTTTTTGAGTTCTGAGGGCTTTTAAGCATATATTTGGAACTTAAGCCAACTTTTCGAGCCGTGACTTCACCCACCAAAGCTTTGAATATTTCTGACTTCAATTCCAAGATATTTTTCAACTCACTTACAATAGTCTGAAATTTATAGTTCGGTAATTTCAAAATCTTATTCAGTAATTCAGCTACATAATCAGAATAAGCCGGGTAAGGTCTGCAGATATATGCCTTTTGACATACGTACTTTAAATTATCTTTCTTTTCATCGACAACAACCATTTGGTATTCTTCTGCAAGCGTTTTTTCCTCACTTGGCAAACTGCTGTTCTTCTGGGAAATGATGTAACGAAATAACGTTTTGGAGTTGTTGAGAAATAGTTTGTTTGACGTCTCAACTATGTCTAGTATATAAAATTCTCTATCAATGTCGTGGATAACCTCTTGGTTAGTTATCATTTCGGTGTATTTATTAAAGTCAGATACATAACTTTTAGTAACATTTTGTAAGACGTCATTTATGTCCAATGTTGGATTTAAATGATTTTTCATTTTGTTACCTAGTGTTTTTAGTTTTAAGTCTCCTTCAGTTGATAGTTGTGATTTGATATCGGAAAATAAAACCTTATTACTGACAGTTTCCTTAGTAGTCGTTTCGATATGATTGTTGTTTAAAATATCATTTGATTTTAAATCCATTTGGTGGTCAGCTCTGTAAGACAATTTGTCATCGGGTTTGAACTCTCTCATTATTATTTTCTTGTTCGATGTGCCAATTTTAATTGCATTTTCTTGAAAAACGTCGGGGAAGGTAATACGAAGCAAACTTAGTAAATCTTTTCCAATATGAAACGTCCCTTCCAAGTCTATATCTGCGTCAATGCACCAAGAGATCGGGAATTCTATAAAAAATGTTAATTATTTGAAAAAATATTGACATATACATGTAATATTTTTTTTAAAATTTTCGAGCACAAGCAAAATAAATAACAAGTAGTATGCATTATATAAAAAAAAACGAAAGACAAAGTCCAAGGTCAAATATCGATGAAACTTGTATGGGACCACATAGTAGCTATACTGAACCCAACGCAAAAATAATTTTCCAAGTCGGTTCATAAATGACGAAGTTCTGAGGTAACGAACATAAAAAAGAATAAAAATAAAATAAAAAAAACATCGCCGAACGGGCGCGAACTCCACCGACGCTGCCCGCCGCGCAGAGCCGCGCACGCGCCGCCAGTTACATGCGAGCGCTCGCGACTTACGCCGCGGCTTGATCTCATAACTCTCAGAAGAAGGACTTCTAAAATGTCCGAAACCTGGTCGGAGTAATTTCGACGTTTATAGTGAGTCTTAGCCGTTTTATATCAATTATAAAAAAAACATACAATCGAATAAAGAACCTCCTCCCTTTTTTCAAGTCGGTTAAATATAATATGGCTGTCTTAAATTGTCTTCCGCTAAAATTTGTATTTATATAATATACTAGCTGACCCGGCAAACGTTGTTTTGCCATATAAATTAAAAAAAAAACTCTTAGGGGTATGAAAAATAGATGTTGGCCGATTCTCATAGATACCGGATAAGCACAAAAAATTTCATCAAAATCGGTCAAGCCGTTTCGGAGGAGTATGGCAACGAAAACTGTGACACGAGAATTTTATATATTAGATTACGATTACTTATGATTCTTAGTCATACTTACGGTGCAAAAATGCGAAAAATAGTATTTTAAATCTCATTTCTATTCCATTTACCGATACTTTGTTAAAGCTTAACAATTAAAATCTTGTATTCAGGTATAGTTAAATGTTTAATAATACCTATTAATACATAGTACTTTAATTAATCGCATCATAAATTTTGACAATTAATTATTTAGGAACTGCGCATAGCGATAAGGCCGCCCATTGTACCCACTGTTTATTGACCATGTTGACTATTATTTTTTCCTGTGTATTGATATACTATAAAGTATTATTATACTGTACTAGCGACCAGCCCCGGCTTCGCACGGTTATTATACATATAAACCTTTCTCTTCAATCACTCTATCTATTAAAAAAAACCGCATCAAAATCCGTTGCGTAGTTTTAAAGATAGGGATATAGGGACAGAGAAAGCGACTTTGTTTTATACTGTGTAGTGATTATTGTATTATATTTAATTGTAAATATTTTATGTATAAATAAAACGTATTTTTTTTGTATGTTTTTTTATAATCACCCAGTCACATCTTTAAGGCTGAACAGATTTTGATTAACATTGGTATAGACTATAGCTATAATATAGTTGTCATTTGATAAATATGTAACACACCCTGTATCTACGTGTAAGTATAATCTAGGACATTTCCTTTAGGTATAAGGGATACCTCGAAATTTACGCAATTGAAAAATAAGGGTTGCAATACCTGTCTTGTCGACCAAACTAATAAACTGTTTTTGATAAATAATGCAGCGCCTATAAATAATCCCGTTAGCTGTTCATCATCATCATCATCATCAGCCATCACTTTCCCACTTCTGGGACATGGGCCTTCTCGCATAGAGAGAGTATGGGCCATAACCCACCACGCTGGCCCAGTGGGGGTTGGAGGATGTCACATGTCCTTAAATCTTTGTGATTAATCCTTGAACATGCCGGTTTCCTCAAGATGTTTTCCTTCGCCGTTACATGCGCATATATGTAACTTAAGAAAGTCATTGGTGCGGGGCCAGCGGGATTCGAACTCGGGTGAGTCGGATCGAAAGTCGCACGTGGGCGTTATATATTTATTATTCGTTTGATAAATGCAAGGTGACCTTCGCGATGGGTCATATGACGTTTTAAAGAATTTGCTTTGGATTTGATTTAAAGGTTGCAAACTTGATAGCCTCTGTGGTGTAGTGGTTAGGCAGGTTGGTTAAAATCATCCACCACTGAGGTTGCGGGTTCGGTTCTCGCGACGGGACAAATGTTTGTGCACAGAAAAAGAAAGTGCAAGGATTTGTTTCGTGCCTGGATGTTGTGGGACCATGGTCCTCATTGTTCCTGGTTCCCAAGATACAGGGAGTGCTAGTTAGGGGCCAGGATCTATGTATGCGACCTCATACCACAGAATATGTAATAGCACAAACCCACAGATATTGAAAGGGAGAATCAGATCTCTGTGCACAAACCCATACCAGATACCACACATCGCAGTTCGCATTAATATTATAAATGTGAAAATTTGTATGTAAGTGTGTTATTCTGTAAGTGTATTTGTTACCTCTTCACGCATTAACAGCTGAACGGATAATCATGAAATTTAGAATGGAGATAGCTTGAATGTTTTTTATCCCGGGAAACCGCGGGTGAAACCGCGGGGCGCAGCTAGTTCTTACATAAACCATCAAGTCCTGAAATACCCGAGAATGCAGTTCCTATACTACTCACAATGAGGGAAGAGCCGCATCTGTCGTATTATGAGCTTGCATTAAGCGACTACCTGATTTATAGTGTTTATATAGGTATTGTTTGGAGCAAGGAAGAGACGACAGACGGGAATTAATTTCTATCTTATCCGTAAAAGAAAGCCTTTCAAAGGTTTTTTGCGCTCAACGATCACAAACCTACATCCTGGCCCCTAACTAGGATTCCCTTTACTATCTAGGGAACCAGGAAGTATGAGGTCCATAGTCACACACGCAGACACGAAACAAATGCTTGCGCTGTTTTTTCTTTGCACCTAACATTTGACCCGTTGCGGGAATCGAACCCGAAACCTCAATGGTGTATGAGATTTGAAACAACCCACTACACCACAGAGGCTGCCTGTGGCTGAATTAATTTCTATATTCCCTGTAAAAGAAAGTCTTCAATGTTCAAAGTTCAAAAGTTCTTTATTTCGTACATTAAAAAATGAGCGAATGAGCGGCTTTGTTACAACCAAATTACAAGGCTTGGTTTTATATCTACATAGATACCTATTAGATTAGAGATAGAGAAAGGAAATAGAGATAGGGGCAGGCTCACGGATTCACGTTAAACCGCAAGCTTACTTGACACCAATTATGTAGCACGTTCATCTACAAGAAACCCAGTTAGTTCACTCAATCAAACCATCTTTATTTCTTCCTTTCTTCTTTTCTTCCTTTCTTCCTTTCTTCCTGTCTTCCTTTCTTCCTTTATTTCTTTCATCCTTTCTTCCCTCCTTCCATTCTTCCTTTCTTCATTTCTTCCTTTCTTCCTTTCTTCCTTTCTTCCTTTCTTCCTTTCTTCCTTCCTTCCTTCCTTCCTTCATTTCTTCCTTTCTTCCTTTCTTCCTTTCTTCCTTTCTTCCTTCCTTCCTTTCTTCCTTTCTTCCTTTCTTTCTGTTTTATATATTTATTTATAATAATAATATTTATACAGCTCTTATCATTTCTACCACACATAACCCCCATCAGTCCTTCTACATATCGCTGTCATCGTTTCGAATCACGCGGAATTATCCCGGTGACGACACTCAAACGGTATACTAAGGCACGCCAGGAATCCTGGACACTTGAACGATTTACCGACTGGACTTATATCTGGATATCTATGAGACGTACGATTCCTTAACTGAGTTTCAATTAAGTCACTATACCTAATAACTATTAGGTTTTAGCCACTCATAACTGTTATTATTTATTTATTATTTAATTGATCACCAACATAATGTACACTCTTACAAATAATTATATAATATCACAAATACACAATAGCTAAGTGTCATCACAATTATAGGCGAAGAATGCATGCGAACTTATTTTATTAGCGAGAACAATTTTTAAAAAGCGATATTTTTAAATATTCAAAAATAATATTAGTCAGTTTAATAAATACCTATACAAAATTTAAGATATGTAACTTCATCATTAAAAAATATACCATATTCAAATTAACAATGTAAGTAATTAAGACTTAGCTTCACAATATAAATTCTAATAAAAAATAAAAATAAGTAAATCTAAGAACAAATCTGAAAATTACTAAAATATAATAAATTCATAGCAAAATAAAAATTAGTAATCAAATTAATAAGATCACAGAGATTCAATTAATTTTTTGAATTGGCGTATGTTGCCAATAAATAAATCGACATTGTCGCTTTTTGAGATGCTGCTGAACTCGCGAACAAACCTGTTGATGGGTGCGTTCTGACCAAGGTTAGAATTAGAGTGAGTGTCTTTCAGAATGTTGAATCTTGATGCTCTGGGTAGTCTTGTGGGCGAAGAGAAATTTAATGATGAAAGCAGTTCCGGAGCATCAAGAACACCGTTAGCTAGCTTAAAAAGAAACGACAAGTCAAGCATTCGTGTTCGATCACAAAGGGAAGTCATTTTGAAATGTTTAAGTCGTTCTGTGTAACTAGGAATGGTTTTTCCTAAATTGCAGGAAAATACTAGGTGCCACAGGAAACGTTTTTGAATACTTTCGAGCCTTTTATTATAAACGTCATAAAACGGATTCCAGGCAACACTACAGTACTCTTAGCCGCTGCGAACCAGTGAGTTGTATAACAAAATTTTAGTCTTGGGACATTTAAAATCCTTGCAGTTTCGTAAAACAAAACCGAGGGACTTGAATGCTTTTGAGCAAATAATGTCAATATGTAAATTGAGTCTCAGTTTATTGTCCAACACTCTCTCATACACTGGGGAGGTCTTGAAAAGTCTGGATTTGGAAAAATACGAATATGGGCTTCCTCTCTCGTTCACGCGGACAAAGACGCGGGGAAAAGCTAGTAGTATCTATATATACATATACCTATACCTTTATATTAATATCGTTTTGTAGGTAAGAGCAAAATAGTATACGGTACTTAATATAAGTAGATAGTTAGAAATGATCAATTTACATTGCCAGATACAATTTTAAAAAACAATTAGGTAATTTCATAAACCAGATATCTCAGCAAATCATGTCACTTTAGCTCTTCTCGTAAAATATGGAAATGGAACTGCTCCCGCGAAAAAGGTTGACGTAATTTAATTTCCACTTGCGGCTGGCCACCTGCATAAATATAAAAAAGAAAACAAAAACAAACGAGAAATGACGGCCGACCTTGGATGTCACTGTCAGCCATCAAATTGGCATGTGGGCGGGAGCTTTTGGCGCCATCTGGCGCCATGTTGAGTCGAAACGAAGTGCGAGTGCGATGCAATGCCGTGCGATCGTTTTGCAGATTTATTCAAGGGAAGCCAGAAGTAATTGTTGACAATATTATAGACTAACTGATTCGCTCTGTGTTTGTGAAGTGGTATAGGGGGCAAGAATTCGCAAGGCGCGGCCGCGGCCGCATGTTTACTGGAAAATCGCGACTTTTCAAAATAAAAATAGTATTGTTTTTTCTGAATTCTAGTGGACTCATAAAACAATTATAAGGTACTTACAAATAATAGAGTACGTAAAGTAAATAATACGCCTAATGATTAGATTTTAATCAAGTATACCGACATTTTACCAAAATAAAACCGACTCCAATGTATCTTCGAAGTCCAAGGTTAAATATCAATGAAATTTATATGGGACTTCATAGCTATACTATACGGACAGCAAAAATAATTTTTGAAATCGGTCAACAGTTGGCGGAGAAATCGGTAAACATAAAAAAAATACAGAGGAACATAGTAAGTACCTCTTCCTTTTTGAAGTAAGTAAAAATCAAAATCTCTTTAATCATTTTGGCATCACAGACTCACTTATGAACGTCAAATTATCACAATGACTCTACCACCGCATCGGAAAAAGAACCACTACTCAGAAGATACCTACGGCAAGAAACTACGAAGAACTAAACTTTTTTTCAGGCTCAGCCGGTGCGTGGCCATACTACTCAGTAGTAAGTACATAGAAGAAAATTGTGAAACGCATTTAAAATCCAGCGGCTACCTCGAGTACTTCGCCTAGTTTAGTTCCCAAGAATTTTATAGGGGCTAGCTGAGGTCTAATAAAAGTTGACCAGATAATAGGTACATTAATGATACCTTCACTTCAATAGCTTTATGATACGGGCTCCCAACTGAAATGAACGATTATTATTATTTACTGGACCAGGAAAATAAATTATCGACATTTAGCCGTTCTCCACACTTTCCAGTTTTTACAAAATATCTTCAAAAATCTAAAAATTTAAAACATCTGTTTTTTTTCTTTTTAAGCATTCTAAAAGGCCTTAATATAGTAGCACCCCGGTAGTAGCACCAGACAATTAATAGTAGTACTAATAGCACCACAAAATAATAATTAGTACAACAGTACAAATACCTAGCTAGTAAGTCAGCCCCTGTGGTGTAGTGGCTGGGCAGGTTGGCTCAAATCTCATACATCACTTGCGGGTTCGATTCCCTCGACGCCGATGCGACAAATATTTGGGCCCAGAAGAAAAAAAGCGCAAGCATTTGTTTCGTGTCTAAGTGTTGTGGCACAATGGTCCTCGTAGTTCCTGGTTCCCTAGATACAGGGAATCCTAGTTAGGGGCTAGGCAGTGGCGCAGCTACCGGAGGGCTAGACGGGGCAGTTCCCCGGGGCCCCCAAGCTCAGGGGGGCCATCGGACTCTGAATTACAAACTATAAATTGAACTAGTGAAAGTTTCTCCCACATTCGGAATATAAATAATCTAGATTCCAGTAACGCGACTTTAATAATGGCAACTTATTTGAAAAAATACAGGGGAATTTCCAACAAGTCTCGAATATCTTTGTTTGAAACTTGAGTTCCCCGCAAGTTTCTGACCACGAATCTGGAGTACGACGAATTCGGAACACGACGAATACGGAACAAACGATTTTAAATAGTTTAGTTGGGGCCCTTGTTTATTTTTTGCCCTAGGGCCTTTGGTTACCTAGCTACGCCACTGGGGCTAGGATCTATGTATTTGATCGTTGGAAAAAATACCATATTGCACGATCTGAATCTCCCTTCCACCTATGGCGGGGTGAGTCGTTTCACCCGTACGTCGTTAATATCCCACCTATCCGTACTAAGCGTTTCGCAGATTCCTTTATCATGCGAACTGCTAAGGAGTGGAACGCTCTGCCACCGTCTTTGTTCCCAAACGGATACAACTTGTGTCTCTTTAAGTCTAGAGTGAATAGGCATCTCATGGGCAAGCGTGTTCCATCTTAGGCCACATCTTCGCTTTCCATCAGGCGAGATGTCGTCAAACGTATGCCCATTTACGAATAAAAAAAACCTTAATACTAGCACCTCAAACCAAGTGCAGTCGTCCGTCGTCGTGTAGGTTTAGTTTAGTTTTAGCGAATTCATGCCATACCATTCGCTTTGCAAGGTGATCCGCCTATCTTGTTTCACATAATGTTGCTTATCTATTGAGAGTAACTTTATTCATGCCCGAGTTGTATAACATTCTGGCCTTCGATTTAATTTGAAAATCTACTAGTGGGGAGGTAAGAAATGACTGCGTTTTTGTACAGGCACAGAATACCAAGGGACAGAATCAGCACTCCGCAAAGAAATTTAAACAAATAGCGACTCTTGCTATGACGCAATAAAATTCAATTCAGCTCGCGTAGCGCTGCATACCTACCAGTCATATTAACCTACAGAGCGCCTCTCTTTCTATCGCATAGCTCTTATCACTTCTGACTTTAAACCTAAGACTAGGTAGGTAGGTATCTATTGAAAAAAAAAGATGAATTTAAACACTTGCATACATGTACTTCGTACATATGTACAAGTAAGTACCTACCTGCCTATTGGGGGTGGATGCGCGATCAAAGCGAACGTCAAAAATACCCATTTATATATACATTTATTTAAAAAAAGGGCACATACACATAGACAAGTGTGATGCCATTTGAGAGAATGTAGAGTAGAGCATCACAGCTGTGAGTGGGAGAACTGTCAGAACCACAGAAATCTAAGTAATAAGGTTAGTCAGAACTCAGAACTGCTGGTAGGTTGTCTGGAATAAATCGCTCTAAGCGATAAGACCGCCCATTATACTTCGAAACTACGATGTATTTTGTGACTTTTATTTTATTTTTTATAATTTTGTCTATGTTTATTGGTTAGCAATAGAGTGTTATTGTATTGTATTGTAGATGAGATGGGATGCGGATGGGAGATCGCGCGAAAGCCGGGTTCTCACCGACCGATCCAAATCCGCTCCAACGCGTGCGGCAGAATCGCGATCCAAACGCGCGCTCGATGTGGACGCGTCTCGCCCGATTCTAAAACAAAAGAACGATACGTTACTCAGTAACTAGTAAGTAATCTGTGTCGACAAACCAAACTACAATACGAATATATAACCATGGACCAAATATACAAGTATATTTAGTCCATGATATAACGTATTGTAAGTAAATGCATATCGTGGATCGGCCGGTGTGGACCCGGCTGATGGTGACGTTTTGTTCGAGCGCGGTTAGCCTGCCGCACCGCACCACCCGTCCCGTCCCGTCCCCGTCCGGTTCCCGTCAGTCAGTCAGTCCGCCGCGCCGCGTCGTGTACGTCGCATGTGCGCTGCCGCTCGCCGCAGTTTCACCCACAAACCGATCACCGCATTTAGAACTCACCTGTGACAACAAATAACTTTAGCAACCGTGATTATTCCATAAAAACATAGTGCATCTTGTGACTGGACTGGACCTTGTGCATTGTGCCACCGGAGGAAAGCAATCTTTCTAACATCTCCGTGCGTTCTCAACCGCGTGAGTACATTTTAAAGTTATTAACTGTACTTTGTCGAGGCACGCCGGTTCTTATAGTAGTTACAGGTATTTGCGGGAAAAAGTTGTGTACATAAGTCAGGAATAAACATCGAACTTTGTCGAAGATTACGGTTGAGACGAGAACAAAATAACAATGTACCTTACCTATTGTATCTAGATACGCAGTGGTTAACAAATTTAATGACGATCGTGGGTTAAGAATAATTCCTTCATTCCTTTCAAGTAGAGATTAGGCATCTATGATGCTATCTAAACTCAGTCTAGGTTTCCATATCTTATGACGTTGACAAGCCAATATTTAAGCCAGGTTGTAATTTATACCTATCTTCTAGACGAGCGTGCTACGTCTCTGACTGCACTGCATCATTGCTCACCAGCACGCGAGATAGCGGTCAATTCGATTCGATATAAGAAAAACAGTAGGTAGGTAGGTACATACCTACCCTAGTACAGTACTAGATACCTAGGTTTCGTAAGAATGCGTGAGCTTAAAGAATTAGGGACGGTATTCCGGAGATGCAGGTTCGATCCCTGCCCGAGCAATATCATTTTTGTTTTTAATTATATAAAATCTTAACTTCGTTTTCGACTCATGATGGGCTTGTTTAGTCAACACAAACACATCATCATCAATAAACCTTTTTTTTGTGAGGGGGGAAATCGCATTAGCAACTTTTGGCAGAAAATCCTTTCAGTTCACTGCTCGGCATAAGCCTAGCCCACAGCTAGGTAGTGGCCTACGGGCCAAAAAGCTCAATAGCCAAGAAAGTATAAGTACTTGGCATAAGTGCCAGATGTGTCTGATCTGATTATACCTACCAGCATACCTACTTACCAACCTACCGAGGCTTCAAGTAACCTGAATCATCTCCTGAATTAAAATAAGGTAAGCCCGTGTAGTTGCCTAGTGCCTACAAACTAGGTACAAAGTTCCTGAACTATGCCGAATATGCCGATATCTGCGCTTATGTAGGAAATAGGAATCGATTTTGAATCGCTTTCTGACCGATTTTTTCCTCAGTCCACGGATAATATGCGGTAAGTTAGTGTCCTAACCGGTCCAATTTGCATTTTAGCGGTCAAAAGCGTCAGATTTTTTGCTAATTATACCTATGTAGGTACGATTTAGAGGTGTTTGAACTGAGTTTAGTCTGTTTTCGGGCAGTTTTGTGGGTACGCTTCAGTGGGCAAACGGAAAAGAACAGGTGCTGCCGGTGCTGCGTGCTTTTTTGTACTTCTGTAACCTTGATACCTATCTACCTAATCCCTTTGGCGCCGAAGAGGTGCGGATTTTGTTCCCGGAGCCGGAACCAATAACTACCTACGTATAGTACGTAGTCCGTACGTATGCACGGCGTGGCAAAATGTTGGAACTTTCAGGATAGGTAGATTTTCCATTGCAGTGAAGAAGTGATCAAATAACATTCTCCATAATTTTCGCTAAAGTTTTTCAATATTTCTCAGGAACTTGATTTGATTTGATGGCTTACTTTGAGGAAATATTTCTGATTGGAAATAGGATTGATTTTGCCCATGTCATTCCTTATTTGACAAATTACATTTTTTAGCTTGACTAAATTAAAAAAAACAGGTTTTATTTTCTCCAAAACTCACCCGATGATTCTTAAGAACAATTTTCCACACTGCAAGGGAAAGGTACCGAGGTACCACTACCTTGGAGGTCCCAAAATTTTGCCACACCTGTATACTTGTACTATTAATCATTCTGTGGTATAGGTAATTAGGTATAGGTATGCCGAACGAAACAGACATACCTACCTTTATATAAGTACTTACATAATCTGCGTACTGCTCTACATACTCGTAAATAACTAAGTCTGAGACATCCTAAGTAATAAAATAATAAAAATAAAAATATCTAAAGTAATATTTGCTTAGACCACATTCAAATTTTCACTAAAATTATTGAATTGTATTATTTTGTAACAACAGCTATTAGTTCCCCAAACAAAATAAAATATAGAGAACAGGATGTCTAGTAGTCTAGGATTCAACATTATTTTGTTACTTTACGAAATAACTTGCAAAAATAACATATTCGTTATAATTTCTCCTTGACATGGCGTGCGGCAATCTCCATTGTGTAAGTTTGCATTTGCAATGTTAATTTTTGATACCATTTTAGGAAACGGTGCATAAATATCATCTTTCAGGCTTACATATCGTTTCTCTTTCTAATCGTGGCGAAATGAGTTGCTGTAATAATTAAAAATGGTTTGACAACTTCAACATCCACTCACACCAATATCCACAACCACATAGTTTTCAAAATCTTGCAATTGTCAACTTTTTTTTTGCTGAGACAATTACTGTTAAGTCTCATAATGCCCTGTGATTTCGCTGGCTACAATGCCCTTCAGTCTGGAACACAGTTATGCTTGCGCTGTTTGTACCCAAAGCGGTGGTACCCATACCCACCCAGACGACCTCTCGCATACAAGAAACCTACCACCATACCATAATATTGTTTACCGTTCATCAAAAATAAAGTATGGAAAATACTGTTTGTTTTACAACCAGTATGTCACAAGACAAGATTTTCTTGAAATTAGTAGGTACTGGTGAAAAATGGAAACATTTTGTTAGTGAGCACCTCACAAGAATTTAAAAATATCACCCAAATTGTGTCATATCTACTTTCTGTTTCTGCCACCTCAGCATTGCCAGTGTAATGTATGTAATGAATGCTAAGTGGCGGGATGACAGAAATAAAGTAACAATACATTTATTAAAATATTAGCTCCTTCCCCTCCTAAAATATTCAATAAAATATTTTAATTTTAATTTTAAAAGTACTGAAACTTACGAAACTTTTAAATATGGTATAACATTGTTAAAGTGTCGAAGAGCTGTGATAAATAAAAATTAAATCTTTGATAAAATAAAATACTGATCAAAATATTCAAATACTGTGCATTAAACGTCTCACATCTAATTATAAATTATTTTCGTTCAAAATGTTGGCAATCCTGCACTCTGCTGTTTCCAGCATCGCTTTTTCGCCAGGTGATCTAAAAGGCCTTCTATTTTGGCTCTGTTTTCAAGAAAATAAACAATATATGTTTTTGAAATACTGATTGAAGATCGAAGAGTCGATCGAGAAGTCGTTAGCGTGATGTTAGGCGCCAGTATTGCTGGCGCACTACGTAGTGGCAGAATAACGCAACTGAAAATATTGAAAACCATAAAATTTGGATAAAGGTGAAAGTCGAGCGCGCTTATAAATGAGAAACATCCTGAAAGTACTGGTTTCCTAAAACGGGCTATGGCTACATCAGTAAAATCAGTATCGAAAAAATTTGCCGCAATTTTATCCTCATGTTTTACAAAACGGCAGAAATGTTACACCCACTATCACTTCACTTTGATGACAGTGTTCTCTTTGTGAAACCAAGTTGACATAATCCTTAATTAGGCAGGCTTAGATACCACTTAGCGAATTAAGAAGCGAATAAAAATAAACCAAAACAGAATTGTGAGAGGCGTTCGACATGGTTGATCATAGCGAAAACTGCTATTTTCAACTCTATTTCAATAGGCGTAAGGTGAAAAAATATTTTACTGCTTCTATTCTTCGTTTATTCGTGTACGTCAGCAAGTCAGCAATAACAATATTATCAGATTAGCGTGACTGACTTCGCAACAGGATTACCTCAAGGACGCATACGCATCGTAGGACCCTTCCTTATACTGGTTTATTTGTGTGTGACTGTACTTTTATCGCATCACAATAACGCCCCAATTAAAAACAAAGATTGTACACATAGGTTCAATGGAATAGTATTCTAGGTAACTTCGTAAAAACTGTTAGTAATAGAACTATTTTATGCCATTAATAAGGATGAAAAAGTAGTAACAATATATAATTTTTCTTTAACAATTTATTAAACACGAAACGCAATTCATTAGTTTCCACAAAACTTAAATTAATTTCCAACACGAAACTCATAATTCAAGAAGTTAATAACACACTTCAAAGGATAGTAAACAATGTCATAGGCGTTAACTGGCACTATGCTGTAAACGATTGTAGTGATTTATTCAAGGTGAATA